>CM035115.1:162315553-163515553 GCA_020205555.1 Panax stipuleanatus | reverse complement strand
CTTGTAAATTAGGTGAAGTGGCTACACTGAAACAGAAATCTCATCATTAGTCAGACAATATTCAGCCTACTTGAAATCGTATATTGTGACCCACCACATGTGCATAATTATTTGAGAAAAGCTTCATATTCAGCAAAAGAATGGTCCAAGATAGAACTTGATTAGGTGTCATCTAAGTCATGAGAAACATAGGGAAGGGTGAAGGCACACTTACTTACCAAGATTAAGAAGACTATCGTATTGCAATTTAAATTAAAAGCATACCTCAGTAAGTCTAGCTGCTTTAGAATGCCATCATGGGCATTTTGGTTCTGTAACAAGAATGTAATGTCAGAAACCTCATAGAACCTTGCAATTGATAAAAGGAATATAGAAGAGCCAATCAAAATTTGAGTGAATATAACCCACCTGAAGTAAAAGAGGAATGTGCCATATGTTTGGAACATCATGGATATTAAGGATATTACCGACCTGTGAAGATCATCAAAAATTATGACAAGAATTTTAACGTGGCACACGGTCAATTTATAAGGCTAGAAAGCTAAAAACAAAAGGGAAGTAGTCCAAAACAAACCCAAAAAGATGCTAAGTTTTTGTAGTGTATAAGACCAAAATATGAACTTGGGACTAACAACTTACAGTAACATGGCAAAATTGTGAAAGTTTCTGCTTCGTACTCTCCAGTAATGGCTGCAACATCATTACATCAATATAGAGCATAACTTATTCTTAATATTATCAACCACGTCACTTTAAAAATAATTAAAGACTACCCACCAAAAATAATTAATCAAAGATTAAAATAACAAACCAACCAAGTTTTGGAAGGCTATTAAAAGTCATTTGCTAGTAAAGTAGTAATGCAGCAAAATGTTAGTAGTTTGCCAAGACAAAAATATAAATTCGTTAACTCCTCATAAACACTCTAAAATGTGGAAATCAGGTATGCTAATAACATAATCAAGTTCCACAAGAGTAGGATGAAGTATGCAAGAAACATAGCATCCACCAAAGCTGATGTATGCCAAAGTTCTTCCATCTCATCAGATCACCCTTTTTTTCTATAAGTAATTTCATCAAATCACCTTAACTGCATGCAATAACGCATATAAATAAAAGAAAATACCTCAGCAGAACGACATGCTAAAAAATGAGGAGTCAAGCCTAGTGCTCTCAGTTCCCGCACACTGTGTTGCGTTGGTTTGGTTTTCTGCCAGCAAACATAGATGGAAACTTAAATCAGATAATATGACACTCTTAGGAAATGTAATTAGATAAAAACATCAAAATCAGGTTAGAATTAACGTTAAAGCTTCAGAGAATTACTTGCTCTCCTACTACACCCAATACAGGTATAAGGCTCACATGAATGAGGCAGAAATTATCTTGTCCTGCAAAAGTGTGACATGAGAATAGCCATTTAAACATTTGAACATAATCAAAGGCACAAATATACAAGTCAGAAGAGGTTGCTACATGACAAGTAAAATAGGCACTAATTATACAGCTATATTGCACATAAACAATGAGGAACATATAAAGAGCCCAACAGAGATAGGACCATAGCAAGACGTCGCTGGGGGAGCATCAAATTTCAACCACACATTGTCATGTTCAAAAGATATCCTGCCAGAGATGATAACTACACCACCCAGCTAAGCTAACAAATGTTGAAGAAAAGAGCGGGAGTCAGGTCATCTGAAAATAATTCTTTCAGAACACTCCCCAGCATTCTTTCTACTTTTATGCTTTCACATGGGATTCATTCAGCCTACGCCAGCTTTGTAGAATTGAGAACACTTCCCAGCATCTCTGGTGAACCATTTAGATCTTACACAATGACTTATTCTCATATCATTTGACAACATAATGAAGACTACAGAGTACATAAGAGAATGAGGAAACTAATAAATAACATCAGAGTGAACTTAATCAATCTTTCTGAAAAAACAGAAACAATGAAACCTTACCAACTGAGAAGAATAGTTGTCGCAAAGCCTCTATGAAAGGCATTGATTCAATATCACCTAATAATTTTGGGAAAAAAAATTATATTATCTTCTCATAGATGATAGGACGGGAAATTAGATACTGGTGGGGAGAGAAGGGATAGAACTTTTGGTGCCTCAAACTTTAAGAAAGCTCATACCTACAGTCCCTCCCAATTCTATCACACAAACATCAGCTGGACCTTCTTCCCCATCCACGGGAATAACAGAAACCGATTCAATCCAATTCTTAATGGCATCTGTAATGTGTGGGACCACCTGAAATCCACTTAAACAAGCAAGAGCACAGTTAGCAGGACCATATTTAAATGTTCTAAATTAGAAATGATTAAGTATGTATACATGCAGCATCACCTGAACAGTCTTCCCAAGATAATCGCCTTTCCGCTCCTTATCAAGCACAGACTAACAGGAAAAATAAAAAAATTAAATAAAATTAAAAAAATGTTACCTTTATTAAAATAATAGAATTCAAGAGGTGACGAATCAACAATAAATTCCAAGAACCAAACGATTTAAGCACCTGATAAATCTTTCCAGTGGTAATGTTGTTGTCTCTAGTAAGTCTCACATCCAAAAACCGTTCATAGTTACCCAGATCCAGATCAACCTATTAGAACAGAAAAATAGTGTGACATATTTCTTTTGAAGCTAGAAGGAAAATAGTAAAACATGAAGAAATTGTGAAAAATGTGTTAGGAGTCCAAATGATGGTTGAACTGATTGCACGTAATAGAAATCATTTCAACATAACCTACTTTTATAAATATTAGCATTTCCACTTTCAGCTCTTATCATCCAAAAGCCCATTGAATGGTTTTCAGCATGAAAAGTTCCATAATGCCTCGAAATTATCCAAAAATCAGCATTATCTAGCATAATCTCAAAATATAGCTTCTTTACTAAGCAAGTGGTTTGATACATTTTAACAATCCTTGATATTTGTCATGTGTGGCGTATAGGTAGGGAGAGCTTTTATAGCCTATCATTTGACCGAGATATACAGTATTAGATATAAGTCTATAATAATGATAAACCTTTACAAATTTGAAAATTCTAATGGTGAAAACCTCTTCCTCTGTTCTGTGATAAATAAAAGACCAATCAAAAAATGCAAATTTTACAAATTATCATACAAATTTTGAATGTAAAAGGCTTTAATTTAAATGCTCATTAAAAATGGTAGTTTATTTTGAGATTTTGCATGATTTTTTTTTTTTTTGGCAATAGTAACATCATATCGAAATTCAATTTTGACGACTGGCAAGTACAACTTCCTTCTCAACCTTTGTTGTGTGAGCATAAATTAATGTATGAATTAAGAAAAGGAAAAGGAAACCTCTCCGCCATCATCAAGAACAAAAACCTCCCCATGTTCAAAAGGAGACATGGTACCAGCATCTGTGTTCAAGTAAGGATCTGCAATCAGAGGAAAACATCACTGCCACTGATATATGAAAGATAAAATTGATATACTACTGTAACATCAAATTTGATCATATTAAAATATAACCCCCGTCTACCTCAGGAATACCACATAAGATAAAGGAACTATATGACTCGTTGTCTAAATGAACTATTAACACAAATATACAATACCACCATGGAAGTGGATGCACAACAGACCAACATGTGATGAAAAAACGTAACTTAATTCACATAAATAAAACAAACGGATCAAATCATCAAATATTCTACAAAAACTCACATCCCCAATGTTGAAAACAAAAGCCCAATCTTGTTGGTTTTTGAGACTCATGACAAATAACTTAAAAAGTTATCTTTACACATCAGTCTGATAGCACTTGTTTTTTTCAAAGGAAATACTATTTATCATCGAACTTCTAGTGCACTTGTCATTTTGCAGTTCCTATTTTCAGTGTGATTCGCTTATTCCTGTTCAGGAATGACTTATAAGTTGGTCAAACGAACTTATAAGTCATTTGCTACTATTGTTCGGAAATCACTTATGTTTCTACTTATAAGTTGAGTTTTAAGTCAAAAAAATAAGTAAGTATTTGTAACTTATTTTAAAATAACTTATAAGTCATTTTAAAATAAGTTAGTTTGACCAAATATAATATCTATTTTGCCCTTTTTTTTATTAATGTCCTTTTTAGTAATCTTTACATTTATTTTAACTTATAAGTCCTTATGAGGCTAACACTTTTTAACTTAATTTTTAATTTATAAGTCAAATTGATGCCGAACGTTTTTATTTATAAGTCCCAACTTAAACCAACTTATAAGTTCAAATATATTATAAGTCAACTTATATTTGAACTTATAAGTCATTTAAAATAAGTCATTCCCGAAGAGGCAATCAATACCATAAAAACTAACAAACTTATAACATTGGTAGCCAAAGTTTAAATGCCCAACTTCATGCGAAGATTAAAGAGACAAAAACATAAAATGAAAATAAATTCGAATAACAGTGTATTAAGGATTCAATCTAATTTGCGCATTCTAATTAAAAAAACAGAACACAAACCGATTTTAATAGAGGTGACCCGAAGGTCGCAGGCTTTGAGAACGACGCCTATACTACTGGCGGTGACACCCTTGCCGAGTCCACTCACTACTCCACCCGTCACAAGCACGTACTTCATCTTTGAAATAGTTCTAACTGAAACTGGCGCTGTAGATTTGAAGGTTAATCTGCTAAAAGTCCGCCAAATGTTTGTTTTAATGTCCAAGCGGGAAAAGCAAAATGGTTAGCGTTAAGCACCAAGGCTTGACGGCTGTCGAGTCACTTTCGACGGTGAAGAAAGGTTTCCTTTAGAAGGAGCACGATTTTTTAATGAATAATAAAATATTCTTGAGAATCGTACGGCTCTACTGCTAAAATGGTTTCTGAATTATAAATACTCCATCCATTCTATATTTTTTTTGGATCATTATTGAATTTTTTAAGTCAATTTATGATATTTTTAAAATTAAAATTAATATAAATTTTTTGAATTTAATTAATACAATTGTAAATATTATAATCTATTTAAAAAGTACTACTTTCGTCCTATAATAAGTGTTTTTTTAGCTTCAATCACACATACCAATACACAAGTTAAAATAGCAAAAATACCCTTAATATACTTTCTTTATTTTGTTTAAGACTTTTTTTTTATTGTCTTTTGGCCTCTCTTTCTCTTTCTTCAACCTTTCAACTTTCCAATAAATACTATTGATTGCATAAGGGCACATATGAGAAAATATTGTAAAAATTGTATTGGAATTCTAACACACCACTTATTTTGGAAAAAAATGTTAAGCCTAAAAAATCACTTATTATGGGACGGAGGTAGTATTATTTATCATAAATTTTATTGTTTAAGAATTTTTTGAATTTAAAAATATATCATATTAATTTTTAAAAGAGCAATGTTACTATCGCATAAAAATTATCACATAACTTTCACATACATACTGCGGATTCCCGCCTGACATGCGGGACCTGCAATATATATTTGTGTGTATGTGAGAGTTATGTGATAGTAGCATTATTTTTTAAAAAAATTATTGATGATCATATGATTTGAAATGAATGAAAAATTATTTTATATGACACTCTACTCAAAGAGGATGGTTGGGACGTTTACAAAATGTAATTAGTGATTCTGTTCATAATTAATTTTTTTAAAAATAATAGTTGGTAAAGAAAAACTATTTGAATTAGTAAAAAATAAATAAAAATAGTATAAAAATTATTTATTTTCACTTATTTCAAGTATAAATTACTAAAAATGAATATTAAGAGAACTAAATATATCTCATGGATGAAATTACCAAAATAAATATTAATAGATTAGTAATATTTCAAACCTGATTTGTAAGTTTTGGCAAATAACCAAAAGCTCCAAAATGTTCTTTTAATAAAAAATTGATTATAAACAATTTTAAAATCAAGTTATCAAACACTTTATGTTTCTTAAAACTAACTATAAGCAATCTCAAACATCTTTTAAGTTTGTGTAAATTAAAAAATAATAAATAAATTTTTTTATAAAATTTAATATAAAATTAAGTTGAAAGAAAAAATAATTTGAGAGAATCAAAATAAAAACAATAGAGTGAAATTACAGGGGAAAATATTAAAAATATAAATAAAAAAATATTGCGTCATATTTGGGTGTGTGATTATCACGACAACCTCTTTTTCACTGTTTGTGCCGAATAACTACACAAGTATGTATATTTTTTATAAATATATATGTTATCGAGTTTCATTTTGAGATGGAAGGAAGTATCACCTCACTATAGTGTGTTTTTAATTCGATTCACTTATCAATGAGAATTATTTTTTGTTCTTATTCTATGAATTTGAAAAATAAATAAAACTATATTACTATTTTACCCTATTACTAAATTTTGTTATGTTTGTAAATATGGGTAATATAATAATTATAAAATTTATCCATTTTTAGGACAAGACAAAAAAAGTGATCAAGTTTTTTTTTTTTTGTGGGTTTTACCAATTTCCTTATTTTTATCTCCCTTCAAAACTCACAAACCAAATAGCTGGACAAACAAATTAATTTTTTTTATGTTTAGAAATAGGGAATAATAGCCATATATAGCTGTGTATGTTTTATTTGTGCACAGTCTGTCAAAACTAAGCCGTTTTGGCATATTTATTTTTGATTTATAATTTGGGAGGAGATAAACTGTTTTTTTTAATAAAAAACAAATAATGCCAAAACGACGTAGTTTTGACATACTGTACACAAATAAATACACAATTGTGTATAACCCATATTGCCCGATAATATAATAATCATAAATTTTATCCATTTTTGGGACAAGACAAAAAGTGATCTAAGTTTTTTTTTTTCCTAGAATTATTATTTTATCTACCTTCAAAGCTCACAAATAAAATAAATGGACAACCATTCTTTAATTTTTTTGGGAAGCTTATAAAAATATTACTTTATACTTGTAAAAATAATGATCTCTTGAAATAATTCTAAAATATTATTCTAAGGACTCCTCGGCATCCAGGATCAAGAACCGCATATATTCTATTTACAATAATGCGCCCAAGATTTGTGAGAAATTGATTAAATAACTAGGTGAGGTTTATTTATTCGAATTCAACACTATTCTTTTACTTTTAAAGTCCAACCCATGTAAATTTGATAATTTATTAAATTTATATTCCTCGTTATTGGCTACATGCAAAATGACACCTAGTTAAAGCATAAATAGGTCCATATATTCCCTTTTGCTTATGGAGCCAAACATATCTTTTGATGCCTCTACCTGGTTGTTTTTTGATTTGTAGATAACTAGGTATAATAGTTATAAACTGATGTAATTCAGGCTCCCCGTTTGTGAGTCCGATCACAATTCTTTTCCGAATTAATTTAAGGAATTTCTTAATATGTGTTCTTAGGTCATATGCTAAGCACACAGTTCAAGAGATTATTCTCTTGAATTGTGTGCATATTTCATTGGACTTGATGTAAATGCAGAAATCAAAAAAATATGCACACTGTGTGTTTAGGGCACATGTTAAGAGGACCTTAATTTAACTAGCCCATACAAGTTTAATCCCATGATTGCATGGGCTAGAAAGAATAGCTCTTTGTTTTACTTTGTAAAAGCCACTGATCATGAACCCTCTTTAATTACTCCATTGAACTGACCTTAATTCAGCACATCATGGTATCTAATCCACGAGTTTAATAACCCGTACAAAAAATAATGTGATATATTTGAGCGATTTATTAGATAAATTTTAAATATGATATATTTGAGCCATAATATTTATAATATAATAATAATAATAATAATAACAACAGTAATAATTTGTTTAATTTCAAATGATGTCATTACAATATGTCATTTAATAGTAATATTTTTTGACGCTGTTAAATTGAACGCAATAAGCTGATCCCCTTCTAAAATTTTAAAGATTATACTTTAATTCAAGAAAAAGAATAATATTATCTCAAAAAAAAGCCCAAGCGAAACAACATATGAAAAGTTTCTCCGAGCCCTCTACTTTGGATCTGGATGTTAAAACAACTCCCAGCTATGATACCAAGTCCAGTAAGATTTATCATTCCACATCTCTTATTTCACGATCCAATTGGAATATCAATGCTACAATTAAACTTATTAAAAGTCCAAAGACAAAATCATACATGCACCTATTATTTATTTATTCGGATGTAGATATGAGTGGAGTGATTAGCATAAAGTTAATTTTGATCAATTGATCAATACAGTATCGACACGTGAGTCAAGAGGTGATCTTTTTTACTGTGTGTCAGCACTGTATTGGTCAATTGATCAACTTATCATGAAATTAACTTCATAGTAACCGGATCCATGATATGATATCATATTTGTATTATTATTCCCTCTAAAAGAGAGAGTTTTATGTTAGGGAATTGTTAAATCCACAATATTTTTTTTATTTTCACAACAAAAGTGTCGCTGTAGATGTATAGTGACGGTGAAAATCATCGTTATAGAATCTATAACGACACTTTTGTTGTAAAAATAATATTTTTTTATTGTGGATTTAACCATATCCTTATTATTATTATTATTTATGTAAAAATGCATTTCATATCTTGTTAGTTGTGTTTCGTCATATATCAGAATTTGAATTATTTTGATCTAACAATAGAACAAAAATAATGATAAAGACAAATATAATACATTTATCACCTCCTTATGTTTTAACCATGGTTTTAAAATTCAGACCGGATCGGCGGTCCGATCGATAAAAATCGAAATCGGTCTACCTTTTGGTCCGATTTGAACCAATTAACCAGTTTGGTCAAAATCTGGATCGACCCGTTGACCACCGGTTCAATCGGTAAACCCAGTGATTGGTTTTTTTTATAAAAAAAAATTTAATATTAAAATTAACCACTTTTATTGATATTGTAACTCATTTTTATTATGTTTTAGTTCATAAAAAATGAGATTTTTTAAAATTTTATTAATTACTAATAATATATATTTTTATATATTAATAACGTCACTGGTTCTATAACGATTCGATCACTGGTTGGACCAATAACTCATCCACCCGACATTTTTCTCGATTCGATGAATAATCCAAGTCTGAAAACCTCAATTTTAACCCAAACATGTACACATTTTAAGACCAAATAGTATAATAAATAAAGGGAAGTGAATCAATTGATATTTTGACGAGCAAAAACTATAGTTTCATAAGATTTATCAATTAATCCTATATTTATGTGAGATAGACCTTATAGAAATATGGAATTTCTTAATATGTGTTCTTAGGGCACATACTAAACACACAGTTTAAGAAAATATTCTCTTGAATTATGTGCATATTCCCTTGAACTTGATGCAAGTGTAGAAATCAAGAGCATATGCACACAATTTAAAATAATATTTTTTTGAACTGTATACTTAACATGTGTTTAAGGACACATGTTAAGAGAACACTAGAAATATCAATTACAAATAATAATTTTGTAAACAAATGCTACTCCTACATTACTCCATAAACACAGGCCAGCTTCTTCATAAGTATAGAGGCATGGTGTGGCGATGAAAGTCAGCCTCGTATGGCAGGAGGAAATATTGGGAATCCAACCCCAGCCACGTGCTCCCACGTATATTACTTTTTGCTATTTCACCACCCATTTTTTAACCCTCCAATCAAAATCATCTCTCTCCTCCTTCCCTCTATTTTTAAATTCCTTTTTTATTCTCTTTACTTCGCCCTTGCTCATCTTCATATATTACGTTCACATACCACGGGCCACGGCATTCAATATGACCATATTACCCCTCTATATAGATAAAAATTACCGCTTAAACTAATTTGACTAAAAATAAGATCGGATTGATAAACGTTGCGTTTGAAACAATTAGTACAAAATATTTATAAATTCAAATGCACCATGTATTATGGTCACAAACGTGTGACATTAAGTTATTGAGTTTTAAAATGGTTGAAAAAAATGAGAAAATGGATGAAAATTTAAGTTTTCTATCTATTTTTGTGTTATCGAGACATTTAATGAATAAAAAATTAAAAAAATAGACGTAAAATTTGATTATTTTTCTTGTCAATTTTTTTTTAAAAATAAACAAATTCAAACAAAAAATAAAATAACATAAACATAAATTTTATAATTCTTATCATACCATGTATACTACAAACACAATAAAACTAATAAAAAGATAAATTAATAATTTAAATGCAAAATTAAAATCTTAATTTTTTTTATAAATTCAATAAGAGCATAAAAGAAAACATCAAAGTTTTTTTTTATTATAAATTGTTTTTTATTTCAAACTCGAAAACATAAATATTAGAAACCGAATAAACCCATTATACATTTACCATCTTGAGTAATTTAAGAGTAAGTTAAAAATTTAAAAGAGGAAAAACTAATGATTTAGTCATTATAGTTGGCTGCTTTTATTTATAACATTATTAAACTTTTAATTTTTGAAATTATACTAGTAAATTAATTTTAAAAAAGCAAATAGGTTATTCTGTTAAATCATTTCATGTGTTTCCGTACGTGGCTGGTAAAAGAAAAGAAAATGACATGGGTTGTACTGTGCTTACGTGATTTAGTATATTCATACTTTCTCTTTTTTCTTTTTTATCTCCAGTATTAATAAAAACATTTATAATCGAAGAGAAGCTACCAGGACAAAAACAAGGAATTTCCCTTGCCCCAACCTTCACCCGCAGCGGAACCCCTGAATCATCATGAACCAACAACATCAAAGAACTCACCTTCGGCGACGGCGAAATCCGTTCCCATCTTACTCATCATTTTCTTCTTGCTAATTAGTGACGGAAAAGGAAAGAAACATAACTTTCATCCATCCCCGCCTCCCCCAATTCATCATCGATCCTCCGCTTGAATTTGTGATAGCGATGAATAAGTCAGTTCTGAATGATCTAGTGTCGGTGAGAAAGGTGCTTCTTACTACTACGACAAACTAATTCTACGATGGTGCGGTGGAAGTAAGTGGCGGCGACGGTGACAGCGGAAGAGTTAGTAGTACCGAGGCAAATGAAACCATTTTCTTCGACTATCAAGAGAATGAGAACTGAAGGGGCAATAGAGGAGGTATTAGGGTTTACTATTTTTAGATTTGAATTCTTTGATTTCACTGACGGTGATGTTGCCGACTAGAGTAAGGTTGGGCTCTTGACTCCTTCCAGGTAAATTAATGTTACTTCCTATCTCTATCGATCTATTTAATATATATATATATATATATATATATATATATATATATTATTTATAGATAGATCATTTTTTTTTCTTTTTCCTTTTCCTTTTGCCACATAAGAAAAAATATGAGTTAATTTAACTGACGTTTAGTCAATTTAACGGAATGGCCTAATTGTTTTTTTTAATTAGTTTAATAATATAATATAAAAATTCAATAATGTAATAAATAAAAATTATCAACTATAATGACTACATTATTAATTTTGTCATTTAAAAGAATAATATTTTTCACACTAGGTTTACCTTTATGATATAAAATATTTTTGAGGAATAGTGAAATTTGAGTTTAATTAATATAGTTTAAATATTAACCATGTGTGTGTGCTTGAAGTCAAAATTATGGGCAGCCTCGTAAATTCGTCTTTGTAAGATTGGATAAAAGTAAAAGAGTAGAGGCAAGTCACGTTATAAAACAAGCATTATTATTACAATTTTCAAAGCAGCTAACAGATCCCTCCTCCTGACATATATGCTTTCCCTCCTCTATCTCTCTCTCATAATTGTGTGTGCAGCAAGCTCACCGTCTCACTCACACACACACAATTCAAACAGTAATGGTGGAACTCTCAAGCCCTAACAATGGTGGAGAACCTCTCGAAGCTCACCGTCTCAGCGAAGATATGGACAGCACCTGTTCCACTCCTTACGTCAGCGCTCCTTCCAGTCCCGGCCGCGGTCCCTCCGGTTACTTCTTCAGTGCTCCGGCCAGTCCGATGCACTACTACTTTTCCAAAGCTCCGTCGTCTTCTTCTCAGCTGCAGTTGACCACTGCGGAGTCATCAACTTCGTCTGGATCTTTTGAGTTCGAGTTTTCTTCTAGGTTTTCACCTAGTAGTCCCACGGGAAATGGATCCATGAGCTCGGCGGATGAGTTGTTTCTGAACGGTCAGATCAGGCCGATGAAGCTTTCGTCTCACTTGCAGAGGCCTCAGTTTTTAGCACCATTGCTGGATCTGGAGATCGAAGATGAAGACGATGAATGTAGCGAGCATTGCGAAGTTAAGGTGACGAGAGGGAGGGATCTGAGATTGCGCAATCGATCTCTCCATCGCAAAGCTAGATCTCTCTCTCCTCTCAGAGGCGGCGAGTGTATTGGTGAAGCGCGTGAGTTTCTCGAGTTGGAGGATAATGGTAAGACCAATGATAAGATTGGTGAAACGAGTGGCGATACGGACGTGCCATCAATTGAAACGACACCGTCGGGTTCAGCTTCATCGTCAAGGTCCTCGTCTTCCGGTCGTAACTCGAAGAAATGGATATTTCTGAAGGATCTTTTGTACCGAAGCAAAAGCGAAGGTAGAGGGAATAGTAAGGAGAAGTTCTGGTCAACGATCTCTTTCTCTCAGTCGGCAAGAGAAAGGAAACTCTCTTCGCCGTCTCTCACTCCGTCGTCTTCTAGAGACGAGAAAGATAGAACTCCAAACCAGAAACGGAGTAAGCAACAAACGGCCAAAAAATCAGGGGCCGGAGGAAAGCCTGCAAATGGAGTATCTAAGCGAAGAGTTCCATTATCGGCTCACGCGTTACATTACACCACAAACAGAGCGCAGGCTGAAGAGATGAAGAAGAAGACATTTTTGCCGTATAGGCAAGGTTTGCTTGGTTGCCTAGGATTTAGTTCCAAGGGTTATGGCGCCCTTAGTGGATTCACTAGAACTTTGAATCCTGTTTCATCGAGGTAAAATTAAAATTAAAGATTATCTGTATAGATCTTGCACTAGAGAATATTAGTTTGTGTAATCCGAATGGCTTTGTTGATGCTTCTTTACGGTATAGAAGCTTTAATTTATTAAAATGGCCATTTTGTTATTTGCTTCTTTATTTACTTATGATTCTTATAAATATTAATGCTGAATGATGGATCTCAAAGCCAGGCAACAATGGTGGCAATTTAAATATAGATATCAAATATGTATCAAAAAGAAGTTAAAAATATATTTCGAAGCCATTTATTTCCCATTAAATGTCAGTTGGATATGAAGTTCAGTTCATTTATGGAGCAAATATAGATCGTATGCTGTAGAAGATTATTGTGAATCCCAGTGACAAAATGTTCTTGTGGAGAGTCATGTAGAAAGTTATGGGTGATAATGATTTACTTGTCTGGTTTATCAGGGTTGGGGACCCCGAATCACATTTACTTTGTCTTTGATTATTTTGTTTGTATTCTAAATTTGTTGTGGAAAGTGTGGGATGCATATACTATACTACTGCTACGGTATATGATAGTAATATCATCGATCCACGGTCCACCTGTTGTAATGCATGAAAATGGCTGATGATCTAGCTTGGGATTTTTTGTTAGGTTTGGTGGTTAATTAATCCAAAACCATGTATAGGTATCTGATACACCACGTGGGCAAAGGCTGGTTGAGTACTCTGTTAGGTGCATCTGCCCCACATTTGTAAAGTTATGTATGTGAATCATGTGTCCTTTTTGTTCGTTCCTAATTGGGTGTTTTTCGAAAGTGTATGCAAGTTGCAACCGGTTATTGGATGGGTATGGTGGTTGCTTCTAACTTCTACTACTACTACTACTACTACTACTACTACTACTACTCTTTTAAAATCACGTACTCCATATCAGAATTTGTTTGGGGTTTCTAAAGAGCATGCATGTTAGTCACAAAAGCGCACGAGGTTTTCACGTTTTTTTATATCACCGCCTGTGTTTTAAAAATAGACACTTGAACCCCTATACTTGTGAGATAAAATGAAAAATACGTTTCCGTCTGAACACACTTAACTAAAGTGTTAAGTGTGTAAAGACAATTATACTATTTTTTAAATATTTTCTTTTTCCTCCGATAACCCTCATCTACTCCATTAGAACACCATTGACCTTCATCAACTCTATTCTTCAGCCAAAAAAATCATCCAACTACGATCCAAACTCAATCCCAGACCGTTGAAAATCATTTAGTTTCCTACAGACAAATCAAATCATCCATAAACATCTTACAATTCATCACCAAACCTTGGATAAACCATGGTTCATTCCTTGGTTCCCAAAACATGATGTATTTTCAACAAAAATCCATTAAAAACCTTATGTAATCCCTCAATTAGGGCATGAACACCTTTAGGCTTTGTCCCTTAATCAAATTCGAGCACAATCAACCATAAGAAAACCAAAAGCAACAAAAAATCCAAGCAAATTTGTGTAAGATTAAACCCAAAAAAAAACCAGATCGCGCTGGAAATTAACTTGCTTTTAAGCTATCGGTCGTTACATTGAAAAAGAAAACTGGAGAAAACCTAACATTTAGCCGACAAACTCCTTCAATTTGAGTTCAAAATTCACTGGGTTTTGTGCCTTTGATAAATATGATAAATGGTGTGGAAATTGGTACTAAAACACATCCAAATCCCGCATGAAAAACCAGTCGCGGCAGATGATGGAAGCAAGGATTTCACCCAAATTTCTAACTAAAAACACGTATAATTTTCTTCATTGAGGTCGATATTAATGATAAAACTCATCCTTTCCATGGTGAAAAAGTTAAATGGTTGGGCCAGCTTAGTGATCTCATTTTTGGTCATCTGATTGTTCATTTACTTGTCCTTTTGTATGGGAATTGTAGGGTATTTGAGTGATTCAGCTATTTATGTAGAGAAGTGTAAACAAGGTAGGCGTAGGTCTTTGGTTTATGAAAACAGTAGCCAAATTTCCTTTTGGTCACCTAAAAGTAGTTAGTTTCTGGACTTATTGGTGAGTATATGCCTACGTTTAATTATTTAACTAAGATGCATGCAGTTCTAACTGTAATTGGTTTCACATATGATTGATTTTTAGCAAGGACGGTTAGAGTGTATATATATAGCACAAAGTTGAATCCTGTGATGTGATGTCTGTTATTGAACAATGCTACTTATTATTATAAAGATGATGTAACTAATTTGTTTTATATATAATCTTAACAATAACTTGACATTTTTAAGTGAAATGAATGTTGATTGATTGAAATTAAGAAGGGAACCTTGAGAGTTGGTGAAGGTGCGTGGGTAGGTACCACTCAGTGGCTGGCCTTGGATTCCCTTGAGAAAAAGCACCTTCCTCATATATATCCGCTGCCTGCCTGCCGGCCTGCCTGTGCAGATATTCTACTACTACTACTACTACGTACTACTGGTCTACTAGTACTACATTTTGTTGCAGCAGTGGGCAGTGGGTACCATGTGACTGCCTGAGCATTCTGGGCTGGCCTGTTTCATATTTCTGGTGTCCTAATATCATTGTCCTTCATTTTGGCGTTTTCTTCTTCGGCGTCTTCCCTTCTTTCCAATTTGATTTGTGTATAATTATAATGAAATCCAATTGTCCCTTGGGGCTGGTGCGGTTGGTTCGTTCCTATGGTATGGTATGGTGTGGTGGGCGAATTTGTATCGTGTTAGTTATGTCATATGTTAACATTAATATTATCCATTTAATTTAAAATTTCACAAACAATTTTTTATATTTTCATAAATTCTCTATTTGGGGCCATGTACTATTTATGGTCGTGAAAATATCAATACACTTAATTTACTAGTGTCAAGATTTTCAACACTAACATTAACCCATTTATTAAACGTGTAAACCGTTTAATTTTATTTTGTCCTAAAGTGATGCACACATTCTCAACATCAGGAGAATATTAGTGCAATACGATAATATTTAAGATATTGATATTTTCACATGAAAAATATCGTTATAGATATATAGCGACGGTTTTTACCTAGTATTATAATTCATAACGACGGTTTTCACCATGTATTTACACAACACTTTTTGATATATATAACGACGGTTTTCATGTGAAAATATCATTTTCTATCGTGGATTTATCAATTTCTTAATATTTACTTGCTAGACCTTTTGCGTAGTGTTAAAGCTTAACACCCCTCATTCCAAATGTTAAGACTAAAATTTGATTTTTTTTAATGTCGATTTTGAGATTCACGGGGTCATATTTATTTGCAATCATAACACTTGAAATTGAATTATTAATTTCAAGTACTACGATTATTTAAAAAATTAGACTTGAGACTATTAGTCCGAATAATAAAATAACTTAAAATGAGAAACTATTTAATATCATATCCAACCAGGAATTATAATTCATACCATTTGGAATTAAAAATTTGTAGACAAATTAACCTTTACGTTCTTTTAAAATAACCGGTGTACCATATTCTATCCATTTGTATTCATAGTATTATGACTTTGATCTCTTTGTTATTATTGATAAAAGTATATCAACTTAAACGATAAATTTTTATCCAATTCTTTAAATAATCATGGACAAAATAAACATAACAAGAGATTATTTCAAGTTATTTCATAAATAATCTCATTTTAAACAAATATGTGACTAAGACTTCTTAATCATAAAATTAATAATCTTAAAATAATAATTCATAATAATATAGTGACGAGATTGTAATCATTACAAACAAACATCTATCTAATATTCTTTTGTTACAAAAGCTAACACCTAATTGGGCCACTCTGATTCACTTTTAAATTAGGTTAAAGAGTACCCGCTCCACGAAACATATCATGGGCCTCGAGCGTTCGATTCAGCATTTTCGGGCCGTCATAATTTTTACGATATGGCTGTTTCCTTAATTGCTTTGCATATGTAACAGTAATAATTAGGAACAATTACATATATTATGGTTGAATCAAACCTGGATTAGGAGGGTTAGAACTATATCAGGATATATATGGGCTTTTTGGAGCTCTCTTAGCCCACCCTGGTTTATCAATAGGCCCGGGCTACCTAATCAGTTTCTGGCAGCCTATTAATGGTTTCTAAAAAAAGTTTCATTTCCTTTTTATTCTCACAAAAAGAGTAAGTTTTTGTTGATTATAATAATATATTAATCATAAATATTTTATTAATTACGGGCTATAATTCCAATTTCCAACGACCCTGGTAAAGACAAGACAATCGTTTCAGAATATAGAGAAAAATAACTGCATAACTGTATAAGCAATATTCTTGGGTCCACTGGGCCCCAACCCCTGAGTGGCCACTAAGCACTTTCCCAAAATCAAATTCAGGGGATGCAGCACCATATTTGCTTCGTTCAGATTTGTGGAAAACCGAATGAGATTGTGGGAAAAATATATATAAATCAGAGTTAAAATCGATGGGTTTGGAAGCAAATCAGTCGTCTTCATCATCACCGGCGGCATTAGCAGCGTCTCCCAGTGGAGGAAAGAGAAGTAGAGATCCAGAAGATGAAGTTTATGTCGACAATCTTCACTCTCACAAGCGTTACCTTAGCGAGGTCACCTCCTCTCCTCACCCTTTTCTTTTGTGATAATTTTGCTCCTTATGCTTCTGATTCGTATGGGATTATTTGTTAATTTTAAAGTGTTTCGAACAAATTAGTTTTCAATTCAAATGCGGCATAAAATAAAAATAAAATGCTGTGCCAAGCTGCTTTTATTTGGGCTTCCGTTTCTAATTTTCTGCATATTCTTAGTTCTTTATAATATGTACTCCCTCCTTCCCACAAAAAGAAGTCCTCTTTGCAAACTTGAACAGTATATTTCCCTTCTATGTATGTCCCTAAATTAGTGATATTGTGTTATTTTATACTATCATCAACAAAAAGGATTCATTTTGTGGAACAACATATATGTAGTAACTCAATTTGCAAACCTTAACTACATAAATATACTCTCTCTGTTCCACAAAAAGAGGTTCCATTTGCAAATCTTAACAATATATTTTTCTTAAACTTAAAAGAATTGTGCCATTTTATACTATCATCAACAAAAACGACTCATTTTGTGGAACATTCTTATTACTGGCACACACTATGTGTGCAATTAAAAATAAAATAAAAATATGGGTGAGAAAATATGAGAGAGATTTTAGGGATAAAAGGTTGACAGAGAAAGAAGTTAAAAAGCTGACAGCTTCAAGAAAGTAGTTATTTTTTCTGTTCTCCTTTAATAAAACAGATATTATGTTTTTTATTATTTGCAAATGGGACTATTTTGTAGGACGGATCCACTCTATTCTATGTTAAAGGTTCAAAGTGTGTATTGATTGTACACACTTTTGTTAGGAGTTTCGTTGCTGTAAATTTGGTTTCACGGTGGTTACGTTGATTATTTTCATATGGTGATACTTATTACATCATAAATTTGAAGAAATTATTTGTAAGAGAGATTGATTTGGGTGCCTTTGTTTGCTTATGCTGATGCAGATAATGGCATCAAGCCTAAACGGACTGACAGTTGGAGACCCCCTCCCTGATAACCTCATGGATTCCCCAGCAAGGTCTGAGAGCTTGTTTTATCTTAGGTAAACACTGATTCTATTCTTAGCTTTATAAACTGCAGTGTCCCTAATGGGGCTCGTTATGGTATTATCACTTGTCCTTTGGTTCTGGTATATTCATTGAAAGATTTATAGGGCATTGACACCTGAAATCATGTTGTTATCAGTTCTCTAGATACATGTGAGTTGTGCTACTTATTGGAATTTTGTTAGTCCTAAGATTGGTTTTGCAGAAGTCAAAATGGGACTCTTTTTCTTAATTGAGAGAGTATTATCTCCAACCTGCTTTAAATTTCTAATTTAACTCGATATTGAAATTTAGAAATACATTACAAATTGCATTTCATATTTTGGTTTACCTGTTCTTGGACCTAGTCAATAGATAGAAATGTGTGCTGCACGAGGAACAGCCAAACAAAGTTATTTTTCTCAGGTTCATCATGTAATTCAATCTTTTGGCTTCCATATGCTAACAAGATACAAGTATTTGTACTGAGTGAATTGTCATCCGGTCAGAGCCCTCTTTCTGCAAAACAGTATTTGGTTTGCATGTGACAATATGTTCCGTGTGTGGTGTAAATTGTAATTTATATAAATTGTATACATCAGATATCTGAAGTCGGAATAAGTTCCAATGTCATACTTCTAGATAGCAATATAGCATGTATAGAGGCCAACAGAGTTTTCTTTAGCCATTGTAGGCCTTAAGTGAAAAAAATATTTGATCAGAAATTAAGAAACTTTGCAAGAACTATTCTTTAATCTGCATATAATGGGAACAGTTCATTGGCTTCTCTTTAATATGCATTGGTCTTCACTCTTTGTTCATTAGTTCATTTATTCTAATCGAGCGTCTGTACATTTTGATGGATAGCATCTTGGCCAATTAAATTGATGCAACTTATGGAGGCACGTTCTCGTTATGTAGGGCCAAGGGCCTTGAGTAGATTAATAAAAGTCTAAGGGACATTAGAAAAGTTTGTAGGTTCTAGAAGTAGTAGTCTCATGGTTAGTAGTATGTATTGAGTGATCTTATCAATGAAATGAAATAGAAATGGCTTAGTCAATCTATCTTTTGCTCTGTATCTTTTTCTACAGGTATCCTACACTTACATTCCTAATCCTCCATTAAATTGTTGAAAACCTTAAACCATCATTGTTCACAATTGTTCTTTACTATTGCCATTATTAAGCTATTGTTGCATCCTAATATGCAAATTGGGTGCTCTAATTCTCTGTTTGAATTCGAATCAGAGTAAGGACTAGGGGTTAGTTCTGACATATTATCATACCTTAGGTATTGCAGTATATTACCGTTATTCTTCCTTAATGATTGTCCTAGTACAATGACACCTTCGTCTTCTTCCTTTTCTTTTCCTCATATTTATTTGATTTCAAATTTTTTGCGATTTCAGAGATGAGGTGCCCTTACAATATTCACCAATGTCCGATGACTCGGATGACTGCAGATATTTTGAGAGCCCAATTAACACGTGCTCATCTCAACCTGATAGTTTACCCACTAGTCCAGTCTCTCCTTACAGGTACCAAAGATTTCCAGGAGGGTTCTCCTCAGGTTCCCCCACCACTTCATACCCTTTGTATGGCTGTAACCTCCCTGTAACATCTTCACAATCTCGTCAACGGGGCTCAGACTCCGAGGGTCGATTCCCCTCATCACCAAGTGACATATGCCACTCAGCTGACTTGAGGAGGGCTGCACTTATGCGGTCTGTGCAGATGAGGACACAACCTCCAGGACCTTCACCTTTCGAATCATCATTCAGTCCAGGGCAAGAGGCTGGGCATAATATAGAAGCTGACGAGCGGCCATGTTCCTATATTAAGTCGCTAGTTGATGAGAGGGACGATCATATTGTAGAAGAATGTCCTACGTCAAGTATATCAGAGCTTGATAACCGAGAAAAGTCTTGCAGGGTATTGAATATGAACTTGAAAGGGGACGACGAGTCTGAAGATTAATAGCTTTCATGAAATGGGTTTCCTTGTGGACTGGTTGAAGCTCATTGCAACTTCTGAAATTCTCCGCGGGCTTCTTCTAGCATGTAGTGGTTGTTTCTGAAATTTCAGGAGGAGAGATCATTTATGACTTTATTATGCTTTTTCACTCATTCACTGTAATATATTTAGGGAGGATATCCAGGTGGCCAAGATTATTGTATTGCTGCCGACTATATCAGCCCCGAATGCAAGTGTTAATTGATTCACCAATCTAGAAGAAATGCTCAATTATGTATTTTATGTTAATGTATAGTGTCCTGTCAGACCATGAAAAAGTTGGTGCCCAATTCAAACTATGAACGAGTTCCAGGTTCCACGCATACAAACTGTTGGCGGCCCAACCTGGGACCTTCAATACCAAGTATTAGAGCCTAAGGCTTGAATATAGTTGGAGAGGTAAACAGATGATGAGTAGGTGCATCAAACCGCACTAAACCGATTAGACAGATGGGCTGACATTTCATGGCAAACAATATTCTTTCTGAACCAGCCGAGCTGACATTTATTTTAGGGACAATTACATATAATAGTACATTTTACTAAAATATTACACAAAAAGTGCACAAACAAAATGATTACAAAAAGAGTGCATATGCAATATTTAATTACAAAAGGAGTGCAATTTTATCCCTTTTATTTAGTTGACTGATTTAATGAGTTATTGATAATAGCCCATGATTGTAGGGATTTAAATCTTCTCTCTCTTATCAACCTCCATATTCTTATCTAACAAATCAATGGAGTAACCGCCTTCTTCTTCCTCTTCGGTCGTCGCCTTCTTCCTCTTCTTCCGCCGTCGCAACCTTCTTCCTCACCTTCGTCCCCCGCCACTGCTCCACCGGCAGCCGCCCCACCCCCGCCACCGCCACTACTCCTCCCGCCCCCGCCCCACATCCTCTCCTTCCCCTTCCTCCGCCTCCCTTCTCCCCCCCCGCCCACGCCCCACCCCCTCCCTCCTCCTACCACCGCCATCCCCTCCTCCCCCCCCCTTTCTCCTCCTCCCGCCCCGCCCCGCCCCACCCCGCCCCACCCCCTCCCCTCTTTCTCCTCCTCCCCCAAATCGATCCAAGGTGGCCGTCGGTGGAGGCCCCGCCACTGGCCGCGGTGGAGGCCCCTCCACCACCCGTTGCTTTCCCTCCACCATCGGTCCATTCTCCAACTCCACCGGTAACCAAACCTCATACGTTGGTAACTAAACAGTCATACCAAGGTAACCAGGTATGACTGTGTTGGTTATCTTAGTATGAAGGTAACCAATTCAGTTTTATTAGGTTATCAATTTTATTTTGAATGTGATGCAGTTGGTAACCAAATTTCATGCAGTTGGTTATCAATTTTTCATACCAAGGTAACCAACCCTTCATTCCAAGATAACCGAATCTTAATTTTGAATGTAATGCAGTTGGTAGCCAAACCTTCATGCAGTTGGTTGCCAAACTTTCATACCAAGGTAAGCAATTCATATTGCAGGTGTGGAGGTAGATTGGTTACCTTGATATAAAGGTTTGGTTACCTTGGTATAAACGTTTGGTTACCTTGGTACGAAGGTTTGGTTATCAACATTACATTACACATCACTCTCTTATCTATCTCTTTCCTATGCAGTGTTTTTATTTTTTTTTTGACATAAAATTGGGTCTCACCGGCGAAGGGGAAAAGGAAGATAACCGGCGAAAGGGAGGAAGAAGATGACGTTGCCAAATTTTGAATATTTGAATTTGAATTTATTTTTGTTGTTAGATCCAAGATATTTGAATTATTAATTATGGTAGTTATTTCTCCTTGATTTTAGGTTTCCTTATTATTATGAATTGAATCCTATACTAATTTCCTAAATTAAGGAATCCTAATTGCACTAATATTGTAAATAAATATGAAAAGTGTATTAATTGTGTAAATATTTTATGAGGACACTATTGCTGTAATTAATTTTTAAATGTTGTATATTATTGTAAAGGACCCTTTATTTTATTGGAAACGCTGTGATGCACTTCCATACAACGTCGGTGCAAATTTTCTGATAAACCATACATAATCTCAATTTAAAATTATATCTCAAAGTAGAATAATAATAAAATTAATTCAATAAATTCACCCCTACAAGATAATAAAATGATATAGTTTGGTAATAGTGTTAGTTCTAAAAAAAGGTGGTTTTCCCTGATTTGAGATTTTAGTTATTAACTTGAATAAATTTCAGAAAGGAGACTATGGACAAATCAGACATGAATAATTGTGTAGAAGAAATCTTAAAATTCAATAAATTTCAGACAGGAGAATATCAACAAATCAGACTTCAATAATTGCTACGAATAGAAAAAAGAAAAGGTCTGATGAAGTACTCATTATCCACTAAGCCACCTTGTTTGTTGTTTTTTCCTCGCTCTCTTCCTTCCGTTCTCGTGTGGTAAGCATTGGCCGGCGCCAAAATTGTTAAATAGAAACTAGTGTTAATTAAGCAGCAAAAAAGACGAGAACAAAACAGTAGGAAAACGCAGAAAGTAAACGACCGAGCCAGATCTATCTTAAGAAAGAAAATGTTACTACTCTTGGGACATTTTTTTTGTCACCGCTGAAACTTCATTTGGCGGCTATAAATACCTCTACGAACTCTTCACAACAGAAAGGACTGCAGTTATGATTAACCATAACCTCATCTGTCACTCTGTATAAATTTGTCCAAAATGAATGGTTGAAGAATCATTGAGGACTTCCGTACTGATATGAAGTGGACTGCTGATCTCAAGATTAACATATTCTTCCTACAAGATCTCTTAACTGTTGTGAATTAAGTCACCGCAAACTACACAATAAAATAAAGAGAAATAAAACAACACAAGATTTAATGTGAAAAATCCTTAAAGGGAAAAAATCACAGGACAAACTCCGAATCTCCACTATATCAAAATAATGGGCTTACAATAATCATCTCAAGTTTTACGCCCTAAAACTTGAGGTTTCACAATACCGCGACACAACTTTTTGGACGGATTAAAAGCTGCAAAACTCTCCCACTCACAATATAACTTTTTTGCACGGAATATAAAAACTGCAAAAACCCTCTTCCTCACACAAACACAAAACTCACTCACACCCTCTCTCAACTCTTAGAATGCTACATGACTTTTGATTGTGCTACCGTTCAACAACTCAACATAGTACCCTGTTTATAGAGTACCCCACAATTCTTCTTTTCCAATTCAAAATAGGACACATCCAAAATAAAACTTCTATTACAAATAAATTCCTTTTCAAAATAATACTCCTATTAATAATAGAAGTTGTTCCTTTCCATATTAGTAATTCTTTTCATAATAGGATTCGAGGATTAACCCAACAATCTCTCCCTCGATTCGAATCCCCGAATACTTCAACTTTATATTTGAATAGGATTCGAGGAGTACCCCAACAATTCCTCCCTCGACTCGAATCCGCAAACACTTCAACTTCATCATTTTTACCGTTGTAGTTGTCACCATAATTCACACCTGCACTATCCGCATCATCCGCATTATTCGCAATGTTTGCATTACTCTCGTTATCCGCAATATATGTATCATCTGCATCATCCGCAAAATCCGCAACATCCACATCTTTCATATCATCTGCAACATCCGCATCTTTCGTATCATTTGCATCATCTGCAACATCCGCATCTTTCATATCATCTGCAACATCCGCATCTTCCGTATCATCTACATCATTCATATCATCCGCATGATCTGCACTACCACAATAATCTTTATCTTCATCATCATTGTCTTTATCTTCATCAGCATTTTCATGATCTTCATCTAGCGACTGCAACAGTGATTCTCCATAAGTGCAAAATCTCTTATTCATTAACATCTCGATGAACACCAACTGCTTCAATCTTTATTTGTCACACCAATACGACTAATTCCCCTTCTACCTTGGATTCAACCAACCTAGCTCTGATACCACTTGTTGGGAATTAAGTCACCGCAAACCACACAATAAAATAAAGATTTAATGTGAAAAACCCTTAAAGAAAAAAAATCACAGGCCAAACTCCGAATCTCCACTATATCAAAATAATGGGTTTACAATAATCATCCAAAATTTTACGCCCTAAAACTTAAGGTTTTACAATACCGCGACACAACTTTTTGGACGGACTAAAAACTGCAAAACCCTCCCACCTACAATACAACTTTTTTGCACGGAATATAAAAGCTGCAAAAAACCCTCTCCCTCACACAAACACAAAACTCACTCACACCCTCTCTCAACTCTTAGAATGCTACATGACTTTTAATTGTGCTACACTTCAACAACTCAACATAATACTCTATTTATAGAGTACCTCACAATTCTTCTTTTCCTATTCAAAATAGGACACATCCAAAATAAAACTTCTATTACAAATAGATTCCTTTCCAAAATAATACTCCTATTAATAATAGGAGTTCTTTCTTTCCATATTAGCAATTCTTTTCATAATAAGATTCGAGGAGTAACCCAACATTAACTCGCATCCTAGGTCTTCAACACAGATCTCATAAAAGTTTTTGGGAAACAACTATAAGAACAAAATACCACTCAATCCATTTCAGATGCATTATTGATGGAGGGCTGTTCTTCAAGGTGAATTATTGCCAGCTGCATGTACTCTAAATCTTCTGAGTAAATTTCCCTCATAGAAAATTCTCTTTTCAAGTCATTTAGACAACGGCTAACCTGTAAACTCAATTCACGATAATCATTTTTGGACATCGGTGCAGGGACTGAGGGTTTTGGTAGTAAATGAGCAGACCACTGACAGCTGTCAACAATAGTATTGTTTAACCTGGCAATACACAAAAAGAATATGAATCAACTAGCCCCATGACATGCATTATAATCTATGCATATATGACTGAAAAATTATAGAAGTTCCTGCATCAGAAGCAAGTGACACATGTCATCACGTGTGCATTGTCCAATGAAAACTATGTAGCATATCTAGAACGTTGTACTTCAAAGGAAACTAGTAACCCGTGCAAATGTGCAGGGAAATATTGTTACCAATAATATACATTTTTTTAACTTTTGCTAATGTCTGCTTAATATTGCTATGGTCAATTTTATTGCAAAATAAGTATTATAGCTTTAGATTTTTAAAGTTAAATAATCATATAAAACATGTAAATGAATATAAAATTAAAATCAATTAATGAATGCATCACGCCTTATTTGTATTTGTGCACTGTATCTTACTCGGATTGGGAGCTTCCTAGGCCCTGCTTATTTTGGTTGTCAACAATAATCATACAAACCTAGTTCACAATTTTGATTTCCTAAAAGCTAAAATTCAAGGTTATCTTTAAGTACGGCATTCATAATCTTACCGGCTACAACTTCTGCACCACCTCTCAGTTGGTATCTACTAAGCTTGTTTGAGGAAAAATAAATGTGGCATACTCGCGCATTGGTCCAACGAGCTTAACAAAAGGAATAGAGAAATAAAATCATAAAGTTCTCTCAGGTTTTTCTCATTCTTGGATACTCAATATCTGATGTACTAGTCTGGGATATTGAACTTGTAAACTGCAAAGCAAGCCCTACCTCATTTGATTTGTAATAACTCTTTAAGAACGTCGCAACGCTCAAACTAAACCAAAAAAAATAAATGGAATATAAACAGCTTTCCCACCTTACTAACAAAATGTTTCAGAACACAACCATGATGTCAGAAGAGAAGAAAACTATTCAGAGAATTAGAGGATGCACATGGAGGGAAGAACAGGTTATAATTGATAAGTATGATATCAGTCAGAACCACAGGGTCACATCATTTTCTATTTTAAATTAATGCAAAAGTATAATATGAATGAAGCCAATGCGCCATGATACTTCAACATTGGGTAAGAGTGGTTCTTACTCTTTAAGTATGTTTTGTGCTTCAGAATAATCATTCAAACTAAAGAAGACATCTACTGCGTCCTCTCTTGTCCTTGCCATCCCCTCCAATGTACCAATCGTTTTGCACACAGACTGTATTGCAGTATAGGCAGTGTCTTTGCTGATATCTGTAATTCGAATAATGACAGACTTTGGGAAACAATGAGCGCGAATTGGAAGATGAAGGCTCCTTATTGTGATTCCACCAACTGAAATTGCTCTCCAAGTTGATTCTTCATTCTTTAGAAGACATGAATCACATGATGAACTCATTAGATATGTTCATGTTGTGTGAAACTTACATAAATACGAAACTCAAACAAATTAATATTTACCTCAAATATAACATCACAACAATCAAGTCCATTGGGTACATTCCTCATGGAAGCACAATATATTTTTCCAAATGACGAAACAGCTTCTATCAGCTGGGACAGGCTGATTACTGAAGGTACATTCTCAATAGAAATAGAACTTGAATTCTTTAGGTTGAAATCACTTTTGTTGTTACCAGTGATTCTAGAAATATTATTGTGGTTCTCAAGTTTGGGACGAGCATGAGAAGCTTTATCCATATTCAGGAGAAGGTCCTTCACGCTGGGGGTCATTTCTGCACGAGAAGATCTCCAAGCCGCTGCTTTTCTAGCAGGATCTTTTTTCTGCTAAAGTATATCAGAAGTTACCTTTACTATAATGTCAATGAAAAATAAATAAGTAAACATGCACAATTTAAAGTATATATTAAAGCAGACATTGAGTGAAGAAGTAGGAGCAGATAAAGAAATCATCAGTGAGCACCATAATGATGAGTACCATATAAGGCTCACGCTTTTCTGTTGACAATTTCAGCAATGTACCAACACCTTGTGTTAGAGCTGGACCCAATTCTGAGAAGTCATCCTCTTCACTTGAGGAACTGTGGAACCATCGCTGCAAGCTTTTAAATCCTTGCAATAGGAATCTGGACAATAGTAAGGTGTAAGATATACTGCTTCTAAAATGAGTCCACTTAATACTTGAAATCAATATTGCATAAACTATCAACCAAATAAATAATTTTCTTTCCACAACTCTTCTATAGGAAATATTATTGCCCACTCACAAAAAGTCTCATACTTAGCTGAAAATTCACGTGCTTGGTGAACTGGAAATGAACAGAACAGAAAGGAATAGAGCTTTTATCTTAAATAAAAACGAAAAGAAATTGAGTAAAACACAAAAGAAATGGACTTAAATAGGATTTTAAATCCTTCCATTCCAAATGTACAAGACAAAACCTCAAGTACTATACTCCTATTTAAAAGCTCATTTTATGATCATGTATATATGCATATACACAGAAAAACAAATCAATATACATAAACCCTAATCCCTACATTTATCCATAATATTCCAAGTTGACGCATCAAAAAATGAAGATGCAGTAAAAAACTATATAATACCTGAACAATTTTGTTTGTAGAGTGTAGGGTTGAGAATTTTACCGGTTATTTTTGCCGTGGCAACTGGAGTTTGGCTCGATCGAGATGGCTTTGCGAACGCAGCTTCTATATTCACCTGCAAAGATTCAAACTGCTTAGAATCAAAATTTTAAGCGATAAGAGAATCAAATAGTTAGGGTTTGCAGTAAGTCTGACCAGCGAAAAGTGGAGAAGCTGAAACTCCGAGTCTCAACTTCATTGTTTTCGATTCTAAGCTGGAGGTGCCACTTCCTAATTAGGGCCAAATGAACAATACTCCTATATATAGTTACGACAATAGACAATAGGATGAAATGAGAGGGAAATGGAAAAAATAAAGTAAAACCTTTTCTATTTGTATTCTAGTTATTATTTTTAATTTTTTTAAAGGAAGAAGCAAATACAAAACAGTTAAATAAAACCACACTCTACAATTCACCCTTATGCAATTGCTGAAACTAACTTGCATTCAAAGATTAAATTACTGTTATATTTTTTAATGTCATGTTTATTTACAATAATTATAATTTTAGAATTATATTTTTATAAATTATAATTTCGAGATTATTAAATCTAAGATTAAATAGTTCTAATCACATATTTATTTTTATGAGATTATTCATGAGATAATTTAAAATAGTCACACGTTATGTTTGTTTTGTTTATGATTATTTAAAGGATTGAATAAAAACTTACCATTTAGACTATCATACCCTTATTACTAATAATAAATATTAAATGCAATTAGATAAATAAATAAATTAAAAAATTGTGATTGAGCGATTATGTTAAATATACTTAAACTTGCGTCTAAATTGACTTTATATTTTCCTACTTATAGCAAAAAAAAATAAAAAAAATATAAAGACAATGAAGTGGCTTATTCAGCTGGTTTTAGAGACTATGGGGCTGTTTGATAAAAACTGAATGAATCTGAATGAGCTGAATCTGAATGAAAAAAATTATTTGATAATTGATAGGTCTGAAATATCTGAATAACAGTCTTATACTATTTTACCCCTCTAAACGTATTTAAAAAAATTAAATACAATATTCATTGTACAACAAATAAAAATAAACAGATAATTTGTAGCCATTATAGCCTCACCCAAAAAGAAACATCAAGTAATTAGCAAAAAAAGAAGAAGAAGAAACATCAAACACCCTCCTGTGGCAGAACAAGTTCATAGATTTCAAAGTTTGATCCATCTACAGATAATGAGTAAAAATCTTTTTCATTCCCCTTCACAGGTAATTAATTAGTAGCTAATCCAAATGATGATGATTATTCTTATTAATTGATTGGTTCACTTATGACAACAATTTTCATCCTGCTTCTTTGTTGCACAAATGAGAAAAAAGTTTCTAGAGATTCGCCTCAAACAAAACAGGAAGAGATAGGTTTGTAGAAGAGGTAGAATTGTTTTTAGCTTCCGGATTGAATATTGACGCCTATGATAAAGTCTATATCTGGCATTTGGGTTGGAGAATTCCTGAGATAACCCATGAAATTTGGGTTGGAGAATTCCTGAGATAACCCATGAAGATGATGAAGAAGACGAGCCTTTAGTTCCATACTTCAATTTATTCGATGAATAGCAGAGATATACCTCCAGAGAAGAGATGGATTGAATTTATTCGATGAATAGCAAAGATATACCTTCAGAAAAGAGATGGAGATGCGAATGGAGATGGAGAGCGGGGCTAGAAGAGATGGATTGAATTTATTCGATGAATAGCAAAGATATACATTCAAAGAAGAGATGGAGATGCGGATGGAGAGCGGGGCTAGGGAGGGATGGAAACGATAGCAATAGAAAGCGGGGCTAGGGAGGGATGGAAACGATAGCAACGAGCCTATTTGGGTAAAACAGTTGAATTTTTTTAAATGAATCGGTTAAATGTATTCAGCCCAATTCAGATTTTAAAACTTGTAAACAAATAGTCTGAATGACTGAATCACTCAGATTCAGAGTCATTCAGTCTTATTCAGACCTTATCAAACAGGTCCTATGAAAGATAGCAGCTATGTACGTAAGTGCAAAGAAAAAAATTTACATTTATTTGAAGAAGAAAAAAATGTATGGAAGCATGAGAAAATTGATACAACTAATATAAATATTATATTCTCATTAATTTAAATATAAATAGATAGAATAAGATAGATTGATCTTTTTAAACAAAGTTTAAGGCTAATTTTATTTACAAATTTTTAGTTTTAAATGACAGGGATTATATTACTTAGTTGAATATGATATTAAATAGTCCTATTTTTAAATTATTTTATTATCCAAATATTAATAATCGCAACTCTATTTTTAAAAATAAATAAATAAATTAAAATTAAGTATTCAATCCCTAATATAATTTTTATAAACAAACATACCATACCATTAAAGTACTCAAAATGAGAGTACCCGATAAGATTTGTAGGGTTGTAGGGTCCATGCCATAGGCAAAATAAATGTGGGACGAGGTGGTCCATTCCATGAACGGTGCTCCGCCATTGTGCAGTGATGATCTGACTGATTGATAGACGTACGTATATACCCGATAAGATTCAATTCCTAATTATATACAAAAATGCTAGGTGGACGGGAAAGGTTCTAATTTTTTTTTTTAACAATTCCAAAAAATTAATATTTATTTCAACTGTTTTTTATATATATTCAAATCACATTAAAAATATTAAACTTTGTATAAATTTTAACTGTAATAAATATTATATATTTTTTAAAAATTATTAAAAAAAACAATCGCTAAACCGGTCTCAAAAAAAAGTCACCGTAAAAGGATTGAATTATGAATTATATAAGCTAGCTTTGTGCTCGTGAGTTGTTTTAAGATTTGTCCTTTAATTTGGACATAATTATTGGCAACTTTTTTAGATGAGCAATGTTACTATCACATAATTTGGGTCACATAAAATTCACATACACACGTATGTATATTTGTGTGTCCTGCATGTCACGCAGGGCTCATAGTATGCATATGTGTATGTGATTATTATATAACCAAAATTATGTGATAGTAGCATTATTATTTTTAGATGGTACCGACATATATATATATATATATATATATATATATATATATATATATATATATTCTCCAAAAGGATTAAAAAGTTTTGACATGCACATTGAAATTAAAAGGATAGAGAAAGTGATGGATGAAGGTGATGATATTTATAATAAAGACAAAAAAAAAACTGAAACTATTGCTTCAGTGTAAGATTAAAATTCATAGCTAGTGAGCACCTAGCTATATCTAGTTCACTATAAGGATTAGGGAATAAGACTTCATGCATTTGTATACATACATATATTTAAGTATTTAAACTTGACCAAACGTTCACAAAATGGTTGGAGAAATTAAGAAGATATAAAGAGTAAAAAAAATTAATTTGAAAAATGTTATTATGTTCGTTCAAAAATTTGAGATCATCTTGAATTTATAAGTTAATTTGAAAATTTCTAATTAAATCAATACATAATTTAAAATTTGAAAGTACGAAACATTTTCAAATTTTGAAACGAGTACATAGTAATATATAATAGGTAAAGATCCATTTAGAGCAAAAAAGTTACATTAGTTTTAAGTATAACCATGGAATATGAGAAATATTTAGTTTAAAGAAGAATGTAAAATCAATTGCTTTGCCATAGGACTACAATTAAATTAACAAGAAGTTAAAATCATCACTTGCAGGTCACACAATACTAGTTGTTAAACGAACTAGACCACCGGTTCAACCGATAAAAATCGGAATCACATTTTAACCAATTAATTAGTTTTGGTCAAAATCCAGTAAAGCTGTTTGACCACCGGTGGTTCAATCCCGGCTAAGTTGACCTAGCTAGCTAGTGAACCGATTTAAATTATTTTTTGTATCAATTTTTTTAAAATATTAAAATTAACCACTAATTTTAATAATATTGTAACTCAACTTTATTATATTTTAGTTTAACGAGATTTTTAAATTTTTATTAATTATAAATAAAATATATTTTTATATATTAATAATGTCACTAAATCAATAATACCCGATAACTTATTAGATTCGATGACAGTGTCTAAAAACCTTGGTCCCAAATACGATAACACAATACTCCCAAGTTATAATGCCATGCCATGCATGTCCCACTTAGGATTGTGAATCTCTCTACAAAGACTTTTGACATGACGGACACTGGATAGAGCATAAACAAATATTCAGGGTATTGGTGTCGATGTGAAAACATTTGGTCCTATCGGAAATTAATACTTGGAATAACAATGCTACTAGCACATAAAAAATATTACATAAAATTTATATAAACATATATTTTTGGGCCTGTCTGGCACTTGGGACCCATAATATGTATGTGTGTGCATGTGAACTTTATGTGACTATTTTTTATGTGATAGTAGTATTATTTTACCAGGAAAAGATGGATGCCTAAAAGCAAAAGCCAAAAAGTTTCAATTTTTCATTACTCATATGCTCCCAAGATATTAATTAACATTCAACAAACTGACAGAATTAATATACAACGAATATATATTAGTGTTATATATATATATATAGAAAAGCCTTGTTCTTACATTTCTTTCAATTTTAATTCTTTTTACCTTATTACAGTTTAATTTTTTTAATTGGACTAAAATTATGTATTATGAAGGTGGTTAAAAACATTACATCAAAGTTCAACAAGCTCGTGTCAATTTCTTAAATTAGTATATAACTATATGTACTGATTTTTTAAATTATGAGAAACTCAAATAAAGATATAATGGAGTTACAAGGTATATTTGTTTTTCAGAGGACAGGAACTAGGAAGTACAATAATTCTTAACCTTTATACACTTCGTTGATCTTCCTCCTCTACCTCTATTCTTATCGCCAGGGGTTGGGGGAAGGTCCTACTTTCAAATTTTTAAAAAGTGATACTCCTTTTATGACGATGATAATACACACGAATATGTATATGATTGATTCATAACAATGTTTATTATGACATGCATTATTGGGATAAATATATTTATAACTTAATTGTTCATAGAAGATCGAACGACCCAGATTTAATATTTAATCCTTTTGCAACAAATAGGAGCGAATATCATTTCCTTTTTTAAAATTTGGACACCCTATTTTTTCTATATATAAACGAACAGATATATGTACTTTGTGTCGTTATAAATATTTTCTATAAATCACTCCCCATTTATATATATATTAAAATTTTGACCTTTTAGGAAGATTGGTGCAAGATATGTACTCTTTTTTTCTTTCTTTTTTTGGCAATATCACCATTAATTGTAAGACCCTAACTTTTATGAATAAAGATTTAGTTTTCTTTATATATTATTTCGAAACAGTAAGGTGTTGTTTTGATAAATACGAAAGTTATGGGTGAAATGTGCAAATATTTTTAAAATGAGCAAGTGGTTATAAAATATTCTTGTTGTCGGAGAATATTCGTTTGGTCGTAGAATATTCTTGTTGTCGGGGAATATTCGTACGACGGCGCAGCTATTTGTGGGCCCCCACAACGGAATAACTGTCGGATATAGAAAGCGACAGAAATAACTTTTTTACAAAATAACGGCGTGGTTGTTACCGTTAGTACTGTTGATATACCCGGTGGTTAAAATACAGTGATACGCGGTGTTGCACAGTAGCACACGGTATTGCACAGTATTTCGAATTATTGAGTCTTACGTGAGAAGCCATTACTCAATTATTGTTACAGTAATTACTGTTCAATATTTTATATTATTGACTCAATAATTGTTACATTGATATTTTATTGACTCAATAATTGCTACGTTGCTATTTTTTATGATTGATTCAATAATGGCTACAGTTGATATTTTGTAGTATTGATTCAATAATTGTCGTTGCACAGTATTTCACGTTATCAACTCAATAATTCATATTATTTGAATAATATTATTAGATAGCATTATTGATAATGTCTAAGGAAGTTCTGTCTAGGAGGGGTTATTTAATTGCGCGCCAGTAAGGAGAAGTACTTATCGGAAGGCCCCCTCTGTCCTGGGAACGACCTGGTTGTTAATATTGTAGTTCTATAATATTATTTGTGAATAATTAATTATTAATTTATATGATAAGAAAATATTTATTTTGTGGATATTAAAGAAGGAATTGGCGCTGATGAGTTTTTATCAATATTTTGGTGTGAGAAATCATCTGTTTATGGATTTCGGATAATTTATGTTTGGAATTTGGAAAAACTTTCTTCTGCAAAGTTGTAGAGAATTAAATTTTCTATGGAAGGACATAGAATTTGTATTTTTCTGACAAATGGGTTATTTGTTATGAATTATTGAAGTTTCAAAAAATAAATATTTTTTAATAGGAGGTGGGCCCCACTTTTTGTTGAATGATTCCTTCCCACGAGGCGGCTGGAGAAATTTTTTTAAAATATATTATTTTATTATTTTAGTCTCCTTTGGCATCCTAAGTTTTTCCTATAAATAGGGTGCTTAGGTTAGAATTGAAAATCACACCAGAATTAGAAGTTTTCTCTCTCTATAATATCGAGCGTATTTTTGTGAGTATTTCTATACTTTGAGTATTAGTATTCAGTGCAAGTTTCCTTCGGTATTATATCCGATATTCCAGTCAGAGGTACTATCTTTTTGAGGTAAGGGATGTTATTTTCTTTCGTAAATGATGTTATTCTTTTCAATATCATTATACAGAAATATTGTCATGGATTTTATGTTGAAATTCTTACTTTTTCCGTCGGGGTTACTATTCACGTATACGGCACTATTCACGGAAAAATTAAATTTTCTTCTATTTGTCCAAATTGTTTGTTAAGGTTACTATATTTGATTGTATCCAAGTTTTGAGCTCTATTCTTGAATTTTGCTCCATAATTGATTATTACGAGGTATTTTTGAATTGGATATACTAAAATACGAATCCTTAGTCTTTGTCTTTTATCTCACTGGATTCATTTTTTTAAAATATTTTTCATCATTCTCAGTCCTAAAAGGTGATGTAAATGAATATCTTTGGCCTGTAGAGCAAAGATGAATGATTACTTGATGAATATCTTTGGCCTGTAGAGCAAAGATGAATGATTACCTGATGAATATCTTTGGCCTGTAGTGCAAAGATGACAGGTGTTGAGATGAATATGATCACTGATGATACAAATGAATATCTTTGGCCTGTAGTGCAAAGATGAATATTTGATTCGAGATGTATATTGATTGATGTTACAGGGATAAAATATTGATGATGGACTTTTAAATCATAGAAGATAGTAGACTTGATTCTCTGCTTAACTCTTCTAATGAATTGTTATTTCCGCTGCGATTATTGATCTAAGATTGGTTGTCCATTATATTTTATCTGATTTATTGAAGGCTAACGATAATTTATTTTTCATTATCTTAGTCATAATATTCTTTACTGAGCTAGTTGAGCTCACCCTTTTCATCTGTTGTCCTCTTCAGGAAATGAGAATGTTGCGGGGACTAGTCGGGGGACAGAGTGATGGTCCGAGTTAGAGCAGTAGTAGTCCTCACTATTTCTGATAAATAGTGTGATAATAATTGTAATGAGGACTTAGTTTGAATCTTAATATTTTCTACATATTTGTATTGAGACTCACAGTTGTGTAGTCGTATTTTGCACGACCGTATGATATAAAGTTTGTATTTGAATTCTGTACCATGTATTTGGCGACTCAGAATGGGTTGGGTTGAATGGACCTATTCTGGGGGGCGTCACATTAATCATGCTATCATGAACACAATCCTTTATAGAAAAATCATTTATTCATCCAAAATAATATGATCCTACATACTGGATATATGTAACAAGATACAAATTATCAGTAAAGCAAATCTAACTAAATAGAACATTTGTACAACAGAAAATAGATTAAGAAAGAAGCCATGCAACCATAGCATTTTATTTCTTACAGTCAACCTCACTCTCTACTTTATTACTAGTACAATCTCCCAAATCATCACCCTTATAATTATCAGTAGCGTCCCAAAGCCATGACAACATCTTGTCTTCTTCAATATTGCTGTCCCATAACTCTTGCCCAGTTTGCACACCCCCATCCAAGTCCCAATAATCCCACCCCAACTTCTCTTCTTCTTCTTCATTCATATTGTATGAATTTGTTGAAGAATTACAAGAATACCATTCCCCATTAATCTCTCCTCCATTTGATGAGCTCAAATTAATCTCTAAATCTTCTTGATCACTCGTTAACATTGCCATTTTATTACCCTCCTCCAATATGGGCCCACTGCTAACTAAAGTTGCTAGCACCCCGTTTGGATCCATCTCCAATTCTTCTAATGATCCATCAATATTATTCACTACCATGTCATTAAAACATGAGTAGTCCAAACAAATACCAGCCATTATTTCCTTATCTTCTTCTTCATTAGACTCCAAAAGCATGCTACCTACATTCATAGTCTCTTCCTCCATCGTTGGTGTAGCTGGCATTGGAACTATTCCATTACCATTTTTAAACTCAGCAGTAACAGTACTTTCTTTAGCTTTTTCCATTAACTTTGGAACTAACGGAGGATCACAAATTGTGGTGGAAATATTAGAGGATTTGTTGTTCTTCTTCTTCTTCTTCTTCATGACAGGTCGACCCGGTCGGCCCTTGTTAGCAACAATATTATTGCCTGGGGGCTTGGGTAAATCAAATATAGCATCTGTTTGTTCTTGTTGTTGGGCTTGGTTGGAGGTCGGATCAACACTGTCGATTTTCTTGTTTAAATGGGAGTTCCAATAATTTTTAATCTCGTTGTCTGTTCTACCAGCTAAGTGACTAGCAATTAAGGACCACCTACAAATGCACACACAAATATATTTATAATCGATGGATGTTGACATATATATATATATATATATATATATATATATATATATATATATATATATTCTCCAAAATGATTAAAAAGTCTTGACATGCACATTGAAATTAGAAGGATAGTGAAAGCGATATATAGATACCTGTTCCCCAAAGATGCATGCAACTTAATAATGGTTTCTTCCTCTTCAGAAGAAATATTGCCTCTCCTCAAGTCAGATCTCAAGTAGTTAATCCATCTCAGTCTGCAACTCTTTCCACACCTCAGCAACCCTATTTCAAAACAATTAATGTTCATCAACATACATTAGTATATATATAGTATATAGTGAATGTTTGGTTTGCTTGCTCTGTTTATTGCATTTGGAGCGTTTAGAGGCTAAACACACTCACAATATTTTTTATTTATTTTACAAACACAATTTATTTAACTCACAAATTAACCATGTAATTTCACCTCTATTTAATGCACAAAAATATTTTGTCGAGAAATAACAACAGAATCTGAAAACAGTTAGATGCAGATCACGCGTATACTGGTATGAAAACAAACTGTACTAGTCGATTAATTATAATATATATAAACATAGTACACAATATACATGAATTATAAACATGCAAAAAATAAGAATGAAAGAAATAGGATGATCATCAGTACTAAATAAATTAAAATACCAGCAATCTTGGGTAATGATCTCCAAGAACCTTCACCATGAGCTTGAATGTATTTGGTCAAAATGTCATCTTCTTCAGTTGTCCATCTCCCTCTTTTCAATCCCACTTTCTCACAACAAGGCGCTCTTCCCATTTCTCTCTCCTCCCTCTAGATCTCTTGGACAAACTTGAGCCAGATCAGTACCCTTTATAGATGAAGGCGATGATTTATATATATATATAAATATATATATATAATAAAGACAAAAAAAAAAACTGAGATGTATTGTTTCTTTGTAAGAACTGTAGCTAGTGAGCAACTAGCTATATCTAGTTGACTATAAGGATTAAGGAGTACGACTGCATGCATTTGTATACATACGTATACTTATATATATGTATATGTGTATTAAGTTGTATAAATGTTACAAGTTGAGAAAGGTGGATTTTGTAATTAATGAGGGGAAAGATCTAGATGTGGGTCTAATTAATTACTGACGCACAACTGTCTGTGGCGGTGGATTGTGCCACGGTTGCTAAAAGGTAAGCCCATTGTCGTGGCTTCTCCACCGTCTAGAGCCTCCTCACGGGGCTTCCATCTCCCACCGTTCATCCTTCATTCCCTCTCTTAGCTTAGCTCGTTAATCAATCAGACAACCTTTTTCTATTACTTAATTTTGTAAGTGTCCTTAATTAAATAATAGTTCTATGTCCCTCTCCTATATATATATATATATATAGGTAGAGTCATGTAGTGCGAGGATAATATTAAAATTTATTGTAAAATTTTAATATAATTGAAAACATTTTTTTTTTTGCAAAATTAATTGAAAATAATTTTTGAGACTATTATATATATATATATATATATATATATTAATCTTTTGTTAAAGTTTGGTTCTTCTTACTAATTTTGACAATGTCATTAGGGATTTTATGAAGTCACACCAACAAATGTCTAATCTCTTAAAATTTTCTTTTAAGAGAGATCATTAAGATCAGACTACAAATAGGTAAAATTGCAAAGCACTCATTTTTAATTTTTATGTTTGTATAGAGTTTTTCCTCTTTTAATACAGGTAACATTTGACATTTTTTTGGACCGTGCAATTTTGTGGGATCGGAGACTTGTGTAGTTAATAGTTAGAAAACTAAGATTTAGACGAACTAAAATTACGAAACTTATCCATAAGATTGATATGAATCATAGAAAAATTCCTCTTATATTAAACATTTTTAAAAAAAATATTAACACTAATACTTGTGTACGTAATTAACAATTATAAAATTGACATAAATATTTGTAATACATATCATTTCCAAAACGTAATGTAACTATAAATTTAGAACTCTTCTACTGTGGACATAAAAATTAGACTCCAATTTTCATGTCCATATAAAGTTTTTCTAAATTTTATAAACTCATCAACAAAGACTTGTCCGATTGATTTTTGAGTCTCTTTCTTATCCCTATTCAATTTCTAATCATCCAAAAGTATATAAAGACAAAATGATATTTTCATATCATTCTTTGATATTTTTATACATATGATTCACATTTTATTTAATAAAAATTTGACACATCAATTAATATGTGGATAATACGTGTGAAAATATCAAAAATTAATTTAAAAAGTTCAATTTCTTATATAAAACCCAAAAAAGCTCGAGAATTTTTTGGCTATTGTTACAAAAGAATTCAAAATCACAACTTTATGATATCCATCCATCTGGCCCTTGCGGTTGTTCGGACGAAAAGTCAATTTTGTCCTCATTGTTTTTATACTACTCGGATCATAATTTAATGTATTGAAGTGTCCCATTTGTCCGACTAGGAAATGAGCTCCTCCAAGCAATAAGGATGTGTCATACTTAAAATCAATCAAATTTTATTTGGACGTGCGTGCCTAATCTAATACTCCCTTCCTTCTTTTTTATTTGACGGGTTAAGAAAAAAATATAAATATTAAAAAATATAATTAATAATTTATTTGATTAATTAAAGTAAATATATAATTTTAATATTATGTTTCAAAATTATTAAAAAAATAAAAGATAAATAATTTAATATTTAATGTAGAGATAATATGATAATTAAGTTATTAATATTTTATTGAAATTTACAAATAACAAATAAAAAGACAAAAAAAAAAGAGAACGGAGTGATTAGTATCATTTTGTTCTTTTTTAATATAAAACTTAATTTTTTTAAAAATTTCCGTTTGATACTAAATATTTACTAATAAAATTATGATTTGAAAGGGTTGACAAAAAATGTAATCGTTTGGAGAAAAAGAGAAATTTTACCAATGATGGAAAAGGGTTGATAATATTTTACCCACTGGGATTAGTTAGTCGTATAAATTTACACCAATCATCATATGTCACATCAGCCCAATACTTCACAGCTTTTTAATTAATTTGTGATCAGTTTCTTATCATAGGTCATTTACGGATCCGGTCCGTATGAAATTAAGTTAACTTCATACTCAATATAATGATGATGTACAAACGCAAGAACGATCTCTTTCTCTATGTATCAGTTAATATTATATTAAATATGAAATGAATTTATCATAATTTTATTTTATACTAATCACTCTCCCGTCATTTACTACTCCGTAGCTAACTTTTTGTATATTAAGATTAACAGTGGTGAAGCCACCCTTTAGGGTGCGGTGTCAATTTACCCCACTAGAAAAAAAATTATTTTATAATATATTAATAAATTTAGAAAAAATTTAGGTGTAATGAATAAATTGACTTCACCGAAATTTTATAAATTTTTTAATATATGGGGGCAAATTGAATTTTTTATAACTTTCTCAATTTTATATTACTTCTAGTTTTTGATGTATGCATCTTCCTCTAATATTTTTAAAATAAATAATATTCTAATTTATATTATTTTTATAACATAAGAAAATTTAAATATTTATTAACAAATTTGTGATTAGAAAAACGTATCAGTGGTTAATAAAGGGTATGTATGTATATATATATATATATATATAATGTTATTACTTGTTATATTAACAATATTGTAATCAAATACATGTTTTACATATGCAATCAGCCCAAAAGAACAAAATTATCTAAAAAAATTGGCTCGGAGGACCCCGAACTCCCGCCAAATTATTTATAACATCACAATATTTCCTGTTCATGAACACTTCACACTTCACTCTCTATTATATATAAGAAATTGTGTTTTTGATATTTTTACATAATCTTTTCTCATATAAGAAGAAAGTGAATTTCACCTTTAGGTGAGAGATCATGACTATGTTATAATATTAAAAATTCATGTGAAATTTTCAATTATATTATGTAGATAAAAAAATAACTACTCTTGAAACTGTGTAACATTTTAATCTCTCTTTAAAAAAATTATTTTATCTCCTCACTTCTTATCAACTCTTAATTTCTTACACTATATTTTTAACTGCACGTACATACATAGTATACAAAGTGATAGTATATACTTGGAAAACTAGTGTTACGAAAATAATATATATAACGAATATTTATGTTAATTTTTTGATTTTCAATAGTTACGTGTGAATAAGTATTAGTGATATTTTTTTTGAGAGATGTGTAATGAGTGAGATTCTCTTATAATTCTATCTATATGTATTTATACATTTTACAACGAGTGTTGCTATGTATTGTGATAAATTTACGTCAAATTAAAATTACAAAACTTATCAATATATATTGTTAAGAATTATAAGAATGTCCCATTTATTACACTCTTTCCAAAATAGTTACCACTAAATTAGGGAAAAAAATAGTTATCATGAATATTTATTCACGTAATTGACAATAAAAAAATTAATGTAAATATTTAAAATATATAATATTTTTTTTACAATTATAATTCGACACAATTATCCCAATATATATTAGTACTTCCACGGTTATTAACTTCACTAACAGGATAGGTGTATCTATTTGAAATTGGAACTTCATCATCTGTATCTTTACATTTTAGTGGTACAGCCGCTAAGCATTCGGGCCAGCCTATTAAACAAGCGTATCAGTGACTCCCTCTGTCCCATTATGGGCTATTTTCCATTTGGGCTTTTTCAGCTCTTGTACATAGAATATCTGCCTTGACAAGACTTTCATAGCAAGGCAGAACACATAAAAGAGGAAAAGTGGCTGCTACGTGGCAAATACCGATTGGTCCGAACGCGTTTGAGGTTCGTCTATTGGCTCGTTTTAACGAAGAACACGTTGCAAGGAGAAGTCAAGTCGTGCATTTAGTATGTAATTCGAATTTTTTGTGTGAGAAATAGAAAGAATTGCAGGTTACAAACTCAACAACAGTTGATTTCTCAGTCGGTTTGAAATATAGAGAGAGAATTAGTGCAAGAAATAGGGCAAATCCCAAATTGTTATTGCTATAGGGGAATTAATTGATCGTATTGCAAACCCTAGGTTCTCAGAGGGAGATCTAATTAAATCTCTCTCCTGAAGATTTAATCTCTGTGCCAAATCTCAATGGCGCAACGAAGATCAAAACTATTCTACCTATTATGCCTTTTATCATACGCTCTCACCGCCATTGCTGCGTAAGTTTAGATTATCTTCTCATTATCAAATTATTGTTCCGTGTATACATTTATCCGAGAAATTTAACAATTACTTGCAGGAAGAGTTACTATGATATTCTTCAAGTCTCGAAGGGGGCTTCAGACGACCAGATTAAGCGAGCCTACAGGAAGCTCGCATTGAAGTATCATCCTGATAAGAACCAAGGAAATGAGGAGGCTAACAAGAAATTCGCCGAGATTAATAATGGTAAATTAATGCTCAAATTTTGATTTTGATTTTTTCATATATTGTCTGGTAATTGAAATGATTCCTTTTTACGTGAGGAATTTGATTTGTGTGATAAATAATCAGCTTATGAAGTGTTATCCGATGGTGAGAAGAGGGGAATATATGATAGGTATGGGGAAGATGGGCTCAAACAACATGCCGCCAGTGGTGGTAGAGGTGGGGGAATGAACATGCAAGACATATTTGACCAGTAAGTTGGTAGTTATTTCCTACAGTTGGTTAATTAATTTTTTTCATTTTTAATACCGTGTGTTTGAGCTATTGCTTTGATGCTGTGTTACCTTGATATATGCCAAATTACTGATCACAATGTATATAATTAAGTAAAATTAAATATTGTTTAGTGTGGCTTTCAAAAAATAAAATAAAAATTGTTTAGTGTAGCAGCTTGCAATTTTTTGAATGTTAGCAGTTTCTGTTTAGTATGCAAGTTTTAGTATTCCGCTTCGAATTCTGATGTTGGAGTTTAGATGCACAGTTTAAAAATACCGAAGATTTTGACTTGAACCTGATTTACCTCTTTATTAAGTTTCCATACTAAAGTTGGTTGGGTTCATAAACCATTTCTACATTTGGGAGAGTGCTAAAATGGCTTCTGTATTATTTTTTAATCTCTTGAAATCTTAACTCTGAGGTCCACACACACACACACACACACACACACACACACATATATATATATATATATATATATATTTTGACAGTGTAAAGTATGGCTTCTAATTCTCAGATCCATATATTTTTGGACATCCCAAAATGGAAAGTATGAAATCCAAAGTGGGACTTGATAAACAAAATAAAATAATATTAATAGTAATAATTTTCTAAACTGGAATGGAGGGAATACTTGATTTGTATCTCAATGCTTAGCTCACCCTTAAAGTTGATTTATAGGGATTTGGAAATCTGATAACATAAACTAGAGTTTTAAATAGTTCTTTGTAAAGGAAATTGGATAGATAGATTCTTTGACATAGTGGATGCTTTACTGTACTTTGGTAGAGTAGATGGAGACTTTGAGAGCAATGTTAAGATCTTTGGATATAGATTTATGTTTGTCATCTCTTGGTTATAGATTTTGCTTTCTTGCTTCTCTTTAGGCCTTTGTGTGGGGGCTTTTAGAGGGGGGTTGAGTTCTGATAATTCTTGGGATTTGCCATTTGGGGGGAGGGGTTGAGCTACTTATGTATGACTCTTTGTCCTCCTAGTTTTGTCCTACTTAGTGTGTCTAATGTTTACCGCATCATACGGTAATAATTTTCAGCTCTTAATTTTTTCCCTAATATCACAAATTCACGTATGAGACCAACAGAGATTTGATGTTGGGTTGCAAAAGCAGATAATTAGAAATTTCAAATTTCTCTCAAATTAGAAATTAGAAATTAGAAAGCAAAAGTAGACGCTTGACATATATTTAGGTGGTGTTTATTTACCTCTTAACAACTCCACATTTGTTTCGGTAAAATGGTAAAATTTTGTTTGCATCTTATTGTCTCTTAATCGGTAAAAGGAAGATATAAATCTAAATTATTAATAACTGTCTCTTAATGAAAAATTTAAATTTATGGAACCTCTATAAATATTGTACTTCCTCAATCCCAAAATTTAAGATCATTATTGATTTTTGAAAAGTCAATTTGAGATATTTTTAAATTTAAAAATCATTCAGATGTTTTATACTTTTTAGTCGCCAAACAACTTTTAAAGTTATCTAATTTATTAAGATATATTAACCATTCAGATCTTAATTACTCAGTTTTATCAAACACTACCTTAGGCTGTCTTGTCAATTGTCATGGGACTGACAACTATGTATGTTAAGAGTAGTCATTTTGTGAAAATTACTCGGTGTACATTCTTTCTATTGACTTGTCAATATTGTGTCTATCAGGCTTATGAATTTGGTGGTCCGCTTATTCTTTAGTAATTGTCTCATAAACCTACAATAGAAAGCTATTTCATATTTGTTTATTTAGGAAATAAACTGGGCCATTAACTTTATTCGACTTTGTTCCATCATTGTTGATCTCTTCCGAAATCCATAAGTACCTGTGTCTATACGGTACAAGACGGATGTTTTAATAGTAAGCTTGCCGTGTTGTGTCCTTCTGAGGATCCTTTAGGGGATGCTATGCCCATGTAACATAGTTATTGATAAGCTTAAATTTCTTTTAGGTTCTTTGGTAGAGGAGGTCCTGCAGAAGAAGAAGAGAAAATTGTAAAAGGTGATGATGTAATTGTTGAATTGGAAGCAACTCTTGAGGATTTGTACATGGGAGGGTCAATGAAGGTAACAATATGCTTATGATGCAAGTTTGTTGCATTATTTTCTTCCGAAAAAAGTATTAAACTTATTATATGCTTTCCATTTGCATTATTAACGCCTTCAACGAGTAAAAGATGGTACTAATTATCTACTTACCTATAGAGTTGTTTTAAACTGATGCATGTCCATTTCCAGATTACTTCAATGATTTCTGAATTTAAGATTATTAGGGGAATCAAAGCTGGCTAAACTCTAGCTCATCTCTTTCTTTGTTAGACACTATTGAGCATATACATAAAACTGTAAAAGCATCCTTTGACAGACCTGTGATTACATAGATTTCTTGAGTCCTAACCCAGTCACTCTAAACTTTAAATTGGCATTGGCGTCCAATTATATGTCACTCTGAAATTGGCTAAATCTTTCAACAATTCTTTGTTTATTGCTATATTAAATCGAGTGACAATTTTGTGTTGAATTTGCTTGAAGTTTAGTTGGAAAGCAGATAGGGTGCTTAATTTCCTTGTGCTCTGTTGTTTTCATTTCCTTAATCTCTCATGGCCTGTTAGCTGCTCCATTATGATGGACTTATGGAATACAACAGGTTTGGAGGGAAAAAAACATTTTAAAGCCAGCTCCCGGTAAGCGGTCTTGTAACTGTCGAAATGAGGTCTATCACAAGCAAATCGGTCCAGGGATGTTCCAGCAGATGACAGAGCAGGTATATTATATATGTTGATCATCTTGCTATTACTACCTTTGAGGAGGCTTCATTTTACAATTTTTATGAGTGGAGACTGCCCTTGTTCTTGTTCTAATTTAGTTCCATTAATATTATCTTGCCTCGACAACTGTACCGTTGATGTTGTTATAAGCTTCCTACTCTGACATATTTTGAATTTCAGGTCTGCGAGAAGTGCCCAAATGTAAAATATGTAAGGGAGGGGTATGAAGTCACTGTGGATATCGAGAAAGGAATGCAAGATGGGGAAGTAAGCCTATTCATTTTCCTGTCCCTTCTCTTCCTTATTTAATTATGAATATACTCTATATAATATATACTAAAGAATAAGGAACCTCACTTCCTAGTTCCTGCGTCACCCCTTTGTATCTAATTATACACGAATGAAGTTTTAGTGACATATTCTGCATGTCTGTGAATTAATAATGAGTTGAGAGACCTGTCACGATGATGCTTTTCACTTAAGAAATGGAACAGCAATGGTAGGTAGCTTGCTAAGCCATTAAACAGATTGTCGATATTGTGTTTGTTGCAAATTTCGTTCTCTGTTTCCGTACTGCACCTTTTGCTGAAAGCACAATAGAAACTGTTTTACTGTACTTTCATCCCCAAAGTCCATTTCTATCATAGTATCCTAGTTCAGAATACAAAATATAAACTTGAAATGATTCATGTTCCTGGTAACATTGATTGTAATCTGAAGGGAACGAATGAATACAGTCTTTTTTGTGTTCTTCTCTTTACTTTCTTTCAATAGATTGTAAAATGCCCCTTACTGCTTTTGTTACAGGAGGTGGTATTCTATGAAGATGGCGAGCCTATCATAGATGGCGAAACTGGGGACCTGAGGGTTAGATATTTTTCCTTGGCTTTGTGGTGGATGTATTCTGGCTACAATCTTTATTGATATGAATACCATTCTTTTTTGCAGTTCCGTATTCGTACAGCACCTCATGATCTCTTCAGAAGGGAAGGAAATGACCTGCACACAACTGTTACTCTAACTCTGGTAATTATTTAAGTGATTTTGCTCTCTGGTACATTATTTTGTACTAACTCTGTCCTGGAATGGATGCCCCTTCACTTTTGGGGGTTTTTAGATGCGGATTTGAAGACATGTTGAAAGCATATTTCTACACTATAGCCTGTTTATATAGTTTTCAGTTTTAATTTGTTTGGATATTATATTTTCAACTATATTAAAAACAATTGAAAAGTATACTATAGATTAAATCACAAATTGAACACTATAGTTTAGGCCCAAATATGAGTACAGATGCAAATGGTAGCTCCTAACAGGGCATTACTTGGTGACTGTTAGCTTCAGGCTAAGCTGCACCTGGGACTTCTATTGTGGGAAATATGTTCCTGCTGTTGAGCTGCAGAATACTGTTGCTCCTGCAGTTGAACTCATAGTTGAACTACAGGATAATCTTCTTTTAAGTTACTTTGGTTGGTTGATGCCAATGGCCTTGACAGAGGATTAAGAGTGATATGTGGTAAATAATCAATTAACTGGGCTTTAGGGTAATCGGCTTTAGAAACCAGTTCTTTTTGGTTTTTGCAAAAGGGAAAGGATAATCTAATTTTTCCTTCCACTCCACTGTAATTTTGACGTGCTCTTGCTTGATAACAATTCAATTGCTATATTTCATAGTTTCATGTTTTTTTGATATAAACTCCACTATATCCTTCTTTTTCTTCTTCTCTTATTTTTATTTTTTATATTATCAATTTTATATTCTTTAGATAGCATGGAAATGTAATTGCTGACCTCAATGTTTTATCCTTCTGGGGCTTGGGTTTCCTACTGGTTACTGTTAAGATTATCAATGGGGTTATAGATATTATGATTGTACAAATATTGCATGTTCGCTTCTACCTTTTCTTCTTTTTGTTTTTGATCTTTTTTGGTGTGGTTATAGCGAAATTTGGAAATTGGTTCTTTTGTTGAGTTGTTTTCTCCAACTTTTGTACCTTTCTCATCATAATTTATTTATTTATTGTTGTTTAGGTTCAAGCCCTTGTCGGTTTTGAAAAGACCATTAAACACCTAGACGATCATCTTGTTGACATTAGCTCAAAGGTGAGTGTCAAGTACAACCGATTACTATATTTTAGGACATTGGCTGATTTTTTTTTTTTTTTTTCTATTTCGGTCTTCTTTCAAATAAAGAAGTAACTATTTTTTTTACCGCACAGGGAATTACGAAGCCCAAGGAAGTGAGGAAATTCAAAGGGGAAGGGATGCCATTACATTTTAGCAACAAGAAGGGTGATTTATATGTAACATTTGAGGTTCTTTTCCCCAGCTCACTAACGGAGGAGCAGAAGACAAAAATAAAGGCAGTTCTTGGTTAGGTATAGAAATATTTGTTTCCATTGGGTCCAAATGTGTTCCCGATTGTAACATTTTCCTTATAGAAGATTGAGCCACTCCGAGATTTTTTCATCTTTTTTGCACTTAACAAGTAGCTGTATTTGCATATGAAAGATTTATCCGCTGTAATCTTTTCAAGCTCCTCCTCCTTAGGACATTTTTCGGATAGTTCTCTTCTTTTTTTCTTTTGAGGTATAGTTTTTTCCTCGTCGTGGAATTGAGCCTATGACAATGCTGAAATGAAGTTACAATTTGTAGCCTATCTTATTTGTATTCTCTTAATTTAGTCCCAACAAAAAGAATGCATCTTATACAGAATGTAAAAGCCACATTTTCTTTATTTTCTTTTCTATATTTTAATAAACACCCAAACAATAAAAATTTGTAAAATATTCATAATTTTCGGTTCTTTTTTGTCATAATTAATTACTTATGGGTTTTTATTAGAAATAATGTTACTATTACATAAATATAGATCACATAATACTCATATACACACATGTATATTTGTGGGCTTCACATGTCAAACGGGATCCACAGTATGCATGTATGTGTATGTGAACATTATATGATTTATTTTTATGTAATAGTAGCATTGTTGTTTTTATTAGTGAGCGAGCTGTAGCCTGTAGGAGTGGTAATTTTTGAGACAACATTTAACACAACACAAATTGACCTAATACGAGACGATTGACATACCTAGTTAGCAGTCATGTTTGGAGTTCCATATTGATTTGGATAGGCGAGGCAGGCACGCAGGCAGGCAGGCACACCAAAAAGGAAAAGTACAATTAAAAAATGCTCAGCTTTGATGAACACGTGGCAATATACAACAGCGTGTAGCATTAGGTTCACGTAGACAGGAGAGTATGGTTAAACGTGGAACGCAAATGTGGAAAGATGGGCAAAGTCTTTTTACACACACACGTCACGAAATCTTTTCTAGTTCATCTGTACTCTCAGTGACGTGGCATTCTCATTAATATCCCTAGAAACTCAAGCGCAACACTCTACTAAGAATTGTAGGACCCAAACCCACCTCCCACGCGATTTCCTTTTTCCTTCCGTTAAAACCTGCTTTCTCTCTACACATATATAGTCTCACCTACATGCTCAAATTAAATTTTTAATATTTTTAATTTTTAGTGTGAATTCAGTCTGTTTATTAAATGAGTAATGCTACTATCACATAAAACTATCACATAAACGTTACATACTGCTGATGTGATAATATATGATTTATTATTGACATTATCCACTTAAGTCAACAATAAATCACATAGGACCACATCATCATTATATGAAATTTATGTCATTCACTTTATGTGATAGTAACATTATTTTTATTAAATAAGTTTAGTTCGAGTTCAACTCGATCAATTCAAATATTTTATTATTCGAGTTAGAACTTGTCTCATTAAACAATAAAAATTAAAAAAAATTATTTATGAACCCTAGTTGAGCTTGAGTTACGTCAAATTAAATTGGACGAAATTTGAGAGTATTTCAATTGATTTCTAGCTCTACTCTCAAGTAAAATTATTTGAAGTTTTTTGACTTTTTCAAAAATACATTTGACTTTTAATATAATTCTTATTTTGTTATTTAATCATTTATATTTTTTATTTTTTTATTCACATAATAATGTACGCACACAACCACAGGATGGTAGTTGACAGTTGTATATAAAGCATCATCCATACCGTTAAACCACCCCGTGAGTTACATCCTTTTCCTAATATATTATTGCCTTTTGTTCCATTAAATAAGGGATTTGAATTTGGTAGTTGGGGAAAATATAAATGAAAAACAGAGAGACGACGAGCATGGAAGTTTGGTGACCTGTTTGGTGAAAAACGCAGACGAAACCTTTTTGGTTTAATTTAATTTCCCTCCCTTAAAAAAAATTGAACCATTAGTCCCAAACTGTATATATATTTGTGTATAACTTGATAGTCACATAAAGAAGAAGAATAATCGGAGGAAAAATGGATGGGCTCTGCTTGAAGGCAGGGCTGATGACTTCGCCGATCACCGTCGCCGACGTCCGTACGTATCCCTCCAACATCACCTCCGCGGTGGGGAGGCCGTCGGCGAATGCGATCTTGGTTGAGAAACCGTCGGCGTCGCCGCCTCAGAGGACGTCGCCGTGGGGGTTTTCTATTAAGTACCCCCTCAGATCTCTCTGGCCCGGGCGTCGGAACAGGTTCGACGCTATTGCTGTGGACGACGCCGTTTCGGTTGATGGGAGGGAGGAGAAAAAATTGGGCCTTGAAGGTGGTGAGAATGGGATTGGGCAAAATGGGAATTGGGTGTTGAAGATTCTTCAATTAAGATCTCTGAGGAAGGAGGAAGATAGAAATAAAAGTGGGGGTGATGAAATAGAGGAGGAGAGAGAAAATGATGATGAAGATCATAGAAGTAGTCACTGTTGTGATGAAGAGGAGTGTGATGTTTGTAATGAAAGTAGTGATGATGAAAAAATTGAATTTGACAAGGATTCGTTTTCGAAGCTGCTTAGAAGGGTTACATTGGCGGAAGCTAGGCTCTATGCCCAAATGTCTTACTTGGGAAACTTGGCCTATTCCATTCCCCAAATCAAGGTAAAATTTTAATTTGTCTTGTTGGTTTAATTTATACATAATTATGGAAATGACTCCATTTTTCATGAAGATGAATTGATTGATGAATCTTTTGAAGTTTGGTTTCAAAGTTGTCCATGGTCTGCCAGTTTTGTTTTTGTTCTAGATTTCGCTAGTCAAATTCGTTTTTTGGGCGAAATTTGGAATCTTAGTAGTTGGCAATGTGGATCGGATGATTTACCCAATATTTAATATTGTGAATTTCCATTTCTTTATCTTATTAGTTATGAGAGAACCTTTTTGTGCAATCAGATAATATATTGATTAATTTCATGCCTAAATATATCTGGGGGATATGATGGTTGCCATTTGGAATAAATTATAGATGCTGAGTTGCTTTGCGGACCATGATTGTTGCTTAATTCTATACCTCATTAGAGAAGCTCCCCTAAATTTGATCTGATCAGGTCAATTTTATCCTCCCACGAGCATCATTAGAAACTGAATATATGAATGTGATTTAGTTTCATAGTTTTGGTGGTGCAGCCAGGCAATCTCCTGAAATATCATGGACTTCACTTTGTGACTTCATCATTGGACAAGAAAGAACAGGCATTGAAGGCTGAAAAAGAGAAGGCTTCAGCTGAGGCTCAAGAGAAAGACAAGGTTTCATCTGAGGTTCAAGAAAAAGAGAAGGAATCAGCTGAGGTTCCAGAGAATAAAGAGGCTCCAGCCGAGGTTCAAGAAACAGAAGGAAACCCAAAGGACAAAGTGGAAGGCAATGAAGAGAATATTGATGAGAATCGAATAAGTGCATACACCGCTTATAGAATTGCTGCATCTGCTGCTTCTTATCTGCATTCTCGTACAACTAGTCTACTTCCCTTCAAATTCTCTATAGCCAAAGTAAGTGAAGACCTGCCCAAAGGAGGTAGAGTCAATGTTGATATGCTGAACAATGTTGATATGATGAATGGAGACATGGCGTCTTTTATTGCAACCACAGATTCAGTGACATCAGTTGTTGCTGCAAAGGAGGAAGTGAAGCAGGCTGTTGCTGATGATCTGAACTCGACAAGTTCATCGCCTTGTGAGTGGTTCATATGTGACAATGATCAAACTGCCACAAGATTCTTTGCAATTCAGGTAGGGCCGAAGAGTTTTTTGATTCATTTAATATTTACGTACTTTGGACGAGATGAGGTAAGATGGCAGTGGTTTATGATTAGTGAGGAATTTTGATGAATAAATTAGCTTTGCAATTCAATATGAATATGTGATATCATACATGTTATCCACTTGTATATATACAAGTTGCTAGTTGTTGAATTACTTATTTGATTGCTGAATATAATTTATTGGTAGGGGTCTGAGTCGCTAGCATCATGGCAAGCCAATCTACTGTTTGAGCCCGTCCAGTTTGAGGTAGTACATGAAGTTCTTTTTAGCTACCTTCTTTTGTTTTTCAGCTTAGAGTAGCTCTTTAAATGTCAAAGATTGCTTCAGAAACTCAGAATGATGTGTTACATTTTCCGCTCTTTTGTCTAGGGACTGGATGTACTTGTTCATAGAGGCATATATGAGGCTGCAAAGGGAATTTATGCGCAAATGTTGCCTGACGTCCGTGACCATGTAAAAACTCGTGGTGATCGTGCCCTCTTTCGTTTTACTGGGCACTCTCTTGGAGGAAGTTTGTCACTGCTGGTGAATCTTATGTTGCTGATCAGGGGCGAAGTCCCGCCTTCTTCGTTACTTCCGGTAATTACTTTTGGGGCACCATCAATTATGTGTGGAGGAGACCGTTTGCTTCGTAAGCTTGGATTGCCTAGGAGTCATGTCCAGTCTATTGCAATGCATCGAGACATCGTACCCCGAGCCTTTTCTTGTAATTATCCCAATCATGTGGCAGAGCTTCTTAAGGCAGTAAACGGGAACTTTAGGAACCACCCATGTCTTGAAAATCAAGTAATGCTTAATTACTTAAGAAGTACTTATAAACTAAAGTTTTATTACAAGAATTTACTGCCCAAATTTACCTACGTGTGATCTTATGTAACAGGGGTTGTTGTATACTCCAACAGGGGAGTTTCTAATCCTACAGCCAGACGAGAAATATTCTCCACACCATGAGCTCCTTCCTTCAGGCAGTGGTTTATATCTATTAACTTGTCCAATTTCCGATGCTAGAGAGGCAGAGAAGCAGATCCGAGCTGCACAATCTGTATTTCTAAACTCACCGCACCCACTTGAGATCTTGAGTGAACGCTCTTCTTATGGTTCTGAAGGAGCCATTCTACGAGATCACGACATGACCTCGTACTTGAGATCTGTACGAAATGTGATCCGCCAAGAGCTCAACCGAGTGAGGAAAGCCAGGAGAGAACACCGACGAAAGGTTTGGTGGCCACTTGTTGGTGCTAATGGGGGTAGGCCTGTGGCATCATCAGGTAACGTGGATCAAGGCCAGTTTAATTTCGCTGGTGTTTTAGAGACTGGGAGGGAGTCTTTGAAACGGTTTAGTAGGCTTGTTGCATCGCAGCACATGCATTTGCTGGTGGTATTCTTGTTCCCTGCGCGTATGTTAATCTTGGGGGCCTACAGCGTCATCAGTTTCCATTGATAAGTTCCGGTATCCTTTCTAGTGTTCCATAATTACTTGGAATCCGTAGCTGGCAATTCATGCTTTGATGATTTATTTTTCATTTCTTTATTATTGGTGATACAGGCAGGCAAACATGCCACTGATGTTCCCTTGTTTAGTAAATGGGGAATTTCAAGATACAATGTAGAAAAACCACAAATGAATAGCAATCAATACTCATTGTTTGGACTTAACACCATGTGGACCTTTTGTTTTGTTTTTCTTTCTTGTGGCATCGCGCGGACTAAGGGAGTGTTTGATAAAAATTGAAGGAATCGGAATCTGAATTTGAATTGTTGTTTGATAATTAATATGTCTGAAGCATCTGAATGACATAATTTTATTATTTACCCCTCTGAAAAAATTTAAAATTGTTGTAAATTTATTTAATATTACTTAATATAATAGTAAATAATTTTTTTTACTTTATTCAGCTGTTCATTCAGCCAAAAAAATCTGACTTATTCAGCTCAATCATCTGACCGATTCAGTCATTCAGACGATTTTTTCCCAAAACAAACGCACTTAATGGCTGACCGATTCAGCTTAACCACCATCAAACTGACAAAGCAGAGCCCTAATTAATTGATGGCAATCAGATGCATGCATTTGCTGAGAACCAAACATTAGGATGTAGTCGCTTTGTGGAAAACCATATCTCACACCTTATTTTAAGATCATGCACTGCTATGAATAAGTTTGAAATAATAACATTGTAAATTTTAAAAAATAAATTGTATACTCAATTTTTTTAAAACTATATATTTTCTAGTAAGTTTATTAAAAACTACTACAATACTTTCTAAGTAATCAATTGTCAATCATTGGAGCTGTTACAATTTCCAAACAAGACAAGAAAGGTGCTTGCTTTCACGGAAAGAATGCCAAAAGTAATTGAGAGGGTTCGTATGGAAGACCACCAATCAGCCACCCCACGCACGCACGCAAAGAACATGTCAAATTCATATGTCAATCCAATCCATAAGGCCTATCCATCCAAGACGACAACTAGGAAGGGGACCATCACGTGACCGACAGGAATCAACGCACGTGCATACCAGCTTTTAAAAGTAGCTGGAATGGGAAGTATAGAAAATGGGAGCAACGTGGTACATCGTTCTTGTTCATTTTTAGATACATTAGTTGTTGAACAAGTATGCAGAACGCAGAGTAACCTTGTCGTTAGTTAGTTGGGTCATGGGTGTTTCTTCTTAATGACTTCAATTTTTTTGGTCATACATATTAGTTGGCCTTTCTCAACTTTTAGCACACAAAATGACTTGGGAAATTTCCAAATACAGAGCTGTAAATCAGATATCTCAAGCAAAACACTTTCTTTAAGTCATTAACTTAGGAATCATAAGTAGAAAGACATGGCACCTTCAATCTACTACTGCAATTAAATTTGTTATGCGAAAACACCGAAATCTACATCCGAATATCCCTGGCCAAGGCAAAAAGGATTATATGAAATGAAACCTACCTTGGGAGATAAGATGGTCTCAACTCCCACAAAAGTGTAGCTGACTCAACTTGGTGACCTCAGACAAGAAGGACCCCGGCCAGCTTAGATCGCAAACCTTACCAATACGCTAAATTTAAATTAAGGGGTTCTTTTTAATGCTAGCTTAAGCGTGTAATAACCAAACTAATTAAAATAAAAGAAGGTTTTTCTAATTTTTAAAACATTAAAAGTTCACTTGCCAATACGCTAAATTTAAATTAAGGGGTTCCGAGTTACCTCCATATCAATAGTTTCAACTCAAGGTTTGCTCATTTAGTGGCATTTGGGCATTGGGGTTGAAGTGCGTTTGGGCCAAAAAAAAAAGTGTTTGAGAATTAAATAAGTTGCATCAGTACGTCTAGACAAATAAGATTCTTAAATATGTTTAGCCTTAAAAAAGCCTCACAAGCCGTGAACTAAACATGCCCTCGGTACCCTTCAACATCCACTAGGATGAATCAGTGCGTCTATTTTACAAAATCACCTATCCAGACACAATCTTATATAACCCCATCACTACGACATTACCTTTTGTTTTTGCTAAATGAACTCAAGGAGCTCAATATGTTGTCTAAAAAATGTTTTGTAATACCCACCAACAATTCATTGAACATGAAAAAATTGAAGCTTAGTTCAGGCTATTTGCCAGTTCCATATTACATTACTACTGGTTAGTTGAAGAGGGATAAAACAAAAACAGACGGTGAAATTTTAGGCTGTATGCCTAATTTTCTTGGAATTGTATATTGGGTAATGCATTGAAGAATAAGAAGCTGCAACCAAAGTCTATCAGTAAGACCAAGTAGGTTGATAACTTCACTTGTAGTTAATTCTGGGTTCTTTAACAGGTTAATCACTAGGCATGTAATTTACGAGTCAAGAGAAGATAATATACTAGGTTCAACTAGGTATAATGCGACCCAAGTGTACCTAATGTACGACAGATTTTTAAACAGTATTTGATGACAAGAAATTCCAGAGACATCTATAGAGGAAAAAATAAATATATTTAATGGCATGTTACTACTTTAACCCACAACAAGCATTTCCTAACGCAACCCAAGCTTTTATTTCCCTTGATCAGATTCTGATAAACAACATTGCTCACAGAACTCTTATCAACTAAAAGCATTACATCAAATCATGTCCAAAATACTGCTAATTATTATAAATGTTTTTCCGTTGTGCATAAATCTGCATGGTACTCCCACATCAAGTAAAGACCCAGACACAGACTAGACCGTTTAGTTTCAACATTGAACCATTGCTAGATACATCTTCTCCAAGACACTCTAACCGAAGTTCAATTTAAAGATCAATTTTACCTGCCAAGTACCACGAGTGCATGGCAAGACTACCAAAAGAAATGATATTAGCAAGGGAGGATAGTCCATGAATCATCCCAAACTTTTTGTTCATGGAAGCAAGCTTTGGATTCTTCTTTGCAACTTCTACATTCTTCGTCCACCCAACTTCCTCTCCAATATTTGATTCTCTCTCCACCTTGTGCCTTTGCTTCATCATCTATACCACAAATAAAGAAAATTCAGATTAAGCTAAAACCCAATAATGGGGACATTAGACACAACATGAATTGGAATGAAGAAGAATAAACTATTGCTCTTCTCTAAGGCCCTGCTTGGCAAGCATAATCATTGTGAGAAATTCTTTTCAAAATTGGAATTCGGCGCTTGAAATTCTGGCGTTTGGAAGCAAATTTTTCCTAATACTACAAGTACAACCAGTAGAACAGACTTCATGTTTAGGTCAAATGACTGGAGAACCAAATTCTAAAACTAAAGTCTTAATAACAATCTCAATTCCAAATTGATGGAAATTGAATTGCATTATATTCCAAACTCCAACTCTGATTTGGTATGCCAGTCAGAGCCTAACAGTCAACAATTCAACAAAGAGAAAGGGAAAAGAGATGAAGAAGGTAATTGTTATGAACCAATAACCCCACCACCTGGCTTTAAGAAGAGCGGCACCTTCTGCCGCCCGTAAAGAAAAATAAACAGGTTAAAGATAGTCAGGAATTAGTGCATATGCTATTGCTCATCAACAAAATATATAAATATACAAACACATTATATGTATGTGTGTGTATATATATATACTGAGAATTAAGCTATTAACTATTTATCTATATATGTGTATCTAATTAAAACACAGATCAAGTTCTTTTAAGATGGTCAAGATCATGGTCATAAAGTGTTTCCCATCAATTGGACATTACCCTCCTCAAGGTTAGAAAAAGCTGAACATTGGCACGAGTGTTTGTAAGGATTTTGGAAGTACTGGATCAAGGGATATAAAATGAGTGGTTAGGCAGTAGAATTATACTGGCTTTATACTAGGAAAGAAGGATATTGATTTGATTTTGACTTGGAGAACAAGTTCGTATTGAAGAGGTCAAGTAATTGACTATACTTTGATTATAGGGCTGTAAACGGATATATACGGATCCGGATACCAGTGTATTTGTATCTGAAAAAATTAATCCGCATCCGTATTCGTATCTGGCGGATTTTAAAAATATTATCCGTATCCGGTATTTGGAATAATATCCGAATACGGATAATATCCATTTCCGTTTCCATATCTGGTAGATTTAAAAACTAAGATATTTTTTTTTAAAAAAAATTGTTGCTAAATTACTAAGATTTTATTTAATTACTAGATATTAATGAATGTAAAGTTATACTAATGAATGTAAATTATTAATTAATGAACGTAAGTTAATAGTTATAGTTTTGTAAGTTAATATATACATATATAAGTTATTAATATATATGTAACAAGCTAAAGTTTGTAAGCTAATATATATATATATATATATATATATATGTTATATACTTATATATATATATATATAAAATATTGCATACATCTCTTAAATAAAATACATTTATTAAAACTATATGTCATTTTGGAATTTTTTTTAAAAAACAAAATAATATTAAAAAATAGTGGTCACACTTGCTTTTCTTTAATTTACAAAAATACCACCCCGCGACCCAACTTGTTTTTTAAAAGAATTTTCAAAATGACGTAGTTTTAATAAAGATATGTTATTTAAGAGATATATACTTTAGATTCATCCTATATATATATGTAAGTTATTAATCAATGAATATAAGTTATTAATGAACGTAAGTTATTAAAAAATGAATGTAAATTATTAATATATATAATATATAACTTATATACACACACATATATATGTGCAAGTTATTCATATATATATATATATGTAAATTAGTAATTAATGAATGTAAGTTATTAATATACATATATATATATATATATAAGTTACTAATCAATGAATGCTTATTAATATAGATATATATATATATATATATGTAATTTATTTGATATATATATATAATTAATAACTTAATTATATATTTATACAATTAATATAAGTATATATATTAATAACTTATATATATATATGTAATTAATTACGTGAGTTATTACTATATATATATATATATATATATATATATATAAGTTATTCGGATACGAATTCCGGATACGGATACGAATTCGAATATCGGATTCCGGATATCCGCCGGATATATTTACGGTCGGATGTTAAACGAATACGAATACGCCTATATCTGTATTCGTATTCATTTATTTGCGGATACCTTTAAATCGAATACGGATATATCCGTTTTTTCTCGAATGCGAATAATATCCGCTTTTTTTCGAATACGGATGCAGACGAATACAAATTTTCCGGTTAAACTTCTATAAAATATAAATTGCGTATCTGAGTAAATTATTTCCCATTTGAATCAAGCATCTTGGCTTAGACTAGTTGATTCGTATCCTTGTTCCATGCTATTATTTTGTGGCATCGGCCCAATTTAATGCTAAATTCTAGCAGTGTTAGATTATTCTCACTTCCGTTCTTGCATCAGTTGGGAAGGGATGTTAGTTGCCTGGGAACAGGGCTTTCATCACCATGATTAAGGAAATAAAAGTCAAATTGCCCCACATGGCCCATGGGGGATTTGATCCAGGAGAGCTAATGGGCAAATTTGGAAGTTGTAATCTAGACAAATACGTCATGAAAGGGAACACCTGCACTGATATTCTTGCTAGAAAAGGAAGACAACAATCTAAGTCTTTCTCTTTCCTTGTGTTCGTAACTCCCCTTAGTGGAATTCAGCCCAAAGGCACATGTATCATAATGAGCCATATGACCCCTTATCTTTGGAAATGTCAAAGAAACTAGGCTTAATTGGTTGCTTTGCTATTTTACGAGGTATTTGGACATAAACGAATGCTAGGTCTTTTAGCAATCAATTCATATCTCATCTCCATTGGGACGGGGTTAAGTTTCTGCTTCTTTGGGTCCTCGGCTTTTTTTGTGGGATTTTAAATGTTCAGATTTGTAGTGGGACAAGAGGGCAGCCCTCTTCTAAGTAGGTTTTTTCTTTTTAAATTTAAGAGGATTTCTAGTCCTCTGCTTATCTTATTGTAATTTTTTTCTTTTCTAAAAATTATTTTTTCCGGAAAATGGGTTTTAAACTCTAAAAATAAAGAACACAACTTTTACTAAGAAAACATATAGAGTTTTAAGTCTGATCCCTAGATTTTAATAATAGACAAATAGCGTAAACATATATATAATTTTGTAACCCCCTTGGGAAAAAAATTATGGCTCGCCACCAATTCAGCCCATCATGTTTGCTGATAGTTGTTGGGATCTCTTGGCCTTTGTTTTAGCTTTCTTAGCCAAGGGATTTCTATTAGAGATAGTGGTGCTAATATAGTGCTATGGCACAACTCAACAATGTTTCAAGTCCAGGGCGACTATCAAGCCATTTGATCAACTATAATTACAAAGTTCAGATGTGTTTGTCATACACACAAAGCAGTGGCATGGTTTTAGCTAGCTTTAAATTGTTCTATTAATTTTGTCCTACTTAGACATTCGGCAAGTACATTTTGTTAATTCCCTCCCGCCTAAAGGTGGTTAGTTAGTTAGCTTCAAGTTTAAGCCGTAAAGATCTTTTTATAATTCATTGTTTCTCAATTCATAATCATAGTCATCATAATCGTACGCGCGATATGAATAGTACGGTACCACACGAAGATAATGTTGGAATATTTTACATGAATCCTACATCGAATAAATTCAAGAGGGGATAAATCAACTTTTGGTGTCTGTACTAAGAGTCTAAGACCTGACTTACAAGTTGGTACCCCAACTGAAAAAGTTATAAACTGGTGCTTGTAAAAAATTTACAAGCTGGTGATTGTACTTGAATATTTATGTAAAATCGTTAAATTTGACTAACGGATATGACGGAAAAGTCTTAGTAAGCTAACAATTCCTACGCGGATAATGATATTTGTATTTGGGGCCCATCAGAGGTCGAAAGTGGAGGGAAATCTCCGTCCTAGTTATTGTATGTAACTCACGTGAGGATGAAGGAGGCAAAATAAGGGAAATTAGGGATCAAAATCAGAACGTTAAACACACCAACACAAAGAAAGAGAACACGACGCGATTCTTCAAAATTGCAGGTGCGATCCTTCAAAGTTGGTGTTTCGTCGAGATTAAGTGATGATTGCATGACAAATTTGAAGTACAACAAGAAGTAAGAATCTGCGTAGTTAATTTTGAGTCTTAGTGTAGTTGATTTTCTTATAAAATAATAGGCGCGTTTTTGAATTCTTGTTCTTCTTTTTTGTTTAAGCTTACTTTATGTGCAATAATACCCACCTTTTTGGATGTTTGTAGTTGATTTTCTTAAAAAATAATAGGCATGTTTCTGAATTTTTGTTCCTCTTTTTTGTTTATGCTTACTTTATGTGCATAATGTCCACCTTGTTAGATGTTTGTAGTTGATTTTCAGTCTTGCTAGTTGATTTTCTTATAAAATAATAGGCATCTTTTTGAATTTTTGTTCCTCTTTTTTGTTTAAGCTTACTTTATGTGCATAATGCTCACCTTTTTGGATGTTTGCTCGTGTTTTGTATAAGATTAGGACATTTCATTAATTTATGTGGGTTCTGCTTTTCATGATTCAAAGCAATTTTTTTATATTATGATTTTCAATGCTTGTGATTTGGTTGGTTGTGCTTTGTTTTTTCCCAAAAGAATAAATAAATTGGGTTTGGTAAATGTTTGTAATGTGATGTTTTTGTTTTTTTTTTATTTGTGACAGATGATTTCATTAATTTTGTACTATGGTGGAGAATTCGTCAATGAGCCCACGCAGGAGGTTTATACCTATTTATCCTGATTTTTTGTGCACTACAAGTATAATTGAGCAAATGGCTCATTTGTTACTTGGTAGAGTATCATACTACTACCAAGGTTTTCTTTAAATATGGTGAAGGGTTTTGGTTAATTCATGATGATGATTCCATTAGGATTTAATTAAAGCATCTGCAAAAGATAGGACTGTAGAAGGTTTTATGGATCATAAACTGGATAAGGATTACCTAGATTATCAAAAAAACCTAGACCTACTTATTCAGCTCAGAGAGAATGAAAATAAGGAAAATAGTGTTGTGAATGATGAGTTGACTAATGATGAAGCTACTGAGGATTTTGATAATGATGATGACACAAATAGTGGTGATGATAAGCAATTAAGCAGTGATGAAGAGTACAAAGATGCAAGAAAGAAATTTAAGGAGTATACTAAACAAATGAGGGAGGTTGGATACCCTGATGATGTTGGAGGTATTGATCTAACTGAGTTGTAAGAGGAAGGAGAAGAGGAGGATGATGATCATATTGTAGAGAAAGAGGGTGATCAAGAAAAAGCTCCATCAAATTCAGATGAAGATGATGAATGAACAGACAACACTGATAAAGAATGGTCACATAGTAAATACGAGGATTCAGATCAACTGAGGTCATTGGATGAAGACAAGTGATGAAGAGGATGAAAATGAAGAAGTGAATCAAGCAAACAAGTTAAGCAGGAAAAAGAATGTTGAAAGGCCAATGATAGCATTTGATGTTTAGTTCTTTGTTAGCTTGATGTTTAGTGGACCTCTAGAATTTAGAGAGGCTGTTAGAGGATATTCTTTGGGAAAGGAAAAAGATATCAGGTACATTAAAAATACTGGGAAAAAGTTTTAGCTCAAGTATAAAAAGCCAAAATGTCCTTGGGAGCTATGGGTTAGCAGGAAGGATAAAACATTAGACACGCTACAGCTGAAGACGTACCAGAAAAAACATAGATGCAGTAGGGCTTTTAAAAACAGGAAAGGGTCAGTCAAATTCTTGGCACAGTTTTATGGCAATGGAATCAGAAAAAAACCACTGACGGAAGTTAAAAGACATACAAGATGAGATCAAGAGGAAATTTAAGTTGGACACTACTATAGTCAAGGGTTCTAGGATTAGAAGAAGGCTTTAAGTAATGTTTGGGAGTCACTGGTTGAACACTATGAAAAAATCTAGGATTATGACAGTGAATTGATCAAGTCCAATAAGAACAATACACTTGACATCCTTCCACATAGAAACAACCCTACTGATCAGCCTTAGTTGAAGAGGTTCTATGTATGTCTTCATGCTTTGAAAAGGGGTTGGCTTGAGGGATGTAGACCCATAATTGGGCTAGATGGATGTTTTCTTAAGACTGTTGTAGGGGACAGTTATTCTCAACAGTGGGTAGAGATGGGACCAACCAAATGTATCATATTGCATGGGCTATTATGGAGAGTGAAAACACAGATAGTTGGAGATGGTTTCTGAAAATGGTGGTTGAAGAGTTAGAGGAGGTGATGGGGCTGACTGGACAGTGGTCAGTGATCAACAAAAAGGCTTGAAAGTTGCCATTGATGAAATTCTTCCGTTTGCTAAGCATAGGAATTGTGCAAGGAACATATATGCAAACTTCAGAAAAATGTTCTCATCATTGGCATTAAGGACTTTCTGGGAAGCATCAATGTCAACATATGAAGTCCTTATAATGAAATATGAAAATAATGTATATTTGTAACCAATAGTTTTTGTACAGTTCTTGTAATGAAAATGGTGTAAAAGGACTTAGTTTAGGAATCAAACTTATTAGGTTAATCTATTTCGTAAAGTGAATCTGACGTATAGATCTTAAGTCAAAAGTCAATCGTAAAGTAAGTATACTGAAGATCGTAGAGTCCGTTAAAGATCGTAGAGTCCATTAAAGATCGTAGAGTCCATTAAAGATCGTAGAGTTCGTTAAAGATCGTAGTGTAGAAGATCGTGGAGTCTACTGATCATAGTTCTGAAGATCGTAAAGTAGTCTGAAGATCGTAGAGTTACAACTTCCAGCACTCTAAGCTTGCAGAATTGTCTAGTCATTCCTCAAAGTTCTTAGAGTACAAGTAATGATCAAACAATTAGAACAAAGATGAAGATCGTCAAACTAAGAAGAATCGAAGACTTAGTCTTTCAAGACTAAAGAAACGCATCGTAGAGTACAATGAAGTTAAGTGTAAATCGTAGAGTCTGTCTAGCTAGACACTTTACGAGACATTCAACTCTACGATTAGGAAAATCGTAAAGTACATCAGTTCTAACATTCTTTTCATTGTTATGGTTGGATTGAGTTATGGCAGTGAATGGTAGTGTAGAAGATCAAAAACCAAACCGAAACAGAACATTACACAATCAAATAGCAAAATAAAACCTTGAAATCCCAAACAGAACATCACACAATCAAACGTAATAATCTCCTTTCATTCATTCATATATCCATGACCGAAATACAAGCTTGAAATCCCAATTCCCAACTGCATCTAAACTTACAACTTATATCCATGACCAAAATAAAAGCTTGAAATCCCAACTGTATCTAAACTTACAAGCTTGGAATCCTAATTGCATCTAAACTTACATTTACATTTGTAAAACAACAAACACTAAAACACATCCATGAGCAAATTAAAAGAAACTAGTAATTTTTTTCCCTTCTTACAAGTTTGGCATTCATCTTCTTTAGCTTTTTAACCTCATTTTCCAAGGTCTTCACTGAAATTTTAGCCATCTCGGTTGCAAAACAATTTTGAGCCTTCTTACTTTTTCCTTCATTTTATCTACCATCTCTTTGACGCCCTTCAATTTTAATGTAACATCTTCAGGAAATGGTGGATCATATGATTTAAAGAAACCGTAGTAAGCTCTCTTGTCTTATTACACACCAATCATTAACATAAATAATAATATGAAGAAAAAAATTACATTCATACCCAATAATTAAAACACCCAAGGAATCGCCTTCCTAGATGTTTTGTACCAATTTTCCTCGTCTCCCACATTCGCACCATTGCTCCACAGTAGCAGCGACTTGAAAACTCAGGTTGAATCCATTGATTTAAGATACATGAATTACAATTTTCCTCCGCAATTTCATTCATGATTCCACTCCAACACGAGCTCATCCTTTCAATTTGGCACTCAAAAGCCTTTAATAGATAATGATGTTAGCTACGCCCATCATTCAATTCAATTGACTTGCCCAGCCATCGTTATGTCATCGTTTTCCCTCTGACGTGTTAAAAATTTAAACAAAAGCCGTATGGAACCCTAATAATTAACAACTGTAAATTTTTTATAGTACAAGCATCAATTTGATACTTTTTTTAGTTGGGGTACTAACTTGTAATTCGTGTCGCAGTACATGCACCAAAAGTTGATTTATCCCAATTCAAGAGTGTAGATGAATTAATAAGTATGGTGGAACCTCAACCTAATAGGTTAACCTTTTGGGTAAGGAAGTGATCCAATATGTTTATTGAGTCAGTCTACACAGATGTGCGCTGCATTGGTGATGAATTGATGTGGGATGAATCATTCAATTCCACTACAAGTGATATCAAAGCCCATGGTTGAATGGGTGACACTCCATAGTGGAGCCATTCGTAGGCCGCATGTTACCCAGTCCGCGCAGCGGAGCAAATAGAGCTGAGTCGGGTGGAGAATAAAGGAATCGCTCACGCGTTTGCTACTACGCGATGAAATATGATTTGAGTCGAATGAAACGAGCTTAGAATGGCTCAGGGTGAAGGATTCACAAGGATCAAGATTGTACTCCCACGTTTGCCTCTGGCCTGATGGAGTAGTATTAGTGTCAGTAAGGCTCGGACTCAAAAAAGGTGTGCTTAATAGTAACTACTCTAGTGTATAATACTTGTTAATAAGTATGGTGAAGACTCAACCTAATAGGTAAACCTTTTGGGTAAGGAGTTGATTCAATATGCTTATTGGGTTAATCTACATAGATGTGCACTATAATGATGATGAATTGATATGGGATGGATCGTTCAATTCCGCTACAAGTGGTATCAGAGCCCATGGTACGATGAACCCAAGTATCAGGTTGACACTCCATGGTGGAGCCATTTGCAGGCCGCGTAGTGGAGCATATACAGTTGAGTTAGGTAGAGCACAAAGGGATCACTTACGTGTTTGTCACTACGCGATGAAATATGATTTGGGTCGAATGGAGCGGGCACAAGATGGCTCTAAGAAGCTGTGCAAGGATTCACAAAGAGCAATGTAGTACTCCCACATTTGCCTCTGGAGTGGTGGAGTAGTATTAAAGTAGAGCCAAGCTCTTGAAAAACTCAAAAAAGGTGTGCTTAATGGTAACCACTCTAGTATTTGATACTTGTGATGGGTATTCAAGCGAAATGTGGAGATTGTTGGGATATTTCACATGAATCCCACATCGGATAAATTTAAAAGTGTAGATAGATTAATAAGTATAGTTAAACATCAACCTAATAGATTAACCTTTTAGGTAAGGAGGTGATCCGATATGTTTATTGATGAATTTATGTCGGATGGATCATTCAATTCCGCTACAGATAATTCGACACGTATTGCAGAGTGAATCAAAAATGACACCACATCATACGATTCAGTTACGATTCAATATGATTCTTACGATACGATACAATACACGATACTTTTTAAAGTTACCCATCGATTTGAAAAAGTTTTTATGAAGATCCAAAAGAGTAACAACAAAACTTTTAGGTATATACCATTTCAAGTGAAGAGGTTATTTAGCACAAACATATTCTATATTGTTTGACGAACCTTTAATCACTTTTTAAGTTTTATATCTTTTTCAGAATGTCGCTTTATTTTTCTCCCATCACTTTCCATAAGCAGATTGTACATGCCCGAAATTTCGCTTTTATTTTACTAACCCCTGCAGGAGGGCAAAAACGTAATTTCACCCCGACAATAACATATCCAAGTAAGAATCACGGAACTGAGGACAAGGTCATGAGCCAAGGCAAGCTAGTTGACTGTCCCACAGATTCAGAAAGATGCTTTTATGCTTTTCGCTTTATCTTCCAAGGTCCGGAATTGGTCAAATTCAATGTCATTACTCAACCCTCGGAAAGAACTTTCCGGAATGGTATGACACGTATTCCAACTATTCCTGGATTGAAAGATACGAACGTTTCAGTGAACCGCACAACGACCGACGACACGAGAATAGAGGCTGTGGGACCCACCGACCCACAAGGGCTAGCCGCAAGGGTATCCAAGGCTAGCCGCAGGTGCACTTGCTCATTTGTGAGTAGGGAACTCATTTTTAGAGAGAAATAGATTTATAGAGAGAGAGGAGCTCGGATTCAAGCATAGAAAATCACTGGATTCCATATAGATCTAGCATTATATAGTTAGATCTCTCATATATAGAGTGATATAGTATCGATTAAAGGCAAAGAAGCTTGTTTCTTCATTTTCCAAGGTGAAAAATTGAATCTTTTTGTACTTTCATTATAGATCTATTAGATCTTGTTAATTATTGTGCTTAAATCTAGTTAAAGTTCTAATCTTTATACATATACTTGTTGTTTATCCATAGATCTATCTATATTAGCGATTATTTTGCTTGTAGATAGTTAAAAATCGAATCTGTTCACTACATATACCCTAGATCTAGTCAGATCTAGCCTTTAACAGGTTCTAAAGCTTCAAAACTTGAACCTTTATGCTAGATTGGCTTGGATCTAGGTTAGATCTAGTTATTTTCAATGTTTTAAAACGATTTTGAACACTCCGCAAAACCCTAAATCTATATCTAATGGGGAAGAGGTCCTAACAACTTGCGCTAGGGAATCTAACAATTGAATCACCTGATATCGGGTTTGGGATATATTTTTGATATGCTTTCATTTAAGTCCCGATCGTGTCGTCGTGCGGATTTAAGGTATCTTAGATCTACGGATTCATATCCTAGATTCTAAACCCCTTTCCGACATAGTCCCTCAGAATGTTAGCTTCGATATTACGATCTAAAAGATAGGGTTTCAGAAGCCCGCTTTTAGATCTCTTTTCGCGTATGTTAATATATTCTGAGCGTAGAAATCTAGGAGTCGAGATCCACGTATCGGATCTTGATTCAATTCCCATGATAGACGTATTTCGATTGTAATAATAAATGTTCAAATAATTGTACATATAATTTTGGGCCTTAAAACGACTTCGAGGGTCTCGTCCCGAGAGAAAGGATTTAAGGCCCCCTGATAGTAAAAATTGTAATTATAGGTGCTCGGGTCTATCGAGATGACTTTCATGCACATAGGTGGCCCAATCCTTTTTGATGTTTTATTTTGTTGTATATTCTCACCCAAAAAACGATTTTCAACCAAAACAACTAAGATCTTTTTAAAATCATATCGATTCAGGTTATTAGAGCAACTTCAGGCTAATAATTGAAAGTAACAAAGAATCTCGATTCTTATTTGACAAAGGGTTTAAAAATCATGTTTTCCAAAACATCACCCCAAAAAGTTTTTTTATCAAAAACAAATCTAAAATGAACTTTTCTTTAAATCAAACTCGACGTGCATAGGCTCAAAGAGGTTCGAAATTGCTTTCAAAATAACACAGTTAACACGATTTCGATTAATATCCAAGTATCACAAGGCTTTCTCAAAAAAAACATACACTTCACACTTAGGAAAATAACATGATGCAGTAACCGTGTTTCCACGGGAATCGGAGGGTGTCTAACACCTTCCCCTCGCTTAAGCAAACCCCCAAACTCTATGAATCTCGGTTTCGAGATCAATTTTACGGAATCACATATTGAGTCATATTGCGAAAATCTCAAAAATCTAGGATGATTTGGCACATCCATTTAAATTTATACCAACTGGCGACTCTGTCTAATTGATCCATCATTAAAATCAATCTTTCAAAACCCTGTCGACATTTATGTTGGCCTTTTCCTAAAAATATCGCCCTTTAATAAATTAATTGACATAACGAAGTACAAAGGGCAGAAACACACATTAAGGAAAATTGTATTCCCCAGCGTCGACACAAATACATAAATCTCCACTTATTAATTTGAATTATTCTCTTTTGTTTATAGTTTAAAGTTGAATCTGAATTTTCGTTTTCTCTTGTTACTGTAAAAAGATTACTAAAATAACATCTAATAAATCAATTTAGAATATTTTTGCTACTATTTAACTTTAAAATATATTTATAGTCTATAATAATATTTACTTAACTACTTTTATATATAGTCAAGCTAATATGCTTAATATTCCAATAAGTTATGTGTTTTATATGTTTAAATATATATTACGATATTTTTCATTTCATTTTCGTATCATACAATACGATTCACCGTACAAATATGAGGGTTTTTGATACATGATACAATTTGATAACCATGTTCATAATATGGAAGTTCAGTGAAAGAAATTCTTGTTTGATTTGACAACAATGTTAATAATATGGAAGTTCAGTGAAAGAAATTCTTGTTTTCTGATTTGATGAACAAATTTAACATTTTCCACTACACCAAAAAAATATGGTATCATGAACATATGAACAAATTCATAATTTAATCATGAACTAGTTAACCAATTTCAAAACAAATTCCAAAGCCCATGAATCAGTAAATACTACCAGAAGAAGTAATATATCTATAGAAAAAGGATAATGGTTTACCTCAATGGTCATAGGAGTAAATATAAAAAGGTTGGTGAGATTGAAAGCAAAGGCAGATACCAAAAACCCCAGTTGGTACTTCTCGGCGGTAGATGCTGACTTCCATGGATGTGTATACCCAAAACAAGCCACCGATGCCGCACAACAAACACTCACCACCGAAAAATACGCCGGGAACATTTTACTCTGCAGATTCCCAAACTGATGCCTCGGAAGATTCCTAAAAATCAAATACAAGAAAAACACCCAATTTGAAAAAATGAATCGGGAAAAATAGAAGAAAAGAAAAAGGGTTTAAGGAAATGGGTATTACTTGAACATGATAATGCCACCGATGAAGGTGACCCAAAGAGCAGCGCCCCAGGCTGTAGAAAAGCTGAGGAGATGGGTTAGATTGATGAAAGATGTAAGTTTTTCAGATTTTGAGCTAAATGTCTCCGGCGAAAATAATACTCCGACGGCCAGAAACACCACGGCTCCCAGAAATCGAGTCATCCATGCCATTGCTCTAGCTGAATTTTCTTTCTCGACAGAATTTTTCTCTCGTTAATTCTGGGTCGATTAGGAATTATATTGATTTGTCAAAAGTTCGCAAGTTGGTGTGGAAACTGGAAGACGACTAAATTCAAGAGACCACACCAGTCTATAAATGCAAACCGTAAAAAAATATGTTGGACCAGAAATAAAATATTTATTTTTATAAAAGAAAAAAATTGTTTATATCAATAATAATGTGGAGGATATGATATGAATCTTATTTGTTTTGTTATTTAGTTTTTTATTCAAATTCATTCGTAAAAAAACATGTTGGACATGTTCCAAATCTAAATTTGTCCATGTTTGTTATGTAGATTTGTTTTTTTAATTGATATATTATACGTTAGACATAGATAATTTATTATTGTTACTCAAAACTTATAGTATGTGACATATTATTTACATTATTTATATGTGACATATTTAAATAAATAAATTAATATAATACGTTCAATCTTACAACAAACGATTATATAAAAGATCAACTAAATAATGTTATATAGACAAATGTAATTGTACACGGGAAAGATCTTTAATTTCAATTATTATTTTTCTTTTTTCTTAATAAAAATGGTCATTGATTTATGGCTTTCATTTTTACTTCGCTAGTATAATTTATTTTCTTCCAAAGTATAATATATACATATTTTATTCGGTAAAAAATAAAGATAACAAAAGGTTACAATTAAATTAGGAAATGATATTTTTACATGTGTTTTTGATATATTCACATAGTTCTCTATCATATGAGAAGAAAAATGGATTCCACCTTCATGTGTGAGAAGATTATATAAACATATCAAAAATTTAAGTAGAAATAATACTCCCATTAAATTATTAAATTACATAAATAACAAATGAAAAAGAAAAAAAAAATGAAAGGTGGGCGTGCGTATACGTGTTTATAACTTATAAGAGAGTAGCCAAACAGTATACTGCTAAATTTATTATTTCTCCCGCCAGTGCACCCAAAACCAAAATCAAAATCCCTCCCTTTTCCCGGTCTCCAAATAATAGATTTTTTTTTTCTGTGTGGATATTTTGCCGATTCTGGATCTATATTTATCTGCAATTACTACTGGGCTAGGGCATTAACACTTACTATTACGATTCCTCACACATTAACAGTAAGATCTTTTTCCCCAATTCATTTTCAAATTTTCGAATTTTCACTTGCAAAATAAGTTAGGGATTCAATGTCGGAGGATTTACAATATGACCACCCTTCCAAAGTTTTCCATGGCGTTCGGTTTGTTCTACTTGGATTCGACCCCATTACCAAACCCAAGGTATCTCTATCTAAAATTAGTTATTTTCCTCTTTTTTTTAAAACAAATATTTTATTTTTTCGTTACATACTTTTAATCCTATTCTGTTGGGGTTCGATTGACTGTGCTGGAATGAGTAATTTAGCAGTTTTTCATTTTTAGGTTTTGTCTAAACTTGCTGATGGTGGTGGAGTTGATGTTGGTCGGTATGGTCCAATTTGCACTCATGTCATCGTTGATAAGCTGATTCATGTAATTTACCATTCATCCCTCTGCTCTTATACTTAAATTTGTTGTTTTTATTTTTCTGGGTAACTTTATTTCAAATTTTTTCTTAAAAAAATTTGTGTCCTTATTCTGATTTGTATGTATATAAATGATTTTCACTAGTGCCAATGGTTGGTTTTCTAACAGGATGATCCCATATGTGTTGCTGTTCGAAATGATGGAAAGACATTAGTCAATGGCTTATGGGTTGCTCACAGTTTTGACGTGGGAATGCCCGTTGATCCCACATCTGTAAGTTCTTCTATCATTTTACTTTTACTGTCTTGCTTTGAATTCCTAAGTGAAGTTTGAAGCACCACTAGAGATCCTATGTTTCTAATTATTATGCAGTATTTTCCCCTGATGTTTACTTTTCAAGATCCCAACTTTCCATTTTGAAACTGCAAGGCAAAATAATTTAATTGGTTCAATGGCATATGCTAGTATATTAAGTTGGCAAGCTTGTGATGTCCTAAATTCCAAATCCCTTTTTTAGTTTTTCTTTTTTTTTTTTAAAAAAGAAGATAATAAATGGCAAGTAAGAAAGTAAGAAAATAAAATAAGAGGAAAACTTACCAGTGTTGCTTACGATATTTTATTTAACTCGCTTATAATTTTCATTTCCAGTTTGGAACATGATGATTCTATTATTGCAAAATAGTTCAGATTGGTCCTTGCATGGCCAGGTCTTAACTATGTATTTGTTTTCTGTTGGTATTTGCCTACTTAAATGCTTAAATTTTATCCAAGTTATTTATGAATTAGTCGTAATTTTGATCTTCTAACTTTTGGCTCCTAGCCATAAGCAGTGATATTTGCTTGAGGGTATCTTTTGTTTTTTGCTTCTCTATTTAACACATTTTTGCTTGTGTCTCCAGGTTATGTACAGACCTCTTAGAGATTTGAAAGGAATTCCTGGTGCCAAGTCTCTAGTTGTATGCTTGACTGGATACCAACGTCAAGATCGAGATGACATTATGGTCTGCAGCGACCACTTATATTTATAACTATATTATTATAATAAAACATTTTAAATCATCTCTGACCCTTATTAATTATGATCTTGTGGCATCTTACTATTAGTTCTGTTTTCCTACCCAGACAATGGTTGATTTGATGGGAGCAAACTTTTCAAAGCCATTGGCTGCAAACAAAGTTACTCATCTTATCTGCTACAAATTTGAAGGTATGTTATCATTCTATTGTTTGCACAAATAGAACATTGGAATGGGATTCTGATGTGTTTGTTATTTGGCATGTATGATATGTTTTTCTATAGTCTTACTTTAGTTTATTCAAATTTTCCTTTAGCAGTTAAGTATTCCTTCTATATACATATATTAATAAAATTAGTACAGCGCCATTTTCCCTATTTTAATCAGTTCGTTAAGTTGTTCTTTCATTAACAACTTCCTATTGGCTTGTTGAGAACCTAAAATTTTGGACCAAATCTTACTTCAAGTCATTTTTTGGTCCATTGGTTTTGGGTTGTTGCACGTCTTAGCTGTGATATGATGGTACACATCTTCCCTGTGAGTTATAATTACTCCAGCGCAGGGTATGTTATGCACTTTGTCTGGTTTGTGATTTCTTATCTTTTATCATACTTGCTATTGTGAAAATAACTATGGTATATGAATTCAAGTTGCCTATAGTGTATGTTATCTTTTGCAAGACACACTCTATACTGCTGAATTACAGTCCTCAGTCCTCTGTTATCTAGCAATTGGTTTATCTTATTAACTAATTAGCTATATGTCAGTAGAAGTTTCTCTATAAATAATGAATTTTTATAATGGTCAACTACGTGACTTCAGTTCATCTACCTATCTCTTTGCTCAACATTTCTAGAATGTCATGAATTTATGGTTTACATATGATTATATAATGTAATCATGTATTTAAGCTGTATTCAGTGTAATCAGACAACTTTCATTCTGCTAGGTGAGAAGTATGAGCTTGCCAAGAAAATGAAGAAGATAAAGCTTGTCAATCATCTGTGGTTGGAAGATTGGTATGGCTTGACTATCTCTCTCGTGCTTGTTTTTGTTTACATTTTTCACTTTTCATTCTTCAAGCATTGTGGCGTGCTTTGTATGGCTAACCATCTACTTTTAAATTAATTGTGGAACGCATGTTACTTGCTTCTTCCCATCCTACTGGAAATCTCTATGAACTGACCGACATCTTTTTGTTGCAGTTTAAAGGCTTGGGAACTTCTTCCAGAAGCAGATTATAATAAGAGGTGAGAATATACTACATGTTTTTTGATGTTATTGATATTTACATTTAAATACCTCCTTCCGTCCTAGCGTCCTGCAATAGCCCCCTTATTACTTTTGGAGGTGTGCCTTTGCAATTGACCTCTCTCTCTCTCTACTTATATATATATATATATATATTTTTTATTTATCAATGTATCGTCTTACAGTGGATATGAGTTGGAGGAGTTGGAAGCGGAAGCTAAAGATTCTGAAGAAGAAACGGACATTGCTCCAAAGCAATTCCAACTCCAGAATCCCAAGCAGGAGTTACAAAGAAATCAGCTTGATTCAAGTGCATCTAGAGATTTATCAAATGTTGTCTGTACTAATGACATGGTATTTGTCAATGGAAAAGATAGAAAATCTGATCAAGATCCAAACCTCCCATGAAATTCATATTAAGCATCCTCAAGTGCATTGATTCTTGTGATGCTAGAGCTTTTAGGGATGTTAGTTGTGTCGAGCTAGTTAAATCATGTGACAGAACAACAGTTCCTGCAGCAATTGGAAATGGCTTGGCTTCTACTTCTGGAAGTGAGAGATCTCCTCATTCTGATGCAAGCAAATTAAGCCCAAAAAGTTACTCAAGGAAAACCCCACAGGAAACTACACCCACAATGTACTCGGGGGAAATGACAGACAACTTGAACACAGCTCCAACAGTAAATGCAGGTAAATTAAATGTGAGCCGCTCTGACATTTCCTCGATGACTGAACAACTGAAGGATGGAACTGAGAGTGGTTTGAAGATTCCCAAGGAAACTGTGTCACATCATGAAGAGCAAAGTAGTAAATTAGATGAAAAGCAGAAGATGGATGTTTCTTGTGGTAGCTCCAAATCTCAAAAGGCAGGCCAGAAATTGGAAACACACATCTCAGAAGGTTTACTAGAGATGCACAGAAGTGAATTGTTGGAACCTTTGTCTTGGATAAGTGATCCAACTGAGACAAATAATTGTCTCTCCAACAATGTTGCTCATTATTCAAGTCTGACTGCTGCTTTGAATTACCCACAGAGATCCCAATCTAAGATATCAAAATATCAGTCTTCAAGTGTTGGCAGGAAATCACCGACTTGTTGTACACCTGTCTCGCAAACTGTCAACTCAGAGATCAGTCAAGATGGCAATTTGGAAAAGGCACTTCAAACGTCTTCCGGGGAATCTAAAAAGGCCAGCTTGGCCAGCAAGCCTGAGAACATAGATTTTGTAAATAAACAAGAACATGCCACTGGTGAAGCTCCGAAGATTTCATCTCCCAGAAGTAAAAGATTAGAGATTGAGAACTCAAATGGTTCTTCTAACTTGAGCTTTCATGCTAATGCGCATTCAACACCAACTACGAGGAAGATGTTTTCTAGAAAATCTTGCAGTAAGCGTAAAACAAATCTTAATACAAATCTGAAAGGTTCTCTTTACTTGAATAAAAGTGCCTCAGAAGATGATCCTGCAATCTCTTTAAATTTGGGAGAAGAGACTGCAGGCTATGAGAAGCTTGAGATGGTCTCTCCAGAAGTTAATCTAAATACAGAAATGGAGGCAGAGACGTATGATGTTTCACAATCTAGAAACAAAGTTCAGCAGAAGTCTATGTCAATGGATGATGAAACTGAAGCTCCAGAGGAAGAGGAAAATGAGGTCAGAGAAACAGCTAGAGAAGAGAAATATGGAGAAGTTGAACCAGACATGATAAGGGAAGATGATAAATCAGAAGACTTGCAGACAAATAAATCCACATTGGGAGTGCATAGTCATAGCACGTCATCTGGCGAAGATACAGGCGCTAAACAGAACAAGGCCAGTTGCGGTAAGAGAAAGCTTGGTGAATCAACCCGTATGCCAAAAGCGGTGAAGAACATAAGTAGAGGGAAAAGACAACCTTTAAGTAAAATCAAGAAAACAACTATTCCTTCTGAGGCTTCAGAGGACAAGGAGGAAAATGAGGTTCAGGAGGCAGTTAATGAAGAGACCTACGGAGAGGTTGAACCAGACGTAGAAAATGTAGGAGCAGAAGATAAATCAGAAGCATATAAAACTGATTGTAATGCATTGGGAGTGGATAGTCATAAAACATCTGGTGAAGAAAAAGATGGTCCTAAACATAAAAAGGTAACTTGTGGTAAGAGAAAGCTGGGGGAATCAACCCATATGGGTAATGAGGTGAGGGAGAACATAAATGCAGGGAAAAAGTGCAGTAAAATAAAGAAAAGATTGGGTCCTGTTTCAAAGTTAACAAATTTGAAGGAAGCAGTCAATGAGGCTGAAAGTGAAAAGAATGAGGGGAGCGTTCCACATCTGGCAGGTAAGACGAAGAGAAATGAATCAACAAATAAGTCGGACAAATCTATGGAAGTGGAGAAAGAAAATAAGCCAATCCACACTGCAGATCAAAATGTGAGTCTTGGTAAAAAGCAGGCGGGAAAATTGGCGTCTAATAAATCATCTAGTAAAAATGATACGGAGGCCAGCAAGTCAAATCTTGACAGAGTACGAGTGCACAGGCCCCCAAAATCTGAACCTGCGTGGTTTATACTGGCTGCGCATAAGCTGCAGAGAAAAGAGTTTCAGCAGGTAATAAGGCGGTTGAAAGGGAAAGTATGCAGAGATTCTCACCAATGGTCATATCAGGCAACACATTTCATTGTCGCTGATCCAGTTCGCAGAACAGAGAAGTTTTTTGCTGCTGTTGCATCTGGAAGGTATATTCTTAGCTGATCCATTGTTTTGGCTGGAATGAATGTAGCACTTCAGACTGGAATGATAATGTACCCTCTGGCTGATTTTGCTTGCGGTTGCCTTGACACTATGTTTGGTGACTCAATGCCAAGCTTTGGAATTGGAGTTGAAAACACATTTCCAATTCCAAAGCCAAAGCTTGGAATTGAGTTGCCAAACATAGCTTTAATTGATTCATATACGTATTCAGCAAATTTGAGCTATCGTATTCTGTTTGTGTAAATTGACTCTCCTTCACTTGCAGGTGGATTTTGAAGATTGATTATCTAATTGATAGTAGCCAGGCAGGAAAATTCTTGGCAGAGGAGCCTTATGAGTGGCACAAGAGTGGCCTAAGCGAAGATGGTGCTATTAACTTGGAGGCTCCAAGGAAGTGGCGCCTCCATAGGGAAAGAAGTGGTCATGGCGCCTTCTACGGAATGAGCATTATCATATATGGGGAATGCATCGCCCCTTCTTTGGTATGCTCTTTGCTTTGACTTTTCGTAGTCTTGTCATTCTAATGCCTGGTTTCGGGACATATGTTAGTGTATAAATAGAATAATCAAGTATACTCTCTTCATAGTAGCATGACTCTGTAATTCTAGTTGCTTTAAATTAGGTATTTGTAAATGCTTAGTTATGGTAAAAATTAAGTCTTCACTCATTAAAAATACAGGATACTCTGAAGCGTGTTGTAAAGGCTGGAGAGGGAAAGATATTGGCTACTTGTCCCCCGTACACTCGATTCTTGGAGTCGGGGGTTGACTTTGCAGTGGTCAGTCCTGGTATGCCACGTGTTGATATGTGGGTCCAAGAGTTGTTGAGACATGAGATACCCTGCGTTGTAGCCGATTACTTGGTGGAGTTTGTGTGCAAACCTGGTCACTCCCTTGAGAGACATGTTCAATATAACACTCATGCTTTGGCGGAGAAGGCACTAAAGAAGCTGGTGAGCCGATCCGAAGCAATTGTTGGTGATAGTGATGTAGCATGTCAAGTCTGCGGGTCACGTGACAGAGGAGAGGAAATGCTGATTTGTGGGGATGAAAGTGGTTCCACCGGTTGTGGCGTTGGCGCACATATTGATTGCTGTGATCCTCCTTTGGCCGATGTACCCGAGGAAGACTGGTTTTGCACCAAGTGTTGTAGCGAGAGTAAAAGTAGCAAGAAACCACCACCTTCTTCTAAGAAAAGGACCAATGTATCAAAGAGGAAGTGAAATCTGTCTTTTATGCATGCATTTCTTCTCTCTTTAATCTTGTATGAAGTTGTGCTTGTTCTACATTTCTTTTTTTGGTTGAAAGCCCAGAGGCCCGGACGGACTATTGAGAAGAGTAAGTACAGACAATATCTATCTAAGATTGACACTCCGGCTACATCTCTGATACTCCCCGTTCTCTACATTCTTTGTTATAGGAGGATGATTAGTTTTCTGATATCTTTCAGTATTTGGGCCAAGCCTTAGCTAGTTAGCTTAATTAAATGTGAATTCAAAGATGGGCTATATCTATCTTTTGGATCCTTTTGTAGGAGTCATTGATTGATGTAGGACAACTCGCGCTAAAGTTTGAGGAAGAATTGGACAGGAAGTGTGAGAAAAGAGTCAACCCAAAGAGGTGATCGTAATGGAAGTTTTCCTGAGGTCGTAACGAAGTTTTTCCGAAGAGATGACTTCGGCTATCGGAACTTCTGGGGTCTTGGCTTCGGGCGTTAAAATAATCTGTTAAAATAATCTTTGTATTTTGTTATTTTATTTACAGCTGTTAAATTCCTTGTATTTAGGAATCTGTCAGAGTTTGTTAGGATTTTTCCCTTACTTCTAGATAGATTTATTTATCTTTCCAAGAATATTCTAGGGTGACTCAGTCCTAAAGTTTGTAGGCTATAAATACTCGGCTTGTGGGTATTCAAAGATATATAATTTTTGATACATTTTCTCTCTTACAAACTTGTTTGTAATTTTCTAGTGGATTCCAGTGAAATCAGAGTTAATCATGTTGGTGATTTCTCTTTATCTTACTTCCGTTCTGCGTCAATTGGTATCAGAGCCAAGGGTTTTACCTTGATTATGGCCAACAACGAAGGAGGAAAGAACATCCTTGATGACGCTGGTCGAAAGGATGTCGAGATCTGGGCGACGATTGACGAACAGCGACAGTCTATGGCGAGAATGGAGGCTATGGTGCAGCAGCTGTTGGTCCAACGACCCGACCCAAACGGCGACAGAGACGGAGGTGGGGGATTTACCTTTAACAACCACGAAGGTGGCCGTCAACAACAAGAGGCTCGGCGAGTTTCAGTCGGAGGGTTCAGTGATGAAGATTCTAATGAAGATGATGCAGGTGAGCCCAGAAATCATCAACCCAGAAACCATCAACCCAGAAACCAAAACCCCTCGAACTATCGCATCCGTGCAGATATACCATTGTTTTATGGTAAGCTGCAGATTGAAGAGTTTCTGGATTGGATCTCGGAGGTGGAGAGGTTCTTCGAGTTGACAGAGGTCGCACCAGACCGTCAAGTCACTCTGGTAGCATACAAGCTAAGGAGCGGAGCTGCTGTTTGGTGGGAAAAGCTGCAAATAGATCGACGGAGGCAAGGCAAAACTCCTATCCGATCTTGGAGACGGATAAAGCAGATGATGATGAGCAGGTTTTTACCCCCAGACTATGAACAGTTTATTTTTAAAAGTTATCAGAACTGTTCACAAGGGAACCGAAGTGTAGCAGACTACACCGAAGAATGGACGAGGCTGTCAGTACGGAACAATCTCAATGAGACTGAGGCGCAGCAAGTCTCTAGGTATCTAGAAGGGCTGAAGCCATCCATTAGAGACAGGTTCGGGTTACAAGTTGTGTGGACAGTCGACGAAGCACACAACATGGCCCTGAAGGCAAAATTAATGGAGAAGACGTCCAACCGATATGCCTATTACAAAAGGGACACGACCGAAACGTCCAACGCAGTTGCCAACAGAAGTAGATTTCCTGCGAACGATGGGAAGAACCAGACTTCGGCTACTATCGTTCAACAACAAAGAGGTTCGAGTCCTACAACTTCCAGTAATACACAGCCCACGACTTCGGCAAACAAGAATACACCACAAGCGCCGAACCCTTATGTTAAATCAGGCGGGTTTAAGTGCTACCGATGTGGTCAGCCAGGTCATCGCTCTAATGAATGCCCGATGCGGAAGACTGTAAATCTTGTGGAGGCTGGTGAAGGAGAAGAAGACGAACAATATGCCGAAGAAGAGGCAGAAATGGGTGAGTTCTGGGAAGGAGCAGACATAGCCGAAGAGTATGGAGAGCACGGCAACTGTGTGATTCAAAGAGTCATGTGCTCAACCAAAGTTGACGAACCCTCGCAACGAAATAATATTTTCAAGTCATGCTGCAGTATACAAGGAAAGGTTTGTGACCTAATCATAGACAGCGGCAGCTGTGAGAACTTTGTCTCAAAGAAATTGGTAGAACACTTGAGGCTTCGGGTAGAGAAACATCCGAAGCCCTATATAATTGGGTGGATTCAGAAGGGTCCCAAGGTGAATGTGACCGAAGTGTGTAGAGTACCTATCTCAATCGGACAGCACTATCGAACCGAAGTGGTCTGTGACGTCGTCGATATGGATGCTAGCCACATATTACTGGGCCGACCTTGGCAATATGATGTAGATGTTACTTACCGAGGGCGTGACAATGTGTTTGTATTTAACTGGGAAAGAAAGAAGATCGCCTTAGTCCCTAAACAGACTTCGGGAAGTGGCGTGACGAAGAGCCAAAAGGAAGGGCAACCCTTACTAACCATCATCACCTCGGCAGAAGAATTAGAGACCGAAATGAAAGAAGTGCAAGAAATACATGTTGTGGTGGTACGAGCTCTGGTGGTTGAAGGGAAAGAAGAGCCGAAGATGGTTTTACCCGATAGGGTACAATCTTTGTTAGGAGAATTCCAAGAGTTGGTGTCGGGCGATTTGCCGAACGTACTTCCACCACTTCGGGATATCCAACATCATATTGATCTGATCCCAGGAGCAAGCTTGCCGAACCTGCCACACTATCGGATGAGCCCTAAAGAAAATTAGATCCTGCAAGAAAAGGTGGAAGAACTGCTGGAAAAAGGATTTGTTCGGGAAAGCATGAGTCCGTGTGCCGTTCCCGCTCTCCTAATGCCGAAGAAAGATGGCAGCTGGAGGATATGTGTTGATAGCCGAGCCATCAACAAGATAACTACCAGATACAGTTTTTCGATCCCGAGGCTAGATGACATGCTAGATATGTTGGGAGGGTCCAAACTATTTTCAAAGATAGATCTCCGAAACGGCTATCATCAGATTTGGATAAAACCTGGGGATGAATGGAAGACAGTCAAAACGAAGGATGGACTCTTCGAGTGGGTCATCATGCCCTTCGGCTTATCAAACGCACCCAGTACTTTTATGCAGGTCATAAATCAGGTATTATGACCTTTCATTGGCGAATATGTTGTTGTATACTTTGATGATATACTGATTTATAGTCAGAATGAGGAAGAATATATGAAACACCTTCGGACTATATTAGAGGTTTTGGCTGAAAACAAACTCTTCATTAATTTTAAGAAATGTAGTTGGATGGCCGAACGCCTATTATTCCTCGGATATGTGGTTAGTTCGGAAGGGATCATGGTCGACGAAGAGAAGGTGAAAGCTATACGTGAATGGCCGACCCCTAAGAATGTAGGAGAGGTAAGAAGCTTCCATGGGTTGGCTACGTTCTATTGACGTTTCATCAAAGACTTCAGCAGTATTGTGGCACCCATTACTGAATGTCTGAAGAAGGGAAAGTTTTTATGGAGAGAAGAAGCTGAGACGGCCTTTGCCTTCATTAAAGAGAAGATGTGCACAACACCCGTCCTCGCTTTACCTAGCTTCGAGAAATTATTCGAGGTGGAGTGTGATGCTAGTGGAATTGGGATCGGGGCAGTTTTGTCATAAGAAAAGAAGCCAGTAGCTTTCTTCAGTGAGAAACTGAATGATGCAAGGAAAAAGTGGAGCACGTATGAACAGGAATTTTATGCCATCGTCCGAGCATTAAAACACCGGGAACACTATCTGATTCAGCGCGAATTCATCCTCTACACCGATCATCAGGCACTGAAGTACCTGAACATTCATAGGAACTTGAGCAATATGCACGCCCGATGGACTACCTTTTTGCAGAAATTTTCTATTGTTCTGAAGCACAAGTCTGGTGTTCTGAACAAGGTAGCAGATGCCTTGAGTCGGCGAGCAAGTCTGTTGGTTACAATGCAACAAGAAGTCGTCAGATTTGAATTTCTGAAGGAGCTATATTCGGATGATAAGGACTTCGCCAAAATATGGGAAGAATGTGCTAAAAAACAAACCCATGAAGAATTTCATATGTTAGATGGCTGTTTGTTTGGAGAAAATCAGCTATGTATACCTCGAGGTTCATTAAGGGAAAAGTTGGTTCGGGAACTACATGGTGGAGGTTTAAGTGGTCATCTAGGACGTGACAAGACCATCAGTGGAGTTGCTGAACGGTATTACTGGCCACTGTTGGGTTTGTACGAAATCGTGATGCAATCAAATTGTAAAAATTAGCAGAAGCATGATATATCAGAGTTTAAAAAATTTCTACAAAACCATTACCCGGATCATCCTTTATGCAAATTATTAATTTAAAACGATAAATAAGAAGTTATGGAATCATACCCTTGTAGAACGAAGCTTCCACAGGTACTAGTTCAACTCCTTGTTCTTCGTGATCTCCTTGAATTTCCGGGTTAGATTCCTTCCTTTGATCAACGTTAGCCACCCAAGTGTTTGGCCTCTAGAGGTGATCCACCAAGGAAGATGAATTATCAAGAAGGAGGGTGTTTGGCTTAACCTTAGTTTTCTATCCTCTATAGAAAAGGAGTACTCTCCAACAATTGGAATTACATCAATCTAATATCTATTATAAGACTTCTCTTATATAGACATTGGTCAACCCTTCTAATCCTATTAGACATGGGATTTCTTTTAATTAATTAAACTCCTTTAATTAATTTAGGCTTCCCACCACATGGGAATAATTAATTAAATTCATTTAATTAATTTATCTCCTAATCTTATTAGGAATAAATGAGAGTACTAAATATTAAATTAATTACTAAACTCCTTTAGAAATTAAAATAATAATAATTGTAATAATATTAATAAGACTCCTCTTATTAATTTATATTTAATATTTCCAAAATATTAAATAATAAACATTAAGCTATTTAATTTATTCTATCACCATAGATTAAATTAATTATACTTAATGCATTATTACGATTATGCCATTACCTTCTTAAATAATTATTCTTCCTTTTATGGTGTGACCCTTTAGGTTCTCCATATTAAACCGGTTGTGAATAAATCAATTAAAACAATTTTAATCTTATTTAAATAAATAAATTAAACTAATAATTTATTTAAATAAATAATATTTATTCTACAATAGGGATAAGCCTCCCTAGCGATCAACGACTTTCCAGATAATATAGATTTCAACATTAATCATAAAAGAACCTGTGAGTTAATAGTTACCATACAATTCAATCCTTCCACCATACAATGCCCCAATTAAATATAAGACATGGATTTACTGTCAAGTCTTATTTTATTTAATTATATGTATTTCGATTAGAAAATGCACAACTCCAAATAATGCAAATTAAAAACTCCTTTCTAATTTCATTTCACCTTGGCCAAGGATTCCTGGGTTGTCATTTAACGAATCACATGGGACATATCTCCTCTTTTACTAGAGGTGGTAGATTCTTTATTGATCATTCATTATCTCCATATGTAACTCATTATACCCAAGCATACCCTATATATGCCTTAAAAGGTCTTAAGGAATAAGTCAAAGTATAATTTGTTACATACAAGATACTATGATGATCTCAAGTCCAAGGATTACTTGTACTACTATCACATTAGGAATTCCTATTGACAGGCGAGTAAATCTCCATTAGGTATTCCATAGCGAATCACGTTCAGTGAACTTATTCTCCAATAAGCACCTACATACTTGCTTTAGTGTCTCCACACAAATGATCATGAGATCAATCATCCTCATCCAATGAGCAAGCAACATATGTACCAATCTATCCGGATTTACTAATCCCCTTTTTAGTAATCCCACGATTGGGAACTATTTTAGTTTTAAAACTTTCTAAGAATTTAGATCTCATTAGCATGATCATCATCATGATTCTAAAAGCATTGCTTAAAACTATGGGTTATTTACATATTATAAAAACAGCAACATGTAGATAATTAAATGCCTTTAATAAATGAATATTTTATTAATAAATAAATAAGATTATTTACAAAGTACGTGCTTTATCATCATACATGATTGGCTTGTATGCACACTACTATCAATCTCCCACTTGCACTAAAGTCAATCGCCATGGTATCTCATACCCATCTTCTCTAAGTGACGATCAAACTGCTGTTGTGTTAAAGCTTTAGTAAATGGATCTGCAATGTTATCTTGAGAGTCTACACGCTCCAAGGTGACGTCTCCTCTTTCAATGATCTCCCTGATCAAGTGAAATCGCCGCAACACGTGTTTAGATTTCTGATGAGACCTGGGTTCCTTAGCCTGTGCAACTGCTCCTGTGTTGTCACAGTAAACGGGAACTGCTTCTCCAATGCTAGGAACCACACCAAGTTCAGTTATGAACTTCTTCATCCAAACAGCTTCCTTTGCAGCTTCACTTGCAGCTATATACTCTGCCTCTGTCACTGAATCAGCAACTGTTTGCTGCTTGGAACTCTTCCAACTCACTGCGCCTCTGTTCAAGGTAAAAACATACCCCGAAACAGATTTACTGTCATCTTGGTCCGTTTGAAAACTTGAGTCTGTGAAGCCCTCGAGTTTTAATTCAGACCCACCGTAGACAAGAAAAATATCTTTAGTCCTTCTCAAGTACTTTAGGATATTTTTCACTGCCTTCCAGTGCTCTTCTCCAGGATTCGACTGGTATCTGCTCGTTACACTAAGTGCATGAGCAACATCCGGTCTAGTACATATCATACCGTACATGATAGATCCTATTGCAGAAGCATAAGGGATCTTACTCATACGGTCTCTCTCCTCAGGTGTCTTTGGGGCCTGTTTCTTGGAGAGATGTATTCCATGGCTCATCGGCATGAGACCTCTTTTGGAATCTTCCATGCTAAACCTCTTTAGCATCGTATCAATGTACGTTCCTTGGGATAAACCAAGCATCCTTTTAGATCTATCTCTATAGATCTTTATCCCCAAAATATAGGATGCTTCTCCCAAGTCCTTCATGGAGAAGTGTTTAGATAACCAGATTTTAATTGATTGTAGCATAGGAATGTCATTCCCTATCAGTAATATATCATCAACATATAATACAAGGAATGAAATTACGCTCCCACTAACCTTCTTGTACACACATGGTTCATCGTCATTTTTGATAAAATCAAACTCTTTGATTGTCTCATCAAAACGAATGTTCCATCTACGAGAAGCTTGCTTCAATCCATAAATGGATCGTTGCAGCTTACAGACTTGATTTATTCCAACCTTTGAAACAAATCCCTCTGGCTGTGTCATATACACATCCTCCTCAAGTTTTCCATTGAGGAAGGCCGTTTTCACGTCCATCTGCCAGATCTCATAGTCGTTATAAGCTGCAATTGCAAGCAAAATCCGAATGGACTTGAGCATAGCTACTGGTGAAAAGGTTTCATCATAATCAACTCCTTGTCTTTGTTTGAAACCTTTTGCAACCAGTCGGGCCTTATAGGTCTCCACCTTGCCGTCCGCTCCAGTCTTTCTTTTAAAGACCCATTTACACCCAATAGGCTTAATGCCTTCAGGTGGTGAAACCAAAGTCCATACTTTGTTTTCATGCATGGAGTCCATTTCGGATTTCATGGCTTCAAGCCATTTCCCTGAGTCTTTATTACTCATGGCCTGTTCGTAATTCAATGGATCATCATCATTCATGATGCGTACCTCATCGTCATCCTCTACAACGAATCCATACCTCTCAGGTATCTTCGGTACTCTTCCAGATTTACGAACAGGGTGTGGTATAGTAGGTTCTTCTACTTGGTCAGGTACCTGACTTTGATCCGTGGTAATTTGTGGTTCTTGAGCTTCTTCAAGATATATCTTACTCCCACTGACCCCTTCATGGATAAACTTTTTTTCCAAGAAGGCAGCATGTTTCGCAACAAACACCTTTTGATCAGTTGGATGATAGAAATAATACCCTACAGTTTCTTTAGGGTATCCCACAAATCTACACTTTTCGGATTTAGTTTGTAGCTTATCATGTTCAAACTTTTTGACATAAGCTGGACAACCCCAAGTCTTAACATGCTTAAGATTTGGTTTCCTCCCCTTCCACATCTCATATGGAGTCTTTGGGGCGGATTTGGTAGGTACCTTGTTAAGTAGGTATGCAGCCGTTTCTAGGGCATATCCCCAGAAGGAAATTGGAAGGTCGGTAAAACTCATCATGGATCGAACCATGTCTAACAGTGTTCGATTTCTCCTTTCAGATACTCCATTTAACTGTGGTGTACCTGGAGGAGTCCATTGTGAGATTATACCATTTTCTTTGAGACAATTGAGAAACTCACCGCTTAAGTATTCTCCGCCTCGATCTGATCGAAGTATCTTTATACTCTTGCCCGTTTGTTTCTCTACTTCACTTCTGAACTCTTTGAACTTTTCAAATGATTCTGACTTGTATTTCATTAAATATACATATCCAAATCTTGAGTGATCATCAGTGAAAGTAATAAAATAAGAATACCCACCCCGTGCACTTGTTGTCATAGGTCCACAAACGTCTGTGTGAATCAATGCCAACAACTCTGTAACTCTTTCTCCTTTTCCACTAAAAGGAGATTTAGTCATTTTACCCATGAGACAAGATTCACAAGTTGGATATGATTCATAATCGGATAGCTCGAGGAGCCCATCTTTATGCAACTTGGATAATCTTGTTTCATTGATATGACCGAGTCTACAGTGCCACATGTAGGTATAATTAATATCATCTCTTTTCCTTTTCTTAGTTTGTTCAATTTGAAATATATTTTCTTGTAAGTCAAGTGTATAAAGTCCATTTCGCAAATTTTCAATACCATATAAAACATCGTCTTTATAAATAGAACAACTATTGTTCTTTATAACAACGTTAAATCCTTCCATATCCAATACAGAAATTGAAATAATGTTTTTAATAATATTCGGAACATAATAACAATTATTAAGATAAATGGACTTGCCCAAAGGCATTGCTAAATAATAAGTTCCTACAGCTAATGCAGCAACCTTTGCTCCATTCCCTACTCGTAGGATCACCTCATCATTGTTCAGCTTTCTACTTCTGACCAGTCCCTTCACATTATTACATATGTGAGAACCACAGCCGGTATCCAATACCCAAGTAGAATTTTGACTTTCTGAAAAATTAATTTCAATCATGAACAAACCTTGATTGGAAGTCGAAGCTTCTCCAAGCTTCTTCTTTGCCAGAAACTTCTTGCAGTTCCTCTTCCAATGACCCGGCTCGTTGCAATGAAAACACATTCCTTTAGCTGGTTCAGGTTTCTTTTGTTCCTTTTCTTTCCCCTTTCCCTTAGCCTTCTTGGATTTCTTCTTTTCAGAAGATACCTTAGGTCTCTTCCTTTTATTGGAAGAATCCACCATCAAGATATGGTTCTTCTTGGATGGGAAGTGTCCTTCTGCAGTTTTCAGCATGTTAAGCAGCTCAGGCAAGCTGACATCTAGCTTATTCATGTGAAAATTAACCACAAACTGCGAGAAGGTCTCAGGGAGTGACTGCAAGACCAAGTCTTGACTCAACTCCCCATCCATGACGAACCCAAGCTGTCCAAGGCGTTCAATCAAATTGATCACTTTCAGGACATGAGTCTCGATGGCAGTACCCTCGGTCATCCGAGATCGGAAGAGCTCCTTAGATATCTCATATCTAGCAGTCCTACTCTGTTCACCATACAACTCCTTGAGGTGAAGCAGCATAGCAGGAGCATCCGTTTTTTCGTGCTGACGCTGAAGCTCGTTATTCATGGATGCGAGCATGATGCATTGAGCCACAGATGCATCATCTTGCCACTTATTGAAAGTGACAATCTCTTCCTCAGAGGCTGTTTCTGAAACAGATTCAGGGACAGTTGAATTTAGGACATAAGAAATCTTTTCAGCAGTGAGAACAATTCTCAGATTTCTTAGCCAGTCCTCATAATTCGGCCCGGTAAGCTTGTTTGCATCAAGTATGCTTCGTAGTGAGATTAGTGATTTAGACATTTTTAAAATTCTGCATGTGAAAAATAACATTTTAGCAAACATTCATTTTATTAATTTTGCATACCAAAATAAATTTAGGTCTTTATTTTAAATTGGTATCTCCCACTATTTTCATCAAACTATATTACCCTCACTTATATAGTTCGGCAACATCTAATTAAAGATTTGCTAGTGAGAATAAGGATCCCATTTCAAATGTATATAACCTTGTGGATAGCACAACAAGCGATATACAAATAAATAGGTAGACAACTCTTGTCAATTACATCACTATATAACTCCTTTTATTTTGCCTCTTAAATCATAATGGTCAAGTGTGTGCACATCCGAACTAAAACGATTTAAGTTAAGTCCAGCCTAACACTTCTATAAATTCAAAAAAGAAAAATGTTCGTCCTTGTGGATAGCACAACAAGACTAGATCGTTCAATTTTCTTGATAAGCATCAAATGTGATTAATTAACATCTTAAATATGCAATACTCGCCTTGTGGATAGCACAACAAGCTCATATTAAATATTTAATACTCTATTAATTTATCATGCTAGAAGGCGACGTTCGATATTCCAAATATCATTTGAACGCTTCGGACTTAATATTATTTCTTTGAGGGATTTGTTATTATTTGTCTCATCTTGTTTAGCGTGCATGCACATATATATATAAAATACGCGTCATTTTATTAAACATGCGAAGCATGTTTGCATAAAATATAATATATATAATATTTAGCATGCAATATAGAATACTATATTCTACCCAGATTGATTATGGACTTTTATTCTAGTTTGGTTCACTAGAGCCACCAAGTGAACCAAAAGGTCAAACCTAGGAGTGCAAGAATTTAAATTTAAATATAACTATTACATTTAAACCCGGGCTCCATACAAACGGGTCTTCACGCGCTCCTTGCTCCTTGGTCTCTAATTTTTTCAAGATAATTCTAACTATTTCTATTACATTAAACTATTTAATTTAAATAGAAACCTTGATCAGCAGTCAAGGGGAAGTACATAGGAGGGAGATAGAATTTTACATCACGAAAAAAAAAATTTAGAGAAGACGAGGTACACAGACCCCATTTAAAAAAACCCATTCATTCAAGCATTCAACTAAAATAAAATCCAATCACATTGGTCAAATAGTCCATAATCAATCCCCATTTATTATCATACATATCACCATATATATATCAATAAATAAATATTCATCTCATGAATTAAAACATTCCATATATATATGAGTATCATTTAATGGGTAATTTTAAATTGCATGAAATCCAATTTCAAGATTAAAATAAACTCTTTATTTTAATTATAAAATTATTTAGAATATAATATATAAATATATCATATTTATTTTTTAAAAAAGAAGTCACCTTCTTTTATTAAAAGAGTCCTGCAGGTTTATTAAAAGAGTCCTTTCCTGATGGGTCACCTTCTTTTTGGAGTAAGAAAGAGACAACACATTTTCTTTGCAGAATTCAAGATTAGCACCCAAAAAAATTGTGATTAGTCCCAAAAAAAGTCTTTTTTTTTTCTTAAAAAATATAATTTTATACAATAAAATTATGCCCAATAAATTATTTTAAATACATACCCATATGTATATGAAATCAAAAATAAATTAATAATTGCATAAAGATTTGGCTCTGATGCCACTGTTGGGTTTGTACGAAATCGTGATGCAATCAAATTGCAAAAATTAGCAGAAGCATGATATATCAGAGTTTAAAAAAATTTTACAAAACCATTACCCGGATCATCCTTTATGCAAATTATTAATTTAAAACGATAAATAAGAAGTTATGGAATCATACCCTTGTAGAACGAAGCTTCCACAGGTACTAGTTCAACTCCTTGTTCTTCGTGATCTCCTTGAATTTCCGGGTTAGATTCCTTCCTTTGATCAACGTTAGCCACCCAAGTGTTTGGCCTCTAGAGGTGATCCACCAAGGAAGATGAATTATCAAGAAGGAGGGTGTTTGGCTTAACCTTAGTTTTCTATCCTCTATAGAAAAGGAGTACTCTCCAACAATTGGAATTACATCAATCTAATATCTATTATAAGACTTCTCTTATATAGACATTGGTCAACCCTTCTAATCCTATTAGACATGGGATTTCTTTTAATTAATTAAACTCCTTTAATTAATTTAGGCTTCCCACCACATGGGAATAATTAATTAAATTCATTTAATTAATTTATCTCCTAATCTTATTAGGAATAAATGAGAGTACTAAATATTAAATTAATTACTAAACTCCTTTAGAAATTAAAATAATAATAATTGTAATAATATTAATAAGACTCCTCTTATTAATTTATATTTAATATTTCCAAAATATTAAATAATAAACATTAAGCTATTTAATTTATTCTATCACCATAGATTAAATTAATTATACTTAATGCATTATTACGATTATGCCATTACCTTCTTAAATAATTATTCTTCCTTTTATGGTGTGACCCTTTAGGTTCTCCATATTAAACCGGTTGTGAATAAATCAATTAAAACAATTTTAATCTTATTTAAATAAATAAATTAAACTAATAATTTATTTAAATAAATAATATTTATTCTACAATAGGGATAAGCCTCCCTAGCGATCAACGACTTTCCAGATAATATAGATTTCAACATTAATCATAAAAGAACCTGTGAGTTAATAGTTACCATACAATTCAATCCTTCCACCATACAATGCCCCAATTAAATATAAGACATGGATTTACTGTCAAGTCTTATTTTATTTAATTATATGTATTTCGATTAGAAAATGCACAACTCCAAATAATGCAAATTAAAAACTCCTTTCTAATTTCATTTCACCTTGGCCAAGGATTCCTGGGTTGTCATTTAACGAATCACATGGGACATATCTCCTCTTTTACTAGAGGTGGTAGATTCTTTATTGATCATTCATTATCTCCATATGTAACTCATTATACCCAAGCATACCCTATATATGCCTTAAAAGGTCTTAAGGAATAAGTCAAAGTATAATTTGTTACATACAAGATACTATGATGATCTCAAGTCCAAGGATTACTTGTACTACTATCACATTAGGAATTCCTATTGACAGGCGAGTAAATCTCCATTAGGTATTCCATAGCGAATCACGTTCAGTGAACTTATTCTCCAATAAGCACCTACATACTTGCTTTAGTGTCTCCACACAAATGATCATGAGATCAATCATCCTCATCCAATGAGCAAGCAACATATGTACCAATCTATCCGGATTTACTAATCCCCTTTTTAGTAATCCCACGATTGGGAACTATTTTAGTTTTAAAACTTTCTAAGAATTTAGATCTCATTAGCATGATCATCATCATGATTCTAAAAGCATTGCTTAAAACTATGGGTTATTTACATATTATAAAAACAGCAACATGTAGATAATTAAATGCCTTTAATAAATGAATATTTTATTAATAAATAAATAAGATTATTTACAAAGTACGTGCTTTATCATCATACATGATTGGCTTGTATGCACACTACTATCAACCACAACTGAAGCGAGATGTAGGCAACATAGTTCGAAAGTGCTATGTATGTCAGACAGCGAAGGGACAATCTCAGGATTTTGTGCTGGGTCTTCCCCGAACTCAACGAGGAGTGGATTCGGTATTCGTAATGGTTGATCGGTTCTCAAAGATGGGACACTTCATCCCTTGTCGAAAGACTTCGGATGCATCCTATGTGGCACAATTATTCTTTCGGGAAATAGTTCGTCTGCTTGGAGTCCCTCAGTCTATCACTTCAGATCGGGATTCAAAGTTCCATAGTCACTTTTGGATCACTATTTGGCGAAGGATGGACACCGCTCTGAAGTTCAGCAGCACTGCACACCCACAGACTGATGGGCAGACTGAAAATCTAAACCGAATGCTAGGCAATCTAGTTCAAAGTATATGTGGTGACAAGCCGAAGCAGTGGGACGTAGCATTGGCATAAGATGAGTTCGCCTATAACAATGTTATTCACACTGTTACAGGACAATCTCTTTTGCTTTAGTATATCGGCAGTCTCCTAGACATGCACTCGATCTAGCCCGACTTCCCAAAGTCGTTGGAAACAGTGTTGCTGCTGAAAACTTGGCCGAACAAGTTCGAGATATGCAAGCCGAAGTGAAAGCGAGGTTAGAAGAGACAAATAAGAAATATAAGGCCGTAGCCGATGCCAAGAAACGATCTAAGCTATTTAACGAAGTAGATCAAGTTATGATATTTTTACGAAAAGAAAGGTTTCCCGTTGGATCTTATAATAAGCTGAAGCCACGAAAGTATGGTCCGTACAAGGTAATCAAAAAGATAAATGATAATGCATACGTGATCGACTTACCTGCTGAGATGAACATCTCCCGAACGTTCAATGTATCCGATCTATATGAGTTTCGAGAAGATATTCCAATTTATCTAGATTATAACTCGAGGTCGAGTTCTTCGCAAGTGGGGGAGACCGATGTAGGACAACTCGAGCTGAAGTTTGAGGAAGAATTGGATAGGAAGCGTGAGAAAAGAACCGACCCAAAGAGGTGGTCGTAACGGAAGTTTTCCCAAAGAGATGACTTCGGCTATCAGAACTTCCGGGGTCTTGGCTTCGGGCGTTAAAATAATCTTTGTATTTTGTTATTTTATTTACAGCTGTTAAATTCCGTGTGTCTAGGAATCTGTCAGAGTTTGTTAGGATTTTTCCCTTACTTCTAGATAGATTTATTTATCTTTCCAAGAATATTCTAGGGTGACTCAGCCCTAAAGTTTGTAGGCTATAAATACCCGGCTTGTGGGTATTCAGAGATATACAATTTTTGATACATTTTCTCTCTTACAAACTTGTTTGTAATTTTCTGATGGATTCCAGTGAAATCAGAGTTAATCAAGTTGGTGATTTCTCTTTATCTTACTTCCGTTCTGCGTCATTGATTCTTGTTGGACCTAAACAATTTTTATTGGAGTTTTGGTCGACTTTGAGCCTAAATTAAAGTGGAACTCGATTGTAATTTTAAATTTTCATGGGTTCATATTCTACTCTGTAAGGAGAATAATGTAGTATATTCACTTGCTCAAATCGAGTAAGTAATGAATGAGAAAATAGGCTCCAAAGTGACTGTTCGAAATTGAGTTGTAACTGTTCATGGAGAACAGTTATTCAATGTGTCTACTGGCTGTTCAATTTTTTTTCTTATGGGTTGTAACTGTTTGGAAAGTCACACAAAGTATCTATAAATACCCAGGCTAATTCATTCTGCAGGATAATTATTTTTTTTTATCAGTCCCTTAAGGCATTGATATAGTTTGCATTTCGAGAGTACACAACACAAATTTTGGTTCGTTGGACGGGTAGATTGCTACTTCTATCCGTGTAAAGATCATTGTATCCTGGGAGGCAGACGCTCAGTATTCCATAAGCACCGTGTGGGGGGGCTAAATCTGTCTTAAGGACAAAGTGTCAAACACTAGCCTTGATGATGTAGGACAACTCGCGCTGAAGTTTGAGGAAGAATTGGATAGGAAGCGTGAGAAAAGAACCGACCTAAAGAGGTGGTCATAACGGAAGTTTTTCCTAAGTCGTAACGGATGTTTTCCCGAAGAGATGACTTCGGCTATCGGAACTCCTAGGGTTTTGGCTTTGGGTGTTAAAATAATCTTTGTATTTTGTTATTTTATTTACAGCTGTTAAATTCCGTGTATTTAGGAATCTGTCAGAGTTTGTTAGGATTTTTTCCATACTTCTAGATAGATTTATTTATCTTTTCAAGAATATTTTAGGGTGACTCAGCCCTAAAGTTTGTAGGCTATAAATACCCGGCTTGTGGGTATTCAGAGATATACAATTTTTGATACATTTTCTCTCTTACAAACTTGTTTGTAATTTTTTGGTGGATTCCAGTGAAATCAGAGCTAATCACGTAGGTGATTTCTCTTTATCTTACTTCCGTTCTACGTCACTTGATCTACATCAAATTCAATAACAGTTCTTGTTCTGCAATTGAGTTAGTCTTTATATTAGTTTGGCAAAGAATTACGTGTAACTCTTCTGTGTCTCTTGCGTGAAAAATTGTTTTTGTACAACTAATTTTACCTTTATCGTTACTGTTTTGTTCTATTTTAAGTTACATAATATCAAAAATATCTAACAAGTTTGGTACAATACCTACAACAATTCTTGCACGACTTTAAGATGAGTTCAAAATATACTCCATTTCTTTAATAAAATATTATTTTACATGTATGAGTTTTCTGCATGCGCACACAAACAAATCCATTAAATTCAAACAAAGGGAATACAATCCATTGTTTGATTACAATTAAGAATATTAACGTTAATAGTTTGAGTGCTTGTATATATGTCCAAGTATATTTTATAAGTTTTGGATAAAGCACTGAAGTGTTACATTTAAAAGTTATATTGTAAAATAAATAAATTATATTTAAAATAAATTATTACTAAAGATATACTATATATATATATATATATATATATATATATCATTTCCCTTAAAATACTGTACGACTGATGATATATGCATGTGAATTGTGACGAAAGATGAGAAAAGTTGAAGCATCAAGATCTGACCGAAAATTGACACATCAATTGTTGAAACGAATTTTTTTCAACGGTAGTAATTAAACTTGCTGAAAAGTCTGACTGTTTATGCAATTGTCAAATCTTTCAACTTCCAAACTTTATAATAATAATATATAATAATTAATTAAGGTCTTGTAGATGTTGTTAGCACGTGCTAAGATGTTCTCAAATGGAGTGTTCTAATTTGTGAAGTGAAGACAAATATTACAGCTCCAGCTAAAAGATAAAATACATCTTCTCAACCGCTCCAATTCCTTTTTTTTTCTCAGACAAATTTACGTGTCAATTGAAATTAAATATAGATCTCTAAACGATCAAGAAAGAGAATAAATCTCCTTGACCATCAAGTCAACCACTTAGGTTAACATTGTTTATCATTTTAATGATTGGAGTGTTTTATTCTTGTATTTTTCTCAAGTGTAATATATATTAATCCCAACATTTTCCTCATTAGCAAAATAGAAAACCAGCTATTTTTATTCCCTCTAAAAAAATTTATGATAAAGCGGAAACAACTACTAGCCTACTCTATATATTTATTATTATACGTTTACAAAAACTGTAAAGCTTAAATATTTTAACAAATGATAAATTGGAATAATTTTCTTGTGAGACAAATACATCTCAAAATTAAAAAAAGAATTGTGAATTTATTTGAACCACCAGCAGCCAGCAGCCACCAGCCAGCAGCAGCAGAAAAGAGAGTAAAGTAATAAAGTAAAGTAAACGCACATGATTCGATCACATGGTATGACGGGCTGGCATCATCACTGGCTATCCTCCTCTTAATTTCCTATATATGTATGTTTAATCACCTGTTATTTCATCCATCTCCCCTATTCTTTACCCTATTCTTACTCTAACCCCCCAAATTCTCTTATTTTTTTCCCTCCCTTTTTTCTATTAAAAATGCTACTATCTCATAAATTCTTTTACATAACTCTCACATACACACATACATATTACGGGTCCCGCATGTCAGACAGAGACCCATAATATATATGTGTGTGTACGTGAGAATTATGTAATAGCAACATTGCTCTTTTTTCATTCCTTTTCTTCTATTTTCTTTATTGTGATGTGACTTTTATCCTTATCGGTCACAGCTTTTTTCAATTTGAGAACTTCTACTATTACAATTTAATTTCTAAAAAATAAAATTTATCTTTACCAAGTCACTCGTGGTTAAATAATAAAAAACTACTTACGTAAAATTTGAACTAGTAATCTAGATTATTATTTTTCACAAGTCTTTACCGGTTGAGTTTTTAAGGTAGCCGAAGATATATGATCACAAGACGGTTGATAGAACAAAATTATATTCGATATTTGCAAGTGCGAAATCATTTGAATTCAATCAATAAACATAAATTATATATATATATATATATAATTACGGCATAGTTATGGAAGTATTGTTGATAAGAATGATAATTTGGCTCGGAAAAATGTCTGAACTGCACATGACATGAAGTTTGTTTGTCAAACTGATGACTTGTGCAATTTTGATACAAAACATTAAAAGACGAACCCCGGCCCTTTTCTTTGGCCACAAGGAATTAAAAAAATTAATGCCTTGAAAACTTTATGTATCGATTACGATAACAATACTTTTAAGAATACTCCAACAACAAATTATCGGATTTAAATAAATGTGGCATAACATTAAAGCTGTAAGGGGATTGGTCAGGTTGAGCGAAAATTACTACTCTCTTTGTCCCATAATAAGTGATATTTTAGAGTTGGGCACAATCATTAAGAAAATAATTGTATAACATTAAATATAGTATCATTTGTCTATAATACCATTTGTGTTAATAAGGAAAAAAAGAGTTAAAAGTATTTGGGTATTGAAGTAGGAGTAATGAGTGATAATTTTGAAAATATTATAATTAATACTCCTAGATTTTCTAAAACATCAAATAATTTGGAACAAATTAAATCACCTAAAACATCACTTATTATGAGACGGAGGGAGTAAAAAATATACTTCTAATTTTTGCTCATACTTTTATTACTATCTCTTTTGTTCTCTCACACACTCACCTACTACTATAAAAGGACATTGATTAGTATAAAGTAAACTTTGATTAATTGATCAATACAATGTCGATACGCAGGTCGAAATGTGAACTTTTTTTCTCTGCATATCAATATTATATTAATGACCAATTTACTATAAAATAATTAAATTTATGATAACCGGATCCCTTATAAAAGAATACTAGAATATTGGAATACTACAACAACTTAATTAATGCTTTAATTTTGGAGCAAGAGAATGTAATGTCAAAGCATGTTTCCTTTCCACTTTTCCCCCACTAACACTCCACCATGTTCACACTTGTTTGGATTTAAAGAAAGAGTAACATTTATAAAAATTTATGAACATTAAAATAAAATGTGTAGGGAGCTAGATTTTACAGCAGATGCAGCTAATCATACAACATTACAGAGAAATAAAATTAAGGTCATCATGAGAGCATTTCTTGGTTTATACTTGTATGCAGTCTGCATATATTTATACTAAGAGAGCCAAATCACATGGATTAATTAATCAATCAATTATATTGTTGGTAATTTTTTAGCTAGCAAGTAGCAAACACTTGTTAATGAGAAAGTGAACTAAAGATCAATTAATTTGACCAAAATATTTTCTTGGCATATGCTATTCTCTCATAATAAAGAATGAGAAAAATAAAATCATACATATTGGACATAAATAAATAAATGACATATATATATATATATATATATATATATATATATATATTCGATTTTCACGTAATTGATCCACTGAGTCGAGGAGTAAGGGAATCAAAAGCTTGTTGATTAAAGAGGAAGGAAAGAGCGAGCACATTTTGCTAGAATTCAAAGAAATATAAAAAGTATTATCGAGTCACTTGCAAGGAAGGTTATTAACTTATTATTAATACATAAAATAAACACCCCACTAGTGAAGTCACGATTTCATTTCATTTTATATTATTATTTTCTAGATACAATTGATATTTTATATATATATATATATATATATATATAAATCCAGTAAATACCCCCCTCGGCCCCTCGTATCAAAGGTAATTAAGTTGTAAAAATATCAAGTATCAAATTTCTTTTTTCTATGGATTATCTATTTACAAAACCATTGAAATTAATATTAAGTATTTGGCCACCTCGATTAAAAAGTCAAAGAAAAATAATTAACCATTTCAGAAGAAAGCCTACGTCATAAAATGGGGATATTGCTCTTATTTTAAGCCAGCCAGCCAGCCTCGATCTCTTCCACGAGAAGCCAAAGAATATTTGTTCTTCCGTCGGTTTTGAAAATCATAACCTCTTCTTCTTTTTTTGTAATCATGTTTAATGTTTGTCTTTTTTTTATTTAAAAAAATAATTTAATTTAATTTACAAAATGCACTGTTTTGGGAGTAACATTAATGCTAGTAAAAGTTGTATGTTTAGACGTCGAATCTGAAGATACTTGAGACGGCATCATTTCACTAGCAAGCATTATGATGCTACGTACTTTTTCATCATTTTCCTCTTGGCTTCTTCTGGTGTCACGTTTATTTTTGGTTGCTCCGAACCCATGCATGCATGCTCAATAAAAAACAGATCATGAATTAAGAAAATGGCATTTAAAGGGGTTTTGAATCATGCTGTTGCTGTTTGCTGTTTGATTCCCCACCCCCACCCCCACCCCCACCCAACCACTGCGAATACTTCTGCTCCTCTAAATATAGAATTACCACCCATTTCTACCAAACCAAATCATGAATTCATCTTCACATTTTCTACTCTTTTCATACATTAATTGAGATGTTTTACTTTTGGTTGTGCATGCGATCATCTTTAAAAACACATTTTAACACGGACTATACGAAATAGGGAACTCAATAAATTTAAGAGTGACATTGTTTAACATTTAAAGAATAACAATGCAGCCGAAAACAATAGCAAACAGAAATCGAAAAAGGAAAATTAAAGAATAATTAAACACAAATTCATCCTAAAGTAGAATTACTCCATGATCCGATACAAATCAGTCTCACTTACTCTTAAAATTTAAAACCATTTGTGTTGAACAAGAGATCAAAACCAAAACCAAAACCAAAACCAAAACCATAACCGTTCAGAGCGGAGAGAAATGACAAAGCCATCTCATATCCGTCCTATTCATGTGGCTAGATGCCAAACAGATAAAATACTACTACTACTACTACTACTGTTAGATGTCCTATTTCATCATTCATACTCCAGACAGACAGAGGAATGAGACAACTAGCGAAGGAGGAGCGTATGGATCATCAGAATAAATAAGGCACAAAAATATCAAAAGCTTCATTTTATGAAACCTTGGTAAAAAGTTAGGCTGGGATGCGTGCGGATAATTAAGCCTGCAAAAATGGATGGGGTACTACTACTACTGTAGTTGTAATTGTAGAGTGCTTAGTGCGGCAGATAAGTGAGAAAAAAACAGCACATTTCTCTGCACCAAACAGGCCGGCGCTACAGTAATATCCCCATCCAACTTTCTTATCCTCATCCTTTTTGAATCAATTAATGCGTTTATTTTAGTTTACCTTCCACCCCTTTTTTCAAGAACTGGAAAAACTGACGGATAAAAAGGTGAAAGAAGATGATACAACAATGACAACCCATTTTAAATAGTCTTTTGCCAAAATTTAAATATGAAAGTTGGGTACTGAAATTAACTCTGTACAGGTACATAGAAAAATAGAGGGGTAAAAAAGAAAAGAGCAAAAAGGTGACAAAATTTCCCCGGCCGGCACTAGTAATATTTGCATTTATACAAACACCACATAATACAATCAGCTTCTCCGGCCGGTAACATCTGTGATTAACTTCACTTCATCCACAGTTGTCGAGCAAGATTTTGATGATCAACAGCTATATGCCTCATATTTCACCGCAATTGGGAGATTAAACCCGGTCTGCGATAGCAAATTCCCAACTGCTGCAATGTCTCTACAAAACACTCCTTGAAACACGGATGCCGCCGCAGCTGCTGAAGCTGTTGTAGTGGTTTTATTTTCTACAACACGATAACAATTCGACACCTCTTTATTCGCCACCACCTTCATTGAAGTTGTATTGCTTGATTCTAATTCTAATTTGGCTTGTCCTTGTTGAGCTTGCTGCTGCTGCTGCTGCATTGCTGCCGCAGCTTGCAATGCAGCAGAAGCCTTTTCCCTCTGTTTCTCCGCGGCTTCATCGTCAATGATCGTACCCATAACATTAGTATATCCCCTCTGAATCAATCTATACAACAACAATGAAGACATCCTGGCTCTGTCCCTGACCGAATCGACGTCTCGATCGTCCGCAAACTCACACCTATCGATAAATGTATTAGACTTGTCGGGCTTATGTCGCAGAGTAAGCAACAAATGGGCTCTTTCCAATTCGGATCTCGAACACCCTCTTCTCAAACCAATCAATGCATAGTAATCCACATTCCCTGTTTCTCCAGAAGCAACCCTTTGCTTCAAAGCTTGAATCATTGTGGCTAATGTAACTAATTTTCCAGGGATTTCTCTGTAATGCACATACTGACGCCTCCAGGCCGGGCCTGGTAGTTTTCGATCACGCAAGATTGTGTTGTATAAGAGCTTCAAGTGTTCAAGATCATGAAGAGAATCTGGCAAACATCTAACAGTCTCAAAAAGGGCAGCTCTAGTACTAAGGGCAACAATGCAAGCCGGTTCTAAGGCCAAAGTTCGATTACAATCTGCCAAGGACTCGGCAATTCTACCAGCACATCGATATGCCGATGCACGGTGCATGTAGCATTCCGCTAGAAAGCCTTGTGGGGCCCCACGACGACTGTCTACAATCTTGGAAAAGTGTCTTATGGCTTCCACATAGAGTCCTGCATCCATGGCGGCAATGCCGGAAGTCTTGCGGCGAAGAAGGAGCTTAATGTGGCTGAGGAGTTGGGTAATAGTTTCAAATTCAGTTTTGGGTGGCATTGGTAGTTGATTATTAATTATAATTTCACCCGATATTGGGAATTTAGAGAAGGTGAAGCTGTCATCTGACCAGCAAATGCTTTCTCGGCGGGATGCAGCAGAGGCCAGGCGTTTTCCGGCCTGGAGGAGTACCAGTGCGTCTTCCAACAATCCCAGATGGCAACATGCTTGTCCCAAAACCAAGTACCTGAAATTTGACAAAATATCATTAGGCATTAGCATTGGCAAGTGACTTTTGATCATCAAACTTTTTTTAAAACCATGATAAGTTTTAAAAAAATAATAATCATTAATTGTTAGATATTTGCAAAAAACAAATCATATTTAGGATCAAGTTCATTGTGAGATGTGATCAAAGGTAAAAGTTCAAAGATAACATGTGAATCCAAAATAAGTAGTCACACCCATAAATTTTATCATGTAGATAGTGGCCAAATTAATTGTCACTAATACTAAATGCAGGGACTGAGATACAACTCTGAACCTAGTTAACTATTTAAATATTGGATTGAATATTCAGATATTTAAATACCAACAAATCCAGAGTAACGGATTTGACTTTTTTTAAAAATTTCTAATTAAAAGCGTGACTGGTGATTTCATTCATTCATAGCTGGCAAGTGGTTCCCTTGGCGTAATATACAAGCCAGTGTTCTGTATTTTTATTTAATAAATATATTTATTTAAATTAAATCAAGTAAACAGAAGATGGCGAAAATTACCTCCATTGACCTTCTTTTTCACATTTTTTCCAGAGTCCAGCCATGACTTTGTTCTTCAAATCGGAGACCGAAAAGCACTTGAAACTCGGTTCGTCGCGACTCGGTGAGTCACCGGAGGAGAGAAGCTTGACTCGCTCTCTGGAGAACTGTTGAGACGAGTTATCTGAGGAGAGAGAAGATGACGAAGAGGAGGACGATGAGTCGTCGGAAGACGACATTTTGAGACTCGGAATGTAATCCTGTAACATATCGGCGACGTTCTTAAATCGCCGGAGATATAGCAAAGCTCGAGCCTTCAACTCTATAGCCGGCTCAAGCAGCGGCGAGAGCGTTACAGCCGTCTCGAGAAGGTTGAGAGCCGATGTGACTTCACTCGGTTCTTGGCTCGCGAAGAGAAATCTTGCCTCTTTTACATATTTATCTGCAATCTGTACATTCAAAAATTAACGGGCAACCAAGAAATGAGATGAATAAGAATAATAAATTATAACTGAAAGTTTAGATTTTGATGCAATTAAAATAAATGGGTAGTGAAGAAATGTGGTAACTAATGAAAATGTAACAGAAATTTGGGCTTTTGATACATTCAAAAGTGAAGAAATTTGATGAAGAATGAGAATATAATATACAGTTGATGTTTTTTTACACTCAAAAATAAGATAAAAACTGAAAATACAACAGATTTTGATAAAACTAAATCAGTGGGTGGTGAAAAAAATGTTGAAAATAGAAGAGAAAGTGGAGGTTTAGATGATATCAAATCAATGGGTGGTGAAAAATTGTGACAAATGTTGAGAATATAACAGAAAGTTGTGATTTTGATGGTTGGGTTTTAGGTAATACCCTTCTGTTGCTAAGCCACCAGGGCTTCTTTTCTCCACAGGAGAGAGATGAAGATGGAGATGAAGGCATGGTTGATTTGCAAATATCAACCATCAATTTCTCTCTCTCGAAATAAATTATGTAATGGTGGTGTTGTACAATGTATATATATACCTCTAAGAAGATTAGAAGAGAAGATAGAAGAATATGAGAGAGGGGAATAATAAATGAGATTTGAGATGGTAATGGGGGAGGAGAGAGAAAGGGAGATAAGCAAGTGCCAGCTTTGACCCCTCAGAGAAAGCTTTCATCCTTGTATTTCATCGCTGGCAGTACACTACAGATTCTCACTCTAGGCATGAATCATGGATGAGTCAGTCTACTAAAGCCTATAGGGGGAGTTTATTGGAACTTGTGACTCACAAATTAGAAACTATTAAAAAAGACTAATGTCCGTAAATGAGCAGAGCGAGAGAGCGAAAGTTTCTGCATTACTAGCGCAGGCCGTGTCAGTGTAAAGCTAAGAGTGGCACGGAGTGCGTTAGGCTCGATGCAAGTTCTGCATATGAGGCGCGGGCGCGCAAGTGACAGCCTTGAAGCAGCACGAGGCGCGACGGACGGCGAACAGTAATTTTCTGGTTTGATTAGAAAAAGATATTATAGGGTATTAAGGTTATAATGTATATTAGAGTTGAAATAAAATTAGTATCAATACTATCTATTGTAAAGTCCTATATAACTCAATCATTTATAATAATAAAATGAACGCCGCTCCTGTGAACGTATCCATATTAGAGAATCACGTAAATCTCTTGTGTTAATTTCTTATTATGTGTGTTATCTTATTCTAAAAGACTGTATATCTAATATCTAATCCTCACTATTTAAAGCTCCAACCTTCCCACTTTAAAACCAAGGGGCTGGTAAAATGAGAGATAATTAGCCGGTAATTCGGTACATTAGTTAACGGTTACAGCCGGTGACTCATTCACGGGTCGTCGAGTTCAATACCGGACAAGTTGATGATGCGCCAATAAACTGCCCAAAAAAATATATTAGGAATTAATGAAGGGAGTTGATATTAAAAAGGTAAAATGGAAGAAAATACGGTAATTATTTAGTTTTTGCACAAATATGTTTTTATAATAAAAATACAATTGAATTATTTAAATATATGTTTGAAATAAATAATTATTTTATTCTCTTCTTTTTTTCCGTTAATATTACTTCTTGTTAGTAAATTACCTAATTAATTTATGGAATTTCTTAATATGTGTCCTTAGGGCACATGTTAAGCACACAGTTCAAGGGATTATTCCTTTGAATTGTGTGCATATTCTCTTGAATTTAGTGTAAATGCAAAAATCAAGGGAATATGCACACAGTTCAAGAGAATGTTCTCTTGAACTGTGTGCTTAGCATGTGCTCTTAGGACACATGTTAAGAGAACCCTTAATTAATATTTAGAGAATTTTGTTATTTTCATAATATCTCTCTCATATAAATGTGAGACTCATTTACTATTGCATAACTATCACTTTTTTCTGTAAAAATATCAATTTTCATTATTTATTGAGCTCTTAAATTAATCATTGTATCTTTTTTGGAGAGGTTAATGTTATAATGACAAAATATATTATAAAAACAAATTACAAAATAATGTGTCAAATTAAAAATATCCAAGGTATCTCAATTTTATTGGGGTATTCAAATTTTTGAGAACAGAAGGGTGATGTTGTTTATGGATCTTAATCTTTAATTAATTACCAAATCTCATTAAATACTAGATTTTGGATTCTGAACCAATCTGGAGTTGATTTAAAGTTGTTCCATAGGATAATAACCTATCTTCAGTTGATTTAGGCTATCCTGTTACATAATCATAGTTTATTTGGTTACTCTGTTTTAACACGGTCACTCTAATCGTCTAATGGTTACCCTTTTTATACTAAACAATTGAAATTTAAACATCTTTATAATCCTTTGACAATTAATTTGTATGTATATCACGTATATTTCTTCAGAAAAACTTGATATTTTGACAAGACTCAATCTTTTTTTGGTTAGTTTAATATGATAGTTTAGCGGAATAGATTAAATTAGAACAATGCCTATATGCATATTAAGGTGCATTCTGGTGTGTATGGATATTATTTTGAATTAATTAATTAATTATAATTTTGCATTTATTTTATTTTGTAATTATATTTTCTGACTGTATAATTATTAAGGAGGAGAAAAAAGTATTATCGGGAAATTAAGGCCACAAGAATCATGCTTCACCTTTTTTGGGGTGTAGGAGGGGGTTCCCTTTGCCAAACATTTTCAACCACATTTGATTAATGGATGCACATGATATGATGCATGTGCATGTCCCATATACAACATATACATGCCTTTGTCTTTTTTCTTTCTTCAAAATTTTATATTTTAAAATAAATAAAAACACTCTTTTTTTCTCCAAAAAGTTTAAGATAGGACATGAATATTAGACAGAAATATATTGGACTTTTAATTATTTATGTTTTAACCCTTAATAAAATAAAAATATAAATATAAATAAATTAAAGTTCAATACATCTTGTGTTTAATATTTTTGTCTGTGTAGAAGATCTCTTTTTTTTTCTCTCTTCCATCCCAATTACACAAGGGCCACAATAGCCTTTGTAAAAGAACTCTTCTAGGTGGACATGAAAATTAGACATAAAAATTAGACATGAGTGTATTTAAATTTTATATATTTGTATTTTTATCCACCATTGAGGATTAAAATATAAATAAATAAAATTCAAATACATTAATATCTAATTTTTATGTCCAATTTATATGTCCACATAAAGTTATTGTTTGTAAAAAGCACACTTCCTACAATCTGGCGGATAGACCCACCTCTTAAGCCACATCACTTAATGCCTTCACTCTGTTCCAACGTGTCACTCCTTTTCATGGGTCCCACTCCCAGCTTACATTGGGTTGGTTCCGTTTTAGTAACAATGTTTTGCCAACATAATTAATTGAAAGTATGTTTATTATGTTTAAAAAATTAAAATCTTATTCGACTATAAATCAAAACATACGAATTATCAAATGATAAAAATAAAGACCCAAAAAAAGAAATGAAAATTAAGATGTGTACTGGATTTTTTATATATTTTTTAAAAAATCAATATATATATATATGTATATATTATTAGGAGTCAATAATTTCAAAATTAGCACACCATTATCTAGTAATGTTATACATCAGCTGTCTCCCACCCTTGGATCATCAAGTCCTCATCAGATGACATCTGTTTCAACAAGTGTAGATAGTTGGTGGACTAAAATCATTCCGAAAGAAAAGAAAATTCCAAAATTATTGGTTCCAATTATTCAATATTTCAATTCCTTCATTGGAGCTTTTTTAAAATGTGCAGCTGCTTGGCAAAACTTTTAGAGCAATGCTACTATCACATAATTTAAAGTCACATAAAGTTTATATATACACACAATCACACATACATATTTATAGGTTCTGCATGTCACGTCAAGGCCCACAGTATATATGTCTGTGTGTGAGTATTATGTGACTCACAATTATGTGATAGTAGCATTATTTAAACTTCTATTGTGATCTAACAAATACTACTATATTATTATCAGTGAGTAGTTAATACAAAATGTGCTCTAACAACAATTTCTTTAAGTATGTGTACATTATAATTTTTCAAAATTTGGCTTTCAAGTTACACCTAATACCTTTTGATGATTTTTATTCATAAAATATAAAGTCAACTCTTAATCATATTAAGAGAATTAACAAAAAGGTTTAATATTAGAATGCGCCTACCATAAATAGGAGGAAAAAAAATAATCGCATTGCTGCCTGTAAAATTACTCAACGTAAGTATTATGAAAATCTCAAAAAGTGAAAATAACGTAAAAGGAGATCATAACTCTCACATAATGTTATTATCACATAAAATGGTTACATAATTCTCACATAATACTCACGTGACAGTATGTGATTCGTTGTTGAATTAAGTCGGTCATGTCAACAATAAATCACATACTGTCACGTCAACAGTATATGAGAATTATGTAATTATTTTATGTGATAGTTGCATAACTCCTAGTTTTTGTCAAATTGCTCCAATGGTCCCTTTGCAGTGCACCTATCGAACATGGACGCCAAACAAAAGTTGCACTTGTAGGACCTCTATAAATATACAAACCTATAATTCTTAGATAATTATTCAATACAAAAATCTTTTTTAAAAAAAAAATTGAAAATATTGTCCATTTTTGACTCGGACGAAAAAAAAAATTAAAAATATAATTATTTGATCTCCTTTTACGTTATTTTCACTTTTTGAGATTTTCATAATACTTACGTTAAGTAATTTTACAGGCAGCAATGCGATCATTTTTTTTTCTTTGTATTTATGGTAAGCGCATTCTAATAGAGTCATGCTACTATCACATAAAATAATTACATAACTCTCATATACTGCTGACGTGGTAGTATGTAATTTGTTGTTGACATGACCCACTTAACTCAACTACAAATTACATACTGTCACATAAATATTATATGAGAGTTATGTAACTATTTTATGTGATAGTAGCATTATTACAAAAACTAGGGCTATACAATGGAAGGTTGTTGCAGCCATATATATATATATATGTTGGTGCTCTTATTACAGCTAAGGAGGTTCCAGGTAGGAGAAAAACGGGGCCCATCATTGATTAAGACGGCCTATTTTCAAGGTTCGGGTTATCAATTGTGTAGCTATTTTGTGGGCCTAAGGTCCCACTCAATTTTGATGTAATAGTAAGACTCCAGAGTCTAGTGAGCTTCTTCTCAATCATTTGAATATGGTTGGAAATGAACTAATTATAACATTGCATACTACTCCACCAGCATTACATTATGCTATGCTATTGCTAGGGAGTTTAAAGTTTGATTGAAAATAAAATAAAAGAAATGATAGTTCGTCAAATAAATTTGTTAGTTTCACAATATACTTCTTATATAAATAATAAGTAAGACTCGTATTTATTAGTTATGTGACTAAAATTTTATAAGAATATCAAATCTCTCTTGCAGATATAATAATTATCGAAAATAAATGGAAGAAGAAAATATTTTCTATTACTTAACTAAATGCGACAAAGATAAAAGAACAATTCCTAACGATTACTCAATTTATATTAATCCAAAAGATATAAATTATGTACAAAATTAATTAATGGCATGAGCCCAATTCACTCCATTCTATCACAAATGTTATGTTTGGCACAACGCACACACATGCTGTGTTCGGCCACTCAAAAAATAATTGGACATCAAACTTCAATGTCACGTCCCTACTTTGCATGCCAAAGCAGCCTATTTTTGTTAGACAAAATTTTTGATAGGTCTATAATTGGTACTATGCCTTCTTGTAGTACATTAATTATTGTGAATCTATTTCAATTATTTGTTTGTCATATTATTGATCATTTATTTACTTACACCACTTGTACACCATGACATATTAATGATGCAAAAACTCTTTTTCATTTATTTTTATTTAGATCTTGCTTATCAAGTTTTATTTAAAAAATATATTGACTACAACGTACAACACTAATGTTACTTTTAAAGGTTATCATATTTATATTAGGCTAGTGATATTCTCATAACAATATTTATGATGTCAGAGTAACATTTGTTGGTGACCGTTTTTTTTTAATGTTAAATATTAAAAATAAAAATTAAGGAAATAAAATATTATAAAAATGATTCAAGATTTTTGAAAATTATTTTATTTTAATATTTTACTAGCACATCAATATAAGTTATATGATTAGAACAAAAATAAATATATTCTTTTTAAATTAAAAGGAAAATATAATTTAAGTGACACTAAAATATAAAGCAAATTAATTTTCTAAATGTATGTCCATTATGCACAATTCAATTTGTCTATATAGAAAATATAATTTGAATACAATTTACTACGATACATGTGACTATAGATGCAAAATAAAATTAACTTATTATAAATTACACTTTTAAATTTTGAATGTAAAGTTAATTTTTATGTTTTTAATGGAGTCATAGGATCATTTGGACATATTTTGTAAAGTTTAAATACACATATATCTTTTTCTTTATGGTCATTAAAGACTTATATAGTTATATTTCTAATATTATTTCCAATTAGATTTCTAATTGTTTCATGGAGTAATTCTTTAAATTGCTACAACAGATTACCTAAAAAATAATCAAAATTATAAATTCTCCTAAGAATTTAGCATATTCAAATTAATGAAGAATTTTTGTATTTATAAGAAACAAACTTATTATTAATATTTAACAGTAAAAGTTAATTTATTGATGTAATAATTAATGTTAATATTTAACATTAAAAGCAGCAAAAAATATTAATAAAATTTTAATGGTAAATATTAATATTTACACTAAACTAACTTATTATTAATATTAAATATACTAACTAGTTCTATTCATAGAATATGCATATTAATTAAATGTATTTACAAGAAATCAAGAATAAATAATTAAAATTTTAAACTTTATTAATGTATTAATTAAAACTGATGTATTACAACTTATAATAATAAATAAGTAAAAATTTATATTTCATGCATTGATAAATAATAATTATTTTAAAATTCAAAAACTATAAATAATTAAATAAAGAATCAGGCCAGATCTCAGGCACCAAACCAGGCTCAAGTCACGTTGGGCCCAATGCCAGGTCAAGCCTAAGGTCAGACTTTTTTACAAATCATGTCAGACCAAATTTTTATCTTAAAAAAATGACATTTCCAAGTCTTTGAGATGGTATCCGACTGGTCCAAGTCTTGACCAAGTAGTAAGTCGGATACAAACCAGACGGATGTGGTTAGCATGAAGTTCATTTTTTGGTAAGTTGGTCAATTGGATAATAAAGTGTTGATACGCAAATAAATAAATATTCTCTCTCCCTGCGTGTCAACACTCTATTAATTAATTGACCAATTTACTAAAAAATGAAGTTCATATTAGCGGGATCCAGACCAAACCAAGATCAGACCTAACACCATAAACTTTTTAAGCACCCCTAGGTACATTAGGTACATTGATATAATTAATCAAGTAGTATAAGTAATACTACTAATATACTACTAGTAGTAGTAGTATTTAAATACTAATGCGGGTGAACGCTCCATATCTAGAATTCCAAACATGTTGGTATCCAAGGGGGCATTGTGTGACGTCTGACGTGAAATGGACTCCTAAAAATTCTCTCTCTCCTCTCCTTGTAGTGTAAAGATTCTCTTTCTCCTCTCCTAAATATAATTATACTTTCTCTAATTTCAAATTATAAGTTTTTTGTTGTTGTTGATTTTAAAAAGTTAATTTTAAATACTTTCAACTTTAAAATTAAAATAATTTATTAAAAATTATAAAATAATAAATTTTATAATAAGAAGTACTTTCAGATAATTCACAATATTCAGTGTACTGATTAAATTTTAAAAAATCCATGTTAATTTTTTAGATTACAAATATCTTAAATTAACTCAAAATAGTCAGTAATTTATTGTATATTTTAAAATGGGAGGAGTGTTTACTTTTAATTAATATACCAATATTTAAAATGAGGTTTTCTTGAAAGGATTGCATGTGGTATAATATGTATATAATAATACTAGTAAGCTGCGCTATTTTTGTTCGACAGCATATATAATTATGCATGGTTAAATGAAGCAATGATATGCATGCAGAATATCAATACGTGTAGGTTAAATTTTCACCACATCCGATGGTGACCAAGTACTACGTACTCCTAATTATTTCAAAGTTCAAACCATTTTCATCCAATGAGAAATTAGGGGACTGTGGGGGGGGGGGGGGGCACGTGACCCACTGGGAAATGGATGAAATTTCACGTGGAAGAGGGATAGTGGCCTCCATGTGAGGAGAAGGAGCTGAGCTTGATTGATGGAGTAATATAGAAGGAGATATGGCCAAGCCGGCAATGCCAGCCCATTTTGGTTGGTCTTCTTCATGGTGGATGCTGCTTTCTCTAAAAGCTTTGTCCCAATGACATTCCTTCAAGAAAACCCCTTCTCTCTTTTTTTTTGGTTTCAATATTTTGTTTAAAGACTAGATCAAGAAAGTAAAAAAAAAAAATTAACGAGTAATTAAGAATATGAATATATATGCAAGTGTTATGTGTGTCTGGAACTTTTAATCCGAATTTAATTTTAAAATGTGGCAAATAGTTGAAGAGGGTGAATTTTGATTGACCTGTTTAAATTTTTGTGCCTTGCTATATATAAGGGTAGAGTTTTCATTTTGTTATCTTCTTTTAGTGGATATATAATATAATGTGAGACTGACTACTAGTACTTTGAGCTGATATATATATATATATATATATAACCCGTTAAAATTTTAAAAGATATTTTTAATTTCCTGATGAAATGAAACAAGTGGATAGAGAATAAAGATAAAGGAGCACTTAAGGTGGATCCATAGTCATGAGCTACGTACGTACGTACCTCCCCATTTTCAGCTAATTAATTTTATTTTATGTTTCTTTATTAAAAAATCGTGCTGTATTTTTTGTATATATGTGACGAAAAGTCAAATAAATTTATCCGAGACATTGACAAATTGTTGAATGAATGATTTTCTGCTTCTGGGAGGATGCAATACGTACCTTTGGCAGCAAGCAAGCAAGCAAGGTGATCACCAGTCGTTGCTAGTCAGTCGAGTCCAAAAAACTTGTAGTATCTTTTTCAAAGTTATGCGCGACTTTTGTGTTACTTCTGCATGCTGCCATTTTACCTACCTATAAGCCCATGCCTAGCTAGCTAGCAGTCTCTGCATTTCATTTATCATTTTACATGCAAACAACTATGTTTTTACAGATATTGTCATGTATTTTTGTCCATTTGGTCTGAATTTGTACCTTTTTAATGGTCTGATGAACTTCATTATTTTGCATTATCACCCCCCCCCCCCCCCCCCCCCACCATGGTACCCACCCAGTTGGATAGGTAACCCAATGTGTTTCTAGAAAACAAAAAAGAAAGAAAAAGAGAACCGCAAATTCTGCATTGGAATTAATCTATATGGATTATTGCCAAAGACTAACTGAACACTTGTATATGACAATATTGTTTCCAATATGAAGACGGACGGGATACACATGTCATTCATAGAAAAGGCACATGGGCACAAAAATCAAGACTTGATGACTCCAAGAGTTGCCCCTTGAAGTGAGACAGAATGTTTGGTATCGCCAATATGAAGACTATGTTCACCTAAAGGAATTCTTCGAATTCCAGACCTATCCACCACACTCAAGTATTTACACACATGAATGTTGATCGGTACGCGTTCTTGCGTACCGGCGGCCACTCGTACTTTTGTAAAGGCGACCAATTGTTTGTGGGGTGCCCAATGTCCGGCAGGTGGCCTAGAAAATACTAGTAATGTGTGAGAACCATCCTTAGAACCCACATTTTTCACGTCCACGTCTACGCTGATTGACAGTTTATTGCACTTTGTGTGCGTAACCCTAACCGCCTTGCCGGAGAAGGTTGTGTTGGTGGTGAGACCGTGGCGGTGACCACTGAGTGGAACTGCCACAATAGTTGGAGCATGGGCAATGGTGTGAACAAAGTTTGAGTAGCTCATTCCATGCCCAAATGGGTACACCACTGGCCCGTTGTAGAATCGGTAGGTCCGGCCCGGGTAGTTCTTTGACGGGCTTGCTCGCATGTCCATTGTTGTCATTGGCACCCTGTGGAGATAATCCTGTGGGTACCATGTCATTGGTAGTTTCCCTCCTGAATAAACATAAACACATGAAGTAGTAGTCATTAAATTTTACGAGCAAGCATTTGCTTAGTCATGTAACATGGAAAACTAGTTAGTGATAACAATTATTTATGGCTTACGGCCCAAATTTAATATGTTTGTTTTTTTAAGGACTGATTGCTAACTATTCATGAAGCCAACAAAAGCCCATTAATAGCAATCTAGGCCCTAATATTTTCAAATGAAAGTAAAGTTGGGCTGGTCTAGTGAGAGTGCCCCCCCCCCCCCCCCCCCCCCCGAAGGCAAAATGTGAACATGGAGTAAATTTGAAATGGTAAGACTCGCACATACCTGGATTGTGAGTACCAAATAAGATATCCGCAATGGCAGTTCCTCCAGCCTGACCAGGGTAACCAACCCAAAGAATGCCACCTATTCGTGGATCGTTCTTCGCAAATGATATATCTACAGGCCCACCGGACATTAGGACCAATATTGTTGGGCCCTTAGAGGCCATGGCAACCTTGGATATTAAGTCTTGTTGGTGTCCAGGCAGAAGGAGTGCTGTCCGGTCTCTAAACTCAGCCTCAATAGACTGGTCCAGGCCCACCACCAGAACCGTTGCATCGGCCTGACGAGCAGCATCAATGGCTCCACCAAAGAGTTGATCACTTGCGCAAGCCACATTAGCACAACCCTGTTGGTGAATTGTCTTGGTGTATCTCCCTATTCCTTGTAAAGGAGATGTGTATCCACATGCTACACCTAGTTCACCAATAACAACATAGAATCTATGGGTAAGCCCAAAATATATTTTCCACAAGTAAAATGAGTGACAATGAAATGCTCAAAGAAAAAGTGGCCTACCGGCATAGTTGCCAATCATTGTAACGGTACCATCGGAGTTAGGCCCAATCACAGCAACAGTACGGTGACGGTGAGGCGAGAGAGGCAACGAAGGAGTGCGATTTTTGAGAAGAACAATGCCTTGTCTGGCAGCTTCAACGGCAAGTTCCTGGTGGGCTGGGGTGCACACGTCTTTAGGGCCTAGGTGACCAAATGGGTGTGCTGATGGCTCTCCATCAAACATCCCAAGCCTCATCTGGACAGCAAGGGTATTAACCAAGGCCCCATTGATGTCGGCCTCATTTAGTAATCCTCGGGTTATGGCACCCTGTGTGTGTACTCCTAGAAAAGGCCCACAATCCAAATCCAAACCTGCAGACGATGATACCATAATAATTCCATGTTAATTCAAGTAGTGATCTAGAAAAGAGTTGTATGTTGTTTTTAAAGTCGCCCTAGCTAGTGCATCATATGATATATGCCGACCAGACCAGGCACTGTGACTAGACACATTAATGACATACAAACTCGCTCTGTAAATATTAGTATTTACATGGAAACTTAACAAACTAACCGGCTTTGATAGCATCGGCAGCTGCTTGTTCAGGTGTAGAGGTATAGTGTTGATTATGATAGAAAACTCCAACAGAATCACAATCGGAGACAATGTAGCCATTAAGGCGCCAATCAGCGCGAATGGTGTGGTTGAGGAGCTTAGGATCAGCACAGGTAGGGATGCCATTGACCTGATTGTATGAGCACATCACACTTGCCACTTTGCCTTCAACCACACATGCTCTAAATGGCACATCAAATGTATCCGCCATTTCTTGCTTACTAACCTGTTCGTTCCCATTACATACATACATTCATTCATCTTCTTCAAACAAATACTAGTAAATACTAATTAACAATTAAATTATTATTTCAAATATTCTTAATCAAGTGGCCTTTGGGTATAGTATGGAAATTAAACATATTTGTTGCTTCTTTGTATAATGTCTATGATTTTTACCCTCCATTGTAGTATTTGTTGATAACAAGTTTAATATGTGAAGTAGAATATAACATATTAACATGTAAAGGAGTATTACAACTCAAGTCGCATCATCAAACATTTGAGGCCACTAGAAGTTTTCATTTTGTGATTGAGAAATTTATTCAGTGTTTGTGATCTGGACGTATATATTTGTGCCTACCTTCCATCAACTTGGGTTAGTAGAAATTATTTTAGTGCTTTTGTTCTCTATTTATTATAATTATATTAAAGTTTCATTCAGACATTATAATATTAGATTAATAATTATTTTTAGTTGTCATCGGATTAATAATTAAGTTGACATTATGTATTTGAAACCTTCTAAATAAGCCGGAACTTACTAAAAAACTACTATTAGGAAAGACGCAAAAAAGTAAATGATTCCTAAGATAAAGAAAGTAGAAATTACTAATTTTACTGGTTTTTTTACAAAAGAAGAAAAAGGCATGATTATTGAGGGGATTGTTCACGCTATGTATCTCTTTTCAATTCTTTTCTCTAATATTGACTGGTCTCGATACTTAATCTTAAATTGTGTACTACGAGTTGATACATGGACTGTGGACTTCAAGTTATTTTTTGACATTAATATTTGATAAATTATTAAATTTATTATTCAAACTATCCTGTACATTGCACGAATTATCAACTAGTATTACACAATTATAAAAAAGTAATAATTTGTAAAATTCGTATTTTCATAATTAAGATCTTTCATTTATAAATAATAAGTAAAACTCGTGTAAAAATTTTCATGAAAGTATTAATACTTATACCCTCGAAAATAATAAATAAATCTTAACATGTATAGTAAAATGGTACCTTGAAAAATATACCCTTTATCTATTTAAAGAATGATTAGCATAAAATTAACTTTGATCAAATAGTGTCAACACGCAGGTTGAGGGGCAATCTCTCTTTACGTGTCAGCGTTGTATTCTATTAATTAATCGACCAACTTAAAGCATCTCCAACAGTAGTAGTAAAAAAAACTCTTCAAATTGAAGTTTGTTGACCTACGTGACAATTTGAATAGCATTATTTGCTACTTTCATATTTTGTGTCTCATCAGTCTCTTCAATTTAATGAGTTATACATCAAACTCATCAAGCGTAATAAATATTTTTAGCTTTTAATTGTAGATTTGAAGAGTAGGAAGGAGATTGCAGATTTGAAGAGTGAGAAGGAGGTCGCAGATTTGATGACTAAGAGTATCTCCAATAGTAGTAGCAAAAAAACTATTCCAATTGATGTTTGTTACCTACGTAACAAATTGAAGAGTATTATTTGCTACTTTCATATTTTAATGAGCTGTATATCAAATTCATCAAGCGTAATAAATATTTTATTTGATGACTAAGGTTTAAGAGACTGTTGAACATAATTTTTCTAATGTGACTCACCTATTTGAATTTTTTTAATATAATTCATTTATTTAAGTACTCTAAAGTGGTTGAATAGGTAGTTAGAAATGTTATTACTATGAAATTACTCCATCCTAACGGGATCTCCTATGTACCATGGTCACGTGAGGTCTTGGAAATGGTGAAACTTGAAGTACAAATGTACTCTCTCATTCAATTACAGCAGGCCCACCCTATAATTAAGATGAACTCAACCCTATTGGGCCGTTGATCTTATCATAATAAATACTCATAAAGAGTAATCAATAAATATTTGGAGCGTACTAGGGACCCAAAAAGTTATGACAAGTAAAAACTGGTGAAGGCTCATTAAGCAATGAGTTGGTATGACATGTGATGCATTGTACTACCACCGTATCATTCAAAAGCAATGAGTTAGTATCACATGTGATGCTTTTGTTGTTTTGCCAAAGTAAGGCTACCCTATTTGCCCAAATCTGCTTTTTACGTTCTCCATGACAGAAAAGTTAATGGATCCGTCGTTCCTTACAAAATCTCAACAACAAAAAAATTATGAAAAAATTTGAGGGTTGTTGGGGTGTCATATATTAACATTGGAAAAATACTTTAATGTGTCATATATATATATATATATATATATATCAAACAAAATTTTCAATTAATCGTAATATAAAATAACAAATTATTATTATTACTATTAATACAACTTATGATTAACAGAGGGAATATATGCTAAATTAATCATAGATTAAAATCAGTTGTAATAATAATCATTTATTACAAATAGTCTTATCTCATTCATAATTTTTAAAAATAAATGTACATTTAATAATCAAACAATACTTAAGCCTAATTTTAAAAAATAAGATCAAAACTTTAAAAAAATTGTGTTATTTTATATTGCGATTAACTGAAATAAAATTGTTAGAAATATACGTATGACACATTAAAGTATTTTTCTATTGTTAATATTGGACACCCGAACAACCCTCTCCTTCATATTCCCTTTTTGTTGAGATTTTGCTTCAAAATGAGAAAGGGAAAAAATCGTTCAAAAACTTGAAAAATTGAAAAGCAAATTTGGACAAATGGGCTAGTCTTACTTGAGCAAAATGACTAAAGCTCCCGAAAACACTTGAACTTTAGTCAGTTCTGCTCAAGTAAGGCTAGTCCATTTGCCCAAATCTACTTTCAGGTTTTTGAACTTTTTTTTTCTTCTGGATGACTATAAAAGCTAGTGGGACCCGTCACTCACAGCAAAATTTCAACAAAAAACGAATATGGAGGAAATTGGGGGAGGTGTTCGGATGTACAATATTAACAATGAAAAAATATTTTAATGTGTCATACATATATATATATATAACATAATTTTTTAAAAGTTTTGATATTATTTTTTTAATTAGATTTTGGTGTTGTTTGATTATTAAATCTACATTTACTTTTAAAATGAGTTGTAATAATAATAATAATTTATTACAAAGAATCTTATCTCATTTATTATTTTTAAAAGTTAATGTAGATTTAATAATCAAACAACACCCAAGTCTAAATTTTTTTTAAAATAAGATCAAAACTTTAAGAAAATTGTGTTATTTTAACTAAAAAACTTTGTATTATATATATATATGACTATTTTTTTGATTGTTAATATTAGACACCCGAACAACCCCATTCCTCCATATTTTTTAAATTTTTTTTTGCTATTTTGCTTAGAGCGATGGATCCACTAGCTTTCCAGTTATAGAGAAGAGAAAAAATCGTTCAAAAACCTGAAAAGTCCAAAAGAGAACAAAACGACTAAAAAGGAAACAGGGAGTAAATAAGACGCATGTATATATATATTGAATGAATTCAATTTTACTCGCACTCACCCGTGCATTGAAGTGGAAGCGATCGACGCCGCTCCAGTTATCTAGGTCGTAGGCCGTGTAATGCTTACAACAAGCAGCCACCTTCAACCGGTCACCGTCTGTTCCTTGTAAACCCCTCACGTAGCTGGCTGCATATTTACCGGCTACGACGGGATCTTCGCCGGGAGTCTCCTGCCCACGGCCCCACCTTGGGTCCCGCAATATGTTGACGTTTGGGCTCCAGTAAGTGAGCCCAGCCATTCCTCCATTGTACATGGCTCTAGCCTCATCCGACACCACCTGCCAACACCCCAGCAAACACTTAGAAAACTGGACCAGCTCTTAATTAATTTATTACTTCTTTTTACCCCACCTGGTGGTCCCACAAAATCGCACAATGCTTTTGTTTTTATATGTTTATTATTTATTTTTAAATAAAAATGTACTACTCCACTAATTAAGATGAGAAAAACATCCTTGTTATAGATCTAACAACTCCATGGAATCTACAATCGAAAACAAAGGGGGAAAAAACATATAAAAATAAAATTAGGATAAAATAAGACTAAGGGAACAACTTTATAAACTTTAATCAAAGATATATATATATATATATTGTCCATGTCTAAGCTTAATGATATTTAGCCTCAAGTCTCCGTTTGGATTGAAGGAAGAAACGTGAGAATATATAATTCATTATTATAGAATGAAAAAAATTATATTTAGTTGTTTGGTTAAAATAGAATAAACTATTCATAATCTTGCCTACCACATAGGTATTTGACCTGAAAATATGATTCGTCTCATGATATCCTCAAGTTTCGATTCTTGGTGACACCAGCCACACCAAATAAGGTGTGCATCAATCAGCAAAAAAAAATATTCATAATCCTGCATAATTTGTGAATTTTATTTCTTAAAAGAAGGTATAAAATTACTCATTTCACTTTTTATTCCATTCCTTTCTCTATTTTACTATTTCATCCATTTCATTTCTTCGATCAAAATTTAACATAAAGATTAAATATGTAGTACTCCAATCATACATCAACTTTAATATGTATAGAGGTCTCGAGTTATTGTTAGTAGTAACTTTCTTCATAACAATGTATATTTTCAGGTATAATTTTCTTCTTGATATAATTAATCCTCGAAAATCGGACTTTAAAAAAAATTACTCCTTAGAAATATGACAGCAGAAAAAGAATCTCACCCGTCCAATTTCCTCCCACAAGGTTGCATTGAAAGAAGCAGCCGTGGTGATGACTTGAGGGAAGCTAGTGGCACCCGGAAATTCCCCTCCAAATTTAGTCCCCGGCCCTACATTTGACACCCCATGTAGAGCCTCCGACCACCATGCGTAGCCTTTTATCCCCAGCCGTGGCACCGGCGCCGCATTGTCCACCAACAACCCAATCTTCTCTTGCAATGTCAGCCGTCCGATCAAGTCCCTCACCCTATCCGCTATCGGTAAAGAACTCCGGCAAAACGGTAAATCTCTCGTCTTAACGTCTGTCCGGTCGCAAGCAAACGGCGGCCGGGCAGAGACACTAACAATAAGGAAGGTAAGGAAAAGAAGAGAGGAGGGCATTTTTGAAAGAAAATAAAAATAATGGAAAGTGAATGCTATGCCTATATATAACACTGAGCTTGGAGCTGAATGCTGATGATGTAATAGAACAGCTTTGATGATTGGATTGGATTGAATTGATTTTATTTTTCTTCTTTCGAGAAAAAAGTCGGGTTTTTTAGGGTGATGGGATGCAAGTTGGGTGATAAACTATTTACAAATTTTTGGCAATGTTTTGCATTGTAAATGTGGATTTCACGAGTATAAATTGGCTGCAGGAGCAGCACCATTTCGTATGTAGTAGTAGTATATTATAAAGTCTCGTGGGGGCTTGTAATTGGATCACACTTTTTATTTATTTATTCTTTTGCCCTTATAATTTTAAATATATTATTATTTTATTAATGTTAATTCTTTTATATCTTTCTATTTATTCTTCTAAATTTTATAAAATTTTATTTTGCCCCACATAATTTACATACTATCGCGTATACGGCAGCATCACATGTTCATAATATTTTTTCTTTTAAATCTTTCGCCCTTAAAACTTTAGACATATTACTATTTTATCCTTTTTAATGTTAATTTTTTATATCTTTTTATTTATTCTTCTAAATTTATCAAATTTATATTTTATCCCGCATAATTTATACACGCAATATGTGTGCAGTTGCGACTTGTGTTCATAATAGACATATCTATTCTCAATGAATAATTTTAATACCATTATATATATATATATATATATATATATATATATATATATATATATATGAGTGAGAATCAGGTGCTTCTTCTACATACAAAAATAACAAAACACATAGTGGTGTTTTAAAACTTTTCATCAGGGAAAAAACACCTTTACTTCATTATGGTCGTCGTGTTTTAAGTAATTAGTTACTATACTTTAAAAATATGTAATTGGACCACTGTGCTTTTTAAAAATAAAAATTCAGGTTATTCCGTCCAATTTCTTGGACGACCGTCAAATATTTTCAGGGCCACGTGGCATTAAAAAAAAAATCAAAAAATCATTATTTTCTTATGTGGCAACACAAAAAAAATATATATATTAATTATGTGGCAAAAATATAATTAAAATTAAAATTAAAATTTTAATTTATTTTTTTATAATTTTTTCTTTTCCTTTATCTCTTTTCCTTTCTTTTAATTATTATTTTTATTTTAAAAATTAAAATTAATATTAATACAATAAAATTATTAAATTTAGTCATATCTCTTCTTGGTAATATTATGCATTACCACCAGAGACAGACGAATCTTGAGATGATTATCAACTCTATCAGAGCGGTTATCGTTCTAGATAATTCTCCGGATAATTTGTTACTGGACAAATCAATGTTCTTTATAAATCTTAGATTTTCTTCCGTAATCATACTCTCTTCCTTTCATGGCAACTAGTGCATTATCAGTGTAAGTAGGATCGCGAATATAAGATCTGGCAACAACATATGTTAGTTCCCAAAGGCACGTTGATTATCTAGAAGGGGAGTTGAATAGATATTTTAAAAATTCTTTGTTTAAAATACTTTGTCAGTATTGATTATACTGACAACAACAGAATATATGTTATGTTCCCCTTCAAGATATTGCAGTTATGGTTTGATAAATAGTTATTGCAGTTATAATAGATATGATAGTTATAGCAATTAATGAGAGACAATGAGACACAAGGTTTTAAGTGGTTCAGAGCACACAGGGCTCCTAATCCACTCTTCTACTCCATGAGTAGGAAATCCACTAAGGATGTATCTTACAACTGGATCACTTAGATCCCTTCAAGGCCAGCAGCCCTGGAACTTCTCTTAGTTCACTTTTGAACTCTTCAAGTCCTCTGACTTGGATCTTCACTTAGTTCACTTTTGAAATTTTCAAGTCTTCTGACTTGGTTCCTCACTTGGATTGACAGTAGTTGTTTGAGGTGTGCTACTCAGTTGCAATTAAGCATCAGTTCTGAAGGACTGAGTAGCAAAGCAAGCTTTCCTCTTTCAGGATCGTAGAGTTGATCGTTGAGTGTTCTTGAGCTTTTCTCTTGATAATCTTTCTTTTTGTATCTTACTTGCTTAGTCTGAATCTTTGTCTGATGTCCTTATAAAAGAGTCATTCAAAATATATCCGTTTGAATGTTTCCGTTGCTGCATTTAATGTTTTTAGACGTTTCTGTGCAGTTGATGTTGACATCTTGCTTTCCTGCGGCACTGCAGACTGGCCCACTGACACAGCAGACTACAAACTCACCAAACACCTGAAAAGGTGTTTTCTGCAGGCGATTTAGTCTTTTCCTTAGCTTCTTCAATACGCTTCTTCGATTTCAACTAAGGATGAATATGGAATAATTGGGACTAAATTGTCAACGGCTATTAGCCTTTCTTTATTTGTTACTCTTCCTCCCTTTATCAGAACTATGATCTTTAATGCTGACTGGAGGAGCACTACGATTATGGTCATTGTACCATAATCGTTGTGTGTTGGCTTGTACAGCTTGACTCAGACTTGATCGTAGAGAACACTACGATTTCTCTTAAGCTGTCTGATAGACTACAATTCCTGCTTGCTTGTATTGCAGACTTCACACTTCCAAGAGCACACTGCTTTTCTTGACTTGGCTCAGATTTTCTCCATGATTCTCAGTGTAACTTCCAAGGGCAGACTACGATTCTGATACTTTCACTTAAGCTCCACGAATCTTGCCTTGGTCTCTGCAAGCTTGATTCTCTTGGCAGACTACGATTCTGGACATTTTCATTTAAGCTCCACGATTCTGCCTTGTCTTCTGAATGCTACTTTTGACAGACTACGATTCTGTACAATGCTTTAACATTTACAGCACAAATAGATCAATCTAACAAATTTGATCTTTCCTTTTATACATTTATTTACATAAATGATAAACATTAAAGCTCAGATCAACCTAACATTTTTGATCTATCATATAAGTCCTTGTACATATGATCATTGAAGGACTGTACACTTAAGCATATATATTTACTTTCAATATCAAATATGAATATGCAATTCCCAACAATCTCCCCCAATTTGATGTTAACATAATAAAGGAGACTTGGACCATAGCATCATTTTCTAAGTGCAGAGTGCTAGAAAGTAAATACGGCTTAGTGTTTCAGTGAGCAGCTGAAATCTTTAGAGAAATAAGCATGAATTTATTGATGTTTAAAAAGATATTACAATCTAGCATAGAAACATCAATGCACAATTAAGCTTAGACTTATCTCTATTTTCTTTGTCTCTTATTTCTCGGAGGGTTAGCATGATCTGCAGCTCTCCTTCTTCTTTAGGCTTCATCTCTTCTTGCAATGTCTTCTAGTTCATCTCGGGTCAGTGGTTCTGAATGATCATGTCTGTTCATGAAAGCATAATCTCCAACTGGCAGACTAAATCTAGTGGAGGTTATACTTGCTGAGCTAGAAGCTTGACCTTGACTCCTTTGAGTGGGTTTCAGCCATGAGAGAGCTTTGCAGATGTTGATCCAATCGTGGAGGTTGAGATCTTGGACTTCTGATATAGTCACCCGATGATTGGCCAATGTGAGTTTGTCTTTGCCTTCTACTTTCTCCTCTGCCTCTGCCTCTATCTTCTCTACTTCCTCCTCTGCCTCTGCCAGCTATCTTCTCATTCCTCATTATTCTCCCCCTTTATGTCAGCATCAAGGGCTCGAACATCTTCAGAGAGGCGTTTGATTCCTTCAACCAGCTCATGCATCTGTGAGTGGTTTTGAGAAGTATCACTACGATTTTCAGTAACTCTAGCCTCAGTGTGTCTTTGTTGTTGTTGATTCCGCTCCATTGCACTGTGATTGAGTTGAGTTATGCTGGAGGTTTGGAAGAATTGAAGTGAGGTGCTCAGTTCTGAAATTTGGTTGGTCAGCCTTTCATTTTGAGATTGCTGATTTTTCTGTATTATCTCCATAGCTTCTTTATGCTTCTCTGTGGTAGTAAAGTGAATAGCATCCCTTTGATTTAGACTTTCAGCCATTTCCTTGACAATCTCTTTCAGCTTCTTTGACAATCCAGTTTCTAACTTCCCTGGTAGAGGCTTAAATAATTCGATTATATGGTCGAATCTCATATGAAGTGCTAGGGAGTGTGCTTCAAGAAGCTCTCCAAATTCAGACCCTATTTGGTTTAATGCTCTAGTCAGCTCTTCCTTTGTTGGTATGAGAGACAGCTGATTAAGAATTTGTTGTGTTTTTAGGGGAAGAGGAGCTGTCGTAGTGTGTTCACCTCTCCTTGACATGCTTGCGAGGGCAAGTGTCATGTCAAAATACTCGTTGTTGGAGGATGAGGAAATATCTGCTTGGGTTAGGGGTGTGGCCATATGGTGTATGGGTGAGATGTTTGGTCTAGGTGCATTGATATATTCTTGGGACTCTACGATTGACTAGTCAGATTAATCATTTGGCATAGATCGTAGTTCGTCTTCTTGAGCAGATGTCTCAATGGTTAATCTATCGAGCATCTCTTCGAAGATTTTGGTGACGTGCTCAATAACCCTTGGATCATAGGCAGTTTGCTCGACGATGATAATTTGGTTATTTGGTCCGTCAGTCACAGAGTTTTGGGACTCTGTAACTAGAAATTGGTTGAGTGGGTGAAGAACCATTTCCATCCATTTAGGTATTTCATAGAATTCATTAAAGTGTGATGATGGAGAGTGATTCATAATAAATGAAAGAGGAGTGGAATATACCTCATGCTCAGACTCTAATTAAGGTTGAAGCATTCTTGATTAGTTTCTGGGCAAACTTCCTTTCTCTTGGGAATCCATGGGTAAGCACTGAGATTGTTGGATATGCCTTGAAAGTTCAGAATATGTGATCCTAGGAGTTGAGAATCATAGCTCTATGACATGGCATCATGGGCAAGTAATTGAACATCTGATTGTAGTTTGCTGTTCTTTCGCCATCTTGTCCCACATATATGACCTCAAGATCATCATCTTCTTCTTCATCACTCTCTGCATCATCATCAGCAATATTCACCATTCTGCAGTATCAGACTCTACGAATTCTTTTCGAACTGAGGGGACTTTAAGAATTTATTTTGGTGGCTCCCCCTCAGCTTCTGCATTCTCTGTCTCCATTTCTTCTAACAGAGATTCATTAGCATCAACACCAGTATCAGGCATCTCCATATCATCTTGATTTATTGTCTGATCAGGTGCAGCAGAGTTGTGAGTATCTCTGATGTAAGTTAGTACATCTTCAATGAATCTGATCTCTTGTGAAGTTGGACCAGATGGTTGAGGCTCGGTGACCTGTTCAGCCTTCTTAGTAGTCTTTCTTTCATCATCTTCTTCTAATATTTCTTTATTGGTAAGACCACATTTCTTAGTCATCTGCTTCATCCTCTTCTTTGCCTTGTGCACATCCTTTACATCTTTCTCAGCTTCAGCCCTTATAATCTGTTCAGGCTGAGGGGCTGTGGTGGCTTTTTCCTTTTTTAGTGGCAGTCAATCTAGACTATATGATTGGAGATTATTCCACAATCGTAGTGAGTGAAGACTTCTTAGTTCTTTTGTTGTGTTTCTTCTTCTGTTGAGGTTCAGAGCTATCTTCAGCCTTATCTTCACTCATCTCCCTCTTTTTCTTCTTCTTCTTTTCTTTTAGAACCTTATCTGGTGATTCAGAAGTGATGACTCTGTTGGATGTAAGACTTATGAACTCCACATCAGTACCAGGATCCTCTTAGAGTGCATCAGTGGTTGAGCCTTGGTGCTCTTCAGTTGCTTGAACATTTTCATACATTTTCTTTTTCCCTTTACTATTTTTGGTCAGAGCTACAGTCTCTTCTTAGTTGACATCTTCTTCTTATTCTTCCCAAGCCTTCCTTATAGCAGATGAAGTTGCAGACATCATCTTCACATTTTCTGCTGGATTCCTCTTCTAGTTCTGGAACAGCTTCTGGGACATCTTCCTATTGGGATTGATTGAAATGCCTTCACTGTCCCCAATTTTGTCACCCAGTGCATACTGAATAATGATGCTGATAAACCTCCCATAGGGCATTTTAAGACCTTCATTTTTGAAACCTAGGGCTTGGTTTATGCTTTCAGCGTTGAGTCAGATTTGCACATCGTTGACTTTGGTAAGAATGAAATCTTCATTAACAATTCCATTGCAATAAAACTCCTTCACCAGCTTTGGATATATCAGTGTGCTGGTGCTCAGAGAATTTTTGAGGCCTGCTTTCTTCAGGAGTGAAAGGATTTTGTGTATCTCAGGTTCAGCCTCCTTGAATCCGTCAAAGCATAGTTGGTAGCCAGAAACAACTCTGGAAGCAGCCATTTGTGTAGATTGATTTTTCTGTAACGAACGATTTTGGCTTAGCTTTCTGAAACTTAGGGTTTTGCTTGAGAGGGAGAGAGAAATAGAATCGTTTAGGAATTCAAAAAGTAAACTGACAAATGACAGTTTAAAATTGATTTAAAAACTTCCCTCTATATGTTCTGCGTAGTGGGACACATGTTAGATTCTGCAGAACTCTACGATTTTAATCCATGTGAAAATATCTGTTTTGCCCTTAGCTCCCCCTGAGCTAGTGAGTCTTTGTGAGAGGACTACGATTGTCGAGAACCACTTCACGATTGTTGAGTTCATCCTTTGCTTGCTCATTGACCGTAGACTCTACGATTTCTGTGATGCCTTCTAAAATGACATACCCTCTTGTTTAAGGTTGCTCAGGAAGGGCCAACCTCTTAGTTTGCCACTAAGGATCAGGTTTGTCCCTGAGACACTTATCAGAAAGGTTGTCTGGCTGGATGATGCTGCTATCACAATGAGCTTTTCTGTCTTGACTGGATCACTCCACGATCGTGGTTTCTCTTAGTCATCTCTACGATTTTGACTTAGCCTGTATATCTGCAAGGTTAGCACCATCTAGAGCATAGAATTTATGGTTGAAAATTCAACATACCTAACTCACTTATCAGTTTATTAAATCTGGATTCATCTAAAGGTTTTGTAAACACATCAGCAAGTTGATCTTCAGTAGGGATATATTGCAAAGATATTGTTCCATTTTGAACATGATCCCTAATAAAATGATATCTTATCTCTATATGCTTGGTCCTAGAATGCATGACAGGATTATTTATTATTGCTATGACACTTGTGTTATCACAGTGTATGGGTATAGATTTGAAATCAAACCCATAATCTGCTAGCTGGTTCTTCATCCATAGGATTTGAGCACAACAGCTGCCTGCAGCAATGTATTCAGCTTCTGCTGTTAAAGTTGATACTAAGTTTTGCTTCTTGCTGAACCAGGACACTAGTCTATTTCCTAGCAGTTGACAAGTGCCACTGGTACTCTTTCTGTCTATTTTGCATCTTGCAAAGTCAGCATCTAAATATCCTGTCAGTTCAAATGAGGACTCTTTGTGATACCATAGACCCAAGTAGGGTGTACCTTTAACATACCTGAAAATCCTTTTTACAACAGTTTAGTGTGATTCCTTAGGATTAGCTTGAAATCTAGCACATATACATGTTGCAAACATTATATCTGGTTTACTAGCAGTTAGGTAGAGAAGGGAGCCTATCATACCTCTGTATTGAGTAATATCAATACTTTTACCTTTCTCATCTTTGTCAAGCTTAGTTGTTGGAGCAATTGGTCTTTTCATGGGAGAGGTTGATTCCATGCCATAATTCTTAAGTAAGTCTTTGATGTACTTGGCTTGGCTTATGAAGATACCTTCATCAGTTTGCTTTACTTGCAGTCCAAGGAAGAAGTTCAGCTCACCCATTATGCTCATTTCAAACTTGCTCTGCATAAGCTTGACAAATCTTTTACATAAATTTTCATCAGTAGAGTCAAAGATAATATCATCTACATATATTTGAACTAGTAAAACTTTATCTTTGTGCTTCCTAAGAAATAGCGTAGTATCTACTCTACCTCTAGTGAACCCTTTTTCAATAAGAAAGTTTGTTAGTGTTTCATACCATGCTCTAGGTACTTGTTTAAGTCCATATAAAGTTTTATCTAATCTATAGACATAATCAGAGAGGATTGGATTGACAAAACCTGGGAGTTGTTCCACATATACTTCTTCTTGAAGTTCACCATTGAGGAATGCACTTTTGACATCCATCTGGAATACTTTGAACCTCACGTGAGCAGCAAATGCAAAGAATATTTTGATTTCTTCAAGTCTAGCAACTGGTGCGAAGGTCTTATCGTAGTCTATGCCTTCTTCTTGAGAATAACCTTTGGCCACCAGTCTAGCTTTGTTCCTTGTGATCACCCCATCTTCATCCATCTTATTTCTGAAGACCCATTTGGTGCCGATGACTGGGTGATTCTTTGGTCTTTGAACTAAACTCCAGACTTTATTTCTCTCAAATTGATTTAGTTCCTCTTGCATAGCTTCAATCCAGCTTGCATCTAGCATTGCATCTTCAATCTTCTTGGGTTCTATTTGAGATAGAAAACTCAAATAGAAACACTCATTCTGAGTTACAGATCTTGTTCTAATTCTGGCGGTTGGATCGCCAATGATCAGATCTTGAGTGTGATCTCTTGCCCACCTGTTCCCTGTTGGAACATCTGTTCTGGTGCCTTCTTGTCTGAACTCCTCAAGATTGACTTCTGGTTTTTGTTGTTCAGAATCATCGTCTGGTTCAGCTCTCTCTACGATTTCTTCTTCGGACACTACGATTCTTTGTTCAGGAACTACGGTCGTAGTGCCAGGCTCGACCACATCATTCGTAGTGTCAGTATCGTCAATCATAGTGTCTTGTGGTGCAGACTTGTCTGAGTCTGTTTCATCAAAGATGATGTGGATAGAGACTTCAACACTTAATGTCTTCTTGTTGAACACTCTGTATACTTTGCTGTCTGTGGCATATCCAAGGACTATTCCTTCATCTGACTTGGGTTGGAACTTAGTCAGATATTACTTCCCATTGTTGAGAATGTAGCATGAACAGCCAAACACATGGAAGTAACTGACATTTGGCTTTCTTCCTTTCCACAGCTCGTAAGGAGTCTTCATCAACGTAGAGTGTACAAGATATCTGTTCTATGTATAGCACGCAGTGTTGATGGTTTCTGCCCAGAAGTATTCAGGCAGATGAGCTGCTGCTAGTAGAGTTCTTCCAACTTCTATAAGTGTTCTGTTCTTCCTTTCAGCTACTCCATTTTGCCGAGGAGTTCGCGGTTCTGAGAAGTTGTGACTGATGCCATTATCTGCACAGAACTGATCTATTTCTGAAAAGTCAAACTCTCTGCCATGATCACTCCTGATTGCCTTGATAATCTCTCCTTTTTCATTCATCACCAGCTTGAACATCTTTATCAGTTGGGAGCTCGTCTCATCTTTTGAGTTGAGAAAGAACACCCATGTGTATCTGGTGTAGTCATCCACTACGACCAGTGAGTATCTCTTTCCACCTAGGGTCACAGTTATAATTGACCCAAAGAGATCCATATATAGTAACTGTAGGGGGGCCTGTTAATTGAGTTGACTGCTTTGCCTTTGAATGAGCTTCTTGTTTGCTTTCCAAGCTGACATGCATTACATGGTCTTTCTTTGATGAAGCTGAACTTGGGTAAACCTGCTACCAGATCTTTGGAGGCCAGCTTAGACATACTCTTGAAGTTGAGATGAGATAATCTTCTATGCCAAAGCCAACTTATTTCTTTAGATGCTTTAGCAAGAAAATATACTGTCTCATCAGAACTGAGCTGAGCAAGGTTGACAATGTATACATTTCCTTCTCTTGTTTCTGTCAGCTTGATAGAGGATGTCTCCAGATCTCTGACTTTACACTGATTGTTGAGAAAGGTGACTTGATGGCCTTTATCACAGAGTTGGCTAATGCTAAAAAGATTGTGCTTTAGTCCATCAACATAAGCCACTTTGTTGAAGGATACCACACAATTTCCAGCTGATCCATAGCCTCTTGTCTTGCTAGAGCTGTTATCTCCAAAGATAACTGTTGGTCCCTCATTCTCTGTGTAGTTCGACATGAGGGCTTTGTTTTCGGTCATATATCTTGAGCAACCACTGTTCAGATACTATGTTGTAGTTGTGGTGCTCATTTTCTATAGACAGATTTAGTTTTCATGTTGGTACCCAGACTGGAATGGGTCCTGCAATGTTAGTAACCTTGGAAACCCAAATCTTTTTTATTTTGGCCCTTCCATGCACAGTGGTATGATAACATGATGCAGCATTATAGCTATTCCAATTATAAGCAAAACATTTTGTATAATGCATGCTGGAGTGTGTGTATGGATTCCTTATCCAATTGAACTTGTGTGAGTACTGGTTTGCCTTATCCTTGTTTTGCATCTTTCTTTTCCATGCAACCTTGGGATTCACATTTTGTGTTGAGTAAGCCTCAACACCACGATTCTTTCTAGGTTGATCCGTGGAGTCTGTTTTACTTGACTCTACGATTCGTCGAGGTTGGACAGTGGTGACTGAGTTTCTCTTTTCTTTTCTGAATCCCAAGCCAGCATGAGATCCGTAGTGTTTAGAAACATGTATTGGATCAGAAGAGCAAGGTTGCACTGTTTCTTCCTTCTGTGTGGATTTCACAAATACAATGCTTCTATTTGAATTAGAAGCAATGATACAGTTTGTGTCCTTAATCTTTTCCACACTTGACTCTAAGGTAGATTCCCCATAACCAAAACCTGTCCTGTCAGAAGTACTTCTCTGACTTGAGATCAGGGAATCTATGGACGAGGAAGATCTATTCCACATAGAGATAGTCTTTTCTAGCTCCTCAATTTTATAGGTTATTTTTGACTCTCTTTGTGTACTCAGTTCATTTGTCTGTTTTAAGATTTTATTTTCTGCTTCAACCTAAGAGCGAGATGCACAACTAAGTAGAGCTGTTTCCAGTTCTTTCTGAACCTTCTCTTTCTCTATTTGAAGATCGAAATAATTCTTGGACAGAATTCTGAACCTCCTCCTATAATAATAAATATCATATGTTATGTCATGAATAGTAGTTTTTAAGCAACATATACTTACATCAGAAATGTCAAAGTCAAGTACCTCATCTGTGTTTACCTCAGGATGGTCAGTGTTTTTCATGTTGTCTACATCCTTGGCCATTAAACATAGGTTTGCCTTTTGAGGTTCTTCATCATCTCCAGACTCAGCATTTGTATCATTGTCTGAGTCACTCCACGAACTTCCAGCTACAAGGCCTTTGTCTTTCTTCTGATGTTTCTTGTAGCCTCTGAACTCCTTCTTTGGATTTGTTTTCCTTTTGAGTTCTTCTTTGATGGGCTTGTTGCAGTTTGCAATGAAGTGGTTAGGCTTTTTGCAGTTGTAGCATAGCTCATTGATCTGCTCCTGACTGCTGATGTTTCTGAATTTCTTAGGTCTGCCACTTCTTCCTTTACGCATGAACCTTCTTAGTTTTCTGGCCAGCATTGCAACTTCGTCAGCATCAGCATCATCATCTTCATCAGATGAAGATTCTTCTTCCTCACAGGCTTTGAATATTTCTTCTGTTGCCGAGAGCAACTCCCTTATCCTTCTTTCTTCCTTCAGATAGAGTCTCAGCTCGTTGAGTCAGCTTTAGTTCATATGTAAGAAGGTTTCAGTAGAGTTGTTGAAAAGTCATCTCATGCAGATTCTTTGATTCTCTTATTGCAGTGGTCTTGGCATCCCATCTGCTTGGTAAGGACATCATGAACTTGATGACTATATCTTTGTTTGGATATTTTTTTCCATAAGCTCGAAGAAAGTTGAGCAGTGTAGTGAATCTTTCATAAGTGGAAGTGACATTTTCTCCTAGAACATGAGCAAACATCTCATATTGTTGGGTCAGTAGAGATTACTTGTTTTCTCTGACTTCTTCAGTTCATTCATGCATGATGAGCAATGCATCCCAGACTTCTTTGGCAGTTTGGCAGTTGACCACGTTTTCAAATAGAACATCTTCTAAAGACTGGAAAAGAATGTTCTTAGCCTTTTTGTCTAGCTGCACATTCTTCTTCTCGTTTTCAGTCCATTCAGCTTTGACCATGATCACCATATTGTTTGGATCTTCTGGAGTTGGTGCAAGCCTTTTTGGAACATAGGACCCGTTCAGAACTGTTTTAAATAGATTATCATCTATTGAATCCATGTAAGCCTGCATCCGAACTTTCCAGTTGGCAAATTTATCTTTATTGCACATAGGTGGTTTGCTTCCTCCACCTGTCTTGGTCTTGCTTATCAGTTGTGCCATTGGATCTACTCAAGCTTGTATGCTAGTTGAGAGAACCTACTCTGATACCAATTGTTAGATCCCAAAGGCACGTTAGTTATCTAGAAGGGGGGTCGAATAGATATTTTAAAAATTCTTTGTTTAAAATACTTTGTCAGTATTGATTATACTGACAACAGCGGAATATATGTTATGTTCCCCTTCAAGATATTGCAGTTATGGTTTGATAAGAAGTTATTGCAGTTATAATAGATATGACAGTTATAGCAATTAATGAGAGACAATGAGACACAAGGTTTTAAGTGGTTCAGAGCACACAAGGCTCCTAATCCACTCTTCTACTCCACGAGTAGGAAATCCACTAAGGATGTATCTTACAAGTGGATCACTTAGATCCCTTTAAGGCCAGCAGCCCTAGAACTTCTCTTAGTTACTTTTGAACTCTTCAAGTCCTCTGACTTGGATCTGCTCTTAGTTCACTTTTGAACTCTTCAAGTCCTCTGACTTGGTTCCTCACTTGGATTAACAGTAGTTTTTTGAGGTGTGCTACTCAGTTGCAATTAAGCATCAGTTCTGAAGGACTGAGTGGCAAAGCAAACTTTCCTCTTTTAGGATCGTAGAGTTGATCGTAGAGTGTTCTTGAGCTTTTCTCTTGATAATCTTTCTTTTTGTATCTTGCTTGTTTAGTCTGAATCTTTGTCTGATGTCTTTATAAAAGAGCCATTCAAAATATTTCCGTTTGAATGCTCCCGTTGCTACATTTAATGCTTCAGACGTTTCTGTGCAGTTGATGTTGACATCTTGCTTTCCTGCGGCACTACAGACTGGCCCACTGACACAGCAGCCTGCAAACTCACCTAACACCTGAAAAGGTGTTTTCTGCATGCGGTTTAGTCCTTTCCTTAGCTTCTTCAATACGCTTCTTCGATTTGAACTAAGGGTGAATATGGAATCATTAGGACTATCAAATTGTCAACGGCTATTAACCTTTCTTCATTTGTTGCTCTTCTTCCCTTCATCAGAACTATGATCTTTGATGCTGACTGGAGGAGCACTACGATTATGGTCATTGTACCATAATCGTTGTGTGTTGGCTTGCACAGCTTGACTCAGACTTGATCGTAGAGAACACTACGATTTCTCTTACGCTCTCTGGTAGACTACGATTCCTGCTTGCTTGTCTTGAAGACTTCACACTTCCAAGAGCACACTGCGTTTCTGGACTTGGTTAGAATTTTCTCCATTATTCTCAGTGTGACTTCCAAGGGCAGACTATGATTCTGATACTTTCACTTAAGCTCCACGAATCTTGCCTTGGTCTCTGCAAGCTTGATTCTCTTGGCAGACTACGATTCTGGACATCTTCATTTAAGCTCCACGATTCTGCCTTATCTTCTGAATGCTACCTGACAGACTACGATTCTGTCAAGGCTTTAACATTTACAGCACAAATAGATCAACCTAACAAATTTGATCTTTCCTTCTATACATTTATTTACATAAATGATAAACATTAAAGCTCAGATCAACCTAACATTTTTGATCTATCATCTAAGTCCTTGTACATATGATCATTGAAGGACTGTACACTTAAGCATTTATATTTACTTTCAATATCAAATATGAATATACAATTCCCAACAACATACATAAAGGCCACCAGAGAGTCAAATTATCTAGGGATTCAACCAGAGTTGTTACTCGCGAGATTAAGAACTGTTAGAAATTCAAAATGCATCCAACAATCAGAGAATTGTGCCTGAATCCAATTTGGGAACCCAGGCCCTAAGTTGCAAGATCCCAAACCTAATGCTTCTAAATGGAATGGTGGTACCCATTGGGGGCTCAAATTGCAAGTCAAACCGGTGAAGGACAAGTCCAGAAAAGTTAAATCGAAATCTGGGTTTGATTTTATTTTGCTATACTCTGGAAATGGATTTTATGGTTCCGGTGGTCTGGTTTATCCCGATTAGTCTTGTATTCCGATTTGGGTTGCTGTCTTCTGATTTGTTCATTTTGTTTATTGTTTAATTTTGTACATGTTCATATCTGGGATTTAGTAAATCTTGTTACGTATTGCTTTGGATTGCTTATAGAGATTCATTGCACTGTCTGCTGCTCCATTAATTGATCTTGTTTCGTTTTGTTCATTTTTTGGTCAATTTTGGTGTTTATTTAGTTGACCTTTGATGATCTGGTAGTTTGTCCTTTGCCGGATATGTAAGACCCCAACTTTTATGAATAAAAATTTAATTTTCTTTATATATTATTTCGAATAGTAAGGTGTTGTTTTGATAAATATGAAAGTTATGGGTGAAATGTGCAAACATTTTTAAAATGAGCAAGTGGTTATAAAATATTCTTGTTGTCGGGGAATATTCGTTTGGTCGTGGAATATTCTTGTAGTCGGGGAATATTCGTACGACGGCGCAGCTATTTGTGGGCCCCCACAACGGAATAACTGTCGGATATAGAAAGCGACAGAAATAACTTTTTTACAAGATAACGGCGTAGTTGTTACCGTTAGTACTGTTGAAATACCCGGTGGTTACAATACAGTGATACACGGTGTTGTATAGTAGCACACGGTATTGCACAGTATTTCGAATTATTGAGTCTTACGTGAGAAGCCATTACTCAATTATTGTTACAGTAATTACTGTTCAATATTTTATATTATTGACTCAATAATTGCTACGTTGATATTTTATATTATTGACTCAATAATTGTTACATTGATATTTTATTGACTCAATAATTGCTACGTTGCCATTTTATATGATTGATTCAATAATGGCTACAGTTGATATTTTGTAGTATTGATTCAATAATTGTCGTTGCACAGTATTTCACGTTTTCAACTCAATAATTCATATTATTTGAATAATATTATTAGATAGCATTATTGACAATGTCTAAGGAAGTTCTGTCTAGGAGGGGTTATTTAATTGCGCGCCAGTAAGGAGAAGTCCTTATCGGAAGGCCCCCTCTGTCCTGGGAACGACCTGGTTGTTAATATTGTAGTTCTATAATATTATTTATGAATAATTAATTATTGATTTATATGATAAGAAAATATTTATTTTGTGGATATTAAAGAAGGAATTGGCGCTGGTGAGTTTTTATCAATATTTTGATGTGAGAAATCATCTGTTTTTGGATTTCGGATAATTTATGTTTGGAATTTGGAAAAACTTCCTTCTGCAAAGTTGTAGAGAATTAAATTTCCTATGGAAGAACATAGAATTTGTATTTTTCTGACAAAGGGGGCTATTTGTTATGAATTATTGAAGTTTCGGAAAATATATATATTATTTAATGGGTGGGCCCCACTTTTGTTGAAAATCTGATTTTGGGTAGCAGCCGGCGGCAGAGGAAATTTAAAAAAATAATAATATTTTATTATTTTAGTCTCCTTTGGCATCCTAAGCTTTTCCTATAAATAAGGTGCTTAGGTTAGAATTGAAAATCACACCAGAATCAGAGGTTTTCTCTCTCTATAATATCGAGCATATTTTTGTGAGTATTTCAATACTTTGAGTATTACTATTCAGTACAAGCTTCCGTCGGTATTATATCCGATATTCCAGTCAGAGGTACTATCTTTTTGAGGTAAGGGATGTTATTTTCTTTCGTAAATGATGTTATTCTTTTCAATATCATTATACAGAAATATTGTCATGAATTTTATGTTGAAATTCTTACTTTTTCCGTCGGGGTTACTATTCACGTATACGGCACTATTCACGGAAAAAATTAAATTTTCTTCTATTTGTCCAAATTGCTTGTTAAGGTTACTATCTTTGATTGTATCCAAGTTTTGAACTCTATTCTTGAATTTTGCTCCATAATTGATTATTACGAGGTATTTTTGAATTGGATATACCAAAATACGAATCCTTAGTCTTTGTCTTTTATCTCACTAGATTCATTTTTTTAAAAATGTTTTTCATCATTCTCAGTCCTAAAAGGTGATGTAACTGAATATCTTTGGCCTGTAGAACAAAGATGAATGATTACTTGATGAATATCTTTGGCCTGTAGAGCAAAGATGAATGATTACCTGATGAATATCTTTGGCCTGTAGTGCAAAGATGACAAGTGTTGAGATGAATATGACCACTGATGATACAAATGAATATCTTTGGCCTGTAGTACAAAGATGGATATTTGATTCGAGATGTATATTGATTGATGTTACAGGGATAAAATATTGATGATGGACTTTTAAATCATAGAAGATAGTAGACTTGATTCTCTGCTTAACTCTTCTAATGAATTGTTATTTTCGCTGCGAATATTGATCTAAGATTGGTTGTCCATTTTTTTTATTCTGATTTATTGAAGGCTAACGATAATTTATTTTCCATTATCTTAGTCATAATATTCTTTACTGAGCTAGTTGAGCTCACCCTTTTCATCTGTTGTCCTCTTCAGGAAATGAGAATGTTGCGGGTACTAGTCGGGGGACAGAGTGATGGTCCGAGTTAGAGCAGTAGTAGTCCTCACTATTTCTGATAAATAATGTGATAATAATTGGAATGAAGACTTAGTTTGAATCTTAATATTTTCTACATATTTGTATTGACACTCACAGTTGTGTGGTCGTATTTTGCACGACCGTATGATATAAAGTTTGTATTTGAATTCTGTACCATGTATTTGGCGACTCAGAATGGGTTGGGTTGAATGGACCTATTCTGGGGGCGTCACAGGATACTTAGTTCGTAGGATCTTGGTTGGGTTTTTATTGAGTTCTCTGGTTTGGACTCCCCGTGATGTTTGATTTTTCGGTGGGTTACCTTTGTTACTTTTCATCGCCGGCGTTCTTGGGGGTCAAATCGGAGGTTTTCTGTTGACAATTGCTTTCCGGCAGGTTGCTGCAGTTCTCGAGGCTGACCTCGTGATTCCTTTAAGAGAGTTATGATTAAATTTAATAATTTTATTGTATTAATATTAATTTTAATTTTCAAAATAAAAATAATAATTAAAAGAAAGGAAAAGAGATAAAGGAAAAGAAAAAATTATAAAAAAATGAATTAAATATTTATTTTAATTATTTTTTTGCCACATAATTAATTTTTTTTTTTTTTTGTGTTGCCACATAAGAAAATAATGATTTATTTATTTATTTTTTTCAATGCCACATGGCCCACGTCTGAAAATATTTGACGTCCGTCCAAGAAATTAGACGGAATGACTTGAATTTTCATTTTTAAAAAGCACAGTGATTCAATTACATATTTTTAAAATATAATGACTAATTACTTAAAATCCGACAACCATAATGAATTAAAGGCGCTTTTTTCCTTTTTCATCAATTTATGCTGAGTAGTGGGATTTTAGTTTAACTGCTACCGTAATGAAATTACACGGAGGTACGGGGACTCATAATGCCAAGATGTGATGTCCTAAACCTTTAATTTCTCCCTTTTTAAGAAAAAAGTAAATTTTAAAAATTAATATTATAACATTTCATTTGAACAAAGTCGTGAATTACTTCATATTAGAATTATGTTTGTTTGTAAAAATTATAATACCAGACTTATAATTTATGAGATTATAATCCTAAGCCTATTAATTCTAGAATAATAATTCTAAGATTATTAAGCTCTAATAGTACCAAGTTTAAATTTGAAAATAAACATGTAACAACTCAGTCTCACATTCAAAGATATGAGAAAAATTTATCTGTGTATAAGAAATTAAGTTACTAACAATAGTACATTTGAGTTTAGATGACCGAAAAAATATTATTGAGAATTAAGATTTGACCCGAGATAAAAATTTGTTTGTGTATAAAGAATTAATATATGGTAAATTTTGACTTTGTATATGGAATTAAGTTATTATTAATAGTACCTTCAGTCATAATTTGACCCAAGGTTTGTTCCGGACTCAAATGTGACCCGGGTTATTTTAAAGCAAGACACTTGAAATTAATAATCATATGTTAAGTATAATCTTTACAAATAAACATAGCCTAAGTGCTAGTAATGGAATAGTTTGCTCTACTCATGTGACTAAAAATTAATACTCCTTTTGTAATAAGGATTTAGAGTTTATTAATTTTATTAATCTCTGATTAATAAATCCTAAATTCTGATTAATAGGTTAATAAAATATTAATTTTAATTAATAAATCTTTAACCATAGTTAACAAAATTCTAAATCTTAGTTAATAAACTCAAACTCTAATTAATAAAATTAAACTCTTATTCTGATTAGTATCCCCTATTATTAGTAGCGAATAATAATGCGTTTTTTTAAGTGTTCGCTACTATTAGTAACGGACGATTATTTTAACTTTTTAAACTTCGTCCGTTAATATTTAAAACGAATAATAGAGATAAAATATACCCTATAAAAATATGTAATAAATACGTGTCACGAATTATTTCATTTTTAAAAAAATACAATCTTGAAATGCAACAGTTGCACTGAAAGTATTTTTTTTCCTTTTTTAAATTTCACACTAACAGAAATATATACTTCTAGGCAAAGTATGCTTCAGTTGGATAAAGTTTATTTGTTCAGAAAAAAAAAATATTTGCTGATAATAAAATAAGCTTTCGCTTGAAAGAGAAGTCAAGTCAGATTCTCCTCCACTTCACATCACAACTTTATTAAAACCATATTTTGGGTAGAGACGCGGGTGGGGTGGGGTGGCATGGGGTTGGGGGGGTGGGGGGGGCGCTGGGGCGTGGGGGAGGAGTGGTGAAATCATTTTATCATATCACCTTTTCCCTTTATAAGACCAACAAAACAAAAACACCGACCCCCATGCACCCCCACCGTTTGACAAAAGGAAGGGGAGCACTAGTAACCTTTACGATATACTTGAACCAATTTTCAATTATAATATCTATATCATCATTTATTCGATTGAAAAATTAGACATATATGTTTTACATTTTTAAATAAATTTTATTATTAAAAATATATATATATTATATTTTATAATTTTAATACAATAACTATGTAAACAAACTTAAGGTAATCAATTATCATAGTTGTTTGAGCTCTTAAAATGTAAATGAATTCTTCATCTTTATGTTTAGTGGATATGGTTGAGTAATGGAAAAGTCTCACTTGTGTGGAAGTGGTTAGCATGAAGTTTGTCCCTTACACTATCTCTTTTTGTTTGTTCTTCTTTCTAAAAAAAAAAAAAAAAAAACTTGCTCGTTAAGCTATTTGCAGCTTTTGTATTTCCTCATTTGCCTTTATTCCTCATAACTCTTGCCTTTTCATTGGTTAAGGACTGTTTACTCTGTCTAAATCATAAAATAGAGTAGATCATAATGCAAATTGCTTAGGCCATCTGAATAGATATGGCCATCTCAAGAAAATCACAAATGCTAACCAACCACTTGATTTTCTCTCTACTTTTCTAAAGTTAAATATCATGTGCCTGCCTGCCTGCCTGCCTGGTGGCGCTGCCACTTGTGAGTTGGATTTGTTTTGGATGCATTTCAAGAACAATATGTTAACACCTTCCTTTTGGTTGTCAAGAAGCTCCTTTTTACTGCCCAATCATCAATAGCTACAGGTTCATATGCTTAATGGAGCAGCCTGGCATCTAACTAATCAAAGTAATCCCACGTCTCAAAATCAGAGTCTTATTTTTTTAATTCAAGTTTCACTTTAAAAAAAAGGCCAAAAAGTGACATTGTTTTCCCAATTTTCCAATAATGAGAAGACTAAAATTTAATTTGTACCCTAAACTTTTTCTCAAAAATCGATTTACACCCTAAATTATTTTTTCAATTAAATGCATCCTAAACTTAATCTTAGGCAATTAAATGCACCATTCGCTCGTTTTTTGGCCAAATCTTCACCGAAAAGCTTAATAAGAGGGTATTTAGCTAAAATACCACTCTTTCAGCCGTTAAAACAGATATGCATCTTATATGAAGTCCTAAAAATCGATCTGCTCCCAAATTGAAGAGCTTGATTTGATCTTTTACCAAATTAAAGGGTTATAATCGATCTTCAAACAAATTGAAGGGTTGTAATCGAAAGGAAAACTAACAATGTAGGGAGAAGATTTTTTGGTTGCGTTGATCAGAGGATACTCTTCTAAAATTTGTCTTTAATAGTAAGTATGTTTTGCAATTGGCACTGTAAATTGTTTTGAAGGAAGAAATAAGTGTTATGCGTAGATGCAATTTCTTCGAATGGATCAATTCTCGATTGCGTGACCGTGCAAGAGCGGTGATTCCAAAATTAATTGGGAGATTGGAGACAAAAGATGAAAAATTGCGCATAGAGAGCGCAGAGGTTGAAAAGCTCAAAGTTGAGTTAAAGAAAATCAAGTCAAGAGAGAAAATAACATAGTTGATTTGCTAAATGTTATTAATAGGCATTTTTTTGCTCAAATGATTAGACATGGTTCATTTGCAAAATTTCTTGTACTTACGATGTTTGAAGTGGACTGTAGGCATGGTAATTTGCACAATTTTTTGTAATGAGGATGTTTGAAGTGGACTGATATATACTGAAGATGAAAATTGCTCAATGAATAAAATTTGTTTTACTGGCACTATATTATTTGATTTCTATTTCCTGCACTTTGTTTTTTGAATGAAACAATGTAACTCATTCTACTATCGCATAGTAAAGAAGTGAAGTGCTCAAAGAGAACTATAAGATCGTTGAGTAAAGGCTGAAACCACTCCGTTCTTTACTCTACGATAATAGAGTGACTGACTTCTTCTCTTTACTCTATGCTGGTAGAATGACTTCTGCTCTTTACTCTACGATATTAGAGTGACTTCTGCTCTTTATTCTAAGATAGCAAGTGACCTCTACTGTCGTAAAGTAAAGAGCAAAAGTCACTCTACTATTGCAGAGTAAAAAGCAGATACCCTCCAATCAACAATTTATAGTGTCTTTCATCTATTTCTTCCTCTAACCAATTGTAGAGTAAAGAGTAGTTATCCTCCACTCCTAACACATATTTCTTATTACAAAACGATTTACAGTTTCAATTACAAAACATACTTGCATTAAAGACAAAAGTTTAGAAGAATACCCTCCAATCAACGCAACCAAATAATTTTCTCCCTGCATTGTGGATTTTCCTTTCGATTAAAGCTCTTCAATTTGTTTGAAAATAGAGTACAACCCTTCAATTTGGTAAAAGATCAAATCAAACTTTTCAATTTGGGGGCAGATCGATTTTTAGGGTTTCATATAAGATGCAAATATGTTTTAATGGCGGGAAGGGTGGTATGTTACCTAAATACCCTCTTATTAAGCTTTTCAGTGAAGATTTGGCCCAAAAAACAAGCGGATGGTGCATTTAATTGCCTGGGATTAAGTTTAGGATGCATTTAATCGAAAAAAATAATTTTGGGTGTAAAACGATTTTCGAGAAAAAAGTTTAAGGTCCAAATTGAATTTTAGTCAAATGAGAAATGATTGAAATTTAAGGGATGTTTGTTACTAGTCATTTAAAGCGGTCATCTTAAATATCCGATAATATGAGCGATCATATTTATAGATCATGTTTATTACGCTGGTAATCTTACATTTCCAGTAATCAAATAATCGGTAAAAGTATCAAGATTCCTGATAATCAGATGATCAAAAAATAGGTGGTAATCTAAGATTATCACATAGTGGTCATCGTGAAAATTTTATTTAGACAAAAATATTTATCTTTAATAATTGGGACATAAATATCCTATTAGTCATATAATTTACACTTATTTTTTAATTTTTAATTTTTAATTTAGTTTTTGTTTTGTTTTGTTTTGTTTTGTTTGTTTGTTTGTCAACATGTTTAATTTAACTAAAATAACTAATTATCCATACAAAGTATGTGGTCTTATTAGTTATTTATTATTATAAGTTTAATTTCTTATTAACGACAAACTTAAAAAAATATGTGCTTAATAATTGAATAAATTGTGAATTGTTATTTTATAAACATATTAAATTTTTAATACGATTTACTAAGTTAGTTTGATAGTAGTACTTTGATAATTGTTGATTACATTTGACAATTATCATATGGGTAAATTTATACCTAGTAATCTTGAATTTATATCAAACACTCACAATAGCAATAAATATCCAGTCATCTATGTTTAGGTGGATATCTATCATGACCTGTAACAAACATCCCCTTAAAGTAGTGTCTAATTAGTATAAATTATACGCCTATGTGAAATTTAGGCCTTTTTCTCTAGCGATTGGTATTTTCAAAGTAAAATTGATATTGTCAGAACAATAAATGTGGTTTAAACTTTAAAGTGTCGTTAGAATAATTACAAAAGTATGAATAAATATATATTTATTTTGGTAACATAATTTTTGCTGTGGAATATCAACAGCGTTTTCTTCTTTTTTTCAGGTACATGAAAATAAAATTTTCAGGGATGAGACTTATTTCGGAAGAAATTGAGTATATATAACACAATCCTACGTATGAAGTATATATACATATCATGGGCTCAGGCTTTGGGTTTGGGTGTGAAAAGAGGTTAAAATTGATTTGGAAGTTGAAGTAGATAACTAGTGGGAAATATACGATGGACGATGCATGGTGGGCATTTGTTGGGGGTGAGCATGCATGCATGTTGAAATTGTTCTCAGTGCCATATATAACGGTCCAGTTAAGGCTATTCTCTATCTACATAGCTAATTCTGTTGCGCCATATCTAATACACTCGGGTCATAAAAAAGATAATCTGACATTCAGATGATGAGAATGATCCACTGATACAAACAAACACTCGGCCATAATTGTAACGACTCCATTCAAACCGTTCCCGAATCAAGTTTAAGATTTACCACACCAAAAATATAGTGACTGAGATACTTTTAATAGTAACCTCAGTATATTCCATGTAATGGATTATTGCTCTGATACCAATTGTAACGACCTAATCCAACCCGGATTCCCTCAATCTCATTGCGTCATCTCTTCCATAGCATTTCTTTTCATAAAACACAAAATTTTAATTTTCTTTTTTTTTTGTATGTTGTCTTGATTTTCAAACCCTTTTGTATGCTTGCTAGTAGGAGTCGTCACATTTCTTCCATTGGAATTCAAGTCTTTTCCATAATTATTTCTAGTACAAATTTCAGGAATATAATATAGTATTTTTTTTATAAAAAAAACAGCATCTTAATTCTAGCTCTTAACATAACAGAAAGATAGGTCTGGCAACCGGAGTTATAGAAAAAGAAAGAGATGGGTCTGATCAAGTAAAAGAGGAAACCGGAGTAGCTACAAGTACATTTTACAAAGCAATAAATTAAATGCCTTTCTTTCACACAGATCAAAATCACATAAAAAGCCCACTTACAGATCAAATCAAGCTGGGGAATGCATATCAATTTTAATCTTTCTTTTGGATGTTTGTCTCTCTTCTTCAAGAGAGGAGGGATTACATCATAAAGCTTCTCGCTCAACATTTAACCTACTTTATATATTGAGAAACCCATTTGAATCCATCACCATAACCCATTTTGCGTACAATGCTGCACATAAATACCTCCAAGGGACGCACGCTTGAATCTGCAAGATTCACTTTCCCCTTGCCAGTGGTGACGCCAGTTAGGCCAAGGTGGAAGCGCAACTCATCCTCTGAAGCAGCGTATGGAATGTCAATCTTGTTCCCCAAAATGAGGAATGGGACAGTGCCCAGGGACTCATCAGAAAGGAGAGCATCCAACTCCTTTTTTGATTCAGCGAAACGCTCCTTGTCATAGGCATCCACAAGATAAACAACCGAATCAACCTATATAAAATGCAGATCAGATTTATATCGCCTATTCAAACAGCACTTTTCAATTTTTTGGATACAGGAAGCACATACAAGTGTAGGATATAATGGGACTAAAAACTTGACAATAAGCAATCATAAATGAAATGATATGCATCTGTCCTGAGAAGCATGTAAAAGAAAATTAAAATATCATAACAAGAACTCCTTCCTACTTCAAGTGTGACATGCTTCCACTTGACACGCAAACATACAAAACACTACAACCTAAAATCAACTAATATGGAGCAGAAAATATCAAAGACAGATGCTAATACTTGTCTAGCTCTGGCTTTCATGTCATTTACAGCCTTTACTTTTTTCATTGCAACTATGACAAAATCAATGTTTCAAAGTCTACAAGATATGATAACAATTACTAACCAATACGTTTAATTTAGGTCAAATTAAACATTTTTAGTCTTCACACCAGTCATCTGTATTTCATATGAGCAGCTTGCCCTCTTTACCTCCACCAATAATTTTGCATTGTCATATTTCAACCAACTCAGGCCCTTGTATAGCGACGATTTTGAGATCACCATTCCTCATGATGAGCCATGTTCAGACCTCAAGTTTTGTTGGGTTTTTGGAATTCCCCTGGCCCATTGTTCACAGCTTCTGGAGATTCTCCCGTAATATATACAACAATTTTACAGGATAGATTACTGGAAAATGGATTTGGGGTTTGCAGTAAAAGATGTGATGAGTGGGTTAATTAGGTTGTAAGTAGGACTGAGCAAAAAATGGTTATAACCGAATAACCGAATTATTTTAACCGAAATTTCTTAACAAGTCGGTTATATCCGGATTTTTATTCGGTTTTCGGTTCTGGTTTTGAATTTAAGTTATTCGGTTTAACCAAATAACCGAATATTATACTTGGTCGGGCTCGGTATCACATAGATGGTCCCATCGTATATTATACTTGCAGGCCCATAAAAATGGGTCGACCCCAGCCGAAGTCCGAGTCATATATAGGCAGCCGAGTCCAGCTGTTGATGTTGAGGTTAGGGCTTGCGAAATACTATTGCTGATCTCAAATACTCATTGTCCATCTTTGTCAACGCATTGTGAATTCTTTTTGCAGAGTTTGTTTACGGCTCTGATTGAAGATCACCGGCTGGCGGCTGTAGAAATTGGAGTTGCTAACACTGCACCATCGTTCATCTGATCTCTACCCTAACCCAAGGCCAAAACCTCACTTCCCAAATTTCACTCAGTATCTTTCTCTGATTTCTCATCTCTCTCTGCTCTAACCCAAAACCCCAGTCCCTAAATCGCTGCCTACGGTCTTCCACAACCCCGCCCTCCACAACCTCTTCGCTTCTGAGTTCTGGTCTTCTACGGTCCCCAAATCGCCGCACGGTCCTCCGAGCCTTCCGCCTAATAATAGGCTCGTGCTCTTTCAGTTGTGAGCTGGTAAGCTTTTGATTTTCTGAATTGGGTCTTACTTCCTCTGTTTCTTAAGAGCATTCTTCATCTAGGTTTTTCGCTTAATTATATATGGTCATTGAGGTTTTGTTTGTGAATCAAATGATGGAAGAAGATGAAGAACATAGATTTTTACTTAATTATATATGTTGTTGTGCTATTGCTACGTAGTGACTGCTGCAAGTATGGAAACTTTGATTTCGGTTATATACCGAATAACCGAACATTAAATTCGGTTTATTCGGTATTCGGTTATTCGGTTATTTACTAATTCGGTTAATAATTCGGATATCAGAAATGTATTATATTCGGTTTTTGGTTATAACCGAATAAGCTATTCGGTTCGGTTATAACCGAATTGCTCACCCCTAGTTGTAAGTGTTAATATATTTTTTCCTTGTTGTGAAGACTATAAGAAACAATGTAATGGATAACAATAATTATCTTATAACTCATTGTCTTTTCCACCATGTATGACATTCAAATAATATATGATGCAGCATAGCTCGAACTATATCCAATTCTTGTCTGCATATAAGAATTGACCATCAATTTATCATAATTATTTGAATGTTGAATAGTCACTGGGGATCACAATACCTTGACAAGCCCGACCAGATGAACCATTACAACTCTAAAGTATGTATATGATGCAGGGTAAACCAACAGTAGATAAATGCCATAATGGAGTCTTGAGATAATTGAAAAATATATACAACTAAATAGTACGACAAGATCAACATATAGCAGTTAAGAATAAGATCCACTAAAAACAATGAATTTTTTTAGCACATGTGTGCAAGGTTCATTAAACTTTTAAAGAAATTTCATCAAATTCACCAAGAACATTTCGTTAGATAAGTAGATTGTATGATTAATAACTAGCTTAGATGAATCAGAACTTCAGTATCTTAGTATAAAAGAAATCACCAGCTATGCCAGATGAAAAATTCATATTCTACAAATAAAATATAAGAATTTGTTTTATAAAAAAAACACGGTACCAAGGTAAAAATGTCTGAAATTAACAGGTCCAAGCCCGAGAACGTGCCTAAGAAAATCACACTTGTAAAGTTTGTAAGAATGAGGAATATGAGCATTCCATTAGAAACTACATCATTTCTGACAGGAAACAAGTACTGCATATTTGTTTCACTATACGTATAGGAAGATTCTATAGATATGGTGCTCTACAGGCCCAGACCCCCCCTCCCCCTGCCTACAAAAGAACCGAGAAACAACTTAGTAGCGGAAAAGCATTAAATCCAGAGGGCATAGTAACAAAACCTGTTGTGACAAAATTGAACCTTTAAGTGTACGTGCATGACACAAGTACAGGTTCAAAGAAATGAGGCAGCACAAACACGTGATACAGAATGTAAACTCATTCAGGACTAAGTGTACAGTACATATTTATATAAAAACACAGGCTCTAATAGGAAAAAAAGAAAGAAAAAACGATGAAACTCTTTTCTAATTGTATATCACAGAATCAAAACAATGTTTACAACTAATGCGGTTTCAATTTGCCGTGCGCTACATAGGCTAAAATGTGATACCGTGGAGGCAACTTTACAGGGATGCTTATGGTTAGGAATTATCTTAGAATCTAGATCCAATAAAGCTAATGTTTAATTACATTACTTACCAAAAAATATTTTTAATTTACATTAAAAAAAATTGATTGTTCAATAAAGAATTTAGTACAAATGTAATGCAAGCTAGAATTCTCATATTTTGATCGAACTTTTACAACGTATCTCTACTCAAGTACCCAGTTATATCTAGTTTCTTCTAAACTTCTTTACATTTTCCTTCGAGTCCAGGACTATTCTAGAGTCTTGTAATGTATGTATAATGACACAAATTTTGGACCCTAGCATTACTCAAAATAAATCATCAAGTCAATAGGATGGATAATTATTCCCTCCAAAAACAGATTTGCGCGTGAACTTCATCAGATCTGATAATCTAATAAATAGCGTAGCCAAAAGCTAATGCTCATACAACCAGATCAGAATCGGATAAGATACTACATCAGTTTATCTGAATTTGGAGAAATACTACCTTGGCATAGTAATCCTTCCAGACTCTGCGGGCAATCTGATGACCTCCCAAATCAAAAGCTTTAAACTTGATTTTCCCAATACTCAGCTCCTCCGACGTCGGATGCTGTGTCGGTTGATGCTGAACTAATCTCTGAAATCAAAATCAATCCAAACAAACAAGATCAAAAACATTTCGCATAAAAAAAATCAGCAGAGATCATCATAAAACAAATCTAAAAAAAAACACCTCGTCTTTGAGCATGTGAAGCAAAGTAGTTTTGCCGGCATTATCGAGCCCTAGAAACAAGATCTTAGCCTCTTTTTGCCATAATCCGAGCGAGGCTAACACACCATAGAACCAATCGAGAAGAAACATGTTATTCTTCTTTTTCTGGTTTTGATTTTCCAATGAAATAGAGAGATTGGAAAATGAAGAGAGCGAATCGGATTCGAATTCCAACAGATCTCGACTTTGGGAGTGAGTACCAAATTTCTCCTCACTGTCGCCTACCCCTACACAAGTGAAGTGAACGGGTTAATTAAAAATGCGTGGATTCCATGGTTCATGTGTTTAGCTAATTTACCGGGAAATATTGGTCAAATTTTCTACATGGTCAAATTTGGCAAACAATGGGCGACGACTATTGCTGCCTACTGCCCGCTGCCTATGTAAAATAAATTTAGAAAACACAACACAAAATAATATTTATATATAAAAATTATCGCAATAATAAAACTTATAAAAATCGTTGATATATATCTATAGCAACATATTTTATTAAAAATATTAAAAAATATCGTTAAAATATTAATTTTTTAAGTTTATAATACAAGTGTTGATCTATGTAGATATAAAAAATAGAAGGAATTTTTTATAAAAAAAAACATTCACACATTATTTGTTAAATAGTACAGCTTAAAATTTTATGTTAATCGCACATCAAAATTGTTAGTATAAAATTAATGAGATGATAAAAAAATAAATACAAAATGACGTATCAAATTATAATTAATTAATATTTTATCATACATGATTGAATCTAATAATTATAGTAAATTATTATCATACACATTATTTTATATTATTTAATTTTTTATTGTCAAAGTATTATTGAAAATGAATTGATATATAAATTATTTGTTATGAGTGACAAACTATTAGGATGAAAAATCAAACATGACAGCTCTTTTCGTCCTGTCCTGTTCTGTTCAGTTCAGGTCTTTTAGCTCATGAGCTGGCCTTCATTATTTCTTTTTGGCAGTTATTATTTAGGCTTTTGGGAGTATGTAGTTAGTTCCAAGGGTGAAGGTTATTGGATGGATTCGGAGGATGGGCAAAAGTGATCACTTGATAACGTCACATGTCCTCAAATTTTCACTTTTTCTTATAGTCGTTTTATACGAACATGAAAATTGAATAAGTGAACAAAATAGATTTGTTCTTGCGAGTAAATTAATTTTATAATTAATTTATTTATGAAAATAAATTTATTTTATTTTATCTGTTCGTGTATATTTATTCTTCTTCCTCTCTTCTTTTTTTTTTTTTTTTCTTTTTTTAATTAAAAATTAAGTTGTAAACAAATTGAGTCGTTTGCCAATAATAACCGAGCTGGCAAAAATTGAGTTATTTTCAAGCAAAGATGGACCCACCTAAACTCGAATTTGCTTAATGAGCACAGTCAAATATTTTATGCCATTCCATGAACGAAGTTGAATACACTTTATCTACTCATTTATAAATTCAATTTGAAAATTTTGTTTCATTTAAAAAATTAAGGGTAAATTACATTAATCTCGAGATTTTTAAACTCCATCTAATAGAGCATTGACGTTGGAGTAGAAATATTTTTAAAATTAGATATGAAAATGTTTTAGTGTTTGTATATTTTGGTTAAAGAGCACTTTTAAATGAAGCACTTTTCCTCAAAAACAATTTGTCCTTAAATTGTTTTTTAAATGTTTAAAATTCATACAACACACTTTTTAGAATTTTGTTATTTTATTTTCTCAAACGTATTTTTACAAATATATAGCTAAACATTATTTTAACTTTATTATGAAAATATTTTTATCAATATTCTACGTAAATCATCTCACTGCATCACATTAAATTCTTCTCTCTCTTTTTTTTTCTCTATACATAATTAAATTGAAATATTAAAAATAAACAAAATAGCTCTTGTAGATGTTAAATACTCGCCCTCACTCAGTTCCGCAAAATGAGTTTAAAAAGTCGTCAATTTTTTATTTTACAGAAGAGTACTTATTTTGTTGATAACACCACCAAATCAACTCAATTTCTTTACGTATAATAATTTTATTATTATGCATTCACCACTAAATTATGAATTTATTATTTTTAAGAGTAAATATAAAATAAAAATATATTATTTATAAATTAGACTCTTTTATAAGAAGGTGGGAGTAATAAAAAAGCATTATTATTGATTATTGAAGGTTAATGCAATTGAACGTCATTAGGTCGAAGCATTATTGGATATTTAATGCAATTGAACGTCATTAGGTCCACGGTGGACCTCAGACAAGACCAACCACTTTAGAGATATTTAAATACAAGATTAACAAATTCCAGTTTTTATTTTTACTAATGCTGGATAATTAATTAAGAAAAATAATATTTTCGCATGTAATTTTAAATTACATTTTCACATATTTATTCTTACATAAAGGTATGACTCACCCTACTCTCTTATGACAGAAGACTATTACATGTGAAAATAATATTTTCATTAATTAATTAATTTCTTCTAAACATTAAAAAATTCCTACAAGAACCCCATTACACATACATTGCTTGTGGCGAGACCCTAGCAAAGTGGTTCAATTTTTTTTAATGTTAATAGACTTCTTCACAACTACCGTTGGGCACTTAACATGCTTAGAACAATAATCACTCACACTTCCTAGAAGAATCCTGCATATATATAAAAATATATTTATTCTTAAACGTATGTAATATTAATAATTAACTAGCTACATATATATATATATATATGTATATGGGTCTTCATACGTAGTTACGAACACTATTCCAGCAACAAATAAACTTCTCAACCGTTGATCATGATAATAAAAAGCTCATACAATTTAACCCCTGTAACTAGACCTTGTAGGATGTAGCTACAGTGATATTTTTTCTAGCGACAGCGCAAATTACCAAAAAGCCTTCAATGTCCATTTCCCTACCGCATTTAGGTCTTCACTAATATTCGATATTTACCCTCAAATTTGTCTTATTTTTTTTAAAGATTGAAATTGAAAATTAATTGTTCACCGGTGACACAAATGAAGGAGCCATCCTCGAGAGAACTCCCAAGAGCTATGATGACGACACATTTTGGCTTCATCTATATCTTTTTATTTTTCCTTTTTGCTGCTAACTTGCTTCTGCAATCTCTGTTTCTTTTTTTTTTCTTTTTTTTAAATTGGAAGTTTGGATTGAAAGTGTGGCCGTTTGGGTCTGGGTTGGTTTAAGGGACACATTGGTGTTGCGAAGAACTGATTGTTGGTTGAACAGGATGGTGTTACTTTGAGACATGTCAAGCTGTAATTTAAAGTTGTTGTTTGAATTTCCTGGTCGATACAAATAATTTGAGGAAAAAATTTAAAACTTTTGTGTTTAAATATTGATTTGAGGAATTAAAGTATGTTTTGGAAGAATTGTACGAGGTAGGAAGAATCTAAGTTTTTTTTTTCTGAAACGATTTTGGATAGATGAAGGATGAGAGATAACTGAAGACCAAATTATGGCTGCCGTTATAAAGAATATCACTGATATCTAGCGTACTGAAGAATTGATTGCTGAAATAGTGTCTATCGGAGACTATATATATGTATATATATATATACCTCTTGAGGAAGCCATAGTCATGGCTTCCCATGACTAATATGTCTGCTTCAAGTTTTCTCACAGCTGCACATATCACATCCTTAGCATCTCCACTCCCAACTTTCTTCTCCACTTTTGCCTGCAAATTCCCAAAAACAATTGTGTTAGTGATCACCCACCATGAACAAACACATTTATATACGCAGAGAGTGATTCACAACTAACACTAGTTATATATATATATAGATATATCAATTCAGCCATATGGAACAACCATGATTTAAAAATAAGCATCTGTCATCTATAAATAATACATACAGAATAGAAATTCTTTTTAATTTTTTAAAATCAAGATTCTTATTAATGGACGGTCAAAGATGTGCATGTTGAAAAACCTTTACAGCCGGTGCTATCTGAATCAAGCGCGTGCTCACACTATCAACACCCCCCCCCCCCCCCCCCCCCGCGCCTATATGTATGTTTATAATATAGGAGTGATGCTTACTTTGATATTAAAGTTACTCAAGACCGTTTCAGCTCTGTTCATAACTGAAGTGGCCAAGTCCTTGCCATATTTCTCCATGGTCTCAATAGCGTCTTCAGGAGCAAAAAGGAACCCTGCCACAATTAAATATTTATTCATGAATGATAAAAACGAATAAGAGGAAAAGAAATAATATCATGACTAGCTATTTTAAAAATTTTACATGAGGAAATTGGATGATAATATATATATATATATGGAAAATTAAACCTGTGGCATCCAAGGAGGAGTAAACAGGGGGAGGAGGTTTGACATAGAGGAGGACGAGGGTAGTTTTGGAATTTTGGGGGAAAAGGTTACTGAGGCACCATGAGAGAGCCTGCATGCTCTCTTCACTTTCGTCTACTGCTACTAATATCCTCTTCTCATTCCTCATATTTCCTACTTCCATTTAGTTAGTTAGAGAGATAAAAGATGGGAAATTTTGACCTTTATGCATGTTTGGGCCTTGGGGGGATTTTTATATATAGCTGACAAGTTTTTGTTGTATATGTCATATATATATATATATATATAGCTTGTGAAATAAAAAGAGACATAATAACGTTCTTAAGATATTTTGGTAGGAAAGAAATCTAAAATTGAAGTGATTGTGATGGACCCGTTAAATACGAAGAAGAAAAAAAATTAGGAAGCAATAATAGTAGGAGGAATTAGGAATTAAGTGCACAAAATATCTTGAAACTAATTGTAAATGACTGGTTCAGTTTCCATAACTATGAAATATCTCACAACATAATGGACTGGTCGATTGCTGTATACAAATTCCATTTCATCTTATTTATTTATTAATAGGTAAATTTTGAAATAGAATTAGGATTATCTTACTTCTATTTTCTTGTACGTAAAATCAAATAAACAAGATTGTTCTATAGTAATCTAGAATTAAACTATGTAAATTTTATTGTATGTCAACTCAATCATAAATATTACTTATCGGTCTACAATGCAAACAGATTCGTGAACCGTTCGTATTTGGCTCTGGCTCGGGAACAAGTCAAGTTAAACTTGTATTTATAGTTCATTTAATAAGTTAGTGAATTTCATAATTCATAACTTGTGAACAAATTGAACTCATTTGCTATATAAATAAAACCATTCTAATGAAACAATAGTGTTTTCACATGTTAAGAATGGATGCTACAAGATGAAGTATATAATTATGATTACTTTAAGCATTAATTGGCCAATTCACCACAATCATCATTTGATCACAATTTTATAATTAACATCTTATTTTGTAAGTTACTTTTTGTAATATATATATATATACACACACGGAAAGGATCAAGGATATACCCCTTGATTCTACATACCTTACTCACCACCTTTAGCGACGGACCGGGCTACGGTTCGGTCCGTTGCGTATATCAGAGAACCGTCGTCTTAGTTTTAGCGACGCATCGAACCGTCGCTATATCATTTAAACCGTTTATTTATTCTATAGCGACGGAACGAACCATCGTCTGGTCCGTCGCTACAAGTGGTGAGCATAGCATGTAAAATGAAGGGATAAACCCTTGAAATAAACTGTATATATATATATAGGATCCGTCTCTCTAGCGAACCATAGGGAGCGAACTAATGACGAACTGGCTATAGCGACGGTTTTTTTTTGTCACTCTAACATAAAAAATCGGCTTTCTATGTTATAGCGACGGAAAAAACCGTCGCTATATATATATGTGTGTGTGTGTGTATAGCAATATTCAAAATTTTCCCATCGCTCAATTTTGAAGCAATTTTTCTTATCCAATATGTTATCCTATAGTATCTCCTTTAAGAGCCTTGATTGACTCCTCGAATTGAAAGATATTAATGCAAAGGGCATAGTGTCTATTTAGAGTCCAAATCAGTTTCTATTGTGTTTACATCTTGTGGGAAATGACGTTAAATTCCATGGCCTTTCGGCTATAAAAATGAACCTCATCTCCTATACCAACTCCCCAATGAATGATTTTCCCATTTTTGGGCCTAAAACGCACCCTTGAAATTTCAAAATCTATGTGTTCATACGACTTTTGTCAATATAAACATGATTATTGTAAAATTATCTAAAATAAAATAAATTTATTTTTGCGAATGAGATCATAGCCTAGTGATTAAGAGTTAATATTGAGATATATGACCTTTACATTCTTGACATTGTAATAATGTAATGGTGTACTTGATTATGGAGAGAGTAGAATAGATGCGTTTATAGATTTATCCTTATAAAATTATATTATATTATTACAAGTGCCCAAGTGTTTGCATGTTATGACACTAAATCAGACAGTGTATAGTGTGTTTGAAAATTCAAATTAATTTAAAAAACTAAATTAATGTGACTTATTTAAAATTTAATTTATTTAACTTATAAATATATTGTTTGCGACTCAAATCAACGCACAAAAAATGGTCTAGCGCATTTTAATCTGGAAAATGATATACATTACGAATGTTTATATCAAATAGGATAAGTATTAGTGATTTTTTTTTTTAGAGATGTGTAATAAGTGGGGTACTCCTATAATTCCTACCAATCTCATATATTGATAAATTTAACAATTGTAACCTAGCTAACAATGTATAACAAAACATTTTTAACTTTGAAGGTCCAAACAAACTCACATAATCCAACATAAAATTACACTCGCACATAAAAATATGACAACTACTTAAAAGAATATACTAGAAATTGTAAAATCTCAGTTAATTTATTTTATTCTTATAAATTTAATTATTTATATTGTGCTTATATAAATTTCAGTTTAAATTAACACATAAAGTAACATTTTCAATTTCAAAATGAAACATAAGAATTAGTACAAAATTTGGGAAAAAACAATGATGGGCTTCTGCTTGGGCTTTTCTAGATTTCTATTTCCTAGTAAAGATTTTGGCCTATTATGTTCTGTTTTTTTTAATTCTGCCGCAGATGTTTAATTGAATACGAGGCTTAGGCCCAAGCTTTAAGTTCCTAGTTTTGTTAACCCAAGGCCCATGTTGCTTCTGAAACTTCATTATGTTCATCAAATCCACGTGCTAACTTTGTTTTATTTATTTTTCATCCAAGTCAGACACTGTACACAAGGTTAATCCTTAATATTTCTTAAAAGTTTAAACATCTAATAAAATTATTTATAAGCAAGTGTTACAAGAATAATATGGAATATGCCAACGTATTGTAATGTCATTTTTTTTTCCGCATAAAGAGAAAATAAACTTCACATAAAAGAAGGAATAAATTCATTCAAAATGAGAATCGAACTTGAGACTTAAATGTCACATTATCTCCCTCAGCCTTAACCACTAGGCTAAAAATTCATCAATTATTATAATGTCATTAGATAATACTCCCTCCTCCCAAATTAGATTCCCACTTTTGATTTTTTTAAGTCAAAATGATTATTTTAAAAATTAATAATTAAAAATAAATAAATATATTTTTAAAATTATAAAAATTGAGATTAATAGTAAATTGTATATATTTTCTTTTGGTTATCATTTTTTCATCTCTATTTTGGCAAAATGGTACAAAAATTACTTTTAAAAATGGTTAATATAACTTTAAAAAAGTTAAAACTGAGAATTTAGTTTGAGACAAAAGAAGTAAGTCAAAACATGTGATTATTTAATATTTCCTCCGTCTTCAAATAAATAACATAATTTAAGTGACAAACAATTTAAACAAACAAAAAACTTAATTACATAGTCCATATGATGATAATATATATATAAATAAAAGTAAAAGTAAAAGGACAAGATTTTTTTGTCATAAAATAAATAAATACAGACGAAAAATTAGGTAACATAAATAAAAAAAAATTATAATACCTCTTATATCCTCTATACACAAGCACAACAAATTAATAAAAGTTAATATGAGTTTTTATTTTTTTTCGTTTTCTTTATAAACTTAATAACAACATAAATAAAAACTCAAAAACATAAATGATTGCCTACATGAACTTTAGTAGAAACTACTAAACTTCTTATTAAATAAGATTAGAAAATGCAAAAAATATAAAATTTTGCTCATCTTAAATTTTTTTTTAAAATTCGGAAGATATCATATCTATTTGAGATGAGATAGGATGAATCAAAAGAGTTCCGAACTTATAAAAAAATATATATTTAATTTCAATATCACTTTGACAAAGATACCTTGATGAGCCTTATAAGTCACAAGTTGAGGAGGTAGCAATATCCATTTTCAAGTGTTGAGGGGGAAAGTGATAAGGACAAGGTGGGATAAGCACAAATGAATAATAATAATAATAATAATGTCAGCACCACCACCACTATAATATAGAATATCTCTATATATTTCAAAGACGGAAAAAACCTCATTAAAAAATATCTAACTCAAATTAATAATCTTAAGACCCATAATAACAAAAACCACAATAATAATAATAATCAACAATAATAATATACTCCTTCCGTCCTTAAACCGATAACTTAAGTTACAAATTTCTTTATTCACAAAAGAATACCGTAAGTTATAAAAAATAAGTGGCAAGTATGTCATTTAGTGGAGTACATTAGTATAGAAAAACTGATATTTTCACATGTTAAAATGATATTTTTACACGTGTCTCTCTCACATAGAGATGGGACCCACTCACTATTCATGTGAGAGAGATCATGTAAAAATATTAATTTTTTATGTGAAAATATCAATTCCCTAATATAAAAAAAAAAAAAATACAACTCATAAGTCCACTAATGATAAATATGAGGAAAAAAAAAACTCTTTTTTCTATATCTTACTTTCCGCCGTCCTTTTAAGGACACAAAAAGTAGATTAGTAAAGAGTAAGGTTAATGCTACGAGTCTTAATATAATGACTATGTTGGTTTCACCTACTATCATAATATTGAATACCAATATAAAAATAACAAGCATGTTTAATGCTCATTTGATCCATCTTTAGCTCTACAGTTTTCATATAAATTAAAATAATATAAATGACATTGAGAAAAAAAAATATTCAATTGTACCCATAATAAACCCTACACAATACAATATAATTTTTTTTTCAAAAAATAATAGATCCGAGTTAATTTTTTAAAATTAAAATAACTTCTATATAATATTTTAAATTTAAACTACAAAATAAATATTTGAGCTTGACAGCATCACTCAGAAATAAAATACCAAACTTATATATGAAATATTTTAACCAATTATTGGTTAGAGATTGGAGGCCTCAAACTCAAACCTCTACTTCATTCAAATAAAAGACGTGCTGACATGCTGGAGTAGTAAGGCATACCCAGATTTACCTTTTTATTTTTTATTAAAAAAATGTGAAAATTAGGGGGGAAGCCTTTCTAGAAATCATTCACTTAGGCCCTCGATGCAAATTTGAAAATCAAAGCACAAGACCTAATTAATTAATCTTTTGAATAAGAAGCGAAGGCTATGTCTAGACATAGAGAGCAGATCTTCTGTCCCCAAATTCTCCGTCTCATTGTGTCCCACCACTTAAATGTTGACACTTGTATTTTTTTTAAATTTTAGAGTTAATTGATGTTAAGTAAAAGGATATATGTCAACATTTAAGTGGTGGGACACAAGGAGACAGAAAATTTGAGAACAGAGGATCTGCTCTTCTAGACATAACGTCGTTTTGAATACGACGGGAATCACAATCAAACCAAACCCCCTCCTCGGCTCCTCCCAAAATATAAAACAAAAGAATAAAGAGAATAGTTGAAAAGCTTTCCATTTATTAAATTCAGTGATCATTCATCTAAAAATATTAAATCCTTCAATAATACATTCACCTAAACATAATCTTATACTCCATCGGTTCCAAAATATAAGATCATTATTGACTTTTTAAAGTCACCTACGGACATGTTCAAATAAATTCCTTTAATTTAAGTCTCAAAAGTACTACTCATCCGCGACCGAAACGGTTGTTGAAACCTTCACTGACGGGGGTTTTCCTAGTGATCACTGACTCGCTGCTATCCATCGTCAAATAGCGACCGCAATTGGTGTGATCGCTAATGCTGTTGTTTCTTGTAGCATAAAATGCATGGGTAACAAATTGGACAAAAAGAGAGGGGAAATGTAGACGAGTGATTAATTAATTTCTCCAAATTTATTCTTCCCTTTTCGGGTTATAACATATATAAACATGCAAATTTCACCATGTTAATTGCAAAACAAGAAAAAAGATGCAGGCTGACTACTCAAGTGAAAGTCATTCAAGTAATCTATTGTATTGGTAGCAATCTATCTAATATATTATATTTATATCCTTTTGGCTCCAGCCTTACTTAATTCTACTTGTATTTTAGGGGATTAATTGCCTAGACTTTGACATTAATTTGAATGTGAACATCACAATTCACAGCTAAGCATTTTATTTTTATTTTATTTTTAAGGTGATAATTAAAAACCGGATGATGAGAAATGACACAATAAGGAAGCTAGCTAGGTTACCAACTCATGGTATATTCATATACAGCTAGATACTTCAGTTTGATGGTCATGGAAGAAGACTTCTTGATGTTTTCACCATTTTGGTCAGGGCAGGTGATCTGTAAACTAAAATAGACTAGAAGATAAATACCACCTCTTACCTATCTAGAATTTAATGTCACACTGCTAAAAATGTGTATTTTACCATGCTTCCAAATTTCAAAATAAATGCATGCCCGTTTGGACCCTTTGGTGATACTCCTCCGTTCCATAATATAAACTTTTATCTCGTGTACTGGGTTGTCTGTAAATTTGTATTTGTTAAACCTTTTTTTATAATTTATTATTAACAAGATGTGAATTTTTAACCTTTATATCAATATAAGGGATCCTATTACCATGAAATTAATTTCATGGTAAGTTGATCAATTAATCAATACAGTGCTGACACGCAGAGGGAGAGATCAACTCCCATAGTTAACTTCATGTTAACCACTCTCCAATAAAAGTCTCATTTACTATTTTATTATGCGGATAATTCTTAATATAATTTTTATTCAAATATAATGCTAATTTTAGATATATAAATAAAAATTAAGTTAGATGAGCTCATCATTTGGAATCTCTTATTTAGGCGTATTATTTGGGTGGGTCAAAGGAAGGAAGGAAGGAAGGACTTGATGACATTCTATGTTTCTTACGCCGCGTTTGAAAGTGTGCAACTAGATAACACAATCTTAAATCAATTAATAATTAAATAAACATTGCATTATTATTATACTAGTAATTTGAAACACCAAAGGGCTTTTTTGGTAAATGCCATAATTTTCTTTTTCCTTATATGGACTCCATATATCTCCTCCTAAAGGCAGAAAAAGAAGGGGAAAAAAAACAGAGAGGGGGAAGAAAATTTGAAAAAAATAAATAGAAAAGATGAGAGAAGAAGTTGTATTATTTGTGGATGAATTAGAATTATTAGCTTCAAAAATCCCTTTTTGTAGGATATGCCATGAAGCAGAATTTGAGAGCTGTATGAGCTTGGAAGCTCCTTGTTCTTGCTCTGGAACTGTCAAGGTTTGTTTTACCAATCAAACCGAAACGGAAACTATTTTCTTCTGGGGGTTTGATCATGTCTTTGTTTTCAGTTTGCTCACAGAGATTGCATACAGAGATGGTGTGATGAAAAGGGAAACACAACATGTGAAATTTGCTTACAGGTTTGAATATTTCTTGAAAATTGGAAAGAATTTTTTTATTTTTTTTCATCTTTAATAAGTATTTGTGAAGAAACTACGTAGTAACTCTGTTTTGATGGGTTTTTTTTTTAATGTTTTCTGTCTCTAAAGCTTCCAACTTTTTGTTGATTTTAAAATAATGCTACTATTACATAAAAAATAGTCACATAAAGTTCACATACATACACATGTATATTGTGGGTCTCACGTACCAGGAGGGACCTAAAAATATGTATGTGTGTGTATGTGAGATTTATGTGACCTATTTTTTATGTGATAGTAGCATTGTTACTGATTTTAAAGAAAAGGAAGAGTTTAATTATTGTTGTAGCACCCAATCTTCTTTGAACTCTTTGTTTTGGTGCTTATGAATTGAATTATTCTAACTCTGTTTTCTTCGAGATTGTTTTGTCGATTGTAACTTTGGGATTTTTCAAGCTCCTCTTTTTCTTGATTCCCCCATCACTTTTAATCCCTATCTCTCTTCCCCTGTTTTGTACGCCAGAGCTACATTTGTTTGCAACACCAATTTATTATTTATTATTATGAATTATATTTAATCTCGTTTCGTTGTTTTTAAGGCATTTGATGATGATAATTCCAAGTGGAAAGATAATATTCTTCCTAAGTATAAATAAATGATCAAAATAACTCGTGAATTAAATAACGGACTAATGGTGCGATAAAATAATTTATAATAATAAAAAATGCACCATTTCATTTTTGCAAACAAACGTATGAAGTGAAACTGTTATTGTCTTTCTTGCACTTGATTTTCTTGACTTTATTTTATATTTCAAGAAAATGGGCATTAAATTATTTTTATCTAGACTACTTTTATTTAAGCAACGCAGCTCCATTTTTTACATTTGTTTTAAAGTTTCAAGTCACTTAAAAGAGTTTTGAATTTAGAAATAGAGAAATTTGGATGATTATTTACATTTGCAATTTTGCAGAATTTTGAACCTGGGTACGCTGCTCCCCCTATCAAGAAGACACAATTGCTTGATGCAGCCGTTAGCATAAGGTTGAATTCCTGTTTCGTTTTCGCAGTGAATGCCACAATCATGGTTTTAAGTAAAAATATTTTACGTTTTCAAACAAATGAATAGTAGCTGTACAATAATTTTAAAATGCAGAAAGTATGGTTGCTAGAATAATAATAGAATATTTTAAGTATTTTTAATTTCAACGGCTTCGCTTCAAAAGAAGAAGAAGAAGAAGAAGAAGAGCGTAATAATTTGCCAGACATGCTTCAGTATTTATTTGTGATGTTACCAAGTCAAAATGAACACCTCCACTAGTCGCCATGGTAGGCACTTTATTTCAGGCTTTATTTTCGTTTATTGACAATCTGACAGAGTGATTTTTTGACTCTTAATTTGGAAAAAAAATAGAGCAAGTTTGGAAGTTCCAAGAAGGGAGATGGGTGAGGAACAGGTGGTTGAAGAAAATGATGACTACTCCGAATGCTCATCAGCTGCCGCCGATACAAGTGCCAATTGCTGTAGATTGATGGCTCTCATGGTAAAAGTAGTTATTGAATTCAAGAATTATTATTCCCTTTGGCCATGTTGAAAAAATCTATATATATTTTCCTTACAGACTCGCATGTTTAAACTTGTAAGAAGTAAGATCATAATGCAGCGGCGGCTGGGTGGTCCTACCATCATTCTCATGTATCATCATGATTTTAGGGATGTAATTGGTTTCAAAATCAGAGATGACATTTTTATTTTTAATTGGTTTGCAGTTTACGGTTGTTTTGGTGGTGAGACATATTCATGCTGTGCTTGCTGGTGGAACAGAAGATTACCCATTTACACTCCTTACTGTGAGCACCAAACTTACAAACTTGTCATTCATCTGAGTTGCTTACTTTTTTCTCTTCATTTCTTACAATTGCAGTTGCTTATTGCAAAGACAAGCGGCGTAGTAATTCCAATGTACATACTGATTAGACTGATTGCAGCTATTCGAAATAGTATCCATGAGGCATCCGCATGAGGTTAGTTCTGGTTTTCTCGCTCAAAGGAATTCTAATTAACTATATAATCCTGAAGACGAGGTGTCAAATTCAGAAAACAACAACGAGCAACTGCACCTTAATACAGAGTTGTACCTTGTAGAAACAGTCGTTTGCTCGCTCTTTCCATTTTTTAATTGTTACGTACATCATTCCCCTTTTGGAGGGACAAAAACTTGAAAACACATTTTACAAGAAGAGAGTAGTATGAGATTAGATTAGATGACATAACAAACCAAAATGAATAATATGGGCAGAGTGGTTGGAATTTGCTAGCAATACTACAAGTGGGGTGTTGATACACTGACCAAATTTGTACAATGGTTTGGCACGGCTCGGCTAACAACTTTCTGGTTAGTTGGAATTTCATCATTAGGTTTTCAGGACAAGTTTCAAGAGGGAGGAGGAGAAAACAAGCCTTTCATAATCATCAACAGTTGCACCTAAAAATTTCTGAGGTGACAAAAAACCAAGTAACAAATGTACAACAAAGCTGCCTCCCTAACTTGCATAATACCTAGTTGTAGCTATTTCACATTCTGGCCTTCTGTCACTGGTGGGTGGACATTGTTCAACGTCATCAATGTTGATTCATATTGAATGCAACTCGTATTTAATTCACATTCTGGCATCAAAAACATGTCGGAATGATGCACAACAAAATATTTGATTCTCTTTCAACTTTGCTCCAGAAGCATCCTTGCTCTATGCTGCAGTTCATCTAGCGGGTTAACAACTATACCTTCGCGGCAATCCCTATCCGCTGATACATTAATCAAGTTTTGGATGAGGATTATCAATTTCTCTTCCCAACTCTGATTGGACTTGCCAAACTGCTTACCATATTTACCATACATTCCTTCAAAATCTTGTGACTTGGCCGCAGCTCTTTGAAGCACAGCCTCGGGAAGTCCTGAAATGATGCTACTACTCATTTCATTTTGTGGATAAATGTTGAAAGAATATGTTGTTGACAAATTGAGTATTATGCATGAATAAAAAAGAGCAAATTTCATATTTCATCATGAATCCAGCAAAATTAAACTTCAGGTTACAGGATATACACAGGTATGAGATTTTTAACAAAAAATATTACTTGTTCATGGAGAAACGTTAGTAATTATGGATATATTCCTTCAGCATTTCCAATTTTTTAGTCAAAATATATTCGACTATTACTCGACCGGATTCCCAACTTTCTCAAACAGTAGTACTACAATTCCAAATTTAAACTAATTAACCATTTGGATAAAACACGACCTTTGCATGTTTACATCTACGCTGTGAGCAATAAATTAGCATTTAGCATTCCATTACTTTTATTTCCCCTCTTCACAGGGTGCTGGGAGGGGTAAACTTCAGAAATGGCAAGGTTTTATACAGTGGCAGCTCAGAAACCACAATCAATATCATGCTTCAAACTACAAGCATTTCATTAATAAATCAAGCACTGGCCTACTACTTCACGAGCGAGGGAGGGAGGGAGGGAGAAAAGCTATCTGTTTTCCTTTTGGTTTGAAATACATGAAGAAACTTACCAGCTAGCCGTGCAACATTGACACCATAGCTTTTAGGACATGCGCCAAGAGTCAACTTGTATAGAAAAGTCACCTCCTCTACACCTTGAACTCCTCCAACTTGGCATGCCATGTGATAAAGGGAGACCTGTTGACCAAAAGGAAGAAGTAAATATCAAATAAGTAGTTCTACCAAATTTGACACTAGTAACATAAAACAGACAGCAATCATTAATATTCCATTCATGTTTACCTAAAGATATTCATAATTAGCCCATCAAAACATCCAGACTACATTATATATCCGTAATGGTGCAGTGTGGTTCCGGTATTTTAGTGATGCAATTAAAACCATCCGGACTACATTATAAATCCTTATTTAGGGATGACAATGTTGCGGTGCGGTTCCGGCAATGGTGCGGTACAGTTCCGGTTCCAGTTTTTTCAGTCATTAAAAATCTTGAACTGGAACTGCACCGCGCTGGTAGTGGCTCAAGATTTTTTATTACCAAAATCGTACCGACAAAATTATATTTTGAATCGCAACGCACCGACTTGCACGGGATAAAAATTAAAAATAATTTTGACTTAATTTTTATTAAATTAGTTTAATATTTTACAACATACATTACAATAACATTCATTAAAATAGCACAAGAAATTTTAACAAGTAATATAAGAATATATGTTCAATTAAAATTAAGATAGCATTGTTATAATTTTAACATTATTATTTAATATTTATCAACAATATATAATAATATTCATAAATTAACTTTTGATATGCAATAGTAAAATAAAATAAAAATACGCATTTGAGTAAATCTATGATTATATATAGTACTCCGCTATATAAGAATAATAATACTATGAAATATAGAGATATAATTAGAATAAACAAATATATATAGAGCAGGTTCAAAGACTGGTGCGCCGCCAGTTCAGAGGCAAATACCAAAACCGCACTGGTTCCGATTTAAAAAAAAATTCACTAAAATCGCACCAGCGAGGCCAACGGTTCGAATAAAAACGGCTGTTTCGATGCGGTTTGACCGATTTCGGATCGATTTCGATTTAAATTGTCATCATTCCTTAATAATATAAAGCTATATCTATTTTTAAAGGACAATATAAAGAAAAGGAAATATCATACCTTTGGATCTTTCTGGTAGTCTAAAGCTAATCGATGATAGTGAGTAGAAAATATTCCCCGACAATGTACCTTGCTGACAAAATGTTCAAGAACTGATTCCCTGCCAAAGAAAATCCACAAAAGAGAAACTATAAACAATTGGACATCCTCAAACCACTGAACACCGGTGAAGAAACAATAATGGAAAAAACTATATGGAGTTCTAGTTACAAGCAACTCAAGACTAGTTCTCTATTTTGGCACATACGCTATGGCTTGTCCATCTGAAGTTGATGTCCCTCGTCCAAGCTCATCCAATGCCACAAGTGAATTGCACGTTGCTGATGACTGCAATAACCATCAAAGATTATCTTCAGTGTACAAATATACCTAATCAATTTGATATATAAGGATGCAAGGATGAATCAAGATGTTAGAAATAGGGTAGAAAAACTTAATATATGTAAAATAAGGTCTTTGTTAAGGGCATGCTTTGCATGAGGTGCTTAATTTATCTTTGCAGTAATGTTGAACATGTCAAGGAAAATCTCCTTCAAAATGAGCCAAAACAATATTAAATGCGATAAGATACAAGTCAAAATGACCAAAACTTGCAATTAAGCAATTACATCATTTAACGCAACTTGCATCGAAAGTCCTACAATAGCAGACCAGCCATCTCTTTACATTTCAAAGGCACAATCAAGCAAATACAATGGATATACTTGTAGTCGAGTTTATTAGCATAAAAAAAACTCACCAGCATAGATGCAGTTTCTACAAGCTCTGTTAAAAATGTACTTTGGCCTGCCATTATATGGTCTTTTGCACCCATCCGAACAAAGATGCAATCAACAGGAGACATCTCAAAGCTTTCTGCAGGTACATCTGCTCCAACCTGGGAAGTGATCAAGGTGAATATATAGAAACTATTAAAAACTGAAACTACCAGATCAAAAACATACCTGGGCCAAAATTACAGCCAAGCAAACTTGGCGCAGGAGAGTTGACTTCCCACCCATGTTAGGACCAGTAAGCAAGATGAAGCTTGCACAATCAGAACCACCTATATTCACATCATTAGAGATGAAAGAACCCTTGCCTAGAGAATCACTTCTGAGAACGGGATGTCCTAAACTTTTAGCAACAAGGCATGGCACTTCATCTAAATTTGATAAGCCTGAGATAGTTGGCCTGCATGTCGGTCCTTCATAATAGTCGCTTGCAATTGCTAAGCTTATCAACACATCAAGTTCTGCAAAATGTAAAAAATAACTTCCACCATGTAAGCTAATACAATTCCAAGTTATTTTATATGCTCGACGTATAGGTTTCTTTCTACAATTGGCAGAGCAAGGCAAGATAATCTATGACAAGTTTGTTATCAAAAGCTTAATGATTGAGTTTCGAGAATGAATACATGGTCTCCATGTAAAATCAACTCTTTTTACACATGGCAACAAAAAGATAAAAACCTACAGCTCAAAAGAAAATCAACAGTTGATAATTATTGATTTTTAAACTCGAGCATGCACACGCACTCATAAAGACGCATGAGGAACATAACAAGGAAGGAGACCTCTACATAAACATATTTTCCTTCTAGCATTTTGGACATTATAACAAAAAATACCAGAGTCCCAAGACGAACAACATGTAAGACCAATCTTGAACTCCGTACTTGGATGAAAAGGTATGGGTACCTGCAGTACTAGAAACCAGTTGTCTCCATTTATCATGATCCCCACAGAACCGTCCAATCAGCCTCTGCAAAATGCTTTTCAGCTTGGAGTCTTTCTCAGATTCAGCTTGAGAGAGTTGTCCAACCAAATTCTTAATAGCTGGAGTCCAATACCGAAAAAAGCCCTGCATGTCATTGGTCAAATAGAGATAATGAGATCTATTGTGAGAAAAGCATTCTTATTAAAGCTTAACCATTAAAATGCTAAATTAATTAGATGACAAATCAACCACAGTCCAAGTAACATATGCTGCATGTCATTAAAATTAGTGAATGTGACAGCAATTATGGAAATGGAATAAATAATAATTTTCATGCATCATGATCATGCGCAAGAGATGTAAGCATTGCCACCACTTTTCATTTGTGACATGTACATATTTGACATAATCATGAACTTTCGAGAGGATAATCTTAGACCAGTGACTAAATTCTGTTGAAATGGACCAAGCACTAACAAATTTCAGCTATAAAAATACATTTACAAACCAAGCACTATTCAGTAAATTTCAGAAGGTAATGGAAAACTGATTTGTAGCCCTTTCACTTTTAAATTTCTCTAATATTGTCGGAATCACACTTTGTAAAAAGTTCTTGACTAGCTTCATTGCAAAGGTCCAATAAAACATCTTTCTTATGATATAATCTCAATTCTTAGATATCATAAACAAACATTTAAAAGTCAGTTCTAGCTTCTACTTCGATTTTCACAAGCCTTTCAAGGACTGACGCAGGACAAACATGGGGAGAACAATTAAATTTTATGATGTAAAACTGAATTGGACAGCAAGAGAATAGGACTTTTTAAGGACTGGTTTGCTGGGATTTTTGGAGGTTAACTAAATATATGTTTAGATTTGATTGCAAGCTTACACTTAAGAAAATAATGAAAGCAGAACTCAAGAAGAAGACGAGGAAAAAACTGAAGCAGGGATAATCTAGGCATCAGAAATAGGGTCCTTGAGCATCAAGGACATGATAAAGAAATTTTCTTCATTCTTCCGTCAACTCTCCTGAAATACGTCAGTTACATGGTTTTATATTATACGAAAGACAAGCTTGGGGAGCACAACTTAGGACCAAGTTGTTCTAGATCCATGATACTTCTAAGTTCATCAAGTAACTTCTCAGCCAAATTACATAACCAAGAACTGACAACCACAGAACATGCTACAACCCAACTTTCAAAATTACCAAACTATCCTTGATAACTAAACACAATAAAGTAAATTAAATAAGCAACTAAAAGCATAGAACATATAAGTCATAAGAAACTTTGGGTACAACTTCAATCTTATATTTGAATCAGCCCAAGAACCACATAAATTATCTCCATTGAACGTGCTCTATCTTAAGCCTACCATGGACTGGAACCAAGTACAGAGTTTGGAATTAAAGGAATTCCTAGCACAATCTTTTACTAAAAACACAAGTTTCGCTACATGAGTGAAAAGCAAGGGAGTATTTTATATAAGCTTATATAGGGAACATAATTCTCATCTTGCGGAATTTTCACACAGAAGTCGAACAATATTCTTCATAACACATGCTAGTAGCCAGAGCTCAACGGCAGATGGAGAAATTTGCCAAGGGTGGGTAGTTTTCACTTTTAAATAAAAACTAATTATAGAATAAGAAATTTAAATGACAATATATAATCAAAAATTACAAAATATAGATTACACTAACTAAAGACTACATAAAAGATTAAAAGTCGGTACAAAACGTTTTTAAAGGGTCTTAGATTTTATTTCTTAAAAACTAACCCCAATTAACCAAAACAAAATTCCCAAATTAAGGGTGGTCACTTGCCCACCCTTGTCCAAAGGGTGGGTCTACCCAGGCCAGAGCCTCAAGTACTAATGTCAAAAAAATAAAAAAATGAATTACTTGTCACAATCAGAAAAGTCTATTACAGCTTTCCAACATCTAGAGCGGGAACACCAAGTAAAGATCTACTTCAGAAACTACACCCACTGTTACCTTTTTGGAGGATCGTAACTCATAATCCCGAGGAATGCTTCCAGACAAACTTTCAGGCACTTCCAAAAGGTATGCATCTTTTCCAATTGTTACATAACTGATCTGTGAGAGAACATCAGAGGAACAGAAAGATGGTGACTTTAACACAACAAACATGGGAGTATATTTCTATAGTTTTATTTGATGTAATAGTCAAACAAGTCCTTACTGATGCATCTCCAAGAACTTTTCTCTGTTCCTTCAAGTGTTTCTTTAAATTAGATTCAACCTCCTGAACTGCTTTGCAGGCAGAATCATACTCCTCATCAACCCCCTCTCGAGGTATTATACGGCCTGAATTATTTGCATCCACCCAATCAAAGGCATCCTTGAAATGCTTCAAAATGGAATGAACATCAGGAAGCCCTTTACCTGCAAATAACTGCTTTGTAAGCTTCCGAGCAGGAATATTGACAATTTGTCATAGCCTTAGAGAAAGTGTTCCAAGTTTACCGGTTGTTAGTAAGTGAAGCAATAGCCTAGCATCAACATTATACAAAATGACACCAAGTGAAGAGCACGCATGGGTCATTAGTTCACAACCGCAAAGAGCTGATATGAATTCCTGAAGCTGTTTTTTTGCAGCATCCTCGTACAGAATCACTTTATTTGCGTTCCTACCACTAGCTTCACTGCTTAATGCAGCCAATGGATATAACTTTTTAGAATACAATCAGAAATATTAATTTGCCAAAATATTAACTATATGATAGTGCCTTCTATCTTACCTGCCAGCAAAGATTCGTGCAAGCAGCCGTTCCATGTCTGGTAGTCTGGACAACTCTTTCCGAAATTCAAGTGCAAAAGATAGATTAACTCCCTATTAATCAAACTAATTATCAGACGAAATGTGGTGAAGACTGCTTAAAGGTTCTCATGTCCAACTACAATCATAATGAAAGATCCAGAACAGTATCATAGTTGGTAGTACAACTAATATTTCTGCAAGTTATGTAGCAAGATCCATGAAAGCAAAGAATATAAATAAAATGATGACTCAGCAGGTGAGGCAGCAGGAGAGAATAAGGGCAAAGAAAAGTTCTATTTAGTACTTGAATAAAATTCAAATATATACAGAAGTAATCATTTCCTGAGAAAATTATCAAGGAATAAATGTGTTAGCCAAAAATGTAAAAGAAAGAAAGGTTAAGTTATCCACATCAAGTAGGAAGACTTTTTCAGGGAAAATATCTATATTATCCAGTTAGGCCAACCCTAGCATGTTGTCTACCAATATTAATACAGGAGCAGTTTGTCAGAGCATGTCATTTGTATACACATATATAGCTTCATTTGATTAAACTACCTCTAACCAACCTCATCTGAACTATTCTCCAATGTTCTATAATAGTTAAACTACAATCTCTGTCATTCATTACAACATTCTTCCCATTGCTTTTCATTCTCTTTAAGTTATCAAAGGAAGTTTACAACCAAACAGAAATAACAAATGTGAACCAGAATTTCAGTACTAATTACTAAATATCACAAGATAGAATGTACCTTTAGAGCTGCCACTGCATCCTGGCGTTCCTTTACCATTTCTATATGATACAAAGGTCTTGCAAGCCATGTCTTTAACAACCTCTTTCCAAATGCTGTCGCGCAGTGGTTCAATTGAGCATATAATGTCCTTCATACAAAAAAAAACACCTTAAGATAAGATTGATGGCAATGAATTTTGAATGCTAAAAATGCTACACATACCCTGAAGAACCTCCATTTTTGCTGTTCTCAAATATCTCTAGGTTCTCCAGTGCTGCAGCATCAAGAACCATATATGGTTTTTGCATTATATCACTGACACCGGAGCATGGAAGCACCTCATACTTTGCAAACCTAAGCAAAGTTTCATCCAGAAAGGCTTGTTTCAGGTAGAAAAGAGTCCCTCCAAGAGCTGAGAGGGCATAGATGCCTTTCTCGCCTGCAGCCACAAGCTCAGATAAAACATCTGGTGGGCTGCCCCAGTTCCTCTCACCCTCAGAGGAATCACTAGCATGTGAAAGTGATTGACCATTAATACGCTTGTAGATATCCTTGACTTCACGAACAGTTTTTTCAGCATCCCAGAACTGCAAGTGGGGGACCAACTCGTTTACTAAAGGACTTCTTGTATACCTCTGCAGTACTCTCTCAGTTTCTGGGCTAAGCAATTTAGCAGGTTTTATAACTTCAACAGGTCTTAGTTCAGTCAATAAACAGCTCAAGACACTGCACTCCAAGTCATCTACGAACTGGCAAACAGAAACATACTTAGTCGTATAGAAGATCTTAAAGAAGATACCAACACAATAGTTGCATAAACAGTACTATATATAAAACTACATTACAGTGATCAAGTGACAAGATTAACATGTCATTTTAAGTAAGATGGTGAGGCCTGGCAAAGCACAGTTCAGGGAGAGATAGAGAGGATTATGAAGGTCAAAACTGATAATCAACCTGCTCTCATACATTTTGCAGACATTCATACTCATGCTTAGCTTACCCCCTGCCCCGTACAAGCATATGCTTCAAGGGCAAGTTCACAGCTATACCAACAATTATACTGGAGAGATAGTATAAATGAAGAAGGTTCACATGTATATATCCACAATTAATAGTTAGCACTGCAGATATTAGTCACTTGTATCCAGTTACAAACCTGTCCAAGAAGAATCTTGCTTGTAGCAACATCAACCACACAAACACCAAAGATCCGCTCTTGTTGGTTTGCTGAAGTTTGGCAACATTCAGCTACTGCCATCAGGTAAGAAGCGTCAGGATTTGTCGACAGCATTTCTCCCTCAGTTAACGTTCCTTTAGTGACCACTGCACATATCTCTCGATTAACAACCTGAAAAGCAAGTGTAAAATGTCATCACATTAAAGAAAAATACCCTCCTAAATAGAAAGAATGATATATCTGTTATAATTGTCAATTGATTATATGTTGCATTGTACCTTATCTTTAGAACCTTTCTCTTTGCGACGAAGCTCAAGCTGTTCAGGTGTCTCTGTTTGCTCCACAACAAGAACCCGGTAACCCTGCACAGTCCAGGCAGCACAAATATATATTTTATTAACTAAAATATGAGCTGTAGATTAAAATAAACAGACTACAAGAAAGTCCATGTAAGGGACTGTAACTTGAATGAAACTACATTAGTGTTGACAACCTTTCGAGCCAGCTTTTCTATATTCATTGAAAAGTTTTTCTCTGGAAATCCACAGTGTGGTTGAGTTCCCTAAAAATAAAACAAAAAAAAATATTAAAACCTAGACACCCAAATCAATCTAAATAAACAAAATAAATGATATGCCATGAGATTTAAAAGTAATGCTTCCGGTCAATATCTTCTCCCTTCCAGAGCACGCTAAGATTCAGAGAGTACCAAGCAGCTTGCTGCTACATTCAAACTAATTAATGCCGCCGTAAATTGCAAATAAATTTAATGACTGCTCAATGCATCCAAGCTTATTAATACCTTCATATACTGTAAGTCAAGTTCTTTTGCACCAACATGTGCATCCATTTCAAAAAGCTCATAAAATTTTCCCATCTGTTTCAGCAATGATATAATGGTTACCATTTCATGGAACGACTGACGGGAAAAAAATTGAAGATTGCATCAGGATTTATTTGTGCAAACTACAGATTACCTTAAAAAATAGAACCTTGTCCATATGCTTTGATTTAAACTCCCACCATTGTCTCTGTTTATATGCAGAGAAAGAAATTACACAAATGACATAAATTACCAAATACACTTTTCCGGCAGCTATGAACCGGTGTGCAGATAAGAATATTACCTGACCACCTGTTAAACTCTTCAAGAAATTAGGAGGCAAGTGTAAAGTTCTTGGGTCATAGTTTACATCTCCAGGATGTCTTTTATTGGCATCTCTACGGTTTCTATATCAGCAAAAAAAGGTAATTCATTAAAAGAATAAATACATGATTGGTAGTAGTCTCCATGATGCATCTATACTTTATATGTTAAAGTGCCTCAAATCAAAATCGTGGTACCTCATTCTCTCACATCATGATACTAACTTAATTTGACTGACCCTTTCGACAGACTTCTTCATGGAGAAGACCCTACAATACAAATCCTAAAGGTGCAATAAGAACTTACTCTGCAAGGAAGCCGAACTTCTCTGCTTCTCGCATGCCAAACCTCTCAGCAGCATCACCCATTAGACCATTATCAGGAAGATGGGATGCCTTTCCGCCTGCAGTACAACAAGCTCACTTTAATTGCCAATGACATATAACAGTAAAATTCTGTTGATGCCAATCCTATGATGCACTTTCAAGACGCACATCAAAACTAGAATATAAACATGAATATGCATACCACAATTGCTCTCAAATCAACAAAATTGTACATCAGCGAATAGAAAAACAAATAAACAAGGTAATAAATCGTTATGCTAAATGTACTGTTATAAATATCATATAACATTTATTCTCCTAGCAATATCAACCGGTAGTGCATGTAAACTCTAGTAGTGCAAACCAAGAGTAACTAACAGTCCATACTTTTAATTCAAAGAGGAAGCCTTTTAGATACAGTTAATATAATTCAATAGAATTCAGCTGCCACTAGCCACTCTAGCCATACACAACAAGCTACATTGAAACACACTAAGAAAAGCCTTCAAATTTACGTCACTTGTAAGGTTTGATCCAACAAAAATTGGAAAAAGATAAAGCTTCAGACTTCATCACTTACTGTCATTATTAACAATAGGTTCAAACAATTTGGTTATACTGACATCTGCACAATTTTTATTCTTCTTACTGTAACTTAATTTCTCTCCTCCGACATTCGTACGCTTTTTTGAATCCAATTTCTTGACAAGTGTCTTTCTAGCGCTTTCCTCTCTATAATCTACCTCCTCATCCAAATCCATATCCTCAGAGACATCCTCAATCACTTCTTTTTCTACATTCTTTCCCCAGTCTTCATCCGCCGAATCATCTCCGCCACTTTCCAACACCTCCACATTTTCCTCCTCATTTTCATCTTCTATCATCGAAATGCGACGGAGCCGCCGAAACTTTTTCACCGGCTCATCAATCCACTCAACCTTCTCCTTTGAAAGATCCAAAGTTTCTTCTTCAGCATCATCATACTGAACCATATGCTGACCAGAGATCTTATTGAAAGATTTAACACATCCTTCGTACCAGGATTGATCCAACGGCCAATAAACCCTAATCCTCTTACCAACGACTTCATCACCGGGTGATTTCTTCACTGGGGGAGAAGGAGATTGGGATGGGCCAATGACTAGGAGTGGCTTGCTGCGTTTGGTTTGAAGAGGTGATGGAGTTGTCGGACTAGGGCTAGGGCTTAAAGACTTAGGGTTGGGGCTAGTGCTAGGATTTTGTCTGGGTTTAGATTTGGAGATAACAGAGGCCGGTGAAGGGGAAGGGGAAGGGAAGAAGATGATTTGGTGAAGAAAGAGGTAATTTGGCGTTGTTGATTGACCAGTGGTGATCGGCCATTGCTCGACCGGCGGGAAGAAGCCATCGGAGTGTGGACTGTCCGGTAGAGTGGAGACTGGAGATTGAGGAATGGTTGGAACTATTTAGGGATTTGATTAAATAAATAGAGAAGGTAAAAAGGGCGGGAATATACGGGAAATTGCCGGGAATTCTTTCAGTCGACGGGTCGTTGGCGGGAATTGGAGGATTTACTTTAACGAGTGAACGGGCGTGCTCCTCCTTAGTGGGGCAACGGTCGGATCTTAGTTTTTTGTGGTTTTGAAATCTAACAAAATTAGTAATTTAGTTTTAACTAAAATTAGCGTAATGTATACAATTCATGTGGACCAAATAATTATATCGGTTTGATATATATTGGTGGGGTTTCTTACAATTTAAATTTTTAAATAAGTTAACACATATATGACTATACTTGATTTTTTGATGGTGATATTTAAATATTTATATACTATATTCACCGAAATTTCATCCACACACATATATATATATATAGCATTTATTATAGGTATATTTTTGGTCATTTTATTTCATTTTAAAATAATTTTCAAGTAGCATGCCAAATAAATGAATGAAATGTTTAATTATTTTTTTTGTTCAATTTTCAATTTTGATAATCATTTCATTTCAAAATTCTGTCCAACCAAACAACTTCCAAGTCTATTATCTTATTTTTTGTGATCAATATAATGATAACATATCATTGAGATACTTTTTAAAATTAAAAAATTTTAAAAATAATATTTGATATATACTAACCACTTACGAACAAACTCGTACCATATTTTGAGACCTCAAGATTGTTCAATCTAATTTAAGCACATCCTTAATGAGAAATTCTCTACAATCAATTGGTAGTGGTATTAAATAATGCTTTTTAGGATATTGTCTTATCATGAGACTGACTTAGTGGTGCACAACAAGCCGCCCTAGTCTGGTCCGGCCTGGGCCTGCCAGGCTTTGGCCGTTGACCAAGTCAGGCCAAGCCTTGACTTTTGGGCCTTCAGGCCAGGCCTTGACCCCCAAATCATGGCCTGATGAGGCCTGTAGGCTAGGCCAGGTCAGGCCTTGGGCCAGGCCCTGGTCTGGTTTAGCACTTACAAAAAAAAAATTGCATGTGAGCTTGTGGGGGTGGTGCGGGCTGGTGGCTGGGGGCGGGGGCCTGGGGGCTGGCCAGCTGGGGCCTTGGGGCGGGCTGTTCCTGCTGTAGCCTGTAGTACAGTAGTAGTGTAACTAATTTTTTTTTAAAGCATTATAATAACTAACTAACTATAATAATATGCTATAATATTAATAACTAACTAACTTAATAATATTAATATTATGAATAAACTAACAAACTAATAATAAATAACTAACTAACTTATATTAATAATATTAATAACTATTATTAATGTTATATTATTAATAACTATTAATAATATTAATATTATGTACCTGTTATATTAATAATATGCTATGCAATATTAATTAACTTATGAATATTAAATAAACTAAGTAGTATATTAATATTAAAATTTAATCAACTAACTTATTAATATTAATAAACTAACTCATATATGTATAGTTGTTTACTATGCACTTCGTAGAAAATACTGTAGATTACATTTTTATTTTTTGAATATAAAGTTAGTTTCATTGAAGTAACTAACAACTAAGTAACTAATTTATTATTAATATTAACTATCAACTATGTATAGTTGTTTACTATCAACTAAGTAACTAACTTATTATTAATATTAAATATACTAACTAGTTATATTCATTGAAGATGTATATTAATTAAATGTATTTACAAGAAATCAAGAATGAATAATTAAAATTTTAAACTTTATTGATGTATTAATTAAAACTAATGTATAATGTATTATAAATTATAAACTATGAACTAACTTAAATGCAATTAACATATTAAATAAATATGCATATTAACGAAATAAACATATTAATATGCATATAAACATATTAAATAAATAAATATGCAATATTAAATAAATATGCAATAAACATGAATATTAAATAAATAAATAACATATTAAACATTAAACATTTAATATACAATATGCAATATTTAATATTTAAATATTAAAATATGCAATATTAATATTAACATATTAATATTAATATGCAATATGCAATATGCAATATTAATATTAAATATTAAATATTTAATATGCAATAAATATTAAATGTACTTACAAGAAATCAAGAATGAATAATTAAAATTTTAAAACTTTATTAATGTATTAATTAAAACTAATGTATTATAATTTATAAATTACAATAATAAATAAGTTAAAATTTATTGTTTATTGATGAATAATTATAAATTTAAAGTTCAAAAATTATAAATAATTAATTGGATAAAAAATCATGTAATGCCTCAAGCCAGGCCAGGCCCAGCCAGACCAGACCAGGCCCAGCCAGGCCCGGCCCGGCCCGGCCTTAGGCCAGACTTTTGTTGCAGGCCATGCCAGATTTTTGGCTAAAAATACCGGCCTTTTCAAACCTTTCAGGCCAGGCTGGATCGGGCCAGGCTTTGACCAGGCCGGGCCCAGGCCAGGCCGCAGGCCTCGGGCCTTTTGTGCACCACTAGACTGACTTTTAGCTCATTTTACATTTTAATCCTCCAATAATTCTTTGCATAAAAACTTAGCCCAATTGCCCTACTTTCAAGTTGATTCTAATGACCTAATGCAAAATCAGAAGAAAAAAAATTTGGAATCCAACGCAAAATCAGAAGAGGGACAAGCTACCCTTTCAAAAGTTTCTGTATCATATTGATTTCAATGTATGTACAGCAAAATCTTCTATAACAAAATGATTGTCCCCTGCCATTTCTTTCTACAGCAAAAGGGCTGAGAGATTCATCCTACAAAACTGGATTAATGGATGCTGAAAACAAAACAACATTTGTTCTAAGATTTGCTAGTCTAACTTTGACAACTTTCTGGTAAACCATTCTGATAGACGAATCACTTTTCTTGAAAGTTCAGCATTTTTCACGCAATAAGCTTGGGCATTTTTTAGCATCGCCATAATGTCGTGCTCCATTGCTTTCACGCTGCGATAATAGTTGTTCTGTAACCTCAACCCAATTATTTCGGGAGATAATGGAACAGGAAATCTGCAGCAAATACCATTGAGCCAAAGAATGAAAATCATGATCATTGTTGTCCATGAATTCCAGGTTAACCTTAATTAAATGCACAGTAATACTCACCTGGTGCTTTTGAGCTAAGAGAGCACATAATGGTAACTCACACTTTAGTTTCTTTGAAATAAAACCATTACTCAAAAACAGGAGAGAGAGGGCAGTAACAACAATGTAATCCCCAAGTCAAAGGCAGGTAACAAGTAATGTAATGGGTGAATAAAAGCAAGATATTATGTGCAACATAATCTTTGATAGGATATAGATATTATTAGCTATGCACCGACAATCAATCCATTCTATTCTTTCCTACTCTTGTTTCTAAATCTATATTAACCACTTTATCAATGAGGCGATTTCTCTTAGCCGACGGCCACCAGCAGATGAAAGTTCATTCTGAAAAAGGGAAATGTGCCCATAGAAACTAGTTGACTTCTTAAAACTGGACATTTAGCATATTCACAATGACATAATAAGTAATGAAACACTTTACTCGATCAAAGCATATTACTTAACAACCTTCCATCCTATAATATCACCAAAGTGCAACCAAAATCGGTGGAAAGGAAACATTAACAGGAACCTGGAAAAAGAAATACCTGTTCACATAATCTGATTTTTGGGCCACTTGTTTCAATTTTAGAACCCCGTAATCATCCTGTAACAGTCACAGTAGATTCAATTACATCCCCAATTATTATTAACTTCTATAATAGAACTACTGAAGCTTCACAGGTCAATATCTTAGCAATCCAAAAAGAAAACGAATTATAGAAATTAAAAAGAGAGAAAAACCTGATTTCTGTTTGCAGATTGCCATAACTTAGACAAGTAAGACAGCATCCTGTTTCTGCTATCAGAATCGATACTGGGCTGCTCCCATTCGCTGTCTGGATCATGCAGTTCCCAAGGACTATGTAGATGAGAACCCTCATTATCATTCTTATATAGAATACCAAATCTTTCCCAGGGACTACCAGGGAAGTCACTAGATTTGTCTTTCGAAGAAATAATCCGACCTTCCCACCAACTACCACCATTCTCACTGTCATCCCTCCACCAGACTAGACATTTATCCCTAAGAGTCCAGTTTCTATTAACAGCAGCATCATAACGTGTTTTCTCAACCAAAAAATCAGGGAAGTTAATCAGCTCTGGCAGAGTTAATTTAAATTTTTGGCCAAATAAAGTTGAAAAAGAATCTATAAATCTTAATGTGACTTTACAACAGTTCTCCCCGGAGCCTGGAACTGAGGCATAATCAAGGTCATCAACCAAACAAGTTTCAACAGCTCTGATGCTTTCTCCAAATGATTTCCAAGGACCTGTATTGTATGAGCAGCTTGATTCTATATATTCTTGATGGCCCTGAGAATCACAGTTACCAAGTAAAAACAAGTACTCAGTAATTTATGAATTTTACTATCAGAATCAGTAAGTTAGAAGGTTCAACATTTACTAATTAAAAAGAATTTTATTATTAAAAAAATGACACTAGATACCTGTCTTAAGTACATAACTTCATCACCTAGCTGAGGGATGTAGCGATAACCATCCTCTTGCTCTGACAACAATAGCCAGTTAGATTTTCTCTGTGTGTTATGTGACTTCCTTCCAGCCGAAGAACTTTGGTTATTATTATAATAATTGTCTTTCTTGTTTCTAGTAGGCCTAAATCTAGTCATTTTCGAATTTGACACCCATTCGTCTGATGAAGGCCGATCAAATGTGTTTCTGGAGTACTTTTCAGCATTTTCTAATGCCCCTACCGATTGATAACCCTCCCTTGCCATAATGTTATGATTCACAGCATTTGTCTCCCGCAAAGATGCCTTCAACCTCAAGGATCTTGTTCTAGGCATCACATCAATTGCAGCTTCATGGATCTCAATTCCTGGCCCGTGATTATTGCCACAAACTTTTGAAGTACTTTCACTCATATCACCGTTATAACCTTTTAAATTGATTTTAGGCATTACACCATCCCTTTTTATGTCCATATCAGAATGCAATCTCTGCACAGAACTTGGTCCATCAGGTACTCCCAAAATGAGATTTTGCTCCATACACGAGGGACTTCCAGATATTAAATCACCTCCAGCACCAGCAGTACTGAGCCTCATACTGTTTTTTGACTTAATCCTTAATTTTATAGGCTTGGGTGTAGGGTTCTCTTTTAGCTCAGGAGAGTGGCTTGTGCCAACACCCAACTCATAACCTCTACTAAGATCAGACTCGGAACACTCTTTGAAACACGCATTGATTTTTACACCTGAAGAACCTTCACATTCATTAAAAAGTATGGTTTCATCATCGGCATCTCTTTTGCCTCTAAACTGGCCATCATGAGTGTCATGGTATCCAACACAAGAATCCATTGGAATGAGATCTTCTGCCTTCATCCGCTTCGATGTGCGAGTTCTAACCTCCCCCCACCCAGTTTTGGCACTGTTGTAACCTGCGGATGTCTCGATATGATCCTCAGCTATTTGTCGTTCTTCATCATCTCTAAAATTATTTGAGTTATGCTTTTCAGACAGCTCTGAGTCAATTAAATCAGCAGAAGTTTCTTTATTAGTTTTAGAAAATGAAGATGCTAAACCATGCTGATTGTTCCATTGGGCTGTGTTGATTTCTGAAGGCACAGATTTTTTATGATCTCGAAGTGAAATCTTCAAGACCAATCGCTTCCTGTTTTCAACATTGATCTGAGTTTCAACTTGATCCAGAGGCTTGATTATATCCTCAGACACGTCCAAGGGTCTTTGTTCAACTTTGGGATAGTTCCTATGCACTGTCTGCAAGTTCTCATCGGTTTCATCATCCTGGATGTTAGAATCTTGCAGCAATGATCCGCTTTCTGATGAATCATCTTCCGAGTCATATTCATCTTCCCCAGCAGTAGAAGCTTCAGAAATTTGAGAAAGCACATTTGTAGCACTGCGTGCAGCAACTCGCTGAGGTCTCAATGACATTCCGGTGAATGACTTCCTCTTGGTAGTTTTGCGGCCATTTCTAGATTTCTTCCTAGGTCTTTTACTCCTAGATGTGTTCCCATCATGGTCACCCTGTTTCCTCCTCTTACAACGTCTCCCGGAAGAAGTCATTAACTCAACCTGAAAGAGAATGAGAATTACTTCTTAACCAGTGAAGGCAAGAATACAAATTGATATCTGACAATATCAACACTTACTTCTGCTTTGAGGTTTTTCCTTTTTGATCTGCGAAGGCCATCTCTGTACCTCCGCTCAACCTTGTTGTCTTCTTCACTACACTCTGGATCACTAGAAGAATTATTACTTAAACTTCCTTGATCATCTCCACTGGAAAATTCCTCAGTAACATTGTACTCTGAATCAGTGTCATCATTTATGATATCATTCTCTGGTTCAAAGAACATGGCATCTATGAACTCTGGAAGTGGCTCGATCACTATGTCCAAATCTGCTAAGGGCAATAATTCTTGACCCAGGCCAATATCTGTGCCTACGGCAAATTTTATGGATGATGGTCGCCACTCAATACCCAGCGCACCAAGCCTACGTCGCTGGTAGATACTTTGATAAGGATCCGGATATGGAAGCATACCTGCATTTCCCAGCAGCAGAAACTATGTGTCTGATAAAAATTATTTTAGACAAGAAAACCTTATAGATGATTGGAACCAAAAACATACTCGAATCGCAAAGAGGATCTTGAATATTCCTTCGATATGGAGCAAGTTGTGTTTCCTGCATCAAGTGTAGTAGTATTTGTTAAGCTGATATAAAACCGTAAGTTATCAGAGAGAGCCATACAATGTATCTCATTCTTTAACATCCCCACTGATGTGCAAACCCTACTTGCTAGAGAGACAACCAAGGTGCATCATAATAACATAGTGCAACTACTCCGACAACATATAAGGGGAACCAATTGCAAGCAAGAAGACTTAAACCCAAGATATTGCATATAAGAGCTCAAATACCATGTTAAGTCACCAACAGTTCTAAAAGCTTAAATTGTTAGAATGAAAACTCAACAATATTTCAAGCTTTAACAGTATGCTTATGTTATTGATATAGAATAAGCTAAAGGGAACATGAGATCATGGAAAGAAAGTCACTCACCCAAAAACAGACTAGTATTGCTCATACATACAACATACTATTAATGCATGAAGATAGCAAACTCCGAAATTGTGTACTCTTTCCATTCTAAGGTGACTTGGATTGACTAGCACATAGTTTAAGAAAGTGGGTACACCTGAGTAAGAGTAGATATTCACTACCCATCATTAACTTATTAACACAAAGCAATCTGATTGAGGATGAATAGCGGAGTCAAACTTAAATTGCTGTTTAAATTTAAAAACTTTTTAAACAAGGGTAACATAGTCAAACAACAATCTTCCACATGGGTATCTAAGATGAGGTCACCTAATTTAGGATGAAGGGAGAATAAATGAAACTCAAACTACACATAAGTTTAGCAGACTTCTCCCTTCATAAGTTACTGAGGCCTATATCCAGAATCTTTCCATACTATGGCAATTTTCTAGCTTCATTTTTATTTTCTCGTAAGCTCCCAATTGAAGATGCATATCACCCAAAGTTCTCTCTTTTTTTATATTGAATTTTTATACCTAAAAATACTTGCTGATTCCTTTTTGCGGCGCACATAAATATGGAGCACATGCATTGAAGTCTGAAGATGTGATCTTAACAAGCACAATAAATATTGACAAGGAATGAACAACTAACCTGATCGACAACATTCCCCTGTGTGTCCTGAATAAGGGGGCGGTAATCCCCTAGGAAGAACTGTCAAAAAAAATTAATGTGCATTCATCAAAAAGCAGTTGCACAAAAACCAATCTTCGGGTAAAACCAGAACAGTAGTAAATCAAATACCTGGTCATATTTGGCATCCTTCTGGGACTCTCCTTGGCCAGTGTTTAACAGATAAATTTGTCCAACATCATCTGACAGTACAATAGACGTCCCATCCCTACGTTATAAAGACGAGTACACAAGTTCAATATAATTAACCCAAAAGGTAGCAAGATGTCCCTGGCTGTGGGTTGAGAGGCTCTTTGATATATCAGCTAAAGAGTATAATTCAGTGACTTGGTTTTTTCGCTTAAGAACGCCCACCCATTTCAACTGATTCGTAAGTTGATTTTGTAAACAATATTCTAGGAGATAAAAAGGTAAAGGTGCTTAGTTTAGACTGGTCACAGACTTAACCTTTTGCATCATTTGAACAATTTGGTTCTTTTCAGACTCAAAAGCCTGGTTCTCATGATTTTGAGCTCGAGCATTTGTGCAACCCTCTAATCTATAACTAGGCAAATCATGTGACCAACTTTCAGTGATATTTAAAGCAGCAATGGAAGAAGATCTATTCAGCAGCCACTTTAATTTAGAGAGGATTACATCACTCCTCTGATGTGTTCTTTCTAAATTAAAAAAGAAAAAGAAAAAGCACATTGATTCTAGTATCATCCAAAATTCAGAACAATTTATCATCAAGGCGTTTAGCTTACACTAAATAAATACCGCACATCTCTAGTTCAATACCCAATCCACAAGGAAATTAGAGAGCATCTAATATGCTCCTCTTTATATTCTGCCAAGTCCTTAGAGATCAGTGTTCAGAAAGTAAAGATGACTTCACACCATAACAGTGTAAATTGGCCAATCAATATCTAATAGATAGTTAAGTTTACAGTGTAGTGTGAAGAAGGAAGAGTATAGGCATATCAATTAATACAAACAATCAAACAAATAAGAAAAGGGGAATGTGACGTGCAGAATTTTCCAACTACAACTTATCACAGATAACAAAAGCTAAGATGAGATCCAATTTCCCAAACAGAATAATGAAAGACATGATGGAAATGAGTAGGTTCTTTACAAATTACTTACGGAGAAAACTTTCCATCAACCAACTTATACCGTCCAATTTCATATATGCGAATTGGAGTGCCTTCCCATATCTAGAAATTCAGCATATGAAAATCTCTCAACATACAAGGACCACTGGTGAATAATACTGCAATAAAGAGCAAACAAAAAACTTACATCCCACACTATTGTTTTCCCATCATACCCAGCACTCATAGCAATTCGGGGGTTGAAAGGATGAACATCCAGAACATAGGTCTGCCAAAAGGAACACAAAGTAAAACAACACGATACCAAGTAAAATAAATATCACAACCAAATTAAAAGACAGATTCTGCATAGAGAACAGTACCGATCAAGTAAAAGATATTCTATAGTCAAGTAAGAATTTTATGAACGCAATTATTTAGTCAAAAGTTAATAAAACAATAGAACACCACTTACAGATGCACTGTGACCAGTCAAAGAATGTACCAAGCTACCATCACTAGCGTTCCAAACACATATTCTGCAATCTGTAATAGATCAAATAATATATAAAGAATGAAAAAGAGGATGCCGTAAGGACCAAACAATTAAATGCAAGACACCAGTGTCCAATAAAAAAGCACCAGCACAGTAAAGAAACCATTTAATGACCCATAATGTCAGCAATTGAAGATTGCAGTTAGCAAGTTGATAAAATTTGAAGACATAATAGGAAGACCCCTAAGATTTTAACTTCTTGTCAAGCAGATATGCCAAGAGATTCAACAGATTAAAAAAGTATCAAGTCATTTATTATATGGCCACTATAGAGGTGATTAGGCTTCCACATTCCTTCAACTGATACAACCTAATACATTTATAACTTAAAGTAATATACAATAGAGTAGTAAAACTCTTAGATTGTCAACAATAAATCTCGGTTTCTTGCATTAGAATATCTACTTACATGTACCAAGAAGGGTCCATCATTGATTTGAGTCTGATACAGCCACCACTTTGTGCATAGCATGAAGGAGGTTAATTCTATAGCTAGACTCTATTCCCGGTGGTGTGCATTTGATCATACCTTCTCTTAAACGAAAACGTAAAATTAAAAATTCCCAAATGTCAACATTTGACCTCCACAAAGAAGAGCCGAGAGATATCCTGAAAAATCCCAAGTCCCTTTTTTCCCTAGTTAAAACTTAAAAGTCCAAATTATATATTTTTCCATAGATAAAGGGTATATAACATCTACTGGACACAATCGGTAGCTTATTTATAGGTTCATTTAAAACTACAAAGTTAATTTAGTTGTTGGCATATTATTAACATAGTAAATATAAAAATATATATATTATCTACCACAAGTCAAATTACAATTCATCTTCCTTGATGCCAGAGAAGTTCTTCTTCCAGTAACTCTGTCTTTCCTATCTTTCTCATTTAATGGCATAGATTAATGTCAAATAATTGGCAAGCAAAATTTTGAATCAACCTTTTATATCTTGTAGTCTATGATAAATAGAAACAGGTCCTATATTATCTATCCTACAATGAAGGATAGATATTTGTGGATCACCAAAAAGTGAACATTATTTTTTTACTGAACAAGGCAAGAATATTACATTTTCAACCACCATATATTGACAAAACTCAACTGTGCCGTCAAATGTTCTAACTCCAACTAATTTCTCCAAAAAAACAAAAAATAAAACTTGGAACAACTTGGTGAGAAGGGAAGAAGAGATCTGCTAAAAACGTGAGAGAGAGATCAATAGCAGATTGAGATGTAGAGAATAAAAACAATGTTTTTACTAAAATACGTTACAAATATGCACCAACTAAGTTAAAACAAGTTATGACTGAACTTATATAAAAGCTAGTCAGTTAATATCCAGTGTGTTAGGTAGATGTTATTTTCCCATATATAAATGTGCACGTGTAAATGGACTACCCATGATGGCCGCAAGCACAAAGCGATTATCCAGGCTCCAGACAATCATATTAACACCACGAGGAGTTGGAAGTAATCTCTGTCGTGGGCCTCCTCGAGGAGGTTGAGGAGGCATTGGGGGAGGAGGAACTTTGAGATGATAAGCTCTTGTCCAGCGCCCTATTTTTCCCTGAAAGGACTCAACAATTATGATAGAAAAGGGACCCATAGAGTGTATGAAATTGGAAATCTTGCCAGGCTAACTCACTTGAGATCTCCGTAATCTTGGAATCCAAATGATTGCACTGCCGTCACGGGAGCAGGTAACTATGTTCTCATGGCTATACCTAAAAAATATTAAGATTCAAGCAACATGAGCAAAATATAGATGCAAAAGATATGATCCATGTTCTATAAAAGAAAAAGAAGTGAACAAATCTTTAGTAAAGAACTTGTTCACACCAGGAGTTTTTAAATTTAGGGACTTTTTCCTCCACAAAAGAGTCCAACACTGAAGATCTTGAAGTCACAGCAGTGCCACTGCATACATATGAAGCAGAAAAGATTATGAAAAAAAAATCAATTTATGTTAAAGTATATACTGTCAGTCCGCCACTGACTAACCTAAACTGTACGTAGTTGACATCATTTTCATGACCAGCCAATAAATCAATCTCATGATATGGTTGCTGCGAATCATCTCCACTGGGTTTGCCAGCACTCCAAACCTGCAAGGAGATACCTCTTTAGAGACCAAATTAACCAAATCTGTCACAATATTTATTTTGAGATCTCAATAGTTAGTACATTGGTGAAAAAGAAACTTAGAAGTGAGACACTTCTAAGAAGCAACTCTGCCTTGGACACTTTTAACATGTGGCCAAGAGGCCCAAGACTTCTACGGCGGTCAACAGCCATGAACATTGAGACACGACTTCGTTTTAGCACGCTCAAGTAGCATTATTATCAAGAAAGCCAATAGGATTTTTTTAAAAAATCCATAAAAAGTATATAATAAAGTATAGGATTTAGCGATTACTTTCCTATTCTAGGAAGATATTAATTTTAGACAAAATGGAATTTTGACAGTGATAAAAGTCTCACACATACTATATCTGCATATGAACACTTACATGTTATGTTGTGTTTACTAAAGGACTACAATCACGTTAATGAATACTATATGTACAAGAACATTGTATGTTAGACAAAATTTTCTTTGCTGAAATCTCCTTGTAATGTCCATGTCCTACAAATGCAGAACTTCTGTGCTGACAAATCTAAGTTGCATCATGTCATATCGTATCGTGTCAGTGTCTTATTCCCTTGCCTATTTCCATATTCCACAGATAGTGGTATTGAACAGTAAGAAAAAATAATCCAAGTTTTATATTTGGCAAACGTACTCTTGCAATAGTATCAGAGCTACCAGTTACAAAGACTGTGCCATTAGCATTGTAAGCACAACATAATATTTGATGGCATTGTGGAGCAGTACTCAAGGAGGGACCACTACTTGAGGGACCATTGCCTTTTCCTGCAAAAAGTTCAGCCTCCTGATTAAGCTTGAAAAGCTAAAACTATTTAACAACCAATAGAGAGTACCACAAGCTATAGTCTACCTGCAACAGCATTTGTTGGCTTTGGCAGGTAAATGCGTGGACTACACTGAGAGTATCTAGCATCCCAGATGCGACAAGTCCCGTCGTCAGATGACCTACAAATATTTGGAAATAGTGGAATGAGAAGCACAAAACTGTGAAGTCACTCATAGTAGTAAAGTAATGATGCGGTAGTTGCGGCCGTGAGTAAGATGTATCAGAAAGTTTGCAGATCAACCAAGTAATTGCAAAGGGCGAAATTAAGTTACAGGAAATGCAAGTGTAGAAAACCTGAATGACATTAAAAGCAACAAGTATTAGAAGGATCATTGAATTGCACATAACCAAGTGAAATGAACCTGTATATTTTACTGGAATTCAGTATTCTTAAAAAAATACACCAGATATATTATGTTTATTTCTGCCTTCTTTTGTGATTAAGCAAAATTCTCCTTGACCCCCTACCAAACAATCTGTTTCCCATAATTCAAGATAGATACTACAATTATGCTGAGCCATAAAGCAATCTGATGCTTGAGGTAAGGACAACAATTCAATTCTTCTGAAAATCCATGCCATAACCATCAAACTCTATCTATATACGTCATATGCCATAAATCATGGAAGTGAAAGTACAAACAGAGGAGTAATGCTACACATACAAAAGAACCTTATAAAAAACAGCTTACACAATGATGTGTCAGATTGTAATTAGTTAATGATCTACCAAACACGTGTAGGCCAAATAGTGATTACTAACCACAACCAACCCACATCATTTAGTATCCACCTGTAGTATTCAATATTTAGTCATGAAAGCATTATTGCAAATAGAGACATGCAAGAATTGGATATGACGGCTGGAAAATAGTAAAAGGAAAGGAAAGAACCCCAAATATTAGATTTCTTAAAAATAGTGTAAAGAGCTGAACCGGGAAAGTAACTTGCGAGAAGATATATATAGAAATAATAATCTGATCAAAGCTACAGACTATAATATTCTTTTTTTTGGTTGTTGTTAAGTATGATTAATTCTGAATCTTAAGGTATGTCATCTGATAATAAACTCCCAGATAATAAAACATATATCCTAAGACTTTCCATGTAAAGCTCATTAGTAATTCTCCAATAACCAATTAAAAATATCACTTATCCATGTCCATTGCAATCCTTAAACCATGCGAGTTTGCACTGCCACTCAAAGAAGATGCCTGTGAGACACCCTCAAGTTCTGTAATTTGAAGGGGCTTCTGAGAATTTAAAAGCCCGAAATCACTTTCTTTGTCCCTGAACAAAAGGAAAAATCAAACGAAATCACTATAGAACTGGACCTCCTCAGTTCTACTCAATCCACTACCAGGAAGAGGAAAATTCGCTTTTTTATCAAGTCCTATTAGCTACTATGCGGGGTAAAATGGTGAAGGAAGAATGTATCTGAAGCTTGAAAAAAGGTGCTTGTAATTCTTGACATATCATTTGTCAATATATGTTTGGGCCTACTAGATCATTCAAACATGCTGCATGCACGTATGAAAGCAAGCCCATAAAAACCATAATGGAAACCACTTTTGCAACCCAACAAAAATACATGAAAGCATGCATAGCTAACTAATATTTTATGAAATATAACTAATAGATGAATATTGTTAAGTAGGTGTAGTGGCCTTCCCAGGTTTCCTCTTCTGGTCCTAGAAGAGTGGGACATTTAGCCAACAAACAATTAGAATCAATAAAAGTTGAACCCCCATATCACTGTCAAACATCCAATACCGGTACTTCTCTAAAGCTACCAGCTGAAGTAGACCAAACACAAAAAGAAGACCACCCCTCTCAAAGACGGGTAAAGAGCTTACTCGGGTGAGGGGTTTGTGTCCAGGTTCAAAACTTCTTGTTTAATTTAGCATAAGGAGACTCTGCATCAAGACTGTCCAAATATAGCATATTGATACATAGACATTTAGACATGTATTGCCCAATAAATTCAATATTATATAATATAGCCTGTATGGTTAATGTTCAATGTAGTACACAATTTCCATGTTGAATGGGAATAATGGGTTAGAGTGAGGAAGAGGGGTTTCCACCTTTTTCTTCATTAGTGAATACAAGCTTTTACTTTCTCTTGCATATAGGATTAGAACGTCCAATTTCGGACCTCGTGTGGGCACATATCTCATACCCTTGTTCAAGAGACAAGTGTCCGACACAAGTAGTTCAACCATTCAGAAGAGTAATAATTGTGCAATTTCCATCGACTTATTACTACAACTGATTTATTTCTAGTTACACTGAGTAGTTCAACCCATTCAGAAGTGTCTAATTACAATTGATTTTTTTTCTAAAAATAATTTAACAATAATCTCTTCCGATTTCTATCAACTTTCTTGGCCCGTTCTTACAGCAACAATTTTAGGTAATCAACAAGCCAAAGTGTGGTCAGTAGACATTCGACAATATATAAAATATGTTCCTCCACATAATCGAGACAAATCTGAACTATAATACATAAACAGCACAGTGCTTAAATTGGCTACTTAGGGGAAAGACTGACTACGAAAAAAAGATGCAGAAATTGGGCTTTGAAAGACTGGGAATGAGACTCACGATAAAAGCTGGTAGACAGAGCCAGGCTTGGGACTGAATGCAATAGCAGTAACAACACCCGTATGTCCCCTCAGAACAGATATAGGCAGCCCATCTGGCAGGCGCCACTGCAGCATAAAGCAACATATTAAAGTTCAAAGTTGAAAGAAGTTCAATATATTTTGTTGACTAGGAAAAGCTCTTACAACTCGAATGCTGAAGTCATTTGAAGCAGATGCAACCAAAGCATTGTTGGAACTTACAGCCAAGTCAGTAATGTCACCCTTTATAGTGAAAAAGACAACTAGAATATGTGAAACGAAAAAGTTTCATAATAACACCTTGCATCATATGTTATATGGACATTCTAAGTTTGAACTTACTTCATGTCCACGGCAGCTGACTAGGCAGAACCCAGTTTCCATAGACCAAATCTTGACCAGACGATCATCTGATCCAGTAATCACATATCTCCCAGAGCGATCAAATATTGCTGCAGAATACCAAGTCCAAATGTTTATAAAAAAATATTTCCTACTTCTGGCTCGAATATCACTGACATGAAAGGAAGAAAAGCCAGTCAGCCAGATCTACTTGGAGACTATAGCAAAGTTGAAAGGAAGACTGGAAAAGGGACGGTGTAAAAAACAACATTTAGAAACATTTGAAGTAATTTTGAAACTTACAACCATCAGGAGCTAGTATTTTATTGACGTTAAAATGACAATAGCTTATAAATGAATGCAACACCTAGAATACCAAATCTTCATCGTAAATCTAAGAATGAGAAAATCATACCACAATAGACAGCATTCCTATGTCCCCTTAGCTTCTTTATGTTTTGCATCTTTTGTACCATGGTTGATGGTTTAGCAATAGCATAACACGCAAACCGAATGGAAGGAGCACGGTGGTGTTTCCGAAAACCACCTCCAATTTGCCTCAAATTTAGGCTACGTACCTGATCAGCCTGCATGTGAGGCCAACGAAGGTAAGCTGGAAGAGGCTTCTCTTGCATGTCTGCTTTACTTTCAGCACCTGTAATACAAGACAGAGAGATCACATCTATCGAGTAATTGAATTGTAGGGAAAGAAAAACATCAGTTCTTTTAAATTTACGTCCGTCAGACAGCGTGCACATGATTTCTCTACACCACTTAAGAATAAGAACGCAGATAAATGTTTGTTGCGATTGTTAACATCATCAGATGATAGAAGGCATAAAGACCTTTCATTTACTCTAGGTAGGAATAACAAGGCAGATAAACCTTACATTTACACTGTTAAACTACTAACAATAAGGATACCCACCAACTACCATGGTATACTATTGACTACGAGAACAACACTAATCTTGAACCTTTGCCTATAATTTTACATCAAACACTACGAATTTGCAAGCATTGTAGATACTTGCACTCGCTACAATACTTAGTAAACAATTTAATTTTACACGAGGGGTGAAGTAATACTTGGATGCTAGTGCTGACAAGTAGAAGGTTTAATACCCCTCCAAATGAATCAACCCCTAAAAATGATCTTTAGGTAAAGTATCTTTCACGATAATGAAATAAGGTGCAATGCTCTTGCAGTAGCAAATATGCCCCAGGACTAAATATGAAAGAAAAAAATTAAATATAATTTGGCATAAAGCAGGATCCCGAGGTGAAACAAAGTCAAAAACTGAGAATAACGTTTCAAAAGTACATACAACCCAGAAGCGAAAAGGGACCAACTCCAAGCAGCGTAGGAACATCAGCAGCAGTAGGATCACATCTTTCGCTTATATTCCGCAATGGTGACGCGGTCAGTATCAATTGTTTCAGCAGCTTCAACAAGTGATCCTTTTCAATGTAAGAATACCTAATGGAGTAAATAAAAAAATTGTATACAAAGAACAAGGACTGTAAGCTTTATAAATAGCATAAATGAACCCTACTAAATATCAAATAACTTAAAAGGAAAGAAAACTCATTGTTGCAAGGAACAAAAGAACCACTTAGCCTTGAAAATAACATTCATATGCTCTAACCATTAATATATATAATAGAATATTACTTCTTGTACGCAAACCAGATAAGTCAATGTTTTTCATTAATTTTCTGCACTTAATTCTTAAATTAACTTGCTAGGAGAAATGATTTAATTGCCTCAACCATCTTCAGAGTTCCTACCATGTGATCTTTACTTGGGGGTTGGAAACTTTCTATTCCGTACATACCTGTTCCTAAGATTTTTGAAATTAATAAAGTGGGCATAGTCTTTGGAACAATAAATGGTATCTTTATTACATTAGCTAAAATTTATTTGTTCTTATTCATTCATATCACAACAAAATGGACTTTACCAAGGCTAAGAATGGAACAACTATTAAATCTTGGATGGAAATTTCTTTCACCTATTTCTCTCGGATCTATTATTAAAAACCTTTTCCCAACTTCATTCATCAGAGATTCATCCCTTAGCAACCCAGATGGTATTTTTTTTTACAACTCCTACAGAATCCCAAACATCGCTTATCCTTGCCCATTTATACTCCCGAATTGTGTCCCATGTTTCACAACTAATAAACCTTAACGCCAAAATCTTAATAAATCCTTTAGCCACAGAAAAAAGTACAAACTGCAAAGAACCCTCTTTACTGCAGCACGCATTCTTTTGGCATCAAAGCTAGTAGGACAAGATATTCACTTGTCCCTTATCAATAATATAAAGCAACTACATTATGTCCCTTTTCTTGGTGGAGTTCAGTGCTGCATTTTTAATTCCCATACTTGTCTACAACCTGCTTAGTTTCTCAAGCAAAGATTTGACATTACATCTAACTGTATTATAATTAATCCCATAAATGTGCTTGTAAGGGTGAATAGTTCAAATTGCTAATCAATGCTTACTATGTTTTTTTCTGTCCACCGTGATGAACACTAACCCAAGAAATATTTGCCATTTATCACCAGATCAAATGTCAATCTGGCGCACCCTTGCGGAGTTCATATAACAGTAATGTGAAAATGACATGTATAGCTAGATGGAACACCCTTTACTCAAATATCCTCAAGATTCTTGCTCATAGGGAATATAAAGATCTTATGCAAGATGCAGCTAACTAACGAAATCCACTAGAAGTTGAGCAAGATTTGTAATAAATAATATGACTTTGCGAACAACATGCGTGAAGTTCTATGTATAGAAAAAATATCTAATTTATCAGAAGTTCAGCTAAGAATACCTAATGTCTTATTAATTAGTTGGTATGTTCAGTGTGCATAGATGAAGTTAGCGTCATACAAATTAATGAAGTTGGTGTTCTTTAAAGAAACTACAAAGAAGATTGTTATTTGTCTCCACTAGGTAATATGAATATTCATCTTTGGCATCATATAGTAGACTATAATAAAACAAAACGGCTCCAGCACTAGACATCTATAAATCCAAATAGAATAACATAGACAAATGAACTTAGAAGTCTCCAACTGGATGTAAAATCAAAGCCTCAAACATCTAGTTCAAAAAAATTACTTGGAAAAGACACAAATGAGGCAGGAAAAATATAAAAAGCATATTTAATACCTTTCAACTACTTCGTCATAGGTTAAAGGGAAAGAACTGCCATTGTCATTTTCATTCCCACTGAATTCACCACTCCTTGAATACCAAGCATGATATCTCCTAGGTAGGAGCTGATGTTCCCCAAGTTCACTCCAGAACTGTCTGAAAGTTCTCTGGCATGGCCCAGCAGATAAAAAATGCATAATTAAAAAGTAAACTTCACTGAGGTCAATATCCAAATCCGTTCTAACAGGACGACCAGGAGCTCCGTCCTTTTCTTCAAATTGAGCCTTTGCATGCACCTTGTGTGAATAATTTAGAGGAACCATACTTAAAGGTGTATCATTAAAAGACGTGCACTTCTGGAAATCCATGCTTCAGTGCAACCTGAAGCAGCATAACAAGCATCCTCTTAAACTCCTCATCTAAAGTTAGCACAAACACTATAGAGAGATCAAAGACAGCAAGACACATTAGAAAAGCTAGACAGCTTTCAATATCATCCCAAGCAAAAATGATTTCAACTCCAATGATAAATAGCAAAACCTTCGTCCCACTTATGTGTGCTCTTTCAAAAACAATGCAAACTGCAAGGATCTTGCTCTGTCTTGACAATACATTCAAATGTTATATGGTGAATATGTTCTTCAAAATTACACGGATTTTGAACATATCGAGAGCATGTTTATACATAACATTTTAAATATTTTTTATATTCTCAATGAAGAAGTTTACACGATACTAATCAAAGAAAGAGAATAGTTGTATTAAGTATAGGAACAAAGCTATATAGTTACTATTGTGAATCTTGTATGCACACTATGTATATATTCACAAAGGAAGACGAAGCCTGTCTATATAGGCTGTAAACTGACTTAGGCTGTGTACAATCATGTTAACTGTGATATGATTATTTAGTATTTACAATAACTAGCCGTCTCTCTCTCCCCTCCCCCCCCCTCCCCCCCCTCCCCCCCCCCTCTCTCTCTGTGTATATAAATAAACATATACATATGTATATATGTGTGTGTGTATTTATACTTGCATATTAATTTTTTCAAATGCAAAGGACTTTATCATAGAGGGGTTTTTTATTTTTAAAGAAAACTGGAAAGAGAGAGAAAAAACACAAATTCTGTGAATGCATAAAAAAAGAATAGAAAGAAGAGAGAAAATCTGGGATTGCATAAGAAATGCCAAGAAAAACGTACGAGAAAACAAATCCAAAGTCTCTAAAGTCCAAATTCTTTATCAGAAAGTGAATATAACACTTATGCTACTGATACACAAGTACTAACCATCATTAAATATTAGGTTCATATGTAACGATCGCTACCATTTCAGAGCAACAATGAGTTGTGTCAACAATTGGCTAGCGTGATCTTTAATAGACGTTGTATTGTAGCGGTGAGCAAAACTAGGAATGCTTTAAAGATCATTGGACAGGGAAAGTTCCAAAATTCGGGTACTGACCAACTCATTCTATAACAAACTTTGAGAACATGGTAGTGTTTAGGAGTTCAAATATAATTGTAAATGTTTAACAGCTGATTCCACTAGAGAGGTGATCGTTAACACGATATCCTAGCAGGAACTAGGAAGTTTTTGTGTCAGCTTACTTACCATGATAATAAAAAACTATTTAAAATGTTGGCAACACTCGTGAGAGGCAGAAAAAAGATGCATTAAGTATGTTGTTACATCTCTCTATAATAGTTCAATCTCTTAGAATAGCTGGTTATTAACATTGTACATTAGTTTGGTTGAAGATTCATCTTTCTTGTTAGCTTGCAAGTCTTTATTAAGGAAAACTATCATTATCATAATAATAATAATTATTATTATTATTGTAATTACTACTACTACTACTGCTGCTACTACTATTATTATTATTATTATTATTATTATTATTATTATGTTTTAGTTCAGAATTTTGGTACTCCAAAGTCCAAACCCAAACACAATGTCAATGACCAACTGCTCTAGAAGCTTGATGCATAGTGAATTGGTCTGAACAACTATAAATTGCTGAATACATTTGCTCAGATTTCTGTAACTGACTAATAATAGGATTATAAATCGTCGATGCCGTCAGTGTGATTGCCGAAGAATATGCTCCATAATTCAACATGCATATTTACTGCATAATTGTAGCACTTCCATGCTTGAATGTTATGGATTTGAAAGAGGGACATAAATTGTAAATTGTAAATTAAAGGAAACCATCTATTATAAACGTAAACAGGCCAATTACGCAATAACCTAATGGCTTGGTTCAATATCCATGCTTGCATGTTATTGAACATGTTTGAGCTCGTTACAAGGCCGTACAAGTTTATGCATTGAATTAGTTAAGCTGAACTTGCCTATACAACTCAAGGTTCAGTAAAGTAAATATGAAGTTTCTAGTTCGCAGAATCTATGCTAAGATAACCTTAAAAACTAATATACTGGAGACTGGTATCCCTTCAAGCTTGCTTGATCATCTGCAAGTATGATCGATGGCAGGCAGCAAAGCAATCATGGTCTAGTAACCAACATTATTTTCTTCCTTTTCAATAACTAATTGTATGTACATCAGTTGATAATCCTCCACAAGAGATCAACTAACAACAACATTGATGACATACTAAGTTGCCATTAAATGTTGAGGAAAAGGCTACTCGGCCAATTTAATAGCTTATTATACATTTTGGGGGGGATGAGATATAAGGAAATAATTTCAAGGATTCACCAACACTAATGAATTGCTGTTATTGGAAATGCTTCATCAATAGATAACCAGCTGGTTCTTCAAATATACGAGGGATGTGCAAAGAAGACGTGTTACATATGTTTGATGTAAAATATTTTCCAAACCTCATGATTTATGCACATATGCAGACAGCTTTCCTTTTTCTCCCTAAGGGTAACTTATACAGACAGCCATAATTCCATGCACATGTGCCTAACAATATACATGCATCTCTACACGTCCACATATAACTTAAATATATATATATATATATACACACACACACGTGTATATAACATGAATACACAAAATGAACATACTAGCAAGGGCAGTCCTACACTAGGGGGCGGTGGGGGGCAAGGGACTTTAGTGAAATTTCTTCTATAAATAGGGATACCTACTTGCATGTTTAAAACATGTAGTTCATAATAATTAATACTTCGTTCACTTCATAAAAAAGATTTCCATTTTGATTTCTTAAAGTTGATTTTTGAAATTTTAGATTTATAAATTAATGTGAAATTAATATAAATTTAGATAAGACAATCATAAATACCATTTCCTCTGATCCACAAAAGATTCCTATTTGCAAACCTTATGAATTTCAAGGATATGTTTTTGTTTTATGTTTAATCGGAGTTTTTAGTTTGATAATGATGGTATGATAATGTAATTGTAATGATAAACTTAAAAACATTGTGTCAATTTTGCTACCATTAAAAATGTGAATTCCTTTTTCTAACATATCAAGTTAAATAATATCTTTATATTTCAATTGTAATATGTCTCAAATAACTTCACTAGATATTATCAATTCGTTGCTTATATAGTTATATTGTTATTATTTTTCAACAGAACAATATCAAAAGATCAACACTATGGATTATAAATATTATACGCAAAAGTTTATCACGCATTTATTTAATTATATTTTCTCTATACATAGGGTTAATGACTTCGTTTAAAATATTTCATTTTTTTGCAAAAACTCTCCTCCATAGTTGAAAATTTCTGGGTCTGACACTGTTGTAGCATCATTGTCCTTGCTACCGAAGTTCACTAGTAAATGTCTCTTCACTGATCATACAAGTTTACACAAAATCAGCAGATAATATTTTTAGTATAGTATATTAGAATGTTTTAAGGTGTGAAGCATGTTCCCCAAAATAAAAAATAAGACTTCCACAACATTTTAAGACTTGTAAATCATTTTGTATTAGACTTTGCTTTCTTGACAAAACCCTGATACCATACATACATATATATATATATATATATATATATCATAAATGTATTAATAAACCAAGGTAAAAGTTAATGCAGTAATTGAGACACTGTACTATAAACTATATTACTTAACAACTCAACACATCCATCAATACTTCTAAATAAATAACAAACGATAACATTAAAAAAAATGTATAATCTGTTCAACTGGGCTAAACTAATTTTTGGTAACTGAGTCGTACCGAAAAAAATCATTTTTTATGAAGAAAAAAAAATCTAATATTGTTCATAACTAATAAATCCAGTATAAGATATTTAGTAGTATAAGATTTGAAGGTCTATTCAACTACAGATAATCTATTGTTCCTACTAGACAGATTGCCGCACTTACCAAAATTAAAAATAAAAACAAAATCCAATAATCCACATTCAATCAATTTAGCATAACGGATTCTGTATCCTCTGCTCCAATTTCTCGGCAGTAAAAATGAAATTCAAGCTAAGTTAATAATGTTTTATAAGCAAAGATCCAACATATATACCTTTTCTCTAACAGAAAATCGGCAGGGATATGATGAGCAACAATATTTCTTCGTTATATCGATATTGGGAAATTCCGGAAAAACGAGCTTCGAGTCCGTTTGGATACTGAGGAAAATAGGTTGAGTTGGTTTGGTTGGTACATTAGAATTGTGGCTCTTTCTCGGGGAGAGCGGAAAGATTAAAAATAAATAAATAAATTTAAAGACAGATTCCTGGTGAAATACTTTTATTTTGATGAAAATTTGACATTAAATTGTAGTTATTACAGTTTCCATAAAAAGGTGAATATTATCAGGGTTTTGTAGTAATATACAGTAGTTTGCTCTTCCATCTAAAAAAAGAGAGCAATTTATTAGGTTTGCCGAGATAGGGCTAAAGAAAAGCAATTTATTAGATACTGGAAGGCAATAGATTTTCTTCCTTTTTTTTAGACTTTTATTTTTTTCCCTTATTGGGAAGGTTTCTATTTAACTTTTGCTAACGTTCCGTCTGAAAATTTTAAAAATAAACAAATCAAATCAAATTTAACAATATATTTCTTTTAAAGTTTGATATTAAGAATGATAACATAATATAGTGTTTTATTAAAATTCTCCAATAACTTTTTAGATTTGTTTATCATTTACGAAGTTTTAAATATTGTTTTAGTTAAAAATAATAATTAGATATACATTTAAAAAACACATTTTTTAAAGAAAATAATATTCCTAATATTTAAGAGATATATGTGAAATGATAGTATTCAATGTACTTAAAATATAGGGATTAATGAAAATTTGATAATTTTATGAGGAATAATTATAATGCGTGCAAATTATAATTATAATAATTAATTGTATAAATGGTAAGACTCATATAATGCATACCAATAAAGTTGTATAAAAAATCAAAATGTAGATCTCATTTTCTATTTTATTTGCACAACTAATTATGAGTGAATGAGGTAACTAGCAAGGCATTTGATAGTCAATTTTGTTGTGGTAAAATTATAATTCTCAAAATATAAATAATGACATGTTAGAAATTTTATGTCCCTCTATTGTAATGAATACATATATCGTCAATAAAAAATAAATTAAAATAGATATAGTAAACAAGTATTCACTTAAATATGACCATACTATAAAATTATAAAGTAATTAATATTATAGAACAAGATGCGCAGATCTTAACAAAATTTTGTTTATCATCTCAAGTTAAATTGTGTTTTGATCTCCGTTTAATAACCATCGTATTATAATTATTTATTTATGGATATAAGTAGGATACATTTAAATTGAACGATTCAAATTTAAATAAATTATTGTGAATTTTAAATTTTAAAGTTTCGACAAATCAATTTAAAAGGTCGAACATATATCCTTAATTTTGAAAATGATGAATATTATTTTGACCCAACAGATGAATGGTATGAATTTTTATGAAGTTCTGAAAAACTAAATAGTGTAAAGTGTAAACAACCTATACCTCGTATTCTAATGTCTACACTGAAATAACCATGTATAGGTTAGCATACTACAGAGATATTTCGGGTAGTGTTTTGAGAAGTTTCAATCTTGTTGGTTGTTTCTGAAAATACAAACACCAATACAATATATAGGCCGTCAAAAATGAAAAATAAAACCATCTAAAAAACTGTCGTATATTACTCTTATATCTGGTACTGATATCCCAATTATTTTGGTATTTAAATGGAAAACATGAGACCATTGCAAGCTCAGCTTCCTCTATTAATAACTTTGCTTATCTTCCCCTCTAATACAAGCAGGCAGCTTAAATTGCCAACTTGAAAAGTTGCAGTGTTCAACTAGAAAGAAAGAGCTATAACAACAATCTGGATTGATACTCGTACAACTAGAAAGTTTGCTCAAGGTGCAGCATCATGACAAGGATACAAGAATCCCAACAACCCCATAATTTTCCTTGTTGCAGTTGCTGATACATAATAATGTACCAAGTAAAAAGACACATTAAGCATCAATAAATCGGATATCGAAAGTGTTTGGGTGTATCTGCCACACGTTTAATGCTGCATATTCCTCTAAACACTCTTTCAACTGGGCTTCACTGTATCCCTGTTCAGAAGTAAACATATCAAAAGATCAGGCTGCTGCAGCAGCAGCCGAATGGTAGCAATATAATACACCAAAACTAACAAATATTTATGGGTTACAATTACTCAAAGTATAAGTCTGTTGGTGAAGGTTTCAAATTTATGCTTATTTATTTGTATCTACACAAGTACAAGCACATCCACATAACATCCCTCTAATGCTTTGATGTTGACTTTGACCTTCACTGAATTCCTAAAACTCAATGCTTTGTTACTTAATTCAACAATCATTACAAACTCAATTAGCTTTCACAGACTAACCTTTCTAGAAATCCAGTTGAGTGCATGGGCATAGCTGACATCCATCTTGTTAGTCCTAGCAGCTTCATCTCGCAAGATTGAATAAATATCAGAGATTGCATCCAGACCAGACTTCTGGCGATCATCTGAATACAAAGAAAACTTTGACATCTGCATTAAACGAAGTGCTTCATCCACATCACTCTGAGCAACAGTGTTCGAGAACCGGAGTCGTGCCAATGCCTGTAGTAAAGTGAAATAAGATTTTTAAAACTTTTAACTTTGTAAGAAAACTAGCATACCATAAACCTCTATTACACTCTGGGGAAAAACATGCTTAAAACTTTGCCCAACCCACTGTATGAACAAAGGTTGGAGGTGTTGACCATACTGGGTAGACATCCAGGAGTTCGTGCCCTTGCTTGACACATACCAGACCCAACCTAAACCTGATATCTCGGTACTCAGGTCAACCTTTAAAATGGGTAATTTAATATTGTACCTTATAATTACATTATTAGCTTAAACAGAGAACAGGAAGAAACAGAACTTACAGCTGAAATTCGGAGAATGCTGAGCAGAGTTCTGATGGTTGTGTAGGAATGTGGAGTATTTGATCTTGCTTCTTCTTGCCTAATGCCAGAATAGGCAGCTGCAACATACTCCTCCAGCTCTTTTGGAACAGAAGGAGATAATTTTCTTGCAGCTGAAATATATGCTCTGGTAAACATGACGAATGTAACGTCAGTGTGTGCCTTAAATCATGGGTTGTGGTAAATAATTTAATGCTAGAGGAAAAGCTAATCTAGTAGAATGTAGCAAGGTATTCTCAAACTACTCTATATTAATTATTGGAGCAAGTTACATATAACAAATATAAAAATATCTTATATAAGATGTCTCATTTACCGAAGAAGAGAAGGTTCAAGTGGAGTAAACCCAAGAGCAGGAGATTCTTTATTTTGGTGGACGTAGACAACATGTCTAGCCATTTCAAGATCGTTATCCATATCTGCTCGGTCTAAGATTAACCACAGAAGATCAAATCTTGATAGAAGGGCGGGAGGTAGGTTGATATTTTCAGCTGGAGTTCTACGCATGTCATATCTTCCCCTTTAGCATAAAAGTAATAACGCAAAGCTTAGTATAAGAAAAGTTAGCAGATAAAACTTTACTATTCAACTAAGAAAGCAAATTATTTTGTTATGTGGAAAATAGGGGATAGTAGGTTTCAAGAACAAAAGCAACAGATTCCCAAAATTTAGTTATTATTCGTACCAGGCGGGATTAGCAGCAGATGTGGAAAATAGGGATAGGTAGGTTTCAAGAACAAAAGTAACAGGTTCACAAAATTTAGTTATTATTCGTACCAGGCAGGATTAGCAGCAGCAAGGACCGCGGTTCTTGCATTTAAGGATGTAGTGATCCCAGCCTTGGCAATGCTAACTGTCTGCTGCTCCATTACTTCATGTATTGCTGTGCGATCAGACTCATCCATCTTGTCAAACTCATCAATAGCACAAATACCCATATCTGCTAACACCTGAAATAAAAATGAGATGGTTTAGTTTCAAGTAATATAGTGGCAAAAAGTTTTAGTCCATATTATTGCCCACATACTATAGACGATATAGACATACTGCTACAAATCTCATGATCAGACCCGATGCATATAGGATTCAGGCAAGCCTAGTTCAACTAAAAATAAAATCACATGATAAACATAGTTCCCCCTTACCAATGCTCCCCCTTCCAAGACCATCTCATTTGTTACTGGATCTTTCTGAACAGCAGCAGTTAGACCAACCCCACTGCTTCCTTTTCCTGTAGTATATACACCCCTAGGTGCAACGTTGATTATGTGCTTAAGAAGCTGACTTTTAGCAACCCCAGGGTCACCCATTAAACAAATATGTAGATCTCCTCTTATCTGCAATCACATAAGAGGACTATCAACACTTTATTTTCCTTCAACTGGAAGGAGGAACAAGAAAAAACATCAGATATTTTTCAGCAACACGGTATAGCCTGACAATCCTAATTGATAATGAGGTAAATTTAAATGAAAACTTCTGGGAAGAAAAGGATATCTGGTAAAATATGTACATCAAAGTCGATATAAAGAATATAGGTTATATTGTCCTGTCCTGTTTCGCATATTGTCATCATATCGATAGACAATCTTTCTGACAATGTAGAAGTCTACCATTAATAAAGCTTTGGTCATAAATTCGGGCCCCGTGGACTTACCTTCATCCCATCTTTCAGCTTCTTGTGAGGAGCACCCACCAAGAGTAGAAGAAGAGCTTTTTTGATATCCTCATGCCCATAAATTTCAGGTGCTAATGAGCGGGACAACTTATTATAAATATCGCCATCCTCAGCCAGACGTGCAATTTGTTCTTCTTCGTCCCCTATAAGTTCGTAGCTGTTTGACAAAGAATAGGACCCATTATTGAGATGCTCTCAGAAGAGAATAATGAGCATATGCCCTACTTCAGAAGTATTCCGGTTCTATTTTAGCAAATGGCTATATCTTTTTCTAAAATTCTGTATCTTCAAATCATTAGAAAATGGTAATAACTTACTCCTCATATTTTTTCTTGAAATGGGAGACAGACATAGCCTCCAAGTATGTGTCTGCAACTAAGCCTGCTCGCATTGCTTTAAAGCCAGTGTAAGGAATAGGAAGAAAAATCCCTGATAACTCAACAACATCACCAGGGGCTGCCTGAAAATTTGAGAAGATTTTAGGATAAAATTAAAGAAGTTGAGCCTTTTTCTCTTTCATCCGTGAGGAGTTAAAAATTAACTAAAAAAATTAGGAATGAAAGTTATGCTCTCAGACTCAAACAAATGCAGAGGGAAGTTGTAGACATGCCTCCATTCTAAACAGCTTCCACTCTTAGCAGATATTGTAAGGTATTAACATTATATTAGTTCATTCTTACATTCATTGATTTCAGATTTATCATATTGAGAATGTTCAGTAATGATAATTTAAAGATTACAAGGACAATGCTAGGAGAAATGACATAACCATCAACTAAGGCCATGCAGGAGAAGGACCAAAATGTACATGAGAAGAGACAATAAGGAAAGACAAGGTTGTGTACAGTGCAGCTAAGTTTTCAACTCCTGATAGAGTTAACAGAGAAAAAAGCATGACTTGTGTGGCTATATTTAAATAGACAATATTTTATGAAGTACTGGAAGCCATGATTTAACTAGTATGTTGGTGGTTCCACCCCATCAATAGTCAATTAGCCAGACTATTTAAAACAATTTGGGCAGAATGATATCATATACTGAATGAATGTTGTTTATTCATTGACAGCATATTATATATATATAGCAAATATAATTTTATAAAGTACTACTGTATCCGTAATTCTACCTTTCTTGTAAGTTCTCCTCTAAGATGAACAGTCATTGTTCGTGGAATATGGCCTTTCGGGACATGTTCAGCCAACTCCTGAATTTTAGCCTGAAATCAAAAATGCAGCATTACAAGTTAAGAAATAAAAAACCACTTTCATTTAGGATAAATTTTAAATGACAATAATTATGCTTATGGATCTCCTGCTAACTGTTGAGTGTACTTAAAACAGATATCAGTAGCAACCTCCTGAAACTTCAAAAATTTCGATGCTCTGAGTTGAAGGATGAGGTTCCCTTTGGCTCTGTTTGTTCTACAGCGACTGGAAGGGCACTCAAATAGTGGCATAAAGACTCGAGCAGTTACCTCCTGTTTATCACATAAACACTGGTTAGATGGAAATTTTATTGAAATTAAAACAAAAAAGGACATTTACATAGAAATGTTCAATTCACTTGCCACAAAGATATGAATGACAACAGTTCTTCAATATTGTTCAGGTTTCCAAGCTGGACTGGGTTTAAGGTCTATTTACTCATTTGACTTAATGATGATCAAATGGAACATGACGCCATGTATGACCAAAAAAACACGGGGACTAGGATATAAAAGAAACTCTCATCTACGTCAAGCCAAATTTAAGGACAATTTTAAATGTGTTGCTCTGCATGACTTGTACTGTGAATACCTGGTAAATTTCAAAACCGCATTCTTCACATGTATACACAGCTACCTGCATCAAAGGTTTGACATCTGAACAACGCGTCACAATACCAGATATCTTCACAAGCTGGCCAATATTTGAAGCCTTGACCTCCCTAATTGTGAATGGTTGCCCCTTTGAAGAAGCTCTAACATACACTTCACTGTTATGAAGGAATTTAAGTATTAGAAAACAAGAGCACAATCCATTAATTGTGTTGGAATTTTAGTTAACCACAACTCCAATATTGAACTAACATTCTCATAAATAACAGGAGAATAATAGTACATTGTTTGTGGGTCTAATACCAAGAATTAGTAATGTTTTAAACAAAATTTATATGCAACAAGTACAAGCTACTAATTTCTCTATTACCATTAACAAGGCTATAAATATACTAAATTTATGGACAAACGCCAACAAAATGGTGAAAGCTTACTAAAAGCGTTTAATTTCTGGAGGCATCCTCTGTTTGGGATCATTCCTTTCTGTGCCGTCAGGCTCTTCCTCGGTCCTTTGCGTCATCAGTATATCATGATCATCATCTGGAAGAGCTTCTGTTGGCTCTGGCATGAGTGAATCAACCGCGTCCGCAAAAATACCAATATACCTTTTGGTATTTTCAGTGACTCGTCTGATAAAATCTTCATCCAAGTCTTTATACTGAAAATTGGCGCAAACAAAACAACCGGTTCCCCACATTAATAAAAAATTGAATCTCTCTGTTTTAAATGTTCATAAAAAATTAAGGATAATCAAAACTTACGTTAAATAGATCTTCAAGATCGATCTGGATCGACTTCGTTTTACGGTTCGCAACATCTTGCTGAAAAAATGGAAATTTGAGAGAAAAAAAATGAAAAGGGGGAGGATTAGGTTAATGGTGGCGAGAATTAGGTTAAGAAGTAGAGGGGCTTACAAGGATGTCGATGTATTTGGCTTCGCCATTGGCGTCGGCATAGTTTGAAAGAAATTCTTTTGCGAGATCTGAGAATTTTTTTTTACTAATTGGTTAGTGTTAAATTAGATATATATATATATATGTATATAGAGAGAGAGACAGATGCTTACCTACGTCCCGATTGAAATCCATGGTATCACCTTCAGAGAGAGAGGGAGAGGGAGATGGGGTTAGGAATGCGGAGAAAAGTGAAGCTTAGAGTTAGACCAGCAGTTTGGCGCCAAATGAAGAAGTGTGAAGGAGATATCTGGCGGGAAAATGAAGAGGGAAGGGCTGAAGTCTTTTTAGATCCAATCCCATTTTCTTTTGTTGGGTTTGGGCCGTCTAAGCCCAGTAGCCAATTGAAGGCTATTAGGAAATTAAGAAAAAAACGAAAGAAATAGCAGGAATATGTTTGTTTGTACTTATTTAATATTTTAAGAAATTATTTTTTCTCATAATCTGTCGTTCGTTTAATTTCATAGACTATAATCTTAATTGGAGAAGTGGCATAATCAAATGCCTTTAAAATTGATAATTAATAGTTCATGAAATTAAATAAAGAACTAATTCATGAGATAAAATAGTATGTCAAATTATTAAACTAGTATAAATAGTCTTATTGCATCCATCATTTCAATAAACAAATATAGCTTAGGAGTTTAAAATTTATAGGATATTTCTCAAAAAAAACAAACAAACTTGGTACTTCTTTTTCTCAGCATTTTGTTATCTGCAGTTGCACTAAATTTTAACATTACTAGCAAGTACACTTTTTTAACTTTTAATAAGAATAATTTATATTTTTTTTGAATATAGCAAAGAAAGTATTCAATAAATTGGTTGAATGAATCTTCCTAATTGGTTTTATTATAAGAAAACAAACTGCTAAACTCGTTATACTCCATTTCTTTGGTCCTATTTTTCTACTAAATCTTGAGATTTATATAGATAGACACTTAAATATAACATTTTAAACGTTTTTCATTACCATATTTTAAAAGTGTAACATTTGAATTTGAATTTGAATTTTGTTCGAATTGCCAAGTGCTTTCGTGTTACTATTGCAGTCTTAGGTTCTAATCCCCTCCCCCATAGTTGAAATGTAATTCTTCATTGTACCAAAAAATAAAAATAATAAAAAAATCAATCGGGCAAGTGGCAAAGTAGTTCTAATGAAACATTACTGGTGAAAAAAGAAACATAACAGGAACAATATCTCAAGAAGGGATGAAGCGAACAGATAACATGCACGAGCAAAATATTCCCAAGCATTGGTAAATTAAACTAAAAAAAAGTACAACATTGTATATTTAAGCTGTGTTAGTGTGAGTTAGACTCGAACAAATACCAAACTCAAAAAATACAAAACCAATTACATTTCTGTTCTTTCTTCAGAGATGCTTTTCTTGAAGAAGGAAAATTTTAGAAAGCTTTAAGAAAACATCTGGTAGACAGGATGGGTTGAACCAGTTCCATGTGTAACACTGCCAAATGGCTCCATAGATCCAATTCTTTTTGTGGGGTACAAACGCATAGATCAAATTCAGGTCGATGGACCAAAGAACTGAGGATGAATACGAATCCTGAGAACATTATAAAAGTATATATACAGTACTGAATGACCTTCCATCATTCTATGGTGAAACTGGGTACTGTTCTGAACTCTTCGCCAACTTTGCTTGCACGAGTTTGTCCAAGATAGGGGGCTCCAAAGGAATTGGATCAAGACAACGCTCCGCTGCAGCAACAATCACCTGCTCAACAAGAAATGCCATGCTCACTTATTATACGTTTCTGTAGGCAGTATAATACTTGGTTCCAAAGTACAATACTTTTTAAAATCTATAATTGATAGGGGACTAATTCTAATTAACTCATTCTATCCTAGTTATGTCTCTGTATATTGATGCATGGGATTCCAGAACAACTACAGGTAGCTTGAGAAATCTGCAAGCAATTTGTGTCTTCAGAAAAAGTTGCTCAACAAAAGTCTAACTGACAGTTCAGAAATGGCGTCAGGTTTACTTCATTGGTAGAAGTTATCCATAATAAGATTGAATGCAAGCATAAATAGATGGAATTCTAGAAAAAGAAAATTATAGAGTCACGGGTACAAAACTACACTTGTCATCTTATTACCTCATCGAGCAAAAAATCAACAGCAGCTTCATCTTCCGCACTTTCCTTAAATGTAGTCCTTAGGAACTGAATATCCAACTGAATTTGTTGAAAGCCACTACGATTAAATGTCTGGAGTCTGACTAACTTCTTGCAAACTCTTCAAGCACAGTTTTAGAATAGTTGTAAGAACCGATCCCTGCAATTAACAAGATAGCTCAGTCAATATTACTCCACTGCCAATATCAGCTTCTCTTAATTTTGTACCTGTGTATGTTCAACTTTAGTGAAAATTTCCAACTTCTGCTTAAACAATTTTGCTAGATGGGTTTCTAGAAGCTGGCTCCTAGCCCTGTGTGTATTAGACCGGCTCAATTTATCATCTCTTAATGGATTACTGCGTGAAGAAGTTGTGCTTCCATTGCTGTCAGTACGACGATGTTTAAGATGGGGATCCTTGAGGTAAAATCTGCTTTACTTCAGTTCCTATTACATCCAACTGGCACATGAGATATTCAAAGAAAGTCAGATATCTCACTGTAGGCTCTCAATCTATATAACCACCTAATCATGATCTCCAATGACTTCAAATTGAGAAGATAGAATCATACAGATACAACACGAGACGAATTGAAGTACTCACCTCTTGAAGTAACAAATCAACAAACATATGAACTTCTCTGGGTTCCTTGTGCTGGGAAAAGAAAAGGTAAATAAATAATAGACATTAAAACATTGCCAAGCTATATGTCTTCCAAACTAACTGCATAATTTCAAAAACTGTACTGACCTTGACCCAATTTGGTGTTATAAACCTCTTCCTTAGAAGGACTGATATTTTTTGTGTCCTCATATTTATATACTGGAAAAGAAAGAGGGACCACAATCAGTTTTTAAAACTATTTTTTTCTATGCCAGTGCAATAATAGTTCAGATATTGTGAAGCTAAAGACAATGCAGGAGATTAGCATGTTCCATATTATTAAGAGTCCATCCAGATTCCACATATATGTTTAATTATAGTATTCGGACATGCAGATATTATAATTTCTACAGTTCCAAATCGACATCAAGATGCCTTTTTACTCCCCTACACACACACACACCCCCCAAAAAAAAAAACAAACAAACACTGACACTGCCTAGCAACCAAAAGGGAAACAAATGTGCAATTCAAAATTTCAGATTAATGCTTAATCATGTTTAATGTACAGACTTAAAAGCTTAGATACATAGTATATAGTCCTGTGCTATTTAGAAGAATATCAGGATGAATAATCACCAATATGTCTACTCAATCAAACCCATCAGCGGGACTCACTTAGGCGGTTAGGCCTCTATAGCATGGGCTGAGAGGATGAAAGATACCAAACAAGTGAAACGGTTAAAACACACACACACACACACACAGAGATGGCTGAGTCTGGATAACAAGAAAAGAAACATAATCAATGCAAATTTCATATATGAAAATACCAAAATTGTATGACAAGAATCGGCATAAAATAAGTAGCAGAGAAAGAAATGTCATCTTCTATTTGGTACCGAGTAGTAATGCCAAGATAGATGTAAAAGAAGAAATAGTAACCCAAACTCTGAGGATTAACAGGTATCAAAGCAGTTATTTTTTTTACTATTACAAAATTATAGAGATAAGCAAAGTCCCACTTAGAGCACATTAAGCCTTGAGACTCAACAGAATAGCCTTGAGACTCATAGTAATGCATATTATTTGAATAGTGATGAATCTCCTAACAATATTAACAGGTAAAGAATCTTCCAGATAAGCATTTAAATGGTTCAGAAAGTCACTTAGGAAGGGAAAAAGCTGATAGTACTTTGATTAAATAAGTTTCGAAAGAATATAAGTAAAATATCAACTAGAAAACCGTAGAAATTGGAATTCATACAAGGTGCAGGAACTTTTCACTGGATGAATGGAAGGTGCGACATATTTCTGCAGGAACAAAGGCAGGACCAGATCCATAACCTCTAGAACCAGCTCCAGAAAAAGAAGCAGCTATTTCCTGAAAAGTTATAGATGAAAGTTTAAAATAGGCCCCACTCCGACTATGAAGGACTACAACTATAATAAATAAATCTCTAACACTTTACAAAAAGATGTTACAATTAGATGGCTCCTTGCCTCGGTAATTCTTGGGATGGCATTTTGTTCAATAAAAAGAGAAAGTTGAGTCATCACAAGAACAAGGCCGGCAATAACTTTGTCATTCTGTAACCCCTCTGCCAATCCTTGACTGGAGGAGGTATTTTTTCCTGCAAGTGAGAGGAACTGATCATCGAGTTTTCTGAAGAAATCTTGAAATCCTTCTTGCACCCAGTCAATAATCAACTCTTTCAAATTCAGAAGCAGGCCCAGATTTTCTTGAAGAAGCTGACGGAAGTCCTATAACATACAAATCAATTAGATTCAGAAGTAAATGCTGTAGCATAATCTATATATAAATAATTTAATGAATGCTTTTTTAACATAATAACGCAGAGAAGGTAGAAGGATTATACAATTGAAAATCTCATCATAAAATATTGGAGTATAACAGAAAGATGATTCCTAAATCAGTAACATGCATCAGTGTCAAAATTTCTAGAACTTAATCATTCGCAAAGAACAATTACAGCCATACTTGCTTACACCAGCACATGACATGGGGTTAAGATCATTCAGAAAGCTAAAGTAACACTTATTTGGATTGTAAGCTGGTTTAAGTGATAGAAACATGGTACTGAGGGCGATCATCTTTCAAGTGGGTTCAAAAAAGTTTGACATTATTGATGAAGGTGGCTACAGTAAGTTTCAGGTTGGTGAAGAGAGATAAAGGCATAACTTGATGAAGATGTTTGTTGATGAAGAACACAACATAACTTGTTTGATTTTGGGACGGTGCCAGGAAGGTGGCTCTGATACCCATTATCAGGATCAACCTAGATCCTAGACGTGATTTAGAACTCAAATAATAAGGCCAACAAACAATAGAAGTTAATAGATAATCTCAGAAATTAAAAAATAGAAATGGAGGAAGAATAAGGCAGAAAATAAATAGAACTTGGGAAAGAAGATAGATAGATATTGATAGAGATAGAAATAGAAATATAGAGAGGTGGACAGAAAGAATGACCAAGCCAATCTTCATGTAATTCATATTCATTTATAATATTCAAGTTATGAAATCACACCTTACATGCTTAGCCATTTATAGAACTACTAACACGAGCCATAATGATAAAATGCACCATGAAATAACTACTCATGTGTTTTTACTTCGAGAATACTCGTAACTAATTAATAAGTCCCTAGACCTAATCTATAACTAATTAATGAAGAGTCTGATTTTGAAAGGGGTTTCAACCTAATCGTGAATCTGGTGAAGTCCATTGGCAGAAGATTCCAGTGAGCAGTGCTCTCTTGAGATAGTTGATTAGTTGAAATGCACTTTAGAAGCTAGCAAATACTAAGGGTTTTCCAATGTAGGGTATGAAGAGGAAGATATGTCCTTGTTTCTAAAGATTGAGAAGAAGTGGAGAGAGGTGGCACTTAAGGAGGGCTTAGCAACTGAGAAGTCAAGATTGATGATACAAGAAAGGGCTGTGTAGATTGGGTGATCTATGAACTATGGCAAGGTCAAGAGGTTGGGAGTGTAGGGGAACAGAGACTTTGTCTTCTTTTTTCGTAGAATTATTTATTGGAACTTGAGGGGTTTGAACAACCTTAATAGAGGAAGGATAGTCAAAGCTTTGAGGCCTGATATTGTTTATCTGCAGGAGACAAAGGTAGACCAGATGTCAAACAATATATTAGTTAGTATTTGGAAAGAAAGATGGGTTGGGTGTTGGGTTAAAGCTGTTGGAACTGCTGGGGGCATTTTAATTTTGTGTGACTCAAGAGTGTTGTCTAGATCTGATGTGTTGCAGGGGGCCTTCTCTCTGTCCTGTTTATTCCAATGCCTAAAGGATGGTTCCAATGGCTTCTCAGGGTGTATGACCAGGTTATTGATGTTGTTAGGAAAGAATTGTGGGAAGAGTTAGCTGCCCAGTTAGGGGTGTTAGCACCCGGAGGGCGCCGCGGGGGTGGGGGGGGGGTGGGGGGGGGAAGAACCATACAACCACCATTTAAAGCGAACAAAAAAACATCGGTAAAATGACAGCATAGGTGGAACAAGAAATCACTTTGCATAGATAAATGGTGTTCAACTGAAGTAGCTGTGGCCTGTGATTCTACATGCATAAACACAAGATATAGCTGACGTGGAAGCTCATGGTTACCAGTAAGACGCCCATACTGCCTTGGATTACAGCTTTTTTACAGGCCTCTAGAGCAGCCTGCAAAGAGTTTTCCCCTTTTAAACCCTCCTTTTGCCTAGATTGGAATTTTGTAAGAGGATCTGCCAGTACAGTAGAATATGAATAAGAAATCCAATCATTTTTCTTAAAAAGTAAATAAGAATTCAAATTGTTAAGATAAAAAAATATCCTATAGAAATGTTTTAATTGAGAAAATCATGTAGCTAATGATTACACCCCATAAAAATGTTTTAGATTTGAGCAGATGGCACACTAAAATGGACACCAATCAAGTGGTTCAGAATTCTGAAATCAAGTCTTCAATAATTTATTCAATAATTCTCATCCACTACAAACTTATCTATATCAAACAATGCAATAATTAAAACTAACCGGAGATATCAAGTAGAAGACGAGAAAATGTGTTAGCAACATACTGCTTGACAGTGATTCGGGTAGCCTGAAACCATACAAGGTTTATCAGATACCTTCTCCTAATACGAGTACAGAGAACTACAAGATTATATTTTGAATGCAAGACAGAATACAAATGCAGGGTGATAACCATCTCTAATACAATTGAAAAACATGACAAGAAAGACCTCCAAAGCAAAATCAGGGAGAGCAGCCTCAGGTAAAACTTCATCCATTAGGAGCACATTGGTCCAAATACCACCTGTCAATGATGGCTTGATAATTGCACTCAGATTGCAATAAATTAATAAAAAATAAAAAACTTGACCATGAAATAATTATGACATTGAATCAAGATAACATAGCAAAGCTTGAACTGTTGACCAGAACTAATTGTATGAGAATAGTTGTGAAAACATAAAGACCTTTTGTCTTGAATCTTGATTTCACAAATAACATGCAAAAAATTATCCAGCAATAATATGGTCATGGAACATGATAAAAATTATACTATTTCCTATGCAGGTGGGCCCATATGCTTAAGCAACTTAGAAGGCAACCACGTGAACTTTGTTGACGGTTGACCCACCAACTTCTTTCTCCTAACACAAGCAACTGATAACTGTAGCATAAAACTTTCTTTCTCCTAACGCAAGCAACTGATAACTGTAGCATAAAATTGTCTGTCTGTTTCATACATATAGGGAGGGGGAGGGGGAGGGGGAGGGAGAGGGAGAGGAGAGGGTAATTTAATTTAATTGTCTTTGTCTTCCTTTCCGTATCCTTCCCTTTCTTCCAGTTGTACCAAACCAAACAAGGAAAAGCAGTACCCCTTCCCCGTACCAAACAAAGCATTAAAGAGTTTAGGGGTCTCCATCCTCCAGTTTGAATCTATAGGACCACGAGCAATAAGAGAATTCCAAAGCAAGTAATCAGCATAGAAAGCCTTGTTTCATGGCAAATGGTAGTCTGTACTCTCTCATTCAGCAGACAGATACTTTTAGAAGAGGTTAGAAAACTTACGAAGTATTCCCAACAGATCTGCCGAAGAAATTTGTTTCACAATATGTTGTCGAGTGGCTTCAAAGTGCCTAGAGAAACAGATGTTAATCAGACACTCATACATTAATAATATGAGACTTAAAACTCATGCAAACAGAACAAAATACACTAAAGACCAATTTAAAAAAATTATAATGTCACCCATACTTTGTAACCAGATCCTTCAAAAGCCTGATTAGTTGCTCTCTAGAATCAGGAAATATTACTCGATAAGCGCGAACAGCTTCCACAAATTCCCGAGTCGAAGCCTAAATTTAGAAAAATGGATACTCAGAACATTCATTCATTCAATTGGTGTGGTAAGGGAAAGTTTATGTAACACAATAATGGTAACATTCAAAAAATGAAACAGCAAACAAACAAAGCTATGACAAGCAACATAAGATAAATTGAGTAACATCTGCTCCACAATTGCACCTCTTGCACTGTTGCACATCTGCTCCCCAAAACATGAATTTGTTTTTCTATATTGCAGACTTCCTTAGGTTTATAGCATCAAGTACCTTACATCTACATCCCCCACCCCCTACCCAAATGAGAAGGGAAACAGGACCTGTGTTAAGCATTTTAGACTCCTATTGATATGCATTCTTTATTCCAAAAATACCCAAAGCAGAAGGAACAATACCAAAAGAAGGGAATTTTAAAAAACAATAGTGAACGACTGAACGTTGGGGCACTGGTGGTTTATTCTCCAATATAGAATGTGATGAATAAACCAATACATTCTTTGCATAGTCTATTTTCTCAAATGGTTAAAAATATGAACGACATTTTTTCTTTAGGAGAAGGATATTAAATGCTACAGCCTAGCTGGCAAAAAAGAAAATAAAGTTCATTCATTGGATAGGAAAACTTGATCAATTGAGTCTAATTCTCAAAATTTTATATAAAGGAATACAATCCAGGTATTTGCATTTTGTATCGCTCCATGTGATCTACTAACATAAATTGCCTACACCCATTGATCTTTCAAGTACTCGCAATGTATATAAATAATACTACCTCATTTCCAAAATATAAGATCACTTGCCTTTGTATTTTGTAACGAAAGGAGTTTTTTCTATATATATGTGCAGAGAGGCATACCAATTACCAACTAATTGAAGCAGATCTCTACTGTATCAAATTTTCCAAACTGGCCTATCTATTATTCTAACACCAAGTTCAACTGAAACTGCAAGGATCCTGATCATTTGCACTTACTAGTTGATGCGCTAGAGTAATTGAACTATATCCAACTGATTGACCAATTCTGTCAGTCATTACCTAATGTAGTGCGGCAAAAATCTTCCATTAAAAACGAAATTTTTAAAGAAGTGAAGGTAGAATACAGAGAGGAGACCCATACCAGATGAGAAGAGAAAAATACGAAGTACTTGACAAAGGACTGTCTTCCAATATAGAATCTATATGGATAGTGAGGTAGCTAACTAACAAAGAGCATCCATCACAGAAGCCCACAAAGATGCAAGAGGTTCCTTTGTCCTAAAAAAAATTTATAGAGTAGGCAAAAACGAAAACTCCAAGCATTACTCTGTGCCCATAAACCTAAAACGCCCATGGCTACACTAGCAAAAATCTTGCCACCCTTGCTCCTACCAAAACATGAAATCTATACAAAACAAGTCCTTCACCAACCTTGGGCCTTCAATCCTCTGAAAAACACACAACAAACATGCCACTATTGCCATGCAGTAGAATGCTGAATAAAAGGTTGAAAGAGTTTTTATGAACAATTTAATGTTCAACCGCAAATTTAATGTGGGACTGAAAGTCTCAAAATCTCCTAATTTAGCTAATTGATGTATTAGATTACCCACACAAACAGGGAAGATGCATTATTAATTTATTATTAAAGCTACCCACACTTTCAAAGTGGGCTTGGGCCCTCAAATCAACCATAGGATTATGAAACTAAGAAGAAAAATATGTATTCTCCAGGAGGCTAGATAAAGAATTTCCGATAGATATCAAGCTAGTAACGTTATGCACACGTAATAAATAAATGGAAGCATGAATCCCTTGATCTAAATCCAAATCAAGTGTTCCCACAAGCAAACACCTCCAAGCATCCAAAACTAAGAAATTGATACATACATTACTCGTGTCAAAATTATAATTGAAGCAACATGAGGAGATTGTTTGTTCTCACTCACCGCATGAGAAGTCGCAGGAGTTAGGTCAGGAATTTTTCCTTGTTGAGGAGCTTCATCAGGATCAATCGGAACTTGGGTTATTTCTACAAGTCGAGATTCAAATCCAGAAGGAATTGTTCCAACTTTTCAAGTAGTTTTTCCTTCAAACTGTCAACCTGTCAAAACAAGGCCAAACTGTAACATTAAGAATGTCAAGATATCCGATTAACAAAAATGTATAAATAGATGATAATAGGTAGAAGCAAAACTGTGAATAACTAGATGTTTCATACTTTTTTCTCCCCACGGAGGTCACAGATTGAAAAAAAAAACATTAGGTCCAACTTGATGATAATTGAGTGTCACTCTTCTAACACTTCAATTTTCAGACATTAATTATTATTATTTTTTGCTATTTCTTTCATAAAAATAGGAACACTTCAGCCCTATTATTAACCCAAATGGAATATATATATATATATATATATATATATATATATTCAGCTCTTTGTAAAAGGGATCTTCAAAATGTCCGAAGTACCATTATCCAATTGGATACCTCGTGCATTGCAGCATAGGTATGAATATCGGTGTAGGCACATGAGTACATGTTTGGTCAGGGAGTAGTACCTGAATGTCAAAGCCTGGATGTGTCTGCCTCTTATCAAACACTTAACTAAGATACATATCACCAAATAATGTTACACAATAATTTTTAAGTTGCATTAATCTTTCTGGTCATATGCCATTATCAAAATGTGACAAGCCCAAGCTTAAAGGCCATAAACAATCAAGACTAAATTTCGTATTCTTATTCCTCATAATACCCATTTTACTTATTATACTACCAGGTAGCGAGGTTTTAACACAGGCTCAAGCATTATTCCCAAAACGATTACGTTAGAACTGCCAAGAAGGTTTTGTTTAGTTTCAAGGAAAAACAGATGATTATAAATATATTTTACAGAATATTCAGTATAGTGCATATTCAGGGAATAGTTGATCTATAACTCTATATATTTATGGTCTCGAACACATTATTAAGAGTTGAAGAAATACTAAGGTATGACATCTGACTAGGTATGGGTTTCCAAAGTTAAGTAAACCAACACCTCTTCTGAATATCTCGACTACGACTTTGTCGCGCTTGATCCAACATATCTTTGTTCAGTCAAGTAAAATGTAACTTTATTGTAGATAAATGAAAAAGACAAGAGGAAGTTCCAAGGCGTCACCTAGTCAATTAAGGCAATGCTATGCCTTGGTCACATGCTCGAAGGCAAGCACCTTAGGTGGTAAGGCTTCACCTTTGTTTGTATGGCGAGCACCTTTGACAACTTGAAGGAAAGGCGTACGTCTTAGAGAGAGAATATCAATGTATAGTTTTAAGAGATAATAATAAATAATAACCAATTCGGGTTTCCAATATAATCCAGAAAACCAATTGAGTCGGATCAGTCGATCGTTAGCAACAGCTAGGTTTCAAACCAAACAAGAGAGAGAGAGAGAGAGAGATACTACTGTGATGGCAATCATGACTTGAGGTGCGACCTCCGATTTCAACTGCCTCTAGGATTTGCGACCTTCGATTCTAATTTTTCTCTGTTCTTCTCTCCAGCTAATTCACAGCTTCATCTATCTCTTCTTGTTCTTTTTTTCCTCTTTAGTCTTTACTTAATTAATACTTAATAGAACATCAAAGGAAAATCTAAAAATCTTAAATACATAGTATTAGTTTTTACTTGATATTTACTAAGAATCTAAGATACTATTTCTTCTTGTTCACAGCTTCATCTATCTCTTCTTGTTCTTTTTTTCCTCTTTAGTCTTTACTTAATTAATACTTAATAGAACATCAAAGGAGAATCTAAAAATCTTAAATACCTAGTATTAGTTTTTACTTGATAATTACTAAGCTACTATTTCTTTTATGTTTTTATTAAGCTATTGCCTATATTTTTTTTCATTTAATGAATGATAAATTTATTCTTTTGGTTGATTACTTAATGATTGTCTTTTTCATTTAATTGATTGATTATAATTGGAATTGTATACCTAAGTGCAATTTGGAGATGTTATCTTTAGTTCATTTGTTATGTAGATAGCTAAATAGTGGATTGCAAACGACTTATCACCTTATCATCTAAGTGAACGCCTTAGCGCTGAGACTCCAAACCACAGCCTCACCTTGATAACTATGAGGGGAAGTCACACACCAAGCATGTGCCCATCTGCTAATGTATTTTAAAAGAAACAGTATTATATCATTATTACCAAACATTCAGAACTTTTTCTTTTTAATAGGTAAAGAAAATTTCAGAACATGACGAATCAAAAAATATTTCTCAAACTCATCACTTCTATTTGACCCTCGCACACACGCTCACACTCTTCCTTTTTTGTATCACATATTTGCCTCTGCCACAATTACCTGTAGTGACATCATCCATGCATCCCTTCTAGTGTCATAAAAGACAAAGACTTTATTAATAAAAAAAAGTCCTCCAAAAGAAAACCAAACAAAGCAAAGAAAATGAGTGGGAACACTATGAAGGTGTGACAAAGAAACCTTGAGAAAAGCTCCCAATGCATGAACCTAAAGAGAAGAAAAGAAAGACGCTCTATCCCAAAGTATATCAATATTCATTGCCCCGCCACAATAAATCCTAGCATTCCTAGAAGATAAAGATATAAAAGTACACAACATGAAAACAATGATTTTTTCATTGTCCCTCTGCCCTTTGGATTTGACAATTAGACAAATTTGACACCTTTACACATACGCACATGGTGCATATACACCAAGTACACGTGGTGACATATTCAGCAAAGCCTTCATATAATTACCATGGAAGAATGAACAGTGCAAGTTACAGAAAACAAGTAATAAATACACTTCTGTAGATGATGAGATTGCAGAAAGAAGACTGTATACCGGGAAATCCAACCGCTTCAAAAGCATTACCGCTTCAGCTCTTGCCTGTATCGACTCAGAATCTGAAAATACCTTTCCCTGAAACAAATAGTTTAAAATGTTGAGCGAACTTTAAATTTAATTGTGCATCACAAACAGACCTCAGCAATCTAGCGAGTAACTCTTTTTTATAGTATTTGGCAAGTTATAAGTAATTCAGGTTACAAGGTAAAATATCGTGCAATTTTTTTCTCATTCATCAAACTTTTGTCAAAAGTGGCAGGTTCAGGCATGTCCTAGTAGCACATAACAGACATTCATCCTCAGATCTTGAAACACCAATCCTCCATTACTTGCCTCACCACAGAGTAAAGGCAGTAAGCATGGAGGCTGTGGAACTTAATAAGGGGGGAATGGAGGGCCCAACCAACTACAGAAGAACAATAACATTAAGTACACTAATGACACTCATCTCGAAGCAATATTTACCTCAGATGCTTAAACATCAACCAGGATATCTTAGAAGTACATCCCTGTAGGGTCCATAAAATAGTTGAGATCTGGACATACCAGAATCCTGCCTACATGACAAGGGCCTTCTAAACTGAAATTATCTATTTATTCTTGAGAAGCACAGTAATTATAGGGAGACACGTATACAAATGGAATAAAGCCTCAGAAAGACAGCCTTTATACCAAAAATATGTATATAAAAATAAAAAATAAAATCTCCAAAAACTATTCAACTTTATAAACCCATAATAAACTGACATATTATTAATATGATAAACATGCTAAAAAACTTTACAGTTAACCACAATCAGAAGTTTCTGGTTCAGCATCATCAATGAAGACTGAAGATCATTCCTCTACAGTGAAACAAAAAATTAAAACAGAACAAGTCCATGAGCTCCTTGTTGTATAGCATGAAACAAATATATGTAGAATTTGTATGTATGCAAATATTCGCACTAGAACTACTTGAAACCAGCTGTTTGGGTCGATCTTGTTATACAATTCTACTTGGGCCATATTATTATGTAAACCACGAGCCATCATGTAACTTCTAACCTCCTCAACCAGTCTTCTTTTGCCTACAGGTTATTCAACCATTTCCAACAAGATTTGAAAAACTATCAACCATCTTAAGTAATTCCTCATCATGTACTCAATTGTCAAAGGGGTTTACTTAAGCCAAAACAATACTAACAGCTTACAAGTAAGTTGTAACTGTAGATACTAATAAAAGGATAATTATAGCAGAAGAAACAATAGCCTACCTGCAAACCTTTTATAATTACAGATATTGCTTCTTCAGATGCTCTCTTACAATCCAGGAATGATGAATCCCCGTATGCCTAAGAGTTGATAAAAATGAAAGGACTATCATTGAGTAAATAAAGATTACAACACAGATGTAAAATAAACCATGAAAATAACAAGAGAACGGGAACAGAGACTGGCTCGACTATTGCACGACATGGTAAGAGAAAAATAACCTTAAAAATTGGCATGGCTCCAGTGTAGAATCTCACTGCATCAGCATAGGTTTCGGATTTGATACACTTTCCAAGTCTGGTAGGTAGATCATATATGAACTGCTCTTTTCCACATAAGATGAAATCTGTGTAACTCATACGTGGCCAAACAACAAAGTTTACAGAATGTATAGGACATGATATAAGAATTACATCTATCCCGTTAGAAAATAAACCACGTTAAAAAATCATAAGTTGCACAATTGGTGCATTGATAAATTGTGTTGACTAATTTTCTTTCATAAATCAAAACATCCACAAGCATATGATACTACTGGTGAGTGAAATTCAAGCTGCATGGGTTCACAGTGCCCAACATTCACAGAGGAGCAGCTAATCATATGTTGAAATTGCTTGGATTACAAGTCCAGGAGTAAGTTGATGAGTATATCATGATTGTGCTTTCTTTTCAAAGGCAACCCTTTACTCCTTTGGAAAGACAGGTTCTAGTCCACCCATGGGTAGTCCTTTGGAAAGACAGGTACTAGTCCACCCATGGGTTCACAGTGCACCACAGTCACAGAGGAGCAGCTAGTCACGTGTTGAAATTTCTTGGATTATATGTTAGGAGTTAGGAGATGAGTAATTCATGATATCTCCTTCTTTTCAAAGGTAACCCTTTACTCCTTTGGATAGACAGTTTCTAGTCCACCCATGGGTAGTAATTCAATAACTAAATGTATTTTAGCTATACACAATGAGAGGTGCAGGCACCTAAAGTTTGACATTTACCTGAACTTTACGCAGAAGATTACGCGTGCGATGCAATTTTTCTATATGCTCTCGCTTTCCGAATAGAGAAGTATTGACCCCATCACTTCTAGATTGCACAGACATTATCTGCAGTGATGATTAAAATTTGTAAAGCTTTGAATCACATTCATTGTTTGTGTTCTCTTGTTAGAAATGAGAAAACGAATTCAACAGCAATAATATATTTTTCTATGCATAACACCTTTTCTAAGAGCTGCTCCATGTTGACTTCCATGCCCACAATATTACTTTTCATTCTGAAATAGTCCATATTTAAAACATGAGTTAAAAATGGCACAACAACATTAGAAATTTAGAATTAATATCAACACGACTAAATTCATGAATTGCACTAAGCCAATATGTACTTCTATTTTGTTGTTATTGTAGTCAGATTTGAATTTTGAGATTGAAGACCTAATCAACTTGCAAATATACGCAAACACTATTATGCTGAAACTGCTACCAAGCAACGAAACAATGTAGTCAAGGGGTAAGTCCGACCTTTTAATTGTGTCCGTAGCACTGATAAATTTGTTGTAATTTTCATATACTAACATTTGCAAGTCAGTGTCAAGATTCTTTATCTCAGCAGCCATTTCAACGTGTCGCTGAAGCAAACCATCCAAATTTGACTTTTGTACCTAAACATAAGTAAGAATTGATTTATCATTAATAAACCCACACTAGAAACTTAAGAATACAATCATAGGATGGGGATTCTTTGTGACCATATTCACCATACCATTGACACAATCCTAAACGTTGCTAACAAAATGAACATATTGAGCATAAGATATAAAACTTTGGAGCCAAAAACAGCAGCACAAGGGCTTATTTTAGTTGAAAGATTAAATTGCAACATTAACCATCAGCAGATTTACTAACTCAATCCCTCTTTATAATTCAGTTGGGTTGTACTGAGTCAAGCTGACTTGTATTGTGGAATCTAAAACATATAAATGAGATGCAAGTGTTCCAACTTCCAAAAAGTGAATCTCTCCTTAAAATTTAAATTGTGTCTGGCCTCCCTTGGAGGTTGTTATTAGTTCAAAGGGTCTAAATTGACTGTCATTAACTTAATAAACTCAAAAGTAACCTGAATTGATCAATGACTTCGAATTAATAGAACTGATTCCCGTACAATTGCAGCATAACATTTTCAAAAAAGAGGCCTTAATAAACGATTAATGTCAATCACTTAGTCAGTTATCACCTGAGAATATAGTCACATCACGTCCAATTGAATTGTAAAAAGGGCTGGTAAATCAAAATCATTTATTTTAAATCAATGTGCATTTCCGCATCAGATTCATATATAATTTCATACATAAATGTGTGCATTAGTTGGTTGATGGATCTGGAAATCGATGACAAATCGAAAAAGTAATAATTGAGCTTACTAGAAGATTCATGTACTGATCTGCATCAAAGGAGGTGGTGTTGATGGTGTCGAGCGTGGCATATCGTGCAGAAGTGTTGGCCGGAACTGAATCAGATGAAGGATCTTGAGAGTAAAAGCTTGACAACAGATCTCTCATCCTCTTCGCCTTATCGTCCAACGGCAAATTATCTACCTCCATTTTTCTATCAATTTCAACTCTTAACTAACTTAATCTCTTCTTTTAAAGCTTATGAGATCGCGAACGATGCCGGAAGGTATCAAGTGGCGCGATCGGAGTATGTATTAAAACTGAACCAGGACAGAGGATTGAGGTTTATTAAGAAGAAAATTGGACTACCGGCTAACCTGCTCACTTAATATATTTCTTAATTCGCTCAAATGTCATTCGACGTCGTTTGCTGGCCTATCGGGGCATTCTCATCTCTAGCAATTTGATGTAAAAGTCATATCCGTATTCTTATCCAAAATTATATATTTTATCCGTATTTATATCCAATACTGGACCTAGTTCTTAAAATATAGTTTGAATTCGATAATGAAAAATTATTTGAATCGAAATATTATTTACTCCCTCCGTCTCATATTAAATGTCTTAAATTTTTTTTTGAATGTTTCAAAAAAAATGTCCTATTTTTATATTAGTAATTATATTTATCATATTTTTACTCTTATACCCTTATAATCTTTTTACTCAACTTTTATTTAAAATTGAATAAATATGAAAATATTTATATTGTGAATTGGTGTATAATATACCACTTTCATTATAACATCTCTTTTTATTTAATGTACTTATTGTGAATGTGAGAGTTACAAAAAAATAAATGTAAAAAATTAAAATATGTGAAAAAATAATTATTGGGGTCATAAAAAAGTGAAGAATTACTCCAATTAATAAGTAATTAAAAGGGTAATTTAGGTAAAAAAAATTGTATTAGTCAGCGTGCCGAAACTAATTAGGACATTTATTTCGGAACGGAAGGGAGTATCTTCGAATAATTATTATCGGCCAAATATAATTTTAATATTAGATAGGAATTTAATGGTTGTGGTGTGATATTAAAAATAATATTAATAAAAATAAGATGTTGTTATATACACACCCTAAATTATTAGTTAAACACCGAGAAAATTAAAAATAATAAAATAACTATTGCACCCTCAATAAATAAGGAATCATTTCACACTCCTCAATTTAGTCTTTTGTCAATTAACATAATAAACATAAAATAATACCGATTATCAAACACTTATCCGTCGTTTAATATAAGTCGTTTTAGAGTTGTACGCAAATATTAAAGAAATAATTTTATAACATTAAATATAATATCAATTATCTATATTGTTCTTATATTATAAAAAGACAGTGTTATTTATTAAACAAAAAATAGTGATACAATCAAAATTATATTTAATATTTTGAGTAATATTATAAAATAAGCAATTAACATTTACTTTAAATTTTCAAACGACTTATATTAAGGGACAAAAACACTTATCTAAAACGACTTATATTAAAAGACGAATAGAGTATAAATAAGTAAAAATTGTTGTAACATATAATTGAACACTACATACTATTCTAAAAAAAATTAATGTGATAATCAAGAAAACAATAAATGATCACGTCTTCATGAATAACACAAAATAAACTCATTATCGCCATTTTAGATCTACAATTATGATGTCTTATGAATGATTCACAAGGTTCATCTTCTTAGTGATTTTAGTTAATTGTTCATTCTAAAAATGATTGCTCATTCCAAATTAATTTGTTGAATGTCATGATTTGAATAATATTTTGATAGAATGTTGCTATAGTTTATAGTCTATAGCATAGACTTAATGGAAAACAGAGAAAATCTGATAAAATAAGAAAGTTTGTATATATTTCAATGCTTTTTTTTATTATAAGAGAGTGTATATATGCACTATTTGGTACAAAAATCTAATAACAATCTCTCTATTTTAATTGGTCCTTATTTTACTAGTACAGCTATCATATCTAACAACTAGCCTACTATATTAGATGTTTTCCCCTTTTGCCCTTCACATAGCTATTCATCCATGTCGGGTTCTCGTATTTCCCTTCTTGACCTCCTCAGCTTGTTCAGTGCCATCAAGTCTTCTATTTCGTTTTCTTCTAATTCTGCTTGATCTGCAATCTCCTGTTCCATCACTTCATCAAGGTTATCTATTATATTTTTAGCTTCATAGTCCTGGGTTAGTTAAGTTTGAACCATGCCATCACAAACCATGTTATCCCTGCTGTTAGTAGATATAGGCATTGTTTTAGGACATGTTAAGTGTATCATAGAATGTACTACAACTTATCGAATATAGTAATTAATTCTTCTTATTTTTTTCCTAACAATATTTGTTCATCTTTAAAATGTTATACTAACTATTTTAAAATTAAATAGTAGTATAAGATTTAAACTTTGTATATTAAAGTAGCATGAAAATATCAACAAAAAGTAACAGTTTCATACAAACTAACATAACTATAATACAATAAATTAAATAGAAGTTAATGCCCTTAATTTCAAAGTGCCTAGTATCAAACTGATATGTTCATCAGAAACATATGGTATCAAAGTATCAGTATACTTCACCGATATTTAAAAAAAAACAAAACTGAATTGGATATTTTAGGGGATAAATTAATTTTAACCGTGTATATAAACATTATATATATATATATATATATATATATATATATATATATATTAAGATGTTGAAGAATAAATTAGACATTTGATAAATGGTTGAACTCATTTCACATTAAATGAGGGTATATTAGTCGCTTTATCACTTTTGAGTGTCCAACTAGTAATTTAGAGTATGCATATATCAACTATCTATAACGAAAAATTAGAAACATCGTGTCATTTTAATATTTTATCGTTTTAATTTAGAAATATATCTCTAATTTTAGAATAAAATAAAAATAAAAATATATTTGTAATTTATTTTTAATTTTGAAACTGACTAAAAAGAAAAATGTATTTATAATTTTAAAATTGAGAGAGTATAAGTATTATTCTTTTTGTTCCAAAATTAGAGATACAATTTGAGGTCAAACGTGAACATATTAAATTTTAAAATTAATATGACTCATAAAAATTTAAAATAAATTAATAATTTTTTTTATTTACTATATAATTATAATAATTATATAAAATAAAATAAAATTAATGCACAAAATATAACGTCATCATTTAACCTCAAAATAAAATTAAATTCCTAATTTTAGAAGCAATGCATCTCGATTAGAGCTGACAAACAGGTAGGGCCATAGACGGGCTGGGTCAAAACGGCTCAGGTTTTGATGAGATGAAAAAGTGAAGCTCAAAGTCCGGCCCATGACAGATGAGTTACCTTGGTCTGCGGACTTAAAGTGATTTATGTCTATATCTTAATATATTATTAAGCTTGACTCAAACAGGCCGAATCATTAGAGAACCGAGCTAAAACAGTTTAAATTTTGATGAGCTAAAAATATGAATCCCAAAGCCCTGCCCATGGACTTGGGCCGATTTTATCCAGCCTTATCTCGATATTTAACAGCTGGAAATCGACAAAACCTTCGGTATAAAACCCCCATTTTCAGGCCTCCTGTCGATTCATATGAACTTTCTCCATATCGCCTATTGGAATTCGCCTTACTGTAAGTTTCAATTTTTTCCATTATATTCTTCCTTTCATTTTTCTTTCTTAATGTCATTAGACTGATTAATATGTATGTTTTAATTTTCTGGTTATTATTCGGTTTATAAATTATCCGCTCGAATCAGCTTGTATCGCAGATATTAATTTAGGTTTCGTCAACCTCTAATTTCAATCTGTTATCTGTTTTTGGTGTTTTTGTTAGGTGATCCAATGATTCTAGGTGTTATACAGTCGATACCCAACGTATTGTTATAGAATCATGAATTATTATTACTCTGTCCTGTTGCGTCGAATTCGTATTCTTCATTCATTTTCCGTTGTATTCCTCTATTGGTTCTACGTTTTTTCATGAATCAGCCCTTTTGCATTCAATCTCAATTCCTCACCATAAACCCTAATTTTCTCCATTAAACTCTCAACACCCCAAATCAAAATCAGATCCAACAATTTCATTTTCAGCATCCAAACATACATTAATTGAAAAAAGGAAAACCAATTTAAGAAAGATGGCATCAGTCCAACAGCAAGTGAATAATTCAGCCTCTACTGGTGACCAACAATTCATGAACTTCGATGAAAAAAAGAGGAAGAGGATGATATCAAACCGTGAGTCAGCTAGGAGATCACGAATGAAGAAGCAGCAGCACGTGGAGGAATTGATTAGCCAAGTGAGCCAATTGCAAAACCAGAACAAGCTTCTTATGCAGAAGATCAATGAAGTCACAAATATGTTTGTTGGTGTTTCATCCGACAATAATGTTTTGAGAGCTCAGCTTTTTGAATTGACTGATAGGCTATGCTCGTTGAATTCGGTCCTACACATTGCGGAGGAGATGAGTGGACTTGCCTTGGACATTCCTGAACTGCCGGATACTTTACTGGAACCAGTGGCAGCTTCCTTGTCCGGTACAGCCTATCATGACGTCTGCTAATATGCTCAATTTCTGAATACAACTGTCTTCGATGATGTTGAAGTGCTGATCTATATTTATATTGCAGTTTTTAAGTTATGGCTTGGGTTGTTATATGGTTGTTATGTTTATTGTTGGAGTCAGATATTAGCTTGGTTTGTTTAGGAGTCCTTGCTTAATTATGTTTATACTGTCTTTTGGGATTTATGAATTTCAATTAATAATGTAAGTTAGTTTGTTTCAATCTGTTGAATGTATTATTAGGTTGATTTATCATCAATGAGATCATTCTATTACTATGTTACTTTGAATATGTTTGAATTTCTATGTTTTGAGGATTCATATTTTGATATCCTCACTTGGTGTCGCACCTCAAACAACGGAAAACCTTGGGTGGCAAAATTCAGAGTGGTATAATGAGGAATGCTCATTTGGGATTACTTGCTCAAATTCATTTGAGTTTTGCTCTTTATAATGTAGAAACAGGCTCAAGTGGCATTTGAAACGTAGTCTACTTAACTTACGCCCAAGTCTGAAATGGACGTGATGGCCCTTGTTTAAATTAAGTATATTAGATTAGCGCTGTTGTAGGTCATCGAAGGTACCTAATGTGTAACTTTGAATTTATTAAAAAAACAAAACATATACTCAGTTTGTGATGCTAACTACTTTGTTGGTCTTTTCTTTCCTCATGTTTTGCTTCTTGGATGTTTTAAAAGTATATTAGAATTTAGAAACTCTTTTGGATCCAGAAGCAACAGGGGCCATTGATTGCTAAAAGCATGAACTTATGTTCTAATGCAGCCCCTAGTTTTGACACTTGAAAGGAAGGAATAATAAATCTAACTAAATTCTTTTTATTGGTTGATGAAGATCGTACACTGCTTTAAAAGCCATCTCTTAGTTGTTTTTTTCCCTTGAATTTCTTTGGATCAAGCCTTTCTTACCGAACTTTTGTTGACCATGCTGCGAACAATATTAGTGGAGACAGTAGTTGTTACTAGTTCTAAAGTCTTTCTTGTTTAACAGTCTAATTGTCTCCAAAATGTAACATGATAAAATATAGAAGCTAAAATTATAGTATCCGTAACTAGCTGATTTGAACTGGGAATAAGATTTATCGGAGGAAAAAAATTTAATACGAGGAGCCACAAATAAAAAACTAATAGCCTTTATTGTTGTATTCTGTATTTTCCCCATTATTTTTGTATGATGTGCCCTTTCATCCTCTAGCTACAAGTCTTTCATGCGGTGCTTACAACTCCTTATGTATAGATACCGGATAAGAGTTGGTTTCTCCGCTAACAAGGTGAAGCAAGTATTGCACTCCTTTTCCCACATCATATACCATTAGTCCCATCCTACTTCCAACCCAACTCCCTAACTGGCTTCCCAGAAGAAAACCAACCCACCTAAGTTTTCCTTCTCCAATAATCCCTCCAACATAAGCCCCCAAAAATGTACCCGTTCCCCTTATAATCCCCTCTAATAAGCTACCCCCAACATAAAGGGTTTCGAAAAAGTCCCACCCTGATGATAAAATAGGACCCATAATATGCCTTGCCTCCATAGATGCACGCCTCGCAGCTGCATTTCCCTTTTCTTTAGCAGTCTTGATGGCTTCTTCAACACTCTGGTCTCCAGACAATGCTTCCCTCATGGCTGCCTTAGTCTCGTCGGCTCTCACTTTATGTACGTGAACTGCCCTGATGTAGTAGAGGTAGAGCTTGAAAAGTTCTTTGACAACGCATGCTACGGTTCCATAGTTGATGTCAAAGCAGTTCAAGCATGAGAACCTATGGGTCCAAGTCTTGGAACAAGACTCTTCACCTACTAATTGACGGCATTTTTCAGCTGTGAAGTGAAAAAAAGAAGAAGATCAGATGGGTATAATGCAGCAAATCAAATCAGATAAATGTACCTGTGAAGCTCAGAACAAGGGTGCCAAACATCAAAGGAATTGTAGCCTCATTTCCATGTGTTACACTTGTTCAGATCAAAGATTAGAGGGAAAACTTGACTTTATTATTTTTTGACTAATTGATATAGAATGAAAGCTTCTGGTCTTTAAAACATAGTAGAAAAAATAGAAATGAGGGAAAAGAATCTAGACACATGTGGAATAAAGGGTGAAAAGAAATTGAGAAGCAAAGTAAGCATCAAATTCCAGGAACCATAAAGTTCAAGAGTGAAGATAAAGGGACTGTAACATAAATTTCTACCAACTACTGTAAATCTTCCAACCTTTATGTGGTGAGTATTTTATATGACGAACAACCAAAAACGAAAAACGGTTCCTTGTTGTGTAGGAAATATATTCCTAATATTTACGTCGAGTTTTTAATTGTCGATTACTGTGAATAAGTATTAATAATAATATTTTTTTAAAAATGTGTAATAAGTGAGAATTATAATTCGTATAAATTTATGATAATGCATAACGAGATTCAAACTACTTTTGTTTTCAATAAATGAACATGTTAGAGTTAAAAATATCATACTTAAGCTTCTTCTTTTTTTAAGTTATACCACACCATGACGGAATTACTGATAATTCTGTTGTGTAACAAGAACAAGACAAAAAGAAAACAAGGATTGTCGCATACTACTACCAAAAAACCACCTCAATATATATATATATATATATTCAATGAGTAGAAGAAAAGAAAAAAGAAGAAGATATTTTCATAACAATATCTTTAAATTGGACTAACGTGGATGTCCATGATTGGTAGATAAAGCGATAAGAAATCAATGCTCACAAATCAATACACTCCCAATTATATTTGCCAATTGCTCTTATTTTTTATTTCATATGCTCTAAGCATAACAAACATTCACAAAAAGTGCAAAAAAAAAATGGCCGCAACAATAGCTGGTGTTAGCCTATCAACCCCTAGAGTACTGGCCAACGCCTCATCGGACTCACCAAATTTCCAATCCATTAGGTCCCCATGGCTGAACCAGCCGTGGAAGAGGTCCACCCAATTCGGGTCGGCTCGCATGGTGGTTCGACCCGTGGCAGTCGCACCGGACCTATCGGGTAAGGTGGCGGAGAGCATCAAGCAAGCGGAGGAGGCATGTGCGGGGGACCCGTCTAGCGGAGAGTGCGCGGCGTTGTGGGACGAGGTGGAGGAGCTGAGTGCAGCGGCTAGCCATTTGAAGGACAAGAAGAAGGACTTCGACCCGTTGGAGGAGTACTGCAAGGATAACCCGGAGACGAAAGAGTGCCGCACTTATGACGATTGATTGTTTGTTGGTCACATTACATATAAGACATGGGGTTATCATTTGTCTTTCTTTGAATAAACTTTAATTAATTGTTAGATGCTTTTTATTGTTTATTTTTAAATTGTAAGTTAGGTTTTCTAAAAAAAATATATTTGTAAGTTAGGTTATCATTTGCGCATTAATATTTTCTCTTCGTAGTTCAATACTTTAATTGCTAGTAAATTTTAAATGATAAATAAAAGTAGAAAACACGTTTCACATAAGGAAAAAATAATCAAATTTAAAATTTAAATATTATGGTATTTTATTTTTAATCACTAGGCTGAGACTTCATTAACATTTTATGTATGTAGAAATAAGAACAAAGATGGTTTAAACAATTTGAGATGTAAATAACATTAGACAATTTAAACTTCGTTGTTTAAAGCCATTTTTATCCCTAGATTAATTTTATAAATCGCATAATTGTAAAAACTTTAAACTCATTTGAATTGATGAAGCTCTAAGAAAACTTGGTTCTCCCCGAACGCCATAACATTTTAATCGAGTTAGAAGCAAAAGAGCCTGTAATGTCTTTTTCTTATGCTATATGTAAGACGTGGTACTATAACGGAAGGAAATTGATATTTTCACAATATTTTTTGATATTTTCACATGAAAAGTGTCGTTATAGATGTATAGCGACGGTGAAAACCGTTGTTTTAATATCTATAACGACGGTTTTCATGTGAAAATATTATTTTCTGTTATGCATTTATCAGTTTCCTTACAAAAACCTAATTGAGAAAGTGAGAAACGGGTGTGTCTAAAGTCTAAACTACCCCCTTCACTCCACAAAAACTCTACACACAAAAAACATCAAGCATATATGTATGTATTTGTATTTCATATTTATTCATAAAATAATACTTTCTCCATTTAATAAAATAGCCACAATTGCAAAAAAAAAATTATTATTTCATAAAAGAGTCCACTTTTAATTGATAGTACTATAAAATTAAACAAAATCTTCAAGCTTGTTACCGTAATTTAAGTAGCATATCACTTTTAAACTAATAATTTCAAACTTTTAGGTATATATGTGGAACACAAATACATCCATAATATCTGCAAAATTCAGTAAATGGGATTATTTTGTGAAATGGAGGGAGCAAGTTGTTAGTTTAGCATTAATGACATGATAATGAAAATATAACGATAAATTTGAATATATTATGTCATTTTATACTATTATTAATAATGAAACTTATTTTTTGGTAGAGAATAAATATTATTTGAAACTTTAATATACAGCCCATATGATTGTTTGTGTATAATAAACTACCTCACCTAGTTGCTTGAAGGCTAGTTAGGGTAACAGTATTATCCATTTTATAAACTAAGTTTAGGAATATTATTGTGTACCGATATTGAGACTATCTTTGATTGAGCGGGCCAATTAAAAGCGGTGAAAGCCATAGAGAAGGTAGTACCAACTCCCTCACAATTCAATCATTAAAAAAACTACTCTTGAATCTATTCTTGACGATAATAACGTTAAATTTCAGTCAAATAAAACAAAAGAAAGAAAGAAAGAAAAAGTAAGTACTTGGACGAGTCAATGAGCTATCAAGGAGGCCTATGGCCTAGGCCGGGTTTTTTGGATTCGGTAAAAGGACTTGTTTTGTAATGGGTTATACTTTTCTTAAACTCGCCACTCATGTTAATGGGTTGGGTGATCGGCGTTTATTATTATTTTAAGTGTTTTTAAATGATAAAACATTAAAACTGGAATTATTTCAAGTTCTTTTGAACAATAAAACATAAGGAATAATTGCATCTTTTTTTTTTAGACTATTAGATCTTCTTTTTTAACTGCTGCTTTGAACACGTTTAAGTGTTTTCAATGTTGAACTATGTCCTTTGAGAAAATGAGAATATCATCTATGTATACGAGTATAAAATTCATGAATGGATTAAATATCTCGTTCATAATATTCTGGAATTCAGAAGGAGCATTCTTAAGCCCGGAAGACAAAATATTTCATTCATAATGTCCAAATGGAACAGTGAATGCTGTCTTTTATTTATCTTCTTCTTTGATCTGGATTTACCAATATTCACTTTTCATGTTATATTTAGAGAAGATATTTGCTTTGAGCAATCTATTAAGCAAATCTCTTTTGTTGGGAATGAGATATCTGATCCATCTCAAAACTTTATTCAGATACTTATAGTTAATCACCAAACGATAAACTCCTCATTCTAATTATGCTGCATTTTCAACTAAACAATAAAATTCAATTTGTTTCAAAACAATTAAATATTCATAAAAACATAAAATTATTTGCCAAATAAGATAATATCATTTCTCCTGTTCACTAGAGTTAAATTTTCATTATTGTCATATTATATGCATGGAGAATGTGCACTACTGATAGCCGCAAAAGAATTAAGAAATAGTAAAGACTAATTATAGGAGAAGATAAAACAATTAGAGTTAACTTATTAGTGGATATTAATAAGAAACAAAATTAAATTTAAATAATATTAAATATTAACTAGCCTTGTCAAAAAGACTTGGCTTCTGAGTTCATTATCAAAAAACAAACAAACAAAAAACAACTTGTTTTTCAGTAAGTGACATTTATTCGTACCCAAACCCTTACATTTAGCGGATAAATTGGGGTTCCTTTCTAATTTTAGTACACAAACTTTTAAATGGAAAGCACTTTTGTCTACAAATAAAATCAATTTGGATAAGAGTATCATTCATAGTTAAGTTTTTGGTTAAAAACAGTACATAATTATATAAACATTAATAACACTCATTTATCTTTTTCTAATGTGTTGTGCTAATGCCATAATGATATTACTCGGAAATAATTAATCTGAAGTTAACTTTAATTAATTGAACAATACAGTATCGATACGCAGATCGGAATATAATTTATATCTACATATCAGCACTGTATTAATTAATTGACCAACTTATCATCAAATTAATTTCATCACAACCATATCCATACTACTCCTATAAATAAATGAATTTGCTTGAAGGATAGATACAGGATGGATTTTATGTTTTTAATTTCAAGCACTTTTTCATTTTATGGAATGAAATGGTTGGTGGTTATATATATAAAAACATATGCTGTGAATATATGTGGTCCCGTTTCTTATCATCCATCTACCATTCTCAGGTTTCCACGCTACTCTATTTAGAGATGGAGAGAGTGTTTTGAAAGAAAAAAATATCTTCTTATAGAGGATAAATATATATCCGCTTTATATATTTTGGTTATATTAAAGGTGCTAATTCTAGTGTCTGGTGGGTTGTATTTGAGCTTTTAATGAAGTGTTTATGAGTTAAATACGTTGTATTTAAAATAAAATAAAAAGTAAATAAAAGAATTAAATTGTGAAATATATTTAATGTGTTCAAAAGTCTTAACAAGAATAAATAAATATGAGCCCTATAAGTGATAAATAAAAACTTATTTTAACAGATTTTGAGACAGTTTAAAAAAATAAAACAAAAAAACACACAGAGAGAAGTTCTTGAGAAGCTCTAATTGGTTGATATTTTTTTTCTTTCAAAAAATACATGAGCATAAATATCTTCTATTCGAAGGGAGTAAATAGATAAACATAAATAGTTTGGGTGCACGTATATAATAATTATTTTTTAAAAAAAAAATTGTATGGCACAACACAATACACTTCAAAGTCACAAAATTTATATCTTTCTCATTTATACTTATTTTATTTTATGTTAGTCCATCTATATGAGAAATTCTATTTGTACCAAAAAAATAAAAAATTACATGAGAAATTCTATGGATTGAATTGAAACTTTCAGTGAGGTTTGGGTGTGCACGTATGTTGTGTAATTATTTTTATTTTCCCTCCTGAAAAAAGCTAGACCGGGAAAATATCACTTATTTTATTTTTATTTTGTAAATTTGATTTATATATTTTGATTTTTGATTAATAAACAATCTCTCCACTCGCAGTCATGCGCCTTCACAAAGTCTATCATCGTTTCTCTCTCCTCTCTTTATCTTCTTCTTCTTCTTCTTCTTCTTCTTCTTCATCCCCTCCTCCCCCTTTACCTTTTCATTTTAATCTCTCTACTCCTCACAAGCCCTTCTCTTCTCTATCTCCTAAGCCAATTCGATCTCTATCAATTCACACAAATTCAAGAAGCACCAACAATTTCATAGTAAAGCCCATCAAAACTATGTCCACCTCGAATTTTGTGCCAAATGCTGTCGCCGCCGAACACGCCGGCGTTGGCCCAGACGGCGATGCTTCTTCCGCAACTAATACAGCTGAAGACGATGAAGGTACTAGCATTAAATTTATGTGGGTCTAATACTCTAATTTATGAGTCTTATTGCGAATTTGATAATTATATACTTGTTTTTCTTAGTTTTATGTACTTATAAAAAAAGAGTATTGAAAGTTTTGAATTTATTCTGTAGTTGATCATCTTGATTTTTAGAATTCTGGATTGGACACTGTTATTTCTGTTATTAAATTTATATTTACAAATATTTGGGAAAATGGAGTAAAAAGATCATAAAGTTGGAAATTTAGTTATTTTTTTTTATCTTTACGTTTCTCAAGCTATATTGTGAAAGTACATCAGCAATTTAATTACTATGTGATGAGGTTTCACTTGCACTCAACTGAGGCATATATAACCTGGAGCTACTACTTGTTTGTTCATGTTGTGTGAAAAGATTAAGCATATCTATGTGTACTTTAGTACAAATGTACAATGTTGTTGTCTGAAGAAGTGTTGTTTTATGATTTTATCTTCATGTAATAACCCCGTTCTTTGTATAAAATGATGTTGAATCAGCTTTGGGTGGTGGATACCGTCTACCTCCTCAAGAGATTAGAGATATTGTTGATGCACCACCCCTTCCAGCATTATCATTCTCTCCAAAGAGAGATAAGATATTATTTCTTAAGAGGAGATCTTTGCCTCCTTTATCAGACTTAGCAAGACCAGAAGAAAAGCTTGCTGGTGTGCGAATTGATGGAAAATGTAATACCCGGAGTAGGATGTGAGTAATGATGAAGTTTTGTTCTACGATTTAAATACAGTTATGCCATATATCATTTGAGTGGTTTGTAATGTCCTAGATATTTGATATGAATGAATTGAAATGGTATTTTGATTCTACCATGATGTCTCCTATAAAGTGTCCATACTATTATAGGTATCATTCACTTTGTTAGTTGTATACAGGGACTGAGTAGATGTGGATGAAGTCTGTTATATAGTAGTGTGGAGAGCCAAGAATGTCTTTTTACTTGTGTGATATTCAATTTTAGCTCTCTTAAACATATGCTGATGTACTGAAATACTTTTCTAAATGTCAATACATTCACAGGTCATTTTACACTGGTATTGGGATCCATGATTTGTTGCATGATGGTACTCTAGGCGCAGAGAAAGAGATTCATGGTTTTCCGGATGGTGCTAAAATCAATTTTGTTACCTGGTAACTTCCGTTATCCTCTCTCTGTCTTGATCAAATTTCTTTCTAGACTTTTTAGTATCCTTGATGCTTGGGAAAGAAAGCTCCTACGCCTTTCTGCAGATCATCTAGATCTCTAAATGAATTAAGTAGCTTATTAGGATCTGAGGATATTAGAAACCCACATCCTCTGCCATTTCATCTCAGATTAGTCTATTTGAAAAATCATGAACTTGTCACTGCCACTAAGAAGGTGCATTAATGTTAGTTGATTTTTTACATTTTTAATCCACACCCACACCCACCCACACCCACTTTGTAGAATACAGGGAGAAGAAAGAAACAAACGCTGATGAGAATTGTTAGAGCAAGCAAAATCTATGTTTTTCACATGGATGCTTCTTTGTGTGCTACTTACATGTCATGCATTCAAGATCCATGTGACTCTGTATGCAATGGTTTGGGATGGTTCATTGTTTGGTGCACATCCAGCGCATGCCTACAACCTCCCTTGAATCAAGAGGTTACATAGATCGGGCAATCCTTTATTAACTAAAGAAAAATAAGATAGTTCCATAGCGGAATCTTACTGGTAATAGATTTTCTTCTCAGGTTTGCTATTACTATTTTTCTATCACTTTCATTTGAAGCTTTTTGGTTGAACTTGTGTCTATTAAGATTATCTATTTCTAAGATAAGTACTATGCTAATATTTTTTTTACAAAATTCTTCTTTGCGTAATTCAAAATTTTCTTGTTTCAACCAGGTCAACTGACGGTCAGCATTTATCCTTTTGCATCAGAGTTGGTGAGGTAATGGATCTACTTGCTGAAACTTGGCTACTGCTTTAGATCAGTTGTTCTTTTTCCTTGACATTTGCACAAGACAGGTTATCATAAAATTTTCACCATGTGCTAAGGGAGCAATGGGCCCCCCTGATTTGTTGAAGACAGAAAACGTACTAGTATTATTTATTGGAATTTGGAAATTAGGGGTTTATGTTCCCATTAGATGTCTCCAATTCCATCATTTTACTAACACTAATAATTCATCTATGACTACTTTGTTTCTTGTTATTTGTCTCATATTCAGTATGTTTATCTAAGAAACTGGAAAATATAATTGTGAAAATTTTACATTCTGAAATTGTCTTATCTCTCAACTCTCCTGGAACAGGAGGATGATATTAGCAGTAAGCTAAGAGTATGGGTTGCTGATGTGGAAACAGGAAAAGCTAGACCTTTGTTTCAGGCACCAGATATATGTCTAAATGCAGTTTTTGACAAGTATGCCTCAGAATTCCATGTCATATTCAATCATCTAGTAACTGCTCTCCATTTTGCATAGTTTACACTTTACACCTTGACTTTATCTCTCTCTCTTTGTGTTGTTTTTTTCAGTTTTGTTTGGGTGGATAACTCAACTCTATTGGTTTGTACTATCCCTTTGTTGCGTGGGAACCCACCAAAGAAGCCTTTGGTCCCCTCTGGTCCTAAAATTCAAGCTAATGAGCAGAAAAGTATTGTTCAACTTAGAACTTACCAAGATCTGCTCAAAGATGAGCACGATGAAGATTTATTCGATTATTATGCAACTACGCAACTTGTTTTGGCTTCTTTGGATGGGACAGTGAAGGAAGTTGGTCCACCGGCTGTATATACATCAATAGATCCCTCTCCGGATCAGAAATACTTTTTAATATCTTCAATTCACAGACCCTACTCTTATATTGTGCCATGCGGAAGATTTCCCAAGAAGGTTGATTTGTGGACAGCTGATGGGAAGTTTGTAAGAGAACTATGTGATTTACCCCTTGCTGAGGACATTCCCATTGCGTCCAATAGTGTGCGAAAAGGGATGCGCGCAATTAATTGGAGAGCAGATAAGCCTTCGACACTCTACTGGTATACATCTAAGCATTTTAGTTATCTGTTACTATTACTTTTCTGATGGCGGAAGACCTTTACTAAAATTTTAATGGGTTCAACTTAATTGGTACTGGTTTTGTATTATTAAGCATTAATTATTTGGTCTCAACATATTAGTTTAATCAACCCCCCCCAAAAAAAAAAAAACAAAAAAAAATAAAAATAAAATTCTATGGCATAGTTAAGGATAAGTGAGTGTTAGCATCACAGAGGGAACTGGGAAGTGTCATCTGCTTGTGGATGATTCCAATACAATGTTGCTAAAAGTGATTGTTCAGTGTGCATAAGGTTCATTTTGTTCCTCTATAGATAAATATTTTCAGTTAACACAAGTTTATCAGTTTGAAGTAATGTAGAAACATTGGGAGTAAAAAGAGGTATGAGACATCATGTATTCTACACAAAATGAAGGATGGAGTCAAAGCAGAAATGGGGGTGTATGATTGATTTTTTTTCTTTCAAAACTATAAACCTTCTTACAAGAATTCCAAGCCTAAACAAAATCCATTCCCTCATCTAGCTATACCAGACAAAAATAACATCATAGAGCAAAGAATGAAAACCTTACCCTTCCTAGCTTAGTCCAAAAAAAGTAACTACATCAAAGGCTTAAGGCCAGGCCACAATTAAAACTACTAAAACAACATGTGATACTGGGTAGCTCCTTGGGCCAAAAGGAGAGAAGACTCTGCATCATTGAGCCTACACGAGCAGCAGGAAACTCAACTCGTTTAAACAACATTTTTTCATTTCTTTTTCCCAGTTATAGATATAATCGTTGTACCTTAATTTCCGTTGACTAGCTTAATTGATGTGCAATGTTTCAAGCTGTCTAGAGAAAGTTGTCTTGAGTACACAGAATGACAGTTGAATCTTCATTTTTTTCCTGCATACTTGGTGCACCACTATATAAACATGTGTGGCTTATGAATTGTTGATAGGGCGGAAACACAAGATGGTGGTGATGCTAAAGTTGAAGTTTCTCCACGTGACATAATATATTCAGAAGCTGCTGAGCCCCTTAAAGGCGAAAAGCCGACAATCTTACATAAACTTGACCTTCGCTATGGGTATGCAAACAAGCTGATCTCTGTACATGTATAAGTGAGCTGCATGAGTTTAAGTTATATTTCTATCCTTCATTAGATGATTAATAGTTGTATAATGTAGCTTAGAAGTGTTTTGATCTTACTAGATGCCAAGAATTGAGATGTTATTACCTGCTATAAATGAACTACTTTCTGAGGCTAGCAAGTTGGGTTTCCATCATGAGTCATTTCAAAATTCTAAGCTTATGTGGACATCAAATATATGCTAACTAATGAATCTTACAAGATATCATTGTGGCTTTTCAGCATAGTACTGTGCTGTTGTAATCTGTGTTTTGTATTTAAAGTCGGGAGCAGCTATGTTATATAGTGACTTTGTTTTGTAACTTGCTTACGATATAAACCGAGAATTCCAGTTTAATGTGTACAGCCTTTTAATCTTTTCAGAGGGATTTCATGGTGTGATGATTCACTAGCTCTGGTTTATGAATCTTGGTACAAAACACGGCGAATAAAAACTTGGGTGCTGTCTCCTGGAACTGTTGATATGAGTCCACACATTCTATTTGATAGGTCATCAGAAGATGTGTATTCTGATCCAGGCTCTCCTATGTTACGGAGAACTCCTGCTGGAACTTACGTGATTGCAAAATTTAAGAAGGAAAATGATGAAGGCACCTATATTTTACTAAATGGAAGTGGTGCTACCCCAGAAGGAAACATTCCCTTCCTGGATTTGTTTGACATGTAAGTGTTTGATTACTTTATATATCTTTATGTTATTTTCAAATACTGGATCAGTGTTCTTACACATTTACTTCAGAAATACAGGCAGCAAGGAACGGATATGGGAGAGCAGCAAGGAAAAATATTATGAGACAGTTGTTGCTTTAATGTCTGATCAGAACGAAGTGGAGATTAACATTAGTCAGTTAAAGATACTTACCTCTAAAGAATCTAAAACTGAAAACACCCAATATTACTTACAGAGTTGGCCAGAAAAGAAGGCAACTCAAATTACAAATTTTCCCCATCCATACCCTCAGTTGGCATCACTTCAGAAAGACATGATCAGATACCAGAGGAAGGATGGAGTTCAACTAACTGCAACACTGTACCTTCCACCAGGATACGATCCCTTGAGGGATGGTCCTCTTCCATGCCTGGTATGGTCCTATCCTGGAGAGTTTAAAAGCAAAGAGGCTGCTAGCCAAGTACGTGGTTCTCCTAATGAGTTTTCAGGCATAGGTTCAACATCAGCCTTGCTATGGCTCGCAAGGAGGCATGAATCTTTCCTTCCCCTTTTTCCCAACAACTTTTGTGATATTGAGATATCTTTGTCGATTCCTTTTCAAGTAATGCTCTCAGTTACAGGCTTGGAGTATATATATTGGACAGTTTTTTGATTGCACCAAGTCTTACAGGTTTGCTATCTTGTCTGGACCAACAATTCCCATCATCGGGGAGGGTAAAGAAGAGGCAAATGATAGGTATGTGAAAACCATTATTTTGCATAATGTCATTTATTTGATTCATTTAGATTATAATAGAATCTTTTCATTCCACCAAGGAAGATGCTCCACGTAGTTAATTATCAATCATCAATCATCATTGGTTGTTCGTACAAATCACATCCTTCTCTTGAGAATAGTGGTAATTTGTGGGCCGCATATATTCCTTGAACCACATTCTCTCTACCAAACGGATATAAATGAGTTCATCAAGAAAGGGCAACTGCTTGGAAGGGTGATTTGGAAAGACTATAAATTGTTTATAAAACAAAACTGGGTTCTTAGAAACGTGGGAATCGTAATTAATTGTCCTGTTTCATTAATAATGAAACAAAGCAAGTTCAGACTAGTTATCATTAACCAACCCAGTTCTCAGAATATTTATAACACCGTAGATAGAGAATTGAATATTAATATTTTTACTTACCTCACTTCTATTGTGAGAAGGGTGATTCCCACTTCATTATCTAGACACATCATCATAAAAGTTATAAACAAGGACAGACACCATAGGTTGTTACTTAGGAGCCGAATATTCCCATTTGCCATTTTTCCCCCAAGGAAAAGAGCTCCGTTACTTTTGATAATAGTATAAAATGACCCAACTCCTTAAGTTTACAATCACAATTTAATTATCATGCCATCACTATTAAACTAAACACTCACCATGCAACAAATATATATCCTTAAAGTTTGTAAATTTTGCAAATAGGACTCTTTTTGTGGAATGAAGGGAGTATTTGCTTAATAGGACTATAGAAATTTGGTTTCTCATTGGTTTTTATTGGCTTATGTTTATTTAAGCAAATGCTGCTGATTCTATCTTTTCATAATATTACTATTAATTGCAACCAATGACTATAGTTGTAAATCCTGTATGCTTCAATTCCAACTACCAAATAATTTGATCAAAATCTAAATAGAAATTCTATTTAAGTTTATCATGAATAAATAATAAATTATAAATTAAAGAAATTAAGGGAAAATTCCCTTTAGCAATATCAAATCTTGAGTTAATTGAAGATTGTTATTACTTTTCTCTCACTTTTTTTTGAAAATTTTTAAAAACTAGCTAAGTGTCCCGTGCGAAGCATGAATTGTTTTTAAAATAAAATTATTTTAAATTTTAAATTTATTTTATATAGTGGTTATAAAATATATTATTTGAATTTTAAATTGACTTACTGCTATTATTAGAATGACTATAAATTTTGCTTAAAAAACGAATGACTACATATCACATACAATTATCAAATACTCACAATTGAGTGTTACTAATGTGATTTTTTTGTTATTTTTAATTTAATATTAAGTTTTTATATTGTTTCAAAATGTAATATTTAGTTTTTATAATCAATCATCCGTATTTATATATGCATTTTTAATTAGAGTTAATAAGTTAATATTAAAGTTTGTAGGACTATAAAGAGAGTTTTAATTCTAGTTAAATTAATCCTAGCATTATATGGGAGCATAAAAAGTGTTTTACTTCTAGCTAAATTTTATAGCTATACCAAAGACCAAAGACCAAAGATCAAAGATCAAAGACTAAAGACGTTGACCAAAAAATTAAGTTTTGTCTTATTATATATTTGTATAGATGAGAATTATCTATGTATATGTGTGTGTGTGTATATATATATAGTTTTTATGGTTGATGATCGCAGCAATGTTGTTACAGATCGTAACTACTTTTAATTCACTGTAGCAGTTGTAATGGCTCGTTGCAGCACTTTAATTTTGTAATGGTTGTAATGGCCACCGTGGCTCTCCAGAATCCTGTTAAGTAAAACTTGTAAAACTGTTACATAGCAGGGATTTCTTAAACCATGTGTCAAATGGATCTAATATGTGATTGTGATATAAAAAGCGTAAGTAGAGATGCAATATTCTTGTTCCTTCCTTGGAACACAATGTTGTATATAATAGAGATGAACCACTTTTAAAATACTCATGTGCTCAGTACTCCCACATTGACCAACTCTTGCATTTAAAGCATGAACCATGATTTTATTAGCGAGTCCTCTGGAAGTACTAAGGTTCCTGCTTCCCATTTATAGCATTAGATTTTTCAGTGGTTTCATCATGATTCTGTGTGCACCAGGTATGTGGAGCAACTAGTAGCAAGTGTAGAGGCTGCAGTTGAGGAAGTTATACGTCGTGGTGTAAGCCTCTCAATTCTTTACCTGAAGTCCTATTACCATGATTTTGACCATAAGACTTGTTATATTTGTTGCTACCGACTTCATAGGTGGCTCATCCAAACAAAATTGCTGTTGGTGGTCATTCCTATGGAGCATTTATGACTGCAAACCTCCTGGCGCATGCCCCACATCTTTTCTGTTGCGGAATTGCTCGCTCTGGAGCCTATAACAGAACACTTACACCTTTTGGGTTTCAGGTAGAGTTCTACTTAGAGTGAAATATATACGTCAAATTACCTGTTTTTTCTCCCTGAATTGACTAGTCATTTTTTTTATTTTTAAATTGCTTCTTATATTTAATATTATGGTAGCAATGATGCCAGAGCTCATAATGATCCTGCCACAGAAAGCGAATTAATATAGGCGACCATTCTATCCTTCACAATTAAAACTAAGTAGTCTCATCCTCTCCCCTTTTCTTTCTTATCCTCCTATGTCCCTTCTGTGTCTGCATTCTGCATCAAATGTGAAAAGCTACATCTGCGAACTAGCTTGTCACCACAACCATGAACAGTACAATGTTATATAAGTTAGTTATAAGCAGTTAAGTACCCTCCTGAATATATATATATATATATATATATATATATGCATATTAAGATGATCTATTTTCTCTCTCTCTCTGTCTGTCTTTCTCTGTCTCTCTATTAATGGCCGCTGTATGGACTGGTGCTTCTTTGACTCTCTGACATGGTAGAACAACATAAATAGAAGTGATGATTTAGTAGTAGCAGTTTTTGGACTTAGACCGGTGAATGGTGAGTGCCTGAGCCACATGGAGATGTAAGGGAAGGGAAGAAGGGTTAGGCTGTTAGTAATGTTTTCCCATTTATCAAGATGCAGACAGCAAATTTTGTGTTTCTTTTTGTTTATGTCTTTACTGCGGGACAAAAAATAGTCAATTTAACTCAACATTAATGAATTTGATGTGGTAGGATCATTCCCTGTGCCATTATCGACATCAAATACTATTATCATTTGTTTCTTGACAGTTTCCTATTCTTGTCTTTGCATGTTACTGTGATGGATTATTCTTGTAGAACGAGGACAGGACACTTTGGGAGGCCACTTCTACTTATGTTGAAATGAGCCCTTTCATGTCGGTGAATAAAATAAAGAAGCCTATCCTGCTTATCCATGGAGAAGAAGACAATAATTCAGGAACATTGACAATGCAGGTACTACAAGGGCTCTAGTCAATATGTTCTATACCGTTCATGGAAATAACAGTACTTTTATTATCCTGTGTCACATAGAGAAATAAGTGCATTGAGTTGTTTACAATTTCAAGCTGCTTTCTCATTCTAAAATAACATAGTTTTTGATCATATATGCTAAGTTGCTACTTATTTTTCATTTTTATGCAATGCAGTCAGATCGTTTCTTTAATGCACTGAAAGGTCATGGTGCACTCTGCCGCTTAGTGATTCTTCCCTTCGAGAGCCATGGTTATGCAGCACGAGAGAGCATTATGCATGTCCTCTGGGAGTCTGACAGATGGCTTCAAAAATATTGTGTTTCAAACACTTCTGATACCAGTGCAGATCTTGATTCATGTAAAGATGATGTAAGCAAAGTAACCGTAGATTCAGAGAACAAAGCTGTTCCTGCTTCCGGAGGAGGAGGAGTCAAGGAGCTTGAAAATCTTGAATTTGATAAATTTCAGTCGACCAGAAGGTCATCATTATGGTAAACTCTTCATCCATAATTCCATATATAATTGTAGTATTTTAAATATAAGAATATGATTTTATGCTTTTTATATATGAAGAGAAAGTATACATCGAATATGAGTTTCTGTTTTCATGGAAACTATTGCTTGAGGATTTTGGTGTTAGGTAATGCAAATATACAATTTGTATTTGATCCACGGCTCTATCCGTAGAAGGGGAGACTTTAATGAGTAGATTAGTTTTTAAATAAGGAGCAGAGTCACACTCGTACAGATAGAGACATAGTGTACTCTGGGAAAGGTTGTCCATGTAAGCACACAACAGTTCTGCACTGAGAAAGGGCAGAAGTATGGTGGTGCAAGATTGAAAGTTTCATGTGAAAGGAAAATATTCTCTCAGCTGATGTCACACCTTTCACTAGGAATACGTTTTTGGATTTTGGTGTATGTTATTACTGAAAGATAGTGAAGTGACAGTACCCTTACAGTTATAATCTGGAAGTCCTGAGGACATCATCTGCTTGCTGGTACACATATTACTACTATGGTGATGGAAATATATACACATGTCCCTTAGGAGACTTCAATACCCTCGTCTTAGTTTGTAGAGTTACTCGGGCACAATGCACCAACCAGACCATACCCTTAGGGTCCCTTGCCTTGAGGGACTAAACCAAATAGCATTAAAGATCCCAGAAGGGGGGATTAAGGCGTAGCTGTGGTTGCACCCTTGGCCACACGCTAAGCTTCGAGGAATATCCTGGATCTTCCGTGGCTCAAGCTAAATTGTATGATACACTGATAGTAGATTTACTCCAGAGTAGAGGCTTTCCCCATGGCAGGATAGTGCTCCCTGACAAAAGTTTGTAGTCTGTTGGAGTTGTGTTGGGAGGGCTAGTTTTTCTTCCTCTTTGTTTTAGTCCACTAAAAGGCAACAAGAGAGTTGAACTAGATGCAACATACAGAGATATATCAAATAAATATCAGACACAAAGAGAAACCGATATTACATGGAAAACCCCCCTTCTATAAGAAAGAAAAATTATCAGGACAGATAATGGGTTTGGAAAGTATCTTCTCTGGGTAATGCTGAAGGCATACAAACAATCATGGCCTTTTGGGTAACAATTGTAGCAATAATTAATATATGGCTTCACCAACAAGGTGGATCCCAAAAAGTAATAGGAAAAGTTTCGTTGGATGAAGTGTCTCTCTCTGAAGTCTGGTATAAACAACTGCACTTTTTATTTGCCAGACCTGGAAAGCTGTTTCCTTTTTCCTTTTTCCTTTTTCCGTTCAGATCTTTAGGTTTCTCAAGCGACCTGGTCAAGTCCTGAAATAATCGCTACATTCAAAAACAAGTTCTAGACGTCCAAATGGGCTAATGTACATCTGGGTTGTCAACACTTGGGAGTTGGGCTGTTGACACTCGAGGGATTTCCTTTTATCATACGCACGACACATGGAGATTAGTATGATATGTTTTTTTTTCTTGGCAAGTATTAGTGCTACACTTCACGGTCAATTTACCATAGCCTTTCGAGTGTTTGTGCCATAAGTCCAATTACTAGGTTATGCTTCTAATATTCTATACTGAAAGTGTTGCATCTTTTATTTCAGATTTCTTCCGATCAGCACGTGTATAGTTATTGTTTATTGTCTAAAAAAAGAGATCCTTCAATTCTTAAAACAATTATTCATGCATTTCATCCTCGAAAGTGCTTAGTAATCTCTTTTGCTGTTACACTTAACCTGGGAGTATCCTATATTCATATGTACCAGAAGAATGTCATATTTATTATAGTCTATTTGAATTGTACAGATTTACATTGATTTCAATCTGCAATGAATGCATAATTGGGATCCGGATTGGACCATCAAATGGGTTCAGAAAAGCATGCCATCATTCAAACAAACAATAAGGCAATGCTATTACCGGAGTGCTGCCCTGCAGGATGAGGTGAAAAGTGTAGAATAGCATTTGTTATAGGGGCTTGGATATATTTGCCAGCCATCGACAGTACATTGATTTTTGTCATGGAAGATTTGACAAACCTCGAAATTATTATTTGACCTTGTAATTTTGTCAAGAAAAGAATTCTTAGACTGCAGACCTTAACAATATGTTCTGGTCAATGGTTTGGTGAGCACCGAAAGTTTTTGCACATGGAGTAGAGTAGTATTACATAATTTCCCTGAAAAATGATTATCCTTGCATTAATTAAATGAAATATTCTTACATGATGTGATGTTCATTTTTAGGATGTTTGCTTAATTCATCATTTTTAAGCCAGCCTGTAAGGCTAGAAGAAACTCATAATCCCTTGAAACACAGAGGATGAAAAATAAAATCTAATTCTGCAGATCATCCATGATGAGCCAAGGTCATTAATCTTCGTTTATTTAAAATCAACATCATGCAGTCTCAAATACATGATACAGGCAGACATTTAAGGGAAACAATTTTTTATTAAGATCGATCTGGCAGGGGCAGGGGTATTATTTACTTGCTAATTAATTAAGGAATTATCTTCCGCAACCACAGAACTGACCTCGCCTTTCTCAAGCAGATCATAGAAAACTCTGGCTTTCTTCTGCTCATTCCAGTGATACTTCTTCCATGCCAAACCAGCAATACAACCCAATACAGCTGCCACGGCTAACTCCTTCACCAAATTGGGTCCCTTCAGTGTCACATGAGGAATCCTACCACCACCCATTTTATTTTTAAACCCTGTAGCACCAACTAACAAACTAAATCGATTTTGGAGAGAAAATGAAAAATATCTTAACAGATCTTCATACTGATATGGTAATGGCTAAATTCAAACATACTATGGGTATGGTTGGCGGATATTAAGCACAACAGGAAGAAATTAGAGACAGAATCCATGATCATTCACACAATTACAAACCAAAAAATGAACAGATTATGAAGAAAAATGCTGTATAATCATAATGCATGATCACCGTGGCACGGTGTATATTAATCGGTACTTGTTTGGCATGGGGTGCCCTAACAAAAAACATGTCCATGCCGAGAGATGATCTTAATTTGGATTTATTGTTTACGTATCATTAACATTAATTTCTACTATTGTAATATCTGAGCTGAGCTGTAATGCTCTAAATAAGGCTGTAAAATGAGCAAACAGTTCGGGCTCGATTCGTATTCGTTCGACTAAAAGTTTGATTTCGAAATATAAATGAGTCAAATATGAGCAAATTTTAAAGTTCGATAAATTACTCGAACCTCCTTAAATTATAATTTTCTATTGATATTCGTTCAAAAAATTCAAACTGCTCCGACTCGATTCGGAATCGTGCACGACTCGGTAGCTAAATGAGCCTCAATCAAACCTTATGTTATACTCGATAAATTTTGTGAACCAAATCTGAGCAACTCAATACTCGGTTCGACTCTGCTCGTTTACACTCTTAGCTGTAGATTTGATAATTTCTAACTTTGTAATATGAGAGCTGTGCTGTAAATTTTAATGTTGTAAAATTGATCATTTCTAGTATTGTAATATCGATCAAAGCTGTACGTGTTGCAATGTTGTATAATTGATGGTCATGACTTTTTTATTATATATATATACTAGCCGTAGTACCTGTGCCTTCGGCACTACGTAGGAAGAAAAGGGAAGGAGAAATTGCCGGCCCTAGAGAATGGAGGAGGTAGAGGGCGAGCTCGGGAGGAGGAAGAACGGAGGAGGATTTGAGAGTGAGATAGAACAATTTTTTTTCCTTTGAAGTTAAAGAGGATATAATGGACGGGAAGATTTATCTCAAACTTTGGACGGTCCTGATCGTTTATTAGGATGAGCGGGAAATTTAAAATCAGTTGTGTTTTGTTAATTAGATATGAAAAATTGAAAATAATGGAGGGGCAATGTTGTGTAATTTTATTTTGTTTAGTGTATAATTGGTGAAATTGCATAACATTAACCATTCATTTAACAATCTAATCATAATTGAATTATGTGGATTTTTTTTATTTTTTTTAATTTGATATTCGGTACTACTATATTATATATTAAATGTAAAATAAATGTCTTTAACGGTTCAGATTTTTATTTTATACTTTATTATCATTAAAAATTATTGATTCATATCACTAAATCATTTAATGATGCACAAGAAGATTGCTGAATCTGAAATCGGACAATACTTACGGATCCTTTTGTGGGGATGAGAGTTCTTTTTTATTTGAGGATCCCTCCTACCATTATTACCCTTTTATTTATGTTATTGTTATCATCCTAGAACTGAGGTTGGGTTTTATAATGAGTTTAGTTTCAAATACTAATAGTATTTATAATAGTGTTTTTTTATCTCTATCCCTATAATATAGTGTTATTGGGTCATTTTGTAGGATAGAGATTTGATTTTTTCACTATGTATCCAACAAGTTTTTTATATTAATTTCTTAAATATGACAAACAACAAACAAATTCCCAATCTTCGATAAAGACATTCAGTAAATTGTAATACATACATGCTTTCTTAAATCAAAATAGCCATAAAATTAGATACTCATTGATAGATAAGATGTTGAGATCAAACAAATAATGAAACTAACAAAGGTCAAAATCATGAAACAAACAAAGTTCGAAATCTCGAAATAAACATGTCAAAATCAAACAAAAAAAGATCTAAATTAAACCTTAGATTTTGCTTTTCTGATTTGAGATGTCGCAAATGAGACTTTTTAGAAGAAGACAGTCGGTGAAGTGGACAATTAGTGAAGAATATCGTCGAAATAATCTTGGAGAAGAAAATCGGCGGTTGAAGACTACTCTCTAAAGCTGACGTGTCCATTTAAATGAAGGTGCGAAATATCATTTTGTATACATAGATAATGCTCTTTTGACTCCGTCATACTAACTAATAAATTTTTATATAGAGATTCAAATAAAGAATTAAATAAAAATAAAAAAATTGTTCATAATAATTTGTTGATATCTTTGAAGTTGGGGATACAGAATTTTTTGGTGGCCAACGGTTGTTAATGCCATCACGTCCTTTGTAGTGTCCTTAGACATTTGCCATAACTACCCACGTTACACGTGCGTGTGTTTTGCCACTAAATTTAGATAATTATTACTACTTGTTTGCCATATATAATGATAAATCTTTTAACTTGATAATAACCTTATCTACTAGAGTTTGACATTATTACTGTTCTGTGAAAAAGAAAACCCTCATTCTCAACCAAAAGAAAAGAAAAAAGGAAATATAAAATTGCCAACAAAGGCATGCTCTGGCCTCACTGCAACAGCTAACAAGAGTGTGATGAACCTGCTCCCACAATTCCACTTCTCTTTCTCCGTCACTCTTTTTGGAATCTTTCTTCTTCTTCTTCTTCTTTTTTTTTTTGCATAAAACAAGTGCATGTGTCCATCTGCTACTTTACCAAATCTTAACCTCACCGTTTCTCGACTTCCATTAGAGCTCTCAAACTCACAATCACCCATTAATTAGTTCATGGAGAAACTGAGAAGTTTCTCAATTAAACCCAGTAGATTCTTGGTTTTTTCTTTCACAATTTCTTTCTCTGTAGTCTTTTTAATTTTCTTTTCCATTTGGGTCATTAGAGTCACCCCCTCAGGTCATCATGAAACCCATTTTAACTTCAGATCGGGTATTAAACCCCTAACTGTTCATACCTTGACTGGTTTTAGTACAAATTCTTCAGCAAGTGAACTTAAAAGTGCTATTTTTGTTGATACCCAGTTTAGAGAATCTGTAAATACATCTGAAATTGCCAATGCTTCAAGTTTTGGGGAGATTCAGAAAAAGGGTAGTGAGCACAATGTGACAGATGATGTAAATGGAACTTTTGCAGGTTTTAATGCAGATAGTTCAGTTAATCATCTGATTAACTCAGTTCTGATTGCTACCCATCACAATAGACCTGAAAATACTTCTGGTTTGGGTAAAGGTTTAGTTTATGAGGAAAAGGGAATTGAATCTGAAGTATCTGCTAATGAAATATACATAGATGAGACTATAAATGGAAATTCCTTGATTATCCAGGAGCACATATCAGATTCTTTACCCGGTAAAGTAGAAGTTCTGAGAAAGGTTAGAATTCCAGAAAAGAGTAAAAGCTTGTGTGATGTTACTAAAGGCAATTGGGTATTTGATGAGAACTATCCCTTGTACACAAATGCTTCGTGTCCTTTCATAGATGAAGGTTTCAATTGTCAAACTAATGGGAGATTGGATAAAGATTACATGAAATGGAGGTGGCAGCCACAAGATTGTGATATTCCAAGGTAATGCCTACTGTTGTCTCTCCGTGTGATATATTATTTACAATGCTTCTTTGATTGAATTTGTTGATTTTACATGAGGATAGGATACACCATTATTTGATTTGTTGTGTATAAATTTTACTAAGAAGAATGAGCGAGTGAATTCTGAAAAATTGGTTAATTGGTGTCGGTGACACTTTAGGTTCAATGCAACGAAAATGCTGAATTTAATTAGAGGGAAGAGACTTGTTTTCGTGGGTGATTCCATTAACAGGAATCAATGGGAATCAATGCTATGTTTGTTAATGGGAGTCATTAAAGATCCAAAGAGGGTCTATGAGACCCGTGGGCGAAAAATCACCAAAGAGAAGGGTAACTATTGTTTCAAGTTTGTGGTAAGTATGCTGAACTCTTTCTTAGCATTATTCCGTACTGTTTGAGATAAGAAGCAGTATTTGTAATTGTGATTGTATTTTTTTCCAGGATTATAAGTGCACAATTGAATACTATGTGAGCCATTACCTAGTTCATGAGAGCAAGGCAAGGGTTGGCAAGAAAAGAGTGCAGACTTTGCGTATTGATACCATGGATAGGGGCTCATCAAGATGGAAAGGAGCTGACATTCTTGTCTTCAACACTGCACACTGGTGGAGTCATTACAAAACAAAATCTGGGTTAGTGTTTCCATTCTCAAACTACATAGTTTCAAGGTGTATACCGGTTCAGTAGGTCAAGTACTAAAAACTTTGTGTTGTTTAGAAAGAAAGCACTCTTCAACAGTCAGCTATGTTTTAGAATATCAATGTCTTAATGAAGGCATACTCTCTAGCTTGTCAAACATGTAGTGGATATTAAGCAAATTTATGAAGAAACCAAGTTAAAACAAAAATCATGTTTACCTCAAAAGTCCGTGCTACTCTTTCCTGTATTAGCTCATATTGTAACTAAACAAGGAACTAGAGAGAGAGAGAGAGAAATATAACTCCATATTGTGAGAGGATAGAAGCCGGTGCAATATTATCTTATGCAAGGCTACTCAGGAACATGCTTTAAAGTGATTTTATAATGCTTTATTGTTCCAAGTTTCTAACCTCCTGGATCTTAGAACAGGGTTAACTACTACCAAGAAGGGGAACAAGTTCATCCTCGTCTAGACGTTTCAACTGCTTTCCAAAAAGCATTAATGACTTGGGGATCATGGTTGGATAAATATATCAATCCAAGCAAAACCCAAGTTTTCTTTCGAAGTTCTGCTCCTTCACACTTCAGGTTTGGCCCTTTGACCGCCATCAATTAGAATGGATATTAGTTTTCCCCGTCATATCACACCCGAGTAATTTTTTAGTTTGTTTTAATAGGGGAGGTCAGTGGAATGGTGGTGGCCATTGCCGAGAAGCTTTGAGACCCATAAGTGGAAGTTCAAGTAGCAGTTACCCCGAGAAGAATATCATTCTGGGAGAGGTATTGAGGCAGATGAAAATTCCTGTTACTTTATTGAATATAACTAATTTGTCAGATTATAGAGTAGATGGTCATCCATCTGTTTACGGAAGAAGACCTGGGAAGAGCTATTCGTCTGGCGGTCAAGATTGCAGCCATTGGTGTCTTCCTGGGGTTCCAGATACCTGGAATGAGCTCTTGTATTTTTCTCTTGCAGTCCAACACACGAGATAGTTCTGGAGAGTAAAATGACTTGTATTTCTTCAACTTATACCATCTTCCATGCATAGTATCTTTTTTCTTGCAGGCTACCTGAAAAGTTAGTTTTGTATTCAATTTTCTTGTAAAGAGATTTTTTTTTTCCTGTACAACTATCTGACCATCAATGAAAAAACTCATTGTTCTTCCATGTATGTATATATATATATATATATATACACTGCGTTGGGACGCAAGTACTGTTGCATGAGTTTTTTACCCTTGGTTTCAATTGGTTATCCTAACAAGAATTTAATAATGAGGTAATTGTCTTCTTAAAATCCTAACTCAATATAGTTAATACTATATATATTTAGTTATTTATTTTAATAATTAACTGAAAAAAATATCCAAATATGCAAATATCCAAATGAATCAATCACCCTTTTACCAAGATGAAAATGAGGCTAAACTTGTAACTTCAATCATTTTTAATTTATAGCTTCTATGTTTTTTTTATCCAACAACGTCACCAAATTCAGTTCTTAAATTTCGAACAACTACTACAATACTTCTTAAAATTTAGCATCTTAAGATCTCAGCACTCATAATTTAACATAAAATTTAATCAACAGGCAGTAAAACTTCATTGGGTTTATTGTTTCATCCTTAAACCACCAAACAAGAGATGTAGTGTATTTTGGTTTCATTTTTTGGGTATATTTGGAACTTAAAAATACGAACAAATGAGGAAATTTATTACTCGTTTTTTGTAACTATCAATTCCACATAACATTACATTTAACATGAATAATCCTTTAATTAATCTTCCAACTATAGTTATTTTCTCATGTCTTATCTCTTAACTATTTCATCCTTAAACTTTATAATTTCTGATTCAGTCCTGACTAGCATGAAATAATTAAAATATGTGGACAAGGTACGAAAAAAAAAAAGTTAATGGACTAAAAATGAAAACAATTATATTTTGGGGACCAATAAAAAGATTATCCTTTTGATATACTATATTCTTTAAAAGCAGATAATTGAATCGGATTTAGCTCCCCTCCTTTACACTTTTCCTCTAATTCTATTCAATATACTAATATTTGATCTTAATACTTAATATTTGATCTGGTGTTTCATATCAGATCACTATTGTTAAAATGAGATGAGATTCAAAAGTTATGCTATGAACAATGAACACAATAACACTTTGGCGTTTTATATAAACGACATAAAAACACTTCTATAAAACAACATTTAAAAAGAGACGAATAAAGTATGTTTAAACTTTGAAAAATGATACTATATATTACTAATGTTTACGTCAATTTTGTTGTTGTAAGTTACTCAGTTACATAGATTGGTATTATTGGTAAATTTTTTAGAAATAAGTGTAATAAATGGAATCTTCTTATAATTTATACTAATAGTAAATATTGATAAGATTCACAATTATAATTTAGTGTAAATTTATCGCAATATATATATATATATATATATATATAATTATAATGAATGACTCTTAAACTTTAAACAATAAGTCAGTTTAACGTAAAGGTCAACATCAGTAGGGGTATAGTAGTATATAAACCAAGTAAGCAACATATAAAATCTTTCTTAGTATCTGAATGGCTTGTTTTTTTGCTGAAACCAGATTTGCCTGATTCTTGTGTTTTTTGTTGCTGCACAATTCACAAAAAAATTCACATATTATGGTATATTAATTGTTCATTGCTTCTGTTGTTTCTTAATTTTCAATATATTAAGTATTAATTATTTGAAAAGAAAAAAAAAGTAAAACCAATTATTTTACAAGGTTGCATATATTTCTTTAAAATCCCCTTCACATGAATAAAAAATAAATTTGTACAGAGGGAGCATGCTTAAAAATACCCTTATTTATACAAAAAAATCTCACGTTTTATGGCAAATAAAATTACAATGATAATTTGAGAATATTGTGTTATTTTATATTAGTATTTATAAAAAATAAACTGATTTTTTTGTTGTTAAAAAAATTAATAAATATTTTTTTTTGTGGGGGGAGGGATATCATTTTTTTTGTTAAAAAATTACCTAAATCTATCAACATTTTTAATTTTTTGTTCCCAAACATGGCTTTACACTGATGAGTACTGATTGATAGACCCACAATTCCAACTCCCAAGATAAACAAATACTCCGTCAAATCCTTCAAATAGTCCAAACTAAGCAAATCCCCCAATCCGTTGACCACCATCATGCCGATCTTCAAAACCCCTTTCAATGGCTACTCCGTCAAATTCAGCCCCTTCTACGAGCACCGTCTCGCCGTCGCCACTGCCCAAAACTTCGGAATCCTCGGCAACGGCCGTCTCCACGTCCTCGACCTCTCCCCTTCAGGACCCGTCACCCAATTCGCCTCCTTCGACACCTCCGACGGCGTCTACGACCTCACCTGGTCGGAATCTCACGATTCCCTCCTCCTCGCCGCCATCGCCGACGGCTCCATCAAACTCTACGACCTCTCTCTACCCCCAACTTCCAATCCCATCCGCTCTCTCCATGAGCACACACGCGAAACCCACTCCATCGATTACAACCCGACCCGACGTGACTCGTTCTTATCCTCCTCTTGGGACGACACCATCAAGCTCTGGACTGTCGATCGACCCACCAGCGTCCGTACATTCAAGGAGCACGCTTATTGCGTGTACTCTTCTTCTTGGAATCCCCGCCACGCCGACGTATTTGCTTCCGCTTCCGGCGACTGCACGGCCCGGGTTTGGGATGTACGGGAACCCGGGTCCACTATGATAATCCCAGCGCACGAGTTTGAGATACTTTCAATTGATTGGAACAAATATGATGATTGTATTTTGGCAACTGGGTCAGTGGATAAAAGTATTAAGATATGGGATGTGAGGAATTACAGAGTGCCACTGTCGGTTTTGAATGGACATGGATATGCTGTTAGGAAGGTGAAGTTTTCGCCGCATAGGGGGAGTTTGATTGCATCGTGTTCGTATGATATGACTGTCTGTTTGTGGGATTATATGGTGGAGGATGCTCTTGTTGGGAGGTATGATCATCATACGGAGTTTGCGGTTGGTGTTGATATGAGTGTGCTTGTTGAGGGGCTTTTGGCTAGTACTGGGTGGGATGAGCTTGTTTATGTTTGGCAACATGGGACAGACCCCAGAGCGCCTTGAAAAGGGAAGTGCTTCCTTTGATTTGTTTTTTGGATTTTATGTTAGACTATAGTGTGACATTTTTAGAATGAGAAATGATAAGTGATTAATGTATACCTGTTGTAGTTCTCTTGCGTAATAACTAGAATTTGAGTTTTGTTAATGACTTGACTAATTACTTGATGAATAACATGGGGACAATGCATTGTTGTATTGTACTAAACATTGGGATGCTGTGCTTTATAAATGTGAACTTTGTGTGTTTGAGTTTTGTTTCTGCTAGAGTGCTTAAATTTAATCTCCTTTAAAAGAGTGGTAAGAAAGTGAAAAGGCTCGAGAAAATGAGCCATTTTCGTAATGTTCAAAGGTGCTTACATTCAAAGGCTTTCTGTTTGGTGTTTGTTGGGCCTTCGCCAAGTTAATGGTGGAAAGTATGGGTTTGTTGGGCGTTGCCATTTTGTAGGTTAAAACAAGATTATTAGATCTTATCATATAATTAGTGATTAGTGATTTTGTTAGTGAAATGCTTCACTTGGCTCCCTATTTGGATTTGTAGATTGTTGTGGATAGATGTGTCTGCTCACTTCGTGTTAGTTGGCTACTTGACGTTTCAACGGCTTTCCAAAAAGCATTAATGACTTGGGGGATCATGGTTGGATAAATATATCAATCCAAGCAAAACCCAAGTTTTCTTTTGAAGTTCTGCTCCTTCACACTTCAAGTTTGGCCCTTTCACCGCCATTAAGTAGAATGGATATTAGTTTTCCTCGTCATATCACACCTGATTAATTTTTTAGTTTGTTTTAATAAGGGAGGTCAGTGGAATGCTGGTGGCCATTGCCGAGAAGCTTTGAGACCCATACGTGAAAGTTCAAGTAGCAGTTACCCCGAGAAGAATATCATTCTGGGAGAGGTCTTAAGGCAGATGAAAATTCCTGTTACTTTATTGAATATAACTTATTTGTCAGATTGTAGAGTAGATGGTCATCCATCTGTTTACGGAAGAAGACCTGGGAAGAACTATTCGTCTGGTGGTCAAAATTGCAGCCATCGGTGTCTTCCTGGGGTTCCAGATACCTGGAATGAGCTCTTGTATTTTTCTCTCGCAGTCCAACACACGAGATAATTGGATCAGGAGTTAATTGCTTTATATCAAAGATGATTGATATACGCAATGAAAGTGCGGTCTGTATGACTATGATTATAAGCCATTATTTTGCACACTATTTGTTAATTTACCAGTCGTCGCTATTTTTGGATCGAGTGCTTGCTTGCTGAGAGTGATTATCTTTTGTGATTTGTTCAACTGCATTCATATTTCGGATAAAATATAATTTATGAGGCAGAATGAATTTCAAGCAATTTGATGGCAATGGAACTAGGTGTAAAAGAATAAAGTGCTTTCTCTCTATATAGAGGCAGGCAGTAAGGGCATAAGCTACTCAACAATTTGTTATTTGGTTAGATATTCTGGTCAACTTGGGTAACAGGAAGTGCATAATTGTCTTGACTATGTTTCAGATTACAACCATATAATGGGAATTTGGATGTGTTATGAGTGAATAGGCATCAAGGGAGGGGGAGCCATACCCACCGCAATACAAAAAGCACCACCGTGATGCAACTTTATGCTGCCATTTATCCTAGGGGTTTGATGCAAAACCAATACACTTGATGTAAATTGACTTCACTTGGGCAACTACATATTTCTGGTGATGAACTAAACTAGCTTCTCAGCAATTGAATTTATATTGTATAGATACGTAGTTCTTGACCCGACCCAACAAATTCAAAAATAATAATGTGGTTTACCTTACTTGAACTTCCAAGCTGAAAGAGAAAACATTGGGGTTCCCTTCCATCCAACAATCAAACACTTGCCATCATTATCAAGAGTGCAGGAACTCCCACACGAAAATTGCTGCCTAAGAAGCAAGGTAGCTTGATGCAAAGATGATTTGCTCAGTTCAACCTCCACCATTTTAAACCTTGCAAAGTATGATCTCCACACATTGATCTTCACACTTCTGGTAATCCTTTCCTCTCCCTCAGTTGCAATAGTATTTAGGATTCCTTTGCCAAAATGAAATCTTTCGAGATTCATTCTGTACTGATTGTGTCGGTCCATGCAATCTTCCAAGCAATCGAACCACGCACTGTAGAAGAAAAGTGCCTCTATGAAGCGATTCGCAAATATAGGTGAGTTCTGGTTTGCTTCTACTTCACAGAGAACCATAATCATTGGCCTCAGCCTTCCTATTACTCTCATTAGAGTTTCCAGGATATCAGGCTTTGAGATCATTGTCCTCAGTACAGTTGGAGCGTAAACAGCCACAGCTTCATGATATTTTATATCAAACTGTTCTTCCTTGAGATCGTTCATGTTGGATACAAAGACTACCTTGAATGAAAAGGGAATGTTCAAGGACTCGGCATAGCTTTGCAACCTCTTCCCGATTTCCTCAACCCTCTGTTCATCTTTTGTGTCGAGGGCAGTGATCTTCAGAATCTCAATTGGGTGGTTTTTCTGTTCTGAAAGAGCTTGAATCAAGGGTGTCCACTGAATCCCGCTCCTAATTTGAAGATCAATTATATGGATCTTGGTAGCCACCGTGACAGTATCTAATATTGTTTGCATTGATGCAAATTGCATCACCTTGGCGAACGGAACCTTATCGTGGGTTGCCAAAACTGTTAAGTCGACTCCTGATGCAAGGCCATTTGGGCCTCTTACTCCCTCACTATCCGTCCTAATTGTTCTGCTTCCCGTTTCTCTGCTGACTCTTTCTCGTAGAGCTTCAGCGAAATAGAAAGCAGTTCTTTCGATTATATTACCTGATTCAGATGACATAAATTCGCAATGGGTAAGCAATCTGTTTACAGAATCAAACTGGCTGTTGCCCACCTTCTCAGCTGCAGCTAAAAGAAGGTGGACAAGATCTGTGCCTCTAGCTTCTTCCTTGGATAGACTCGAGAGGACAGAACCATAGGGGTGGATAGAAGTTGTGATTCCGTCTAGCTTTTGGGTTGAGAAATGAATGTATCTTTCTCCAGCCGCTCTCATGATTTCTTCGGTTGATAATTTCCCATCACTAACTGCAACTTGGCTGCTTGGATTGCTCAGATTTCCGTCTTTTGATTTTTTGTCTCCTCTTCTATGTTTTCCTAGGAGCTCGGAAAATGTTGTAGAAATGGGATGGGGATTAAGATTGATTGGTGGAACTAGTTCTGAATTCAGGTTGGGAATCTGCCCGTGCTTTGTACTTTTGTAGTTCTGCAATCTATTGGCATACAAATCACTTTGCATCCAACAATCTGAAATGATTTGTTGTTGATCATCAAACAAATGGACTCTGGTGTCCGCCATGTTTTCTGTATGAATGTCATATCCAAGGTCATAGCAAAATGGGTCGAGCCCTCCGGATTTGTCGTTTTCTGACATGGGCACTTGATTTCCGCGAGCGACTACATCATCATTTTCAAGCCTTTTAAAAGTATAATCAGCTTGAATTTCGTTGAGATTGAATAAAGAAAAGTCATCTGCCATTTCAATGCAGAAACTCCCGTTTTCTTGATAAACCAAGTTTATGTCACTGCCTTTGGATCATAATTATGTGTCACCCCAAAAAAAACAAGTGTATATAGCAAGTATACTAAGGATTACAACAGGAAATGGCAAAACCTTTTGATGTCACCGATCAGAGCCAAGGGGGAGAAACTCTGAACAAAGGACTGGTGCAATTCTATATGGAAAAAAAAGTAGATATAAATTTAGTTGGTAATATGAAACAAGGACAAGGGATCATTCTCAATGGGTTGTCTCCTATGAATCTCAGCCTTGACAAAATCTAGTAGACAAACAGAAGAACCAAGATAAAGTTGGTATTGATGGAGCAGGCCGAGAGAAATTTATTAAATGGGAAAAATGTCACGGCGTCAAGATAAATGAGCTTTTAGATGATGATGATGATCAAGAATTTCAAAAAATGAAAGACAAAAAGATAGCATTTAATAAAGCATTGTTAGTTTGGTTGAATGAAGGACCAAAAAGGGTATATATGGTTTTGTTTTAAAATAAGAAAACACCACCATGTCTGATTTCTAGATCTTTTCTTGATCTGCTAGTTTCTTTCTTTCTTTCTTTCTTTCTTTTAAATAAATTGTTTCCTTGTTTTTTAAGCTGGTTACACATTTATTTAGCTCTGCTTCATGCTTGTGACGTGCAGGGACCAAATATATATATTATGAGAACTCGCACAAGTCCAGATTTTTTTTCTTGTTCTGAACTTAAACTACGATTTTGCATCCACACTCGATAAACGTAACTTGCATTGGAAGGAAGTTTAATGAGGTGAAAGTGAATAAGTCGTTCCGTGTATATAAGCAGATGCTACCCACAGAAAATTGTTCTTCAGTTACATATTCTGGTTATCTTGGGTTAACAAGTGGTGTATAATTGTCTAGGCCTAGTTTCAAATTAAAACCATATTATGGACAAGTGGATATATAAAAGTGCTAGTTCTGTGAGGGTATATATATATATATATATATATATATATATGGGACTGATCCATAGCAAATGTGATAAGAAAGAGCATAGCCTTACAACAGATCGTGACCCTCTACGCCAAAATCGAACGGTTTTATAAACTCACAGTCCGCAGTTTAATTTCTAGTAATCTGCACTTTAATACTGCGGACGGAACGGATTACCAAAATGCCCCTCCTTATAAAAATCAAACCACATCCGCAGTATTAAACTACGGAGCTTTCACTGTATTTTTTTTCGCTCTCCTCTATTTGACAAAGCAAACAGAGGCTCTGTAATTGCGATTCACGAACGAAGGTGAGTTATGACTTGCTTCTACTTCAGAGACTACCATAATCACTGGCCTCAGCCTTTTTATGACTCTCATTAGAGTCTCCAGGGTATCAGGCCATGGGATCAATGTCCTCAGTACAACTGGAGAGTAAACGGCAACAGCTTTACCAGGGTTTATATTGAAAAATTCTTCCTTGAGATCTTTCATGTTAGATACAAAGGCTACCTTGAACGAGAAAGGAATGTTCAAGGACTTGGCAAAGCTTTCTAACCTCGTGCCAGTTTCCTCAGCCTTGTGTTTATCTGTTGTATCAATGGCAGTTATCTTAATAAGCTCAACTGGGGGGTTTTTCCGTTGGGAAAGTGCTTGTATCAAGACTGTCCATTGAATTCCGTTCCTAATTTGAAGATCAATTAAATGGACTTTGGTTGCCACCGTGACATTATCTAATATTGTTTGCATTGAGGTAAATTGCATGATCTTACTGCATGGAACTCCTTGGTGGAGTGCCAAGATTGTGAAGTCGGCACCTGATGAGAGACAGTTGGGGCCTTTTACCTGCGCCTTGGATGTCTTAATTGGAATGCTTCCTGTTTCTCTGCAGATCCTTTCTCGTAGAGCTTCAGCAAAATAAAAAACAATTCTTTCAACTGCATTACCTGAATCTGATGCCATGCATTCACAATGCGCAAGTAATCTGCTTGCGGAATCAAATTGCTTGTAGCTTACCTTCTCAGCTGCAGCTAAAAGGATGTGGGCAAGATCTGCGCCTCCAGTTTCTTCTGTTGACAGACTAGAGAGTGCTGAACCATATGGGTGGATATACGTGGTGATGCCATCAAGCTTTTTGTTAGAGAATTGGATGTATCTTTCTCCAGCCACCCTCAATATCTCTTCTGCTGATAATTTCTGGCCACCCACTGTAATTTTGCTTTCTTGATTGTTCAAAATTTCATCTCTTGATTTTTCTTTCCCTCTCCCATAATTGTTGAGGATCTCGAAAGATGCTGTACAACTTGTATAGGGCTTAAGCTTGATGGGTTCGCTCACTTCTGGAATCTGCTGCCCCCCATGCTTTTTAGCTTCAAATATTGACTGAGCCGTTATGGGCATGGCATTGGCATTGGTATTCTGGTGCAAACTATTTTGCATCCAGTAATTCAAAATGCTTTGTTGTTGGTCTTCAGACTGATGGAGTAGTCTCGTGTCTGCCATGTTTGCTGGATGAGTGGCATACCAGATATCAGAGCTAAAAGGGTCAAATCCTCCAGATTTGTCGATTCCAAATAGAGTCATTTGGTTAGCTTGAGTGACTACTTCCTCAGCGTCTTTAAGAGGCTTATATCCACCCTGAGTTTTGATGATACTGAATAAAGAAAAGTCATCTGCCATTTCAAGCAGAAGTAGCTGGAGACCAGCAGGTTCAGGTTTATATCATTGTTTGCCTTTTACTTATAGTTATGCGCATCGACTTAAAAGATGAGTGCAAACAAGTATATACCACCTGTTTTCTGTTGATAAACTGAATGCAGAGACTAGGTTTATATGCCGGAAACTTACAAACAAGTATGGTATATAGTTTGGACAAGGACAGGAAACAGCAAAATATTTTGATGGTTACTGATCTGAGCCAAGGGAAGAACTTTAACCAAGTACACAATGTCGGTACAATTCCCATGACGAAAGATATCATCTAAATTTAGATGGTAATATGAAAATAGGACAATGAAACCTTGTCCATTTGCTCTCGAGCGTGTTCAAACCTCCTTAGAAACTCAGCCTATAAATTTCATGTCCAGACAAATTGCATCAAGGCATTTTTTGTCTGATTTGGCATAGAGTAGTCATATTATATTTTATAATTTTTTCTTTTAAAAATAATAAAGCACCTGTCCTCCGGCAGTTGATCTTTTCTTCTCTTTCTCTGTTTTTTCTTTTTCTTGTTAATTTTTTTAGTGCTAGGTAATCTTATCGTAAGCTATGATAATTTAATTCTAAATGTCATGCTGAAACCACAGCCCTATTATGTGCCTAAATATATTTGGGTGTCCAAAATATGAGAAGCTGACCGAGTCAAAAATATATTAGTATATAATAATTATTTGATATAATTTATAATAAATATTTATATATTAATGTATAATTATGACGTCACTGATAACACTCAACCGATGAATATGGCAAAACTAAGTAACCACAAAAGGGGAGTGGTTAGCATGAAGTTAACTTCAGTCAATTGACCAATACAGTGTCGACAAGCAGACCGGAAGGTGCTGCGTATCAGCACTGTATTCGTCAATTGACCAACTTTATGGTAACCGGATCCATGACAAAACTGGTTAGGGTATGGAGTATTTATAACTTTGTTATTCTGATGGGTTTGTACTGCAATAAACTATAGCTTGCTTTAGTGAGTAATCTCTGGTACTACTCGGACTCTAATTCTTCCATTAGACTAGCAGACGTCTCTAGCAGACTAGCAGTAACCTTTTGCAAACTAAAGTCAGTGCTTCATGCACATTTAACATCATGATCTGTATAATCGCTGTCTTAATCACAATTCACACGCACATCATGTTATGAAGTACCATCAAGCATCATTGTTTCAGAAATCTAATTATCCGATAAACTAATATGTAACAATTCGGAAGCTTTTATTACTAATACAACTATAGAACAAATCACTATTCTTCGTTCCTTATTACATATTTCTGCGTGTAGCTTACTTGAATTTCCAAGTTGAAAGAGAATGCATAGGGGTTCCCTTCCATCCAACAATTAGACACTTGCCATTTTTAGTAATAGTGCAGGAACTCCCACAAGAAAATTGCTTTTCAAGAACCAATTTAGCTTGTTCCAAAGAGGCTCTGCTCAATTCAAGTTCCACCATTTTAAACCTTGCAAAGAATGCCCTCCACACGTTCATCTTCACGCTTCTTGCGTGCCTTTCCTCCCCCTCTGTTGCAACAATGTTCTGGATCCCTTTGCCAAAATAATTTTTTTCAAGATTCATTCTATACTGATTGTCTCGGTCCATGCAATCATCCAGGCAATCGAACCATGCACTGTAGAAGAAAAGTGCCTCTATGAAGCGACTTACAAATGAAGGTGAGTTATGACTCGCTTCTACTTCAGACACTACCATAATTGATGGCCTTAGCGTTTGTATTACTCTCATCAGAGTCTCCAGAGTATCCGGCGTTGAAATCATTGTTCTCAGTACATATGATGAGTAAACAGCCACAGCTTCACCAGGTTTTATATGGAATAATTCTTCCCTGAGGTCTTTCATGTCCGATAGAAAGACTATCTTGAATGAAAAAGGAACCTTCATAGACTTGGCATAGCTTTGTAACCTCTTGCCAGTTTCCTCCACCTTCTGTTTCTCTGTTGTAGCGAGGGCAGTTATCTTAAGAAGCTTAGCCCGGCAGGTTTTCCGTTCTGAAAGCGCTTGTATCAAGGGTGTCCATTGAATTCCACTCCTAATTTGAAGATCGATTATATGGACCTTGGCTGTCACTGCAAAATTATCTATTATTGTTTGCATGGATGCAAAATGCATCACCTTACTGAATGGAACTCCTTGGTGAGTTGCCAAGAGTGTAAAGTCGGCACCTAATGGGAGAACGTTGGGGCGTCTTTCTTGCTCATTGGTTGTCTTAACTGTGATGCTTCCTGTTTCTCTGTTTATCCTTTCCCGCAGAGCTGCAACAAAATAGAAAACAATTTTTTCGACTGGACTTCCTGATTCTGATGCCATAGTTTCACAAAGCGCGAGTAATTTGCTTGCAGAATCAAATTGCTTGTAGCCCACCTTCTCAGCTGCAGCTAAAAGGAGGTGGGCAAGATCTGCTCCGCTTGTTTCTTCTGCTGATAGATTCGAGAGGGCCGTACCATATGGGTGGATGAATGTGGTGATGCCATCAATATGTTGGTTAGAGAAGTGGATGTATCTTTCTCCAGCCACCCTCATGATTGTTTGGGCAGATATCTTCTGGCCTTCAACCTGAAGTTTGCTGCTTAGATTGTTCAAGATTCCGTATGTTGTCATTTTATTTGCTTTTATGTAGTTGCTGAGGAGCTCAAAAGGTGCTGCGCTAAGTGAATATGGCTTCAACTGGATTGGCTGGCTTGCTTCTGAGATGCTGTCTTCTTGATTTTCAAACAAACGGATTGTTACCTCGGACATGTTCTCTTGAAGAATGACATACCTATAATCCGAACAAATAGGATCAACTGCTGCAGAGCCTTCGTTTTCGAACGTAGGTACTTGTTCTCCTTGGATAAATACTTCCTCATGCCCTTTAAGTGTGCTATTTCCACTTTCAATTTCTTGGATACCAAAAGAAGGGAATGTATCTGCCATATTAATGCAGTGCAAGTGTGCAACCTGTTCTTTGGCAAGTCAACTTGATTTTCTTGATAGATTGAATGGGACGAGATTGGCTAGGTATATATATGTATATATATACATACATACATACATAAAAGACATATATACTGCCATTAAGAAAAGGTTGCCAGAAAGCAAACTACTATGTAGTTGGGGGATAGCAGCTGGATATGGCGAATTTTTTTATGTCATTGATCTGAGCCAATGGCAGAACTCTTAGTAATACTAGAGAAGGACAATGAAAGATTTGTCGATACATTTCAGACATTATCAAGTACTCCCTCCATCCAAAATTAAAGATACAATTTTACTTGTTTCGTTATTTTGCAAACCTGTCGTTCAAAGATTTGGGTTTAGGAAGATAATTTCTCAGGAAAATCAGGATGATATTTTCTATATGCACACATTACTACTACTCGAAATGATTGACTATTCCCTTTACCAGCAATTTCGGTGCTCTCCGATGACTATCAGATCATTATATTACTAGTAGCCTGTAAATACACCCAGTAGTGAAGTAATAACTTTTCTGAATGAGTAGCCTCTACGTACTATTCCATTATAATTATTTTATTTTCAAATTCCATTGGATTTGCAGAAGACACTAGCAGTCACCAGTTCCGGATTTAATATGTGCTTCATGACCATTGAACATGTGAACCGTATAAGCTATCCAAAATTTCTTTTACTCGGTCACAACATTTCATGGTATGTATCAGCTTTTACTTAAAGCAGATACAGACGCTGCTCTTTCCTATTCTCTTTATTTTTTTTTTGTTTTGGGTGCATTTTCCCTTAGTTGAACTTCCAAGCTGAAACAGAATGAATTGGGGTTCTCTTCCATCCAACAATTAGACACTTGCCATTATTATCAAGGGTGCAGGAACCCCCACATGAAAATTGCTGCTCAAGAACCAAGTTAGCTTGATACAATGATGACGTGCTCACTTCAATTTCCTCCATTTTAAACCTTTCAAAGAATGCTCTCCATACATTGATCTTCACACTTCTTGTAACCCTTTCCTCTCCCTCCGTTGCAACAATGTTCTGGATCCCTTTGCCGAAATGATTTCTTTCCAGTATCATCCTATGCTGATCGTTTCGTTCCATGCAATCTTCCAAGCAATCAAACCATGCACTGTAGAAGAAGAGCGCCTCTATGAAGCGTTTTACAAATGAAGGTGAGTTATGGTTTGCTTCTACTTCAGTGACCACCATTATGGATGGCTTGAAACCCCGTATTACTCTCATTAGAGTTTCCACGATATCAGGCCTTGAGATCATCGTTGTCAGAACTGTTGGAGAGTACACAGCCACAGCTTCACCTGCTTTTATATCGAATACTTCTTCCTTGATATCTTTCATATCTGAAACAAAGACTACCTTGAATGAAAAGGAAATGTTCAAGGACTCGGCAAAGCTCTGTAGCATCCTGCCAGTTTCCTCCATCTTCTGCCCATGATCCGTTGTTGCAACAGCAGTTATCCTAACAAGTTCAGTAGGGCAGTTTTTTCGTTCTGAAAGAGCTTGCATCAATGCTGCCCACTGGACACCACTCTTGATTTGGAGATCAATTAAGTGGACCTTGACATCCATTGCCACGCTATCTAATATTGTTTGCATGGCCACGAATTGAATCACCTTAATGAGAGGAAGCTCCTGGTGGGATTCCAAGAATGTAAAGTCGTCGCTACCTGAGCTGTGAATATTGAGGCCTCTTACTTGCTCACTCACTCTCCTAACTGTGATGCTTCCTGTTTCTCTGTGGATCCTTTCCCGTAGAGCTGCAGCAAAATAGAATGAAACTCTTTGTACTGGATTACCTGATTCAGATGCCATACAATCAGACTGGGTAAGCAATCTGGTTGCACGATCGTATTGCTTGTAGCTCACCTTCTCAGCAGCAGTTAAAAGAAGGTAGGCAAGATCTGCGCCACTTGTTTCTTCTGCTGACAGGCTCGGGAGGGAAGAACTGTATGGGTGGATAAACATGGTGATGGCATCAAGGTGGTTGTTGGAGAATTGGATGTATCTTTCTCCAGCCACCCTCATTATTTCTTCTGTTGATAATTTTCGTCCTTCATGATCTTCACGGCCGGTAAGAGGTCTAAATCTGCCTTGAATTTCATCGGTTCCAGATATAGGAAAGCTATATGCCATCTCAATGCAGAAGAATACTATTTTCTTGATCAATTGAATGCAGAATCTAGTTAGGTTTTATATTGGTGCAAGAAACTAACTTATATGGTAACTCTTATTTGGTATTATCTTGAATCCTTAAAGAAGGGGATTGAAACATTTGTTCATTTGAGCGCGTCATGATCTTGTAATACACTCGAACTTCCTGAGAAGTTCAGCCGAGCAAAGTCTTGACAAACTCTAAAGGACAAAGAAAAGTAACCTAAAGCCAAATGTATATGACAAGCTGGCCTAGTCCAAAAACTTATGTTCTTAACACTAATACTTTGTCCTAATAACATTCAATTCCGATTTCCATGATATATTTTTAACAGTATCCTTTTGTCTAGTTATCTTTAATTCCCCGAGAATATTGTAAAATTAAAGAAAATAATTCCAAATTCCAAGCTTGAGACTCTATAAGACAAAGAAAATAATCATTAAACTATGGATTGCTACTACATACATATTCTAAGAAGTTTGATCGATACGGCTAAGTAAATGGAATTAATATAACTGATCGAGATTTTATCAAAAAAACAAGGTATGATTGATCAAGAATAAACAAAAAGAAAGCAACAAGGAAATAAGATGAACCATTAATTTTGATGGAGAACATTGCAGAAGTAATACAAGCTTTAATCCATCCAATATATAGGGGGGGGGGGGGGGAATGAAAGGCCTTAAGGATATCAAAAAGAAAATCCCATTTAACAGTATCGAAAGCTTTCCTGAGATCAATCTTGAGAGCACATCTAGTCGGGCCAGTATGTCTGTTGTATCCTTTGAATAGATCCTGGGCAATGAGAATGTTGTCACTAATACTTCTTCCACGCACAAAAGCAGATTGAGATTTATCAACTAAGAAGGGAAGAACTTCCTTGAGCCTGTTAGAAAGAATTTTTGCAATGCACTTATAGATAGTATTACAACATAAGATGGGCGAAAGTCAACCATAGACGATGGATTGGAACCTTTAGGAATGAGGGCAAAGCAGTAGAGTTGATCCCTTTGGTTAACCTGCTGTTCTCAAAAAAGAAGTGAACATCCTTTCTGAAATCTTCACCAACAATATCCCAACAACTGATAAAGAAGTTCACATTGAACCCATCTGGCCCAGGACTTTTATTTCGTTTCATAGATTTGAGAACCCCCCAGATTTTCATATCAGTAATAGGAGAGGAGAGCCTAGAGGCTTGATCTGGCCTAATCAAATTAATAGGAGATACCCCAAAGCTTTCAAAATCAGAATAGGGATCAGCTGAAGTGTTGAAAAGATTATTGAAGTAACCTACAGCAACTTCCTCAATGTTTCTCTGGCCATGAACCATAGTGCCTTCATGATTTAGGATAGAGAGAATTTTGTTGGAATTCCATCTATTCTTCATCATGTTGGCAAAGAAGCTTGAGTTCCGATCACCCAAGGCCAACCAAGTAGCTCTAGATTTCTGTTGTAATAGGGATTCCTCTCTTTCCATAGTAGTCCAGAGTTGGTGAAAACAAGATTTCTCTCTAGCAAGCAGATCCGGGTCAATAGGCTGATCATGAAGCAGGTTTTGAACAACATGAAGTTCCTCCTTAGCAGCTTCCACCAAAGAAGAGAAGTTACCTGTGGTACGATTGAGGGAGATCAAAGCCTTCCTAGTACGTTTCAGTTTTTCAGAAAACACATAGAAGGGGTTTCCAAGAGTGGCAAGAGACCAAGCATTCGTCACAGTATCCTTGAAACCATCCAGAAGGACCATATAATTGAAGAATTGAAACTGTTTTCGAGGAGAAGAAATCTGAATACCAGTATCAAGCAGTGTCAAGGAGTGGTCAGAAAGGCCACGAGGAGCAAAGGTAGCTTGGGACAAGGCAAAGTTGGTGAACCACTCAGCACTCCCCATGACTCTGTCCAATTTTTTGTGGACAGGTCTTGCATGTTGCATATTCTACCATGTAAAAAGAGGGCCTACACCTCTAACATCATCAACACCAACATTTTCCAAGCATGCTTTAAACTCTTCCATACCAATATCCCATGTGTCATTAACTTGGTTAGTCTCCGAAAGGTCCTTAATGACATTAAAATCCCCCATAATACTCCAACTTGCAGTGGGGGCAAAGGAGAGTAGGTCATTCCATAGGATCATTCTTTCCATGCAAGTGTTCAACCCATAAATAAATGAGACCAAAAAGGACGTATTATTCAATTCAGTGGGCTGAACTTTGCAGTGGATAACTTGAGAAGAAACAAAAAGAATATCCACATGCCAGATGTTTGGATTCCATCCAACCCAGATACGACCATTGATATGAGAGTCATAATTAAATGCCCAGTTCCAATTTCTACACAGATTCTTGGAAATTCTGTTAGCTTTGTCAAGTTTAACACGAGTTTCAAGGAGTCCCAAAAGAGAGATTTTATTATCAGCAATAAGCTACTTAACATAAGCCTGCTTAGGCTTTTTATTTAGACCTCTTACATTAAAGGAAGCTAACATAAATTAAACTGAAGGGGGGGTGTTACCAGCCTTGCCTTTCCTTTTCCTCTTCTTTGCAGCATGAGGATTATCAGCACCTGAATTATTCTTGTTCTTGACATAAACCTTTAGTGATACAAGGGGATTTGGAGCAGCAGGAGATTCATAGTCAGAGCCTTGGAGATCAGCCTTTTCAATAGGAGTGAAGGAGTTAGAGACATTCATTGCATGACTAGAAGGGATTGGGTCTTTCCCAGATTTGACACCACGGGTAACATTCACCCATTCATGCTGAGAAGGGCTAGAGGTACTTTTGGGAGGAATGATCTCAGGTGAGGAAGCACTGATTGTAGCTGGAACAAGGTTGACCGCCATAGTATTAACATTCGGAACCTTAGGAATCCACTGATAGTTAGCTTTAGGGCATTTTAAATGTGAGTGGCCAAAAACTTTACAAGTTGGGCATGAAGGTGGTCTGGTTTGATATTCAACTTCCACTGGAACAAAGATGTTTTCCATGGTATCCTCATTTTTTACAACCACCTGGATGGAAGGGGGAAAGGAGAAGGAGGCATGGACCTCAATACAGACCCTAGCAAAGTTCAGAAAATCATTTTTGGTGGTCATCTCATCTGTAAAAAGAGGTTTCCCAATTGCATTTGCAATGTAGCTTATACCTTCGTCAGACCAGTAAGAGAGAGGAATGTTGCTAAGCTTGACCCAAACAGGAAATACCTCACAGTCAGTCTTGGAGAAGGCAACACCTTCTTTCCATTTTTTCAGAACAATGGCCTTGGAAGCAAAATGCCATGGACCAGAGGCTAGGACGTTGTCACTGTCAAAAATAGAGTCAAATTTGAAAATATAGTACCCTTTGTTATGAAAAAAGACATTCGATAACCCCAGATGACCCCACAATCTTCTAGCTATAGGTTCAACAACCTTAAAGGGAAGGGAAGAATGTAGAAAATACCCTACTAAACTGAAAGACCAAAGCTTATTACCTCGGTTAAGCATATCATCCGGAGGACAAACAGTGATGTTTCCATCAGATAAAGAGGGGGGATGGTACGATAAAGCTCGTGAAGATTTGCCAGAGTCCTTACCTACCACATCACTCCATGACTTGAGGGGCTCTCTGACCAAGGGAGCAGAAATTTCATCCTTTTCAAGAAAGGTGGCGGGAACTTTGAAAGTGGAGGTTTTGCCCGACGTGACAACAAGAGAAGGATGAACCTGATGAGATGGACCAGGCGAGTGTGCCCCAGTTGCCGGCAAAGACCCTTCGCCAGTAACCGGAATAAGGGAGCCACCCAAAAAAGTTTTTGCAGGGGATTTAAGGGAATGCTTCAGAGGACTTTTATCAGACACCTCATGAGCATGTCCAAAGTTGATGATTTTCCCTTCAGAAAGAAAAGTTTGAACATCATTAGTTGAGACTCCATGAGCAGATAAGAAAGACATAAGATGGAGATTCTTTTTCCGTTCAAATATGGCTTCCTCATGGTCCTTCTGTGTGAAGTGTTGAGCTGCAGAGAAGATTTCTCTCGCATTTTCCCCCAAGACAGGGCCAATGATAACTTCCGTGTCAAGAGCTTGAGTAGAAGAGTCCTCCGAACTAACATGGTTCCCCAAGAGAGGGGGAAAGACATTTGATTCTGCCATATCCTCGATGCCTAGAAGGGGAGAAAGAGTAGGTGGATCTGGTGAGAGGGGCTTAGAGACACCATACTCAGCATAGAGGTCATGAGAAGCACTGCTAATTGAGTTACCGGCGGAGAGATGATTATGGCTAACCATTGGTACCCAAGGAGAAAGACAGAGAACACAAAAGGAGAAAGGAAGAGAAAAGAAGGAAAACCAGAAAGATGGCGAAAAAACCGAGAGGGGAAGGATTATCAACTCATTGGAAAACCAAGGATTTTAAGCTTACTCACCTTCTCTTTGCAGATGACATCCTGATTTTCAGTCATGCATGCTTACCTTCCATATCAATTATCAACTCATGTATATTATCCTTTTCTTTATATTCTGGTCTCATTCCCAACTCCCACAAGAGCCATTGCTTTATTTCAAATTCTGCCACCACCTCTTCCAGAGACATCACTTCTTTGCTTGGCTTTCAAATAGGTTCACTTCCTGCAAAATTTCTGGGTGTTCCCCTTGCTGACAAAAAAGATGGCCCCCTCTGATTGTATTCCTCTTATCCACAGGATTACTAGTCGGGCCTCTTCGTGGACATCCAGGTTTCTCTCTTACTCCGGTAGGCTGCAACTCATTAAATCCGTCCTTTTCTCCATTCAAGTTTACTGGAGCTCTCATTTCTTACTTCCTAAAGCAATCTTAAAAGAGGCTCAGTCTATATTGACTAGGTTTCTTTGGAAAGGGGCAACTTTAGCCAAATATGGGGCGAAAGTTGCTTAGTCTACCATTTCCCTTCCCTTTTCTGAAGGAGGATTGGGTATCAAAAACTTGGTGGACTGGAACAATGCATGTATTATTCGCCACCTTATCAACATCATTCTTCCTTCCTCTTCCTCACTTTGGGCAAACTGGATCAAAGCCTCTACTCTCAAGAATAAATCTATCTGGCAAGTTACCTTAGCCTCAGATAGCCCTTGGATATGGAAACAAGTTCTGAAAATGAGACCTATTGCACTTCAGCACCTGCACTATCTTGTTGGCAATGGGCAACATACCAATTTATGGTATGACCCTTGTATTAATGGTAATGCAATCAATCCCTCCCCAGACTCTGTCAGCCTTCTATCAAACTATAGAATTCCGGCAACGGCTTCTGTCAGCCTTATTGTTCTAAAGAATTCTTGGAACCCTCCAAGGGGCAACCATCATGATCTTATTAGGCTTAGAAGGGATATTCAGTTCTTACCCCCTCCTACCATGCAGCATGACAAGATTCTTTGGGATACTTGGGACATAAAATTGGTGAAAGTTAAACAAATTTGGGATTCCATCCGAACCAGAAATCTGCCAGTTCCATGGAGCAGCTTTGTTTGGCATAAACTCCATGTTCCTCGTTACTCCTTTATGTTATGGCTTGGGTTTCTCAAAAAACTCCCCACCAATGACCGGACAATGCATTATTCGGGAAGCACTTCGAGCTGCCCCCTTTGTAATCTCCGTCCTGAGACCTTTAACCATTTATTCTTTGAGTGTGCTTTTTCCAAACAAATTCTTCATCGTGCAATGAATCTTGGAAACTGGAACTCCTTTCCAGACTCTTGGGAGGCGATTGAGGGCTTTCTTATTGCCTTCCAATGTTCTTCCCTCTCTAAGGACATCCTTAGCTTGACTGTGTCCGTGTGTTTCTACAAAATATGGGACGCTCGAAACAACAAGTTACATAGGAACACTATCCCTCCATTGATCAGTCTTGCCAAGGATGTGATCCATATTATTAAATCCAGATTATCTACATGTAAATCCTTTCTTAAGGCTACTAATTGTCAATATTACTGTAGTTGGTTTCTCACTAGCTAGGTTTGGTTGATTCTCTTCCTTGTATAGTTTCCTCATCTTTGGTCTGTCAATAGATGAAGTAGCTATATTATGGGGAATGCCCCTTTGCCTTTGTTTTTTGGTTCTCTTTTATAAACAAAATGCTTTAGCAAAAAAAAACAAGGAAATAAGATGCATTGTGCATGTAGTGTTCTTGTAAAACAGAACACTAAAGAACAGGTAAGAAATAATTAATTTTTGTTTTTTTGAATATTTCAATGTTTGTTCGAGCTTAAAGTAGTTGTATGGTTTTCTGAAAATGTTTGTTTAAAAATATTTCTTAATTCTCTCATGCATTTTACCGAATGTGTTTTCATATTGCTAACAAACATCGATGTTGTGATCAGCATGCATACAAAATTCATTATGATTACGGGAAGGCATAGATAGCTCTTTAATCTGTTTCTGGGGGTGGGAGTAGGGACCAGTGGATTCATAATGAGGATATCTAATATTAATTGAGAGTTGCATTGTTGATGTTGACCTAATTTAACCTGTTTTTAATGAAGCACATACTTTATCAAATTCAATTGGTGTAAATAATGCTTCAATCTCTTAGGTTGACATCATTCATTTCATTCATGGGTTTATGTGGTTTACATAGTCATAGCTTGATATGGTATATATTACCAATAGAAGAGATGGATACATCATTAAGAAAAGGTCTAACACTCAGACTTTTTCATCATTTTCGCAAGTCTTGCCAGCCGCATTCCTTTCTGCCCTCTTAGAATCCAATAATACCATTCCAACCCATAGAATTCCTTTGACCACCCTAACCATCCCAATTGTAACCGTTAGGTAATACAACCACCACCCCACAAAATCAGCCACGCCAACGCCTGTCAACAGCTCTCTCTTAACCTCCGCCACAACCACCACCGCCTCCACCTCGTCCTTCAATCTCCACCACCACAAAGTACTAAAGCTCGCAGCCATAACCACCCTCTCCACCCACCTCTCCTCCCTCGTAGAACCAAAAACCGTGTCATCCACCACCGGTTTAACCACCGTTCTGGACCAGTAAAGCATCGTTTCGTGTAATCCGAGGAAGAAAACAACTCGACTCAATGAACTCCTCTGATAGCCGAAGTAAGAACCCCCATCCACCCCTGCCCCTATGCTCCCTTCAACCCCCAGCCCCACGAAAACTTGAAATGTACAAAGGAAAATCCAAGCTGTGTACAAACGGGAACGTACAATAGGTTCTGGAGTCTCTCTTGAAGGCGTGATCCGGCCATTACTCAAACCGTGGACAAGGCATGAAACGCTAACAATGGCAACAAGGCCATGGAGAAGAGTTGGATTGGTATATAGCAAAACAGAGAAAGGTTGAGAGGTAGGATTATTCGAGTTAAAATCTAGTAAGTACCGGGCTATCGTAAGCCTGGCTAGGAGGAGAAACGAGAGGGGAAGAAGGAGGCTGAGGAGGGTGGTTGTGAGAACCTGAAAGGGCCGTCTCAAGGTGGCAGAGTTTACTACTTTCTTTTCATTTTGTTGCCGTATGCGGCCACCCATTAATTTGATTTAAAAAAAAAAGCCGGAAAATTTAAGTTGGAAGCTCATAAGCTATAAGCTATAATGTGAAGGAAGGGGTTATATATGTGCTAAAATTTAGGTAGGTAAAGTGGTTGTCACGACTTGGATAGTTGACATGAGACATGGTCTCAATCCAAGGGTTTGGTAAAGACATTATTTAGTTTAGTACTTGCACAAAGGCAACTATGTACTTGCAATTTGCATTAGTTTATACTATAAGTTATATATAAAGATAATAAGTTGTTGTAAGGTCAGGGACGGTTTTGGGTCTCTGTTCGAGCCGAGGGAATGAAACATATGGGTGGTTGATAAAGTAGCTACAACTGATATAATTAATTGGATGTGGCCTCCCACCATATTGTTATGGGTTCTATTGTTCATGTATCAAACTCAAAATTGATAGAGGCAAATGGATAGTATAAACGAAGGAAATAAGACCAAAAATTACTTGACGCATTCAAGGTTTACTTTATTTGTGATTGGTTAAAAATGTTATTATCACAAGATCCCTAGGCCTCTTAGTATACGGGTTGTGACGGAGATCTTATAAAAATATTAAATTTTACTTGTATAAATATTAATTAATTCTCCATATTTATTATCCGTACCAAATAAGATTCGATCACTCTGAATAATCCCCTAAATCATTGTGGTTAGTATCATGCATTTAATAATATTATGCTTATAAATCCATTTCTATCAATCATGCTTATTTATCCCCCGGCAACTGACCTTTATATATATATATATATATATATACATATATATATTACTACTGCCTTATTCATGTTTTTCCAAGTCCAGAGAGGAAAAAACAAAAAGATCATGAATGCCTCACTGGTGATCGACTTTAGGCTAATAATATGTAAAACAAATTGAAGATGAGTTTTACTATTAATCCGGTTTGGATGAATATTAAACTAGCTTATTACTTTTCAGAACAAAAACACAAACTTTATGTTTTGATTGGTTTATTTGATCCAATTTTAATGAGATCTTCAAAAATCCATTCATTGGTTACAGCAGCATTTTAAGCCAAAAACAGTGTACTAGCTAGCTACTAGATTAACAAATTTAAATAATTTTCATTCGGCAATTTTGGAATAAATAATTTTCAAATTATTCCAATAACAAAATAATTTCATTTTTTGAATTTTCAATAAATAAAGTCATACGCGAAGCTAAACAAGAATCAAGAAGGATTGAATAATATCATTTCAAACATGAATATTAAACCCCATTCAAGTGTGTATAATTTTTCTCTTACAAATTTTAGTACCGAAGGGAATTAATTTTTTTTATGCAAGTATCATCACGCGGTTTAATCCAGATCAATTATTAATTAAGAAGAGGAAATAATTAACGATTCACTGCAAGCTGCCAAACCACGTTCAGTCGCAACATCCTCTAGGCCCTATCCTTGTTGAAGTGAGGATGGAAACTTAGATTGATCTTATTCTTATCATACACTTGCTTTTCTTTGTGTACCATTATAAATTTAGAGCCAATTACAAAAATGATCACATGTCAAATTTTATCAAGCGGCCGGGAGACAGGAATATATATATACATACAACCATTAAAACTATTACTATTATATAACCATCCCAACATCCGCTCACCATTATTATCCCCCCTCTAATAAAATTTGTTAAGCCACAATCAGCCCTCAATCAAATAGTAGAACAAATGCTAAAAATATAGAAATAAGAGGCCAATGAGATCCTTATTTCCGGGGTGGTTAGCATGAAACTAATTTTGATTGTCGACATGCAGGCCGAGAGGTGTTCTCTCTCTGCGTGTCAGCACTGTATTGATCCATTGATCAACTTACCATGAAATTAACTTCATGATAATCGGATCCCTTATTTCCTCCTTGTATGTATGAATATACTGTCAAAATATCCAAAGACTAATTAACATAATTACGATTATAATGCAAGGATTTAAATTTCAAAAAAAATTATTTTTATAAATAAAATTTGATATTTTCACATGATCCGGTATGAGACCTATTCACGATTCCCGCAAAGGCGATCTTATAAAATTATCATTTTTACTTGTAGAGATATTAATTATTTAAATTTTCATATATTGTGAAAATTTTATAAAGTTAAATATATCGTCTTTTAACCTCAAAAGTCAAATTATATATCTAATTTTGAAACGACCGGATGTAGTATAAAACTTGATTAATTAGTAGATTCCTTGAAAACAAAAACAAACAAAAAAGATGTTTGGATAAATTACTAAATTTAATGGATAAGAGGAGTTAGCAAATTGTACAAGAAAGCAGCCTCACTATTTTGGACTTTGGTGGCAAGTTGTCGATCCTTACAATTGCATAGATAGATAGATATGAGCAGTCCATTTCAAAGCCATGGTAGTCTCGTCATTGGGCTACCATGAATGCCATTCGCTTGGGCCCACACATATGTGGCCCATACCCACACGTGCTTATTAAACTGCCCCATCTACACTCTGCATACATGTCTAGGTCAGTCGTCTTTACTGACTTCACAGACAATAATTTTGTAAAATGAGAATTGATATATCCACAGATATTACAATTATATGATTAATATTTTAATATTAGGAAAAAATAAAAAATACTCCTTTATTAGGACACTAATATTTGAGACTTAATTTGCTGCATTATATTCCCTCCGTTCCAAAATTAGAAATACATTTTGATTTTTTTTAGTCAATTTGCAAAATCTTAAAACTTTAAATTTGAAAATAACAAATATGATAATTATTAGTGCTTTATAGTTAGTTTACGATTGTTATATTTGTTTGTATTAAAATTAAATAATTTTATATTAATTTTAAAATTTAAAATTTTGTAATTTAACTTTAAAAGTCGATGTATCTCAAATTTTGAAAGAAGAGAGTTGTACAGTAGTTTGCTCATAAAATAGAGTGAAATGCAAATAAATACACGTGGTCTTAAAACATCCTTTAAATTAAACAAGTTCTTAACCTCTACTCCCAAAAAATATGGTGAAGGCTATTTATACAAATTACAAAGCATAGTAAGCTTTTGGTATCCCTCATAAATTGTACTATATATACAGTAAAATCTCTATAAATTAATATGATTGAGACCATGATATTTTATTATTTTATAGAGATATTAATTAATCGATAATTTAATATTTATTAATTTAAAGAGATTTTTGTAATTGATTGAAGTTAAATTTTGATTACATCAAAAAGCATTGTATCTTAGAAAAATTCATGTATCATATTAATTGAATTAATCTAAAACATAGATTCATTGTACATAATATTAATGAAAAATAATAAATAATGTTCATTGTTTCTTAATAATTAAGTATTATTCATTGTATTTTTTCTAAAAGCATTCAATGTAAGACCCCAACTTTTATGAATAAAGATTTAATTTTCTTTATATATTATTTCGAAACAGTAAGGTGTTTTGATAAATATGAAAGTTATGGGTGAAATGTGCAAACATTTTTAAAATGAGCAAGTGGTTATAAAATATTCTTGTTGTCGGGGATTATTCGTTTGGTCGTGGAATATTCGTGTTGTCGGGGAATATTCGTACGACGGCGCAGCTATTTGTGGGCCCCCACAACGGAATAACTGTCGGATATAGAAAGCGACAGAAATAACTTTTTTACATGATAACGGCGTAGTTGTTACCGTTAGTACTGTTGAAATACCCGGTGGTTAAAATACAGTGATACGCGGTGTTGCATAGTAGCACACGGTATTGCACAGTAATTCTAATTATTGATTCTTACATGAGAAGCCATTACTCAATAATTGTTACACTAATTACTGTTCAATATTTTATATTATTGACTCAATAATTGCTACGTTGATATTTTATTGACTCAATAATTGCTACGTTGTCATTTTATATGATTGATTCAATAATGGCTACAGTTGATATTTTGGTATTATTGATTCAATAATTGTCACTGCACAGTATTTCACAGTATCAACTCAATAATTCATATTATTTGAATAATATTATTAGATAGCATTATTGACAATGTCTAAGGAAGTTCTGTCTAGGAGGGGTTATTTAATTGCGCGCCAGTAAGGAGAAGTCCTTATCGGAAGGCCCCCTCTTTCCCGGGAACGACCTGGTTGTCAATATTGTAGTTCTGTAATATTATATGTGAATAATTAATTATTGATTTATATGATAAGGAAATATTTATTTTGTGGATATTAAAGAAGGAATTGGCGCTGATGAGTTTTTATCAATATTTTGGTGTGAGAAATCATCTGTTTATGGATTTCGGATAATTTATGTTTGGAATTTAGAAAAACTTCCTTCTGCAAAGTTGTAGAGAATTAAATTTCTTATGAAAGGACATAGAATTTGTATTTTTCTGACAAAGGGGCTATTTGTTATGAATTATTGAAGTTTCAGAAAATAAATATTTTTTTAATGGGTGGGCCCCACTTTTGTTGAAAAAAATTTAGCCGCCAGGCGGCGAATTTTTTTTTTTTAAATATATTATTTTATTAATTTAGTCTTCTTTGGCATCCTAAGCTTTTCCTATAAATAGGGTGCTTAGGTTAGAATTGAAAATCACACCAGAATCAGAAGTTTTCTCTCTCTATAATATTGAGCGTATTTTTGTGAGTATTTCAATACTTTGAGTATTAGTATTCAGCGCAAGTTTTCTTCGGTATTATATCCGATATTCCAGTCAGAGGTACTATCTTTTTGAGGTAAGGGATGTTATTTCTTTCGTAAATGATGTTATTCTTCTCAACATCATTATACAAAAATATTGTCATAGATTTTATTTTGAAATTCTTACTTTTTCCGTCGGGGTTACTATTCATGTATACGGCACTATTCACGGAAAAATTAAATTTTCTTCTATACGTCCAAATTACTTGTTAAAGTTCTTATCTTTGATTAGATCTAAGTTTTGAGCTTATTTCTTGAATTTTGCTCCACAAAGTATTATTATGGAATATTCTTGAACTTTGATAAACTAAAATACGAATCCTTAATATTCCTTTATTTCACTGGATTCATTATTTATATGGTTTTTCATCATCTTCAGTTCTAAGTGGTGATATAACTGAATATCTTTGGCCTGTAGAGCAAAGATGAATGATTACCTGATGAATATCTTTGGCCGTAGTGCAAAGATGACAGGTGTTGAGATGAACATGACCACTGATGATACAAATGAATATCTTTGGCTTGTAGTGCAAAGATGAATATTGATTCGAGATGTATATTGATTGATGTTACAGGGATAAAATATTGATGATGGACTTTTAAATCATAGAAGATAGTAGACTTCATTCTCTACTTAACTCTTCTATTGAATTGTTATTTCCGCTGAGAATATTGATCTAAGATTGGTTGTCCATTATATTTTATCTGATTTATTAAGGGCTAACGATAATTTATTTTCCATTATCTTAGTCATAATATTCTTTACTGAGCTAGTTGAGCTCACCCTTTTCATCTGTTGTCCTCTTCAGGAAATGAGAATGTCGCAGGGACTAGTCGGGGGACAGAGTGATGGTCCGAGTTAGAGCAGTAGTAGTCCTCACTATTTCTGATAAATAGTGTGATAATAATTGTAATGAGGACTTAGTTTGAATCTTAATATTTTTTACATATTTGTATTGATACTCACAGTTGTGTGGTCGTATTTTGCACGACCGTATGATATAAAGTTTGTATTTGAATTCTGTACCATGTATTTGGCGACTCAGAATGGGTTGGGTTGACTGGACCTATTCTGGGGGCGTCACATTCAATGTATGATGGTGATAGAAAATACTATATAAACAAGATAGAAATTTTTTTGAAACCACACCCAACAATGACTCCTCATCTAAAACAAACAACTCTAGAATCATATTTCACAAAATTGTCTTAGTTATGTTTGTGTAAGTTTAGACAATTATTAATTTATGATATTAATGGGACCCTATATTTACATAGGGGTTTTTTAAAAATATATTATCTTATTGAAATTTGTTAATTTTTCAACTGACCCAAGTCGAGACCAGAGAAAAATATTATCTTAAAGAGTTTATGACTTGTTTTTTTTTTTCATTTTGGGATATTGTGTTTCATTTATAATTAAGTATGAAGAGTGAAATGAGAGTGAACAATTAAATGAAATTTAATCTTGTGTTGATAAGTAAAGTGAAAAAGTTACAAGTAAGCACTCTCATCATCCATGACATGACTGTGCTGTGTTTGGAGTTTGGAAGTTGTCAACTATATAAATGTCTAAAGAAAATGAATCCAAATAATGGATTTGGTTAAAAGGTGGTGGAGCTATTAAAGTAAATGGCAAACGCACCACTACCTCTCCAGTCGCCAGTCTCCAGTCTCCACACACCAAATCAAATTAGAGTTAATTATTACGTGCACTCCAACGCAACTTGGAGCCTCCCGAACTCTGACCACCCAATCAGGCGGCGCGTGGGTTTACATATATACCGGCTGCTCCAATATATTCTTAAATCGGTTTGAAAATGAGACTTCTTTCTTTTTTACAAGTATATTAGACTACTAAAGCACAAATTATCCAATAAATTTCTCATACTAAAACTTCCAGTCTAAAATTTTGCTTTTTAAGTGAGTTTTAGGAAAAACAATCAAAAAATTAAACGAAACTTTCATTTTTGAAGAGATGGAGTTAATTTATAATTAAAAAAAAAACACTAAACGGAAATACTGATCGTGGCTGACATTCATCATGCATGTAACTTGTGCATTACATGTTATGCCGTAACTTGTACTTCATGATAAATTAATTAATTGACTAATACAATATTGACACACAAAAAAATCACCTCCCACCCCATGTCTACAATTAAAACTAAATTCGTACTAACCACTTCCGAATCATAGTGCCACTTATGACCAAAATATCAGCAATTGATTACAGTTTGCAAACCCATATAATTGTGCACATTTATGCGTGAAAAATGTGTAGGAGTTATATTTTATGTTTGTCAGGGTGGGAGGTGAATGCATAGTTGTGTGTAGATGGAGTATAATTAATTAGTGAGAAGAAAGAGAAAGCAACTTGTGTGGGTTTGTCCTCTCTCTCTCTCTCTCTCCTAGTCTGTCTGTCTGTCTGTGTGTTAATTTCTCTCTCTTAATCAAGCATTTAATACTGCTCTGATTTTGATCTATCTATCTATCTACTTGCTCGTCCTCCTTCATTTGCTGCTTCTAAAACTTCCATATAGTATCTCATAACAGAAACAGGCAATATATAGCAAGAAAAAGGAAAGAAACCTAAACGAACAAGCTAGATCTTCTGATGGACAACTCTCCCTCCCCTAAATCTGACTCAATGATTTCAGGAGAAATACCAGAAACTCAAGCTTCCAAGAAAAGGTCAGTTGGTTAATTAACTGTTTTCAAGTACTGTTAATTCTTCTTTAGAATTAATTAATGATTTTTTTTAATTATTAATGAAATTTGTAACATTCACTACTAAATTGTTTCTTTCTTTCTTTCTTTTATATATATATATATATATATATATATATATATATATATGTTGTGAAATATGCAGGAAATTGGCTCAGAAGACTGTTGTAGCAGTGAAGATTGAAGAAAATGAAAATGGGAAACAGAAGAGTGAAGGACCACCTCCTTCTGATTGTTGGTCTTGGAGGAAATATGGGCAAAAACCTATCAAAGGATCTCCTTACCCCAGGTACTAAAACTATTTCATTTTCCTCTCTCTCTCTCTCTCTCTCTCTCTCTCTTGTTTCTCTGTGTTTTTTCTCTCTCCATATAAATTCTTGACCCTGCAAGCTTTCTTTAATTCTTGTTCTTTGATTCGCATTTGTTCCTGATTTTCCTTCTACTATTACTTTTCTTGATCCAAGTTTACTCCTTGTTTATGTGTCTGCTAGTAAAAATAGGATGACTAATGGCCTCCCTTTTCTTCCATTTCTCAAGATTTCCATGCATCTGCCCCATCATGGATTGGAAACTTTTAAAAAGTCTCTGTTTTCAAAACAGTTGAAACACTAAAAATTTATGCCTATTGAATGGAAATTGACAGTAATTTCATATATTGTCCAAAATCAAATAAAATCGATCCATGTCCTGTCCTGTAACTAAATCAATGAATGGATTCCATCTGTAGAGTATTTTCCCAGTAGATGATTTGGTGTGCAGGGGGTATTACAGATGCAGCACATCAAAGGGTTGTTCAGCCAAAAAACAAGTAGAAAGATGCAGAAGTGATGCTTCATTGCTCATCATTACTTACACCTCTACTCATAACCATCCAGGCCCCAAAGACCCAAAACAAGGACCCAAAATCCAAATCACTCAAGAAAACAATCTCACAGTCCCAGAAAAAGAAGAACAACAACAACAACAACAACAAGAAGAAGAAGAAGAAGAAGAAAAGGAGAAAGAACAGCAATCCCAATCCCTCTTTTTTGATGAAGGTGGAGCTAGTGAAAAAATGACTAGTAATTTTCACTACTGCCAATCTCCATTCAATAGCTCTGATCATCAGGACATCCCATTTACAGAACATTTAGAAAATGTCCTGTTTGATGAAAAGGAAAATCCCCTCTGTTATCCTCACCTCATGACCTTCTCAACACAAAAATCAGAAGAAAATGACTTTTATGATGAGCTTGGAGAACTACCCATATCTTCTTCTTCTTCTTTCACAAGCAGCTTCATGAGGAGCAATTTCTTTGAGGATAGGATTCTTATTCAATTACCTTAATATTTATGTGGTATTTAGAAGAAAATGTACTTGACTGTTCATATATAACCTATGCCTATGCTTTACTTATAATAATAATTTAAGCATTTCTCCTCTCTTTTTGTTTTTCTTATAAAAAAATATCCACTAATTTTAGGAAAGTGTAGTATTATTGAGGCAAGTAAGTAGTGTACCTTACCTTATCTTTCATAATAATGTGTGGCACAAATTTTAAGACATTTAGATATCATTACATTCACATTAAATTATTAAATTACGCTTTATAGGCTAAAAAATAATTTTATAAAGTTTTATTAAGAAATATAATGTCTAAATGTATTGTGACGGGAACCTTTTACTGTTGGGTTTTGTGTTATGCCATGTTCAAATAAATACAACGAACAGATAAACAGCGGGAGGGAGGGAGGGAGGGAGAGGTTATAATCTTTAGAACGATAGCACGAGGGTCACGAGCGTAGTGCTCAAAGGTGAGGTGGGTTTTGGGTTGTAAAATGATGAGCTTCTTTTCTTTATTTTACTTATAATAAGTGGTTAAGCAGGTGCAGTGGCTATATATATATATATATGTGCGTCTTACTTCTTTGGCAGTATTATATAGTATCTTGATGATAAGGGGTGGTTTGTTTTGGTGATGCCGGAATCTAGAAGGGATTAATATACGAGAAATATTACATACATAAATTATTTTATAAATATTTTATAAATTATTGATGTATTATATTTCATCTCAGTATATTGATTAACAAATTATTTCAATGTTATTTTCGGTCTCACATAAAAAATTAAGGTGGAGTATGTCACATCATCAGTTTGAAAATATTTATAGAATAGTTTGTGTCAGTAGCATTATTCTTAAAATACATGTGCCATTTGTCTTTGTTGGGATATGGGTATTAGGCCCAACAAGCAAAGCCCAAATGTGATATGCATACATAATTCAAATAGTAGTAGCTCAAACGGATTGAACTCAAATAAAGTTTAAACGGCTCATAATAAGATCTTCTTAACATGTGCCCTTAGGGCATATGCTAGTACACAGTTCAAGAGAATATTTTTTTGAATTGTGTGCATATTTTCTTGATTTCTGCATTTGCACCAAGTTCAAGAGAATATGCATATAATTCAAGAAAATATTCTCTTGAACTGTGTGTTTAAAAAATTCCCTCATAATATGAGCTGGATTAGGCCAACTCTCACCATATATAGATGGATGGATGTTCATACTCAAAGATAGAAGTACTAATAAACTTTCATATCACACCCGAGGAGTTTACAGTGTGCTCTCATCTTACTTGGCGAAAATAGGACATCAACATAATGGCGCTAGAAAGAGGGCTTAAAAGCTGGAAAATTTAAGATGTGATAAAATTATCAATCTCAAATCTTTGTGAGTTTATTGAGTGTACAATTAAAATTTTGACTTTCCTAACAGGTATCTAAACACACGTGTGGAAAAATATAACTTTTACAAGTAAAGATATCAATTATCAATAAATAAATCTGATAGACTAGTGTTAGGCCAAAAGGGTCATGACAGAATTTTAGCTCCCATCCTCCTCCAGATTTTGATTTTAAAATACTACCCCAGCTTATTATCCATTTGATATGACTCATCATGTCCCCACCAGAAAGACCTAACCACCCTATATAAATACTTGCAGAGATTGTCTGGAATCTGGATTTTAATGAACAACAATGCTACTATCACATAAAAAATAATTATATAAAGCTCACATACACACTGCACACACATGCATATTTTTAGGGCCGGTCAGCACATAAAGCCCACAATATGTATGTGTGTATGTGAACTTTATGTGATTATTTTTTATATAATACTACCTCCGTCTCACAATAAGTGCTTTTTTAGGCTTAATATTTTTTCTCAAAATAAGTGATGTGTTAGAATTCCAATACAATTTTTACAATATTTTTTCATATGTACTCTTATGCAACCAATGGTATTTATTGCATATTTATTAGAAAGTTGAAATGTTGAAGAAAGAGAAAGAGAGACTAAAAGGCAATAAAAAAAGTCTCAAACAAAACAAATAAAGTCTATGAAAGGTATTTTTGTCATTTTAACTTGTATATTGATTTGTATGATTTAAGTTAAAAACACACTTATTATGGGACGGAAGTAGTAATAACATTATTTTTTAATGAATGGGTTATTGTACAAAATATAGATAGATATTTACATGTGTGTGTGTGTGTGTGTGTATATATATATATATATATAAGTAGATATGTGCATAACATGACTGATTTGACAAAATAGTATATCTCCCTGTTTTTATCACTTTTAAGTATACAACGAGGAACAACTCCAAGGTAATTTGTGTTCCTAAAAAAAAAGTCGACAATGGGTAGCTTGAATTAATCCTAAACTATAGCAAAAGGCAAAAAAGCTACCTTTGTGCGTAAAAACGTTGTATGCCTAATTTTACATCAAAAGGTTGAAGCTAGAATTGTAGTTTACTGGTTTCAGTACCATACATATACGACAATTTATACTTCAGTACAATTGGGTAATTATCATCTTCAAATTTCACCTGCCTGCCACATTCTGCAGATTATATGCAAGAGGCATTGAATTTAGTACCTTACCAACACGAATTTTTAAGCACTACAGAGTAGTATCCCATTCAATGGAGCAAAAATGCAAAAGGTTTATACACCAATATGGTCATCTCTACTGTTCTGCAATCGCTGCCAGAGGCTGGAGTGCTTTGACCAGATTCATGATTATGCCATCTATAAGCCCATATTCTTTGGCTTCTTTAGCACTCGTAAAGAAATCGCGGTCTGTATCCCGGTTGATCTTCTCCAAGCTTTGACCAGTGTGGCAGGCCAGATACCCATTGAGGTTTGCCTTGTGATGCAACATTTCATTGGCCTAAACAATCCACTAATGATCAAGACTTCAAGAACACCAAAAGAACAAAGTAATCAAAAATGGTAAATAATATTTTTATCCAAGTAGAATAATATCCTTCCTTATACACCAAAACTTGTTCAAAGTAACTATATATTCATAACACTAAAATTTACCTAGCATATGATGAAATATTTACAAAGAATGCCACAGGAGTATCATTATTCTCAGTTTGTTGACTTTGGTGTTAAGAACTTTTTGGACAAACCCAGTGAACCAAATTCCTAGCTTAAGTTGTAAAAAAGTCTCACTCACAGATTGTCAAAATAGGCACCTTGAAAATGTACAAATATTTTCCCAAGCAACAAGGCCACAAACAAACAATAGTTTGCTTAACAATGGACCTCAAACGTAAGATAATAATCAGCTAACACTTCAATAGCAAGAGGATAAAACATAAAGAAAAATAATGAAACATTCGTTACAGAATTTCCCTGAATTAATACATTAGAAAACAACGTTAAGTCGTTAAGTGCAAGGAAAGACCGAAAGAACTGATCTATGTAATAAAACCAGGAATGTAAATCTTTAAAACTGCAGTTCAGAGGCCTTCGACATCTAATGATAAGTAACAGTGTCATGGCGTTGTTTAGTTTCCCAATATAGCAAGACAATTTCAGTGCATTTGATGAATTAAATTATATGCTCAAGATGAATCTCATGGAGAAATAAATGGCCTAGAAATACACACCTGAATATCTCTGTCTGTCTGTCCACCTTGTGCACCACCAAGGGGCTGATGTATCATAATCCTCGAGTTGGGCAGGCTATATCGTTTTCCTTTAGTAGTCATTAGAGACAGGGAAAAGTTTAGGTACAGCAAATGCAAGAAAATGTTATAAAGAGGAATTTAAAGCCGATAAATTGAAACCAAATTCTTTACCTTTTGTCCCAGCGCTGAGTATGAAAGCTCCCATACAGTCAATAAATAAGGAAATATATCCATTATTAAGAAACAGTTTCTTTTATGGTGCTAACACAAGAACCAACAATGTGTAATTTGGATCCCCTCGACAGCATATCAAATGCTAAAAAATATTTGAACAGACGGGATTAAAAAGTAATTTTAAAATATTTAGCCAGCCAGCTAGCCAGCCAGCTAGCCAGCCAGCCAGCCAAATGAAAGCAATGGGAAGATGTCCTTCTAGCATTGGACAACTCAACCTCATTTCAAGGGAATGAGATGTCACACTGTAATTGCGACAGTCTAACGCAGTAATAGTTTTACAATTACAACCCAGTTTCAATGCAAGTTTAAGATGTCATCAACAAACATTTGAAAGCATTTGGTTAGAACCAGCACCATAGCATGAATTTGTACGCTCGCATTCCAGTCCCAACACAGAATGATCAAAAAATACAAAACAGATCGAAGAATAATGGAAGTATATCACTTGTTCAGATTTTGTAACAAAATTAATGTCATGAATCTTAAAGCTTGCAATTTTAATCTAAGTATCATCATGAGAGTGTCATTGAGCAATATAGGTAAGAATAGAACTGGAAATATAAAGAGAAAGCCAGTGTCAAGAACTGATTTAATAGCTGCTAGACCAACACACACAGTGGAGACATCAGGCCTAATATGCCTCATTGTGTCGAAGATCGCCATACCTAAGGTAATAACAAATTAGGAAAATAAGCATTCTAAGAAGTTCACAACATGTCAAGTAAAAAAGCACTCGACACAAATAATGAAAGAAAAACGATATTACCAGCTGTGACTGATCCTCCTGGGGAATTCACATACATGACAATATCCTGTCCAAAATGTAAAGAAAGTTATGATGAATTAGTCACTTCCACAGTGATTTTTAGCTTTCAAATGACTTGCAATTACAGTTGTTTGCATTTGTGTGAGAAAGACAGTTATAAACTTCTTAGGTATGTCGCTAACCATCTCCCCCCTGGCGGCAACACACAGAGGTCTAGTTTTTTCCTTTCCCTTTTGTTTGTGTTTGGGTTCCCCCCCCCCCCTGGTGTACTAAAGAAGGTCATAGGCTAGAATGGAAAATAAAGGTAATACCATAGTATCAAGTCGTCGCTTAGTCAACAACTAGTCGTCCGGTCGCTACTGGAAGTGCAAGTTGAGAGCTCGACTTGGTTGCCGTCTCTAAGTTGTGTGACTTGAACAGTTAGTCCCGACTTGGTATTTAGTCGGATGACTTGGGAACGAACTCAAATTTTTATTTACCCAACTCAATTCCAAATTCCATTTATCTTAATATGTATTTATATAATATGCATACCATTCGCCTTAGCCCTTCATATGTATTTGTATATATGCAGTGAGTTTGTTTATTTTATTTAACATTAGTATATATAATTAATTTATACTATAGTTCAGCATATTAATTTATTTTATAGTATTGATTGTGAAAATGCAATTTTTGTTATGCTAGTTGTAATTTGTAAAATTAAATGTATATATATAATGAGTATTGCAAATAATTTGTCGATTTACCGACGACTAGTTGCATAAGCAGTCTGCTACCAATTCGCTTCGACTTAACGACTTGACCACTATGGGTAATACCAATAATTTGCAATATGATGTCTTCCAGAAATAATTTTAACAAAAACCATTATAGAGTTTTTGAGAAAGGAGAAAAAAACTCAGAAAGACGCTATAATATCTTAATTCCAAATCAAATTGATATATTTATTGACCGATTTTTGTTAGTTGCAAGTACTCATCAAAAATACTCCGTCCCAATTTAGGTGAGGTGATCCGAGCGGCACATAGTTTTATGGAATGCATAGTGTTGAGTCTTTACTTTTTCTTACAACCATTGGATAGAGAGCCCTAAACCATTGTGAGCAAGCACCAAGAGGAGATAGAATCCACCAAGGGCAATGGATATAGAGATTACAATCATTGGATATACAAATTTAATGTTTGTCCTAATGTATGAAAGGTAAATTGGTTATGAAACATAAAATGCAATGAAGCATGAAACATGATAACATGTCTGAAGTTTACAGAAAATGATAATAGTACACTGAAACAGGCAAGGGAAAGGAGGTACAAAAGACAAACCTACCTTGTTAGGATCAACAGCATCAAGATAAAGAAGCTGAGCAACTATAATGTTTGCCATATCATCATCAACAGCTCCACCACATCAAATTATTCTCTGCGATTCCAATTAAAATTCTAGAGTCAATACTTCTCAGAGATCAACCAAAAATAGGCTAATCAATTCAAAACAAGACACTGTCTTTACATGTTGAAAAAGCTGACTGATAACACTCTGGAATCGCTCTTGAACCATCGGGGGCGGTCCTTGTCCTTGTGCATAAGCAGGGAAATATGGGGATGATGGAACTTGCAAATCATCCCTAACAACATTCAAATACCTAATTATTGAAAACAACCGAAGTAAAACAACAATACCTGCATTATACGTCCTCAAAACCCCACCTGATGGACCAAATACCAGGCAACGAACTCCTCTCTGGCGCTGGCGCCATAAAGCCACCAGAATACACAGCCTTCACAGAAGAACTACGAAGTTTGCTTTGATTACTTCTCCTACTAAAATGATCCAAAGGTCAACCAAAATTCATATAAAAATGAAGACTAGAGTGAAGATTTTGTAAAAAAATCAAGTTGTTATAGACAGCCAGCCAATAAAATTCAAACCACAAACTAATTTATACAAAATTTCAAATTACTAAATATGATTATTTTTTTTCATTCCTTTTTCCATTTCTTTTAGCTTTTCTGTACGATTGTCTTTCCCCAAACAAGAAAAGATTACGTAAAGTGTAAATTAGAAAGAGAATACATTTGAAAAAAGTACCTGGAACGAATTGGCTCGAAAGGAATAGAGAAAATTTTAGGCTGGGTGCTGGAAGTGGAGCTAGGGTTTGGGGAAGAGAAAACGAGAGAATTGAATACGTAGGAATGAGCCATAGTTAGTGAAATTGCCTCGGGAACTCCGCCGCCAACCTCCAAGCTCAGTTGCTTATAGCTGCTTATCTCTATTCACTTTTTAACGACGGCACAGCAACTGAGTGAGCGAGTGAGGGAAGTGGGACGTAGTAGATTGGTAATCTCAATTTTCACTGAAAAATTTATTTTTAATATATTTATTTGACCCGGTCCGGTCCGGTCCAATATGATTTAACTGGGCTCAACATACCATGTCCATAATCAGATTATAAGAACAGGCTTGGGTTTAAGGGTTTTCTTTTCTGGATTGCATGGGTTTGGTTTCATTGCCTCAATTTTTATTTTTCAATTCTATCCGATACCATATTAAATAGTGCTAAAATTCTTTAAAATTTTGAAAAAAAAACAAGCACTTAATGCTATTTCTCATTTTTTTTAAATGAGAATTGAAATTTTTATATGAGAATTTGATATTTTCATAAATCTCTCCTACATTCGTGTGAGTGAGGACTTGTGAAAATATTAAATTTTTCTTGTGAAAATAAAAATATCTTTTTCTTTCAAATTCTTAAAAAAAGAAAAGAAAAAAGGATACCAATGTTTATCTCAAAATTTGTGGAATGCTTAGTCTAGTAGAAATGGCATGATGAAGATTGATGATACAATTAAGGATAATGAGTTATTTTATATTCACATCAATATAAATGAGATTCTTTCACTCTCTTTATTTTTTTTCACAAATAATACTGTGTTTGGAAAATAAAATGGAGTAAAACGATGCAGAAGATTTTCCTAAACAATGGAGTGTGGTGTAAAACTGAGTTAAGTCGGACTTTATGTTTTGTACGTGGACGGGTTGCTTCTGCTTTTGCTTTGCAACTAGATAGATGTTAGTTCGTTCCCTGGTGTAGTAGTTGTGTAGTTTCCTTATATAGGCGCCTGGCTTGGAGTCCGATCTTAAAGATACCATTAATACTTCTAAATGCATATTCTTCAGATAAATTGAATGAATAATATAATATAATATAATAAAAGGGATCCTAATCACGTGTCTGCTCTTTTATAACTCAGGAAAGGGAGGTGCAAAACTCCCTCCTCTCATTCATACACACTACTAGCCCAGTTAAATAATCAATGGGACTCAATTTAGAATCAACAAACCCATACTGCCAGGAGAAATAACACCAACATCCTACCACTACTATTTTCTCCCCCTTTCCACTGTGTTTCTATGAGAAAATATATCGGTTAATCAAGTAGGGGACTCATTCATAATCAACATTGTCAACTTAAAGTTATCTTTACAATAAATCGTAACCGTCCATCTGTAGATTGAACGGTTAATAACCCCCCGTCCAGTTTTGTTTTCATCTAGAAGTCCAAAATACCCGTCTTTGTAATCTACTATTAAACTGCAGACGTTAGGTATGGTCAAACCAAATTCAAATTTTTTTTTAGTTTTCTAAGTTCAAAGTTACAAAAATAGTCTTTTTCCACTCTATGAATAAGACCGACTCTACGACTACATTGATTCCATTCTATGATTTTATTGATTCACTCTACGATTGTGAATCAATGAATATTAAAATTAAAAAAATGTGTATCAATGAACAAGAATGGATGGATGCCGCAATCTTCTTGGGTGAAGTGTCTAACGATCATGTATTGAATAGGAATGGAATTCTCCGAGACAAAAAGTACGTATATATACATATAGAGAGAGAGGAAGAAAGAAAAATTTGGGGATTTAAACAAAAAAAAAGAGATTATGAATGAGATGATGATGAAGAAGAATGGAAGAAGTAAGATTACAAACAAATCCATTAATCACTTAAAAGTGTGAGGCAAACCATCGAATTCTGATGCTCTTTCAACATGCGGTTTATAATTTTTTAACTTTTCTTTTGCGATTCAGTTGCTATGGAACTACGGTTGATAACTAATGTCTGAACTTTTTATTTTAGTTTTCATTGATTCACGAGTATTAGCAGCTTGATATACAATTTTTTTATTTTAGTTTTCATTAATTAACAATCATAAAGTGAATTAATAAAATTGTAGAGTAGAATTAATAGTTGTAGTGAAAAAAAAAACTATTTTTACAACTTTTTAAAAAACGAATCTCTATTTAGCATCCGCAATTTAAATTGAATTTGGCCATATGTAAGGCTGACTTTTATAAGGAGGAGTATTTTGAACATATATCTCGTCCGCAGTATTAAACTGCAAAATATTAAAAATTAAACTACGAACAGAGACTATTTAACCGACTATTTAACCTTTCGAACAACAAAAGAACGGCCACAATCTGTTGTAAAAATAGCATTAAATTGAGAATGTTGATTATTGATCAATCCCCAATCAAGTATAGTGACCTTATGATCATAACCAGCTCAACAAGAAAGGATAATAAGTTTCAAAAAATCTTTATATGGAAGCTTCCAACAATGTATTTAAAGAGTTTCAACATTACCATTTCTCTAGCTTCTTTATGGCTCCATAAATAATACCAAACAAAATTGAAAATACTGTTTCATCACAGTTCAAACATATTAACCAAAATGAGCATGAATACCAACCAGCATGCAATGGACAAAAGAGACTACTACTAACATTATCAATCAATTTCATCAGCCAGCATCTTTGCATGAATTGCCTTGTAGCACTGGAGACTGCAAAGAGGAACCTTCGTCTTGGAATCTCGATACTTGTATGGGTTGTTACAAGATGGACCGGCACATTTTTCACGCGGAGGAGGATAGCTGAAAATCATCATCAGATAGTAAACAAACCATCAGAAACTAGAATCAAAATAATTTTCATCATGAACAAAAAGAACCCAAGGAACAAAATAGACAGGCCATGCACACGGAACAAAACCTGGAACTGGGAAACCCTCAACACACATATCAAAAGAGATAATTTTGTGTTTTGGTAAGGAGGATGACTGCATCAAAAACCTTTGAAAAAAAATTGTGTTTCAATCTATAAGAATACTGCATAAAAATAATATAAAAACACACCTGCAAGATTTAGGGTCAAAAATGTGAGGCAAACCAATATCCTCCGAGAATGTAACAGTGGTTCCGGTTGGGCCCATGACACATCTAATAGTGTTTGGAGGAATCGTATGTGCATTGGCAGCCTTCTCCTGCACAATAGAACAATGATAACAAAATCAATAATCCTCTTTTTTTTTAAAAGTTCACACACATAGCTACACTAGACAATACCTGAGCTAACTCTTCCTGACGCTTCTTCAACTTATCTTCCCGCTTTTTCCTACTGGAATCCTGACCAAGTATTTTTCTGATTGCCTCGGCCTAAAACATTAAATGTCTGACATCATTACCCCATTAGAAAATATCATAGTCGATAATAGTGAAGAGCTAAAACCAAAGCAAACCTCTGACTCCCGAGCTGCCTTCTCATTTTGAATTCTACGCCTCTCGGCAGCCTCAGCTTTCTTCAACTGCTGCTCCATTTCTGTGAGTTTCTCCTTTTGCTCTGGAATAGGTCACGCAACCAGCAAGACAAGTTCAATGGACAAATCAATAATAAGTTATTTAAAAAAATCTTGGCTGTCCTTGAAAAGGTTGACAGAGTATGACGGGCCTGTTTGGGTTGGCTAATTAAAAACTTATTATTGTTTTTCAGAATCAAAAAGCAGATTTCAGATGTTTGAACTTTGAATTGGCTTTATTTGGCCTATATACTCTGAGCTTTGTGAAATATGATAAAGCAAGGGGGAAACTGCTGTTTAAGAATTCTAGAATCTAAATTATTTATTTGATTGTGTTTTTCAAGGTAAAATAGCGCCCAAATATCCAAACAGTTTTCTGCTTTTTGTATTCTTTCAGAAATTTCAGATAAACAACCAAACAGTCACAAAAATCACAGTAATCAGATTATTGTGATAATCAGAACAATCCAAATAAGCAAAAACCTGAATTGAATCCAAACAGGCTCGAAACATAAAATTCATAGCAACTTACTTCGAGGTGGAGGAGGTGGTAAACCATTTGGGAACTCAATTGAATTTGCTGCAGACATAGAAGAGGCATCCTTCCCGGACAGAAGGGCTCGTTGACGTGTTGTGAGAGCAATTTCTCTCTTACTTTCCATTGGTGAATCAGGTGAATCCATCATTGGCTTCTTCTTCTTCTTACCATCAGGCCCACCATCAGACATTAGTTCCTCCTCATCTTCATAATCTGTGTCCTCAGATATTCTCTCTGATTTGGGTTTCTTACCATCTTTACCTGACCTTGAAGGGCCTAAATCTTTCATCCCACTCTTCATAACCCTAGATAGACTTCGTTGTTTGATGCTAGATTCTTCCTCAAAATCTTTGTATCCTGCAGCAGCTTTAGAAGTTCTGAGCTTCTCCAAGTATCGGATCTCCTCATCCTCGTCATCATCATCAAATTCACCATTTAAATCACGCTTCTTCGGCACCCTCTTGCTCTTGCGAACTCGATCTGACTTCTCTCCATGCTTTCTAGAGGCATTTTTTTCAGGCATCTTACCCATAAAAAACTCTTCTTTCCCAATACTAAAACCACCTCTAGAGAAATCCTTCCACGGAATTCCTTGCAAGCCACAGTTTTTATCTAGAGGAGGAGAATTGTCTTCATCGGAATCGTCCTGGAAATTAACGCTCCAAAATGAATTAAATAAAACATTCCACAGATGACGAGCGTTACAATACAGCTAAAACCATTAAAGGCCATTAAAACATATAAATGTAAAAGATTCTTTTGCCATAAAGTATCTCATTGAACCAATTTTTATGTCTAGTAAATGAATCCCACGTGCTTCAATCCGAAATATCTGCCACCGTGTGCTCCCAATAATCAAGTATAACCAAGAATATGAAAACAATAATCTAGCAAGTGATTGCATCTTCAAATTGTTTTTAATTTATCTATACAGATAACAAGATTTTCCCTTTTCATTAATTATTGAAATGAAAGCACGGGAATGAAAAGTGAAAATAATTAATATATTCCACCAGAAATTGAGTGACCCTAATAAACTTCTGGCTAGTTTAAGTAATTTCATTATTTTGAACCCAACAATTAGTTGTTTAGTTTTTAAACAATATCTCTGTTCTCCGAAAAACAAAGAGAAAGTAAGTAGATTAACAATTAGATACTATTTCCAAAGTTTGTAGTTCATCTTCCTCATCACAAACATATATGTCAAAAGAATATTAGAATTACAGAAGTGCATCCAAAAATCAAAATCAATCATAAGATGTATTTTATCAGTTACCAATCGAAAACAAACTTTATTATTTAGATCATAATAAACCTGGAGAATCAGCTTCTGCCGTGGCCGAGGAGCGTCTGAGAATAGAGCGCTCTTTGTAGACGATCCACTTCCCGACGTAGCTTGAGAAGTTGGCTTGGTTTGAATGGTACGTGTCACACCACCCATCTTCAGCTTCACTTTTTTAAACTTGCTCTCATTTACAACTCCATCCCCAACCACTGCTGAGTGCCTACTAGGAGCAATGACGCCTTCAGTAACATGATTTCTGTTCAATCCACTTTGTCCCTGCTCAATGCCATCTTCCAAACCTCCATTGTTGTATAGCATACTTGATCCTCCATCTTCCTTCTTCATCTTTTTATGGGCATGTTCACCTTCTACTATGGTAGCGGAGGAACCCCTTGAAGCACATTGATTAAGGTTAAACACTTTCCTCTTAGAACTACCGTCATAACCACCATTCTCATCACTGGAAACCTTGGCATCATCTGAAGGCTGTGTAGACGATAAGATTGACAGATCATGACCTTCAGGTAAACACTGTGATTCAGGTTTAGGTCGACGAGAAGTTTGGCTTCTCTTCCTCCTTACAGTGTTTGCAATACCTTCAAACCGTGTACTGCCTAACTCATCCATCAGATAGACGAGGGTCAAAATCCTCTGTTGACAGTACTAATCAGATGACGAGGGGAGACAATACTACAAAAATCATGCAGTGCAGCAGGTTGGAAAATGCTACAGTTAATTTACGAGAACTGTCAGCTCTCAGCTAAATAATTATTGATGAACCACTAGTTCAGTGATCAAATGCTTCAACAAGAATAATAATAATAATCACAATATAATGAGCCAAGAATACAAAGTTTTTAAAACATAAAATTGATTAAGATGTAAAGCAAAAAATAATAAGTGTGTGTAAACACACAAAATTTACCACCATATTTAGCACACTGTTCAATTTAAAAGACCAAAAAAACGTGCAAAAGCCCCTAAAAACGAATACACTTATTCACACAACAGAGAAGACCATACCCAGCATCAAAGCACCAACCAATCCATATGGAAAAGTTTCAATTCCAGAATAGATGTGCAATATAAAAGTAAATCGTCTTTAAAACTAATATATATTTTCAATTACTAACCACAACCCCACAGCAAACCATCAGTTCAAAAAAAATACCAAATAAAACATAACCCATTAAGAACCATACTGAATTAACCACAAATGCACATTAAAATGAATTCTCCAGTACCCAGATTGAAACCCGCAGACAAAAATCAAAAGGCCAACAAAACAGTAACTTTAGAAGAAATTCAGCTACACATTCACCGATCCCACAAATAATCAGAAGCCCATATACCTAAAAGAGCTTAAATCAATCCGCACACATTAAAAACCCCAAATTATTTCATACACCAAGTCAGAAACTAACACACAGGAGATAAAAGAAACCTTGTTCTCCATTGCAGATATAGAATTGGGAAACCAGGACTCGAAGTAAGAACAAATTTCTCGCTTTGAGAAAAAACCAGATGAGGAAAGAGCGATACAGATGAGAGAGAATGGCGGAGATAATATGGGCCCGTACGGATATATGTATAGAGAGAAGGGAAAGTTATAATTTGGGTTTGGGTTTGGGTTTTGGTTAGGGTTAGAGAGTTTAGAGAATTTGAGTTGAGTTGTAAGAGTATGATTTTGAGTGTAAGGGTAAAGGCAAAGACTCGTAATCTTCTCCATTTTTTTTCCCTGTGAATTTGTTTTGTTGGATATTAGCCTGGTCGACTCGATCACCCGACTCAGTAAACTCACTCACCCTTCCTCAGTATCTTTCTCTCTCTTTCTCGCTCTAGATTTTCTCTCTCTTCGGGGGTTTCTCTGTTGCTTTTATTTTCCCTCCTCTTCTCTACACAAGGTTATGCTGCAAGTATGCGCGCAGGTTAATTTCCTACGCACTCCGTTCATGTTAGTACAAACATCTTTCATTCTCTCCACTGTGAGGTGGGGTGTCACATTTTTTTTGGATTCGTTACCATTAAGTTAATTTGATGGTAAGTTGATAAATTGATCAATATAATATTGACACATTTAAAAAAATTATTTCTCAACTTGTGTGTCGACATTATATTGATCAATTGACCAAAGTTAAATTCATGCTAACCACTCTCTTTTTTTTCTACTCCTATACTCCATATTTGATATCACTATAATTTTTTTAGAGTAATTGATATTTTCATATTATTTTTTTATATTTTCACATGTAGAACTCACATATTAGCAGGGGCAGAACCAGCCTCGAAGTTTAGTGGGATCAAATTTTTTAAAAAATCCCTTAAGAATAAAATTTAATAAAATGAATCACAAAACTAAATAATTCTCAAATATTGTTTACAATAACATTTATGGGTTTGAAACTGGATATTTTGGAAAAAAGATTCTGGCAGTTGAGTTTGGAGATTAACATTTTGCAGGTGAGTTTTTTGTGAATATTAGCAGTGATAGGTTCGTCACTAGTCCCTTCGGCTTAGACATTTTAAGGAATATATTCAAATTTTGTACGTTTAGTTGTTGCAACCCAATTACGTATGTCCATGTCTTACAATCAATAAATATTTAAAAACTAATTCAACATCACAACAAGATCAATATATAATATGAATAGTCAAGTGTAATTAGCTTCAATAATAAACAATCTCAATTCATTAACAAGTAACATTATAAAATTTAAAGAAAGTAAAAATAAAATAAAATAGAACATATACTTCAAATTTTTTATTTGATGGAGCTCTTTTCATTGTTGGGTTGCAATGTTGGTTTAAGAAGTAAAAAGTCCTAATTTTATAGAAGTAGACTCTATAAATAATTACAAAAATTCTTAAAGCAATTGTTAAATTTGTGAAACTAAAAAAGTAAAATTAAAATAATGTGACGCTCCCAAAATAAGTTCAATACTCAACCCATTTTGAGTCGTCAAATACACTCAACAAAATTTAAATACAATCTTTCATATCACACGGTCGTGCAAAATACGACCACACAACTGTGAGTGTCAATACTGTGACGCCCCCAAATCCACGTTCCTTCGAAACCTCGGATTCGGTGCAGTCACGATACTATTATCGCCAAATTATTATATCTTTTATTTATTACTAAAAGAATACAACTTGCTTTATTACAATTTAGAATATAAATTCTATTCATATCCAAGATCTCGTCTTTACATCATATTTGATGTTACTAAAATGCGGAATAATTTAAACTTTTTCAATCCTCCTTGAATAAAATCTTTTATTGATTTCATAACTTTGATACCGATTACAAATCTCTGAATCAACTCTTTAATATGATTCATTCTATTTGAGTTATCGTATAAACATTTACAACTCAACTCGATATCCTCTATGTATTAATTAATACATTCTTACAATACAACAAGTATTAAACAGTGTAAGCAACTATCGAGTACATCATCTAGAATCTAAATATGGTCCAGACAATAATCTAAGTAATATTCTTCAATGCGATACTATCTATCTTTATCAATCAAGAAGCACGAAATCTTTACCGTGAATCCTTAACCTGCAAAAGTGGTTATTTGCAAGAGTGAGCTCGACAGCTCAGCAATTCTAACAGTCCTCATGCATCACATAGCATATAACATCATACTCAGTTCATGCATTTATAAACAGTTTATATTTACTACGCATGTTACTTTTCATATAACAAGTATATCATCAAAGATCAACTTTCAATCTCATTTATATCTCATATACAGTTCATATATAAGTTCACATTATCACAGCATAATATAATTCAACTAACAGTTATTGAATTCATATATCAAATAGGAACTGAAAGACTTGCTTGATTCGTAGTTTAACAACTACGACTTAACTGCTTAAGAATTCTGCACTTTGTGTAATCCTACACAGTTATATTAACCATAGAGATCACACTCATCAGTTATATGCATCCACACATTCTCAATGTAATAACAAAGGTTACATTGTTGTCTAACTTGTTTCTTAGAACCTTGTTTCACTTTCTTATCGTATTCTTATAATAACTATGTACGTATAAGTATACTTTAACCATACGTACTTACTACCATTCTCTACATATACATATGCCTGTCTACCACTAATCTATTTACATATAGCTAGTGTAGTCCATCTTTTGAGTTAATCATTCTCATATATCATTACTAACACATAAGACCATAACAAAGCAAATATACGCTATTAACCGTCGAAGTTGGATTCAAGTATTAACATATGGTCCTACATAGCATGTATACACATTAAAGGATACTTTCATGCTCGTTTAACCTTTTCACGTTCAATTTACATGATATAGGTTCTAAGTTAATACCCGTAAAAACTTAAGTCCATTCAAGGCTATAAAGTCATAAAGTCTAGCATGCTCGCTTTTAAACACATAAGGTAATCATATAACCTATGTTAGGCATGCTCATGAATATTCATATTTCATACATGTAGCTATCATTGTTATTAGTTTGAAAACATGTTTCGCTCATCACTTTAAAACATGCTTGAACTCATGCTTGGTTAGTTGTCAATATATCCAATCACATACGAATCATATTTAGAGACGTAATAAACACAAACATGGCATCTTAAATCTTTAGAATCTAGCTACTCATACTTAATGCAACTTGATTTGAAAACATATTCAAGTTTGCCTTTGAAATCATTTTAAACTTGAACGATACAATTCGACATATACAAGACAACTTTAAAGCTCTTATCATATGTAGTTAAAGTATGTTAACATCTTCACAAGATCAGAATGTCCACGTCTCACGTATGTGTCAACATTCATATTTAAAACTATAAATTTAAGTTTAAAACTATAAGTTTTTCATCAATCGTGTACACTATCATGATTATTCATGCTTATGTCATGTAATGTACTAATATCTATAGTTTGATCATGTTCACATGCTTGTTCCAAGTGAGGCCACATGCTAACACTTAACAGAACTGAAACAGAAACTAAAACCAGAAACTGGGACAGGGGACCGGCGCAGCTGCGCAGAGCCCCAGTTCAAAACTGGCGCAGCTACGCAGGGCCTTGCCCAACTCAAGTCTGGTACCGGCGCAGCTGCGCCGCTGGCCAGTATAAAACTGGCGCAGCTGCGCCACTGGCCGGCCAGAGACAGTGACTGCTCTGCTTCGGCAGAACTTAGCCCAAACTCAAAATTTTTCACAGCAATTCGATTATGAGTAACTATATACTAGTTCTATCATGCATATAAGCTATCATAGCAACTAATACACACTCTCTAATCAACTTATCATCAATTAATGCTTAACCAAGAAATCTAGAATTTGAAAATTAAAGAACATAGGTAGGGAGTTATACCACTGCTATATCCAATTCCTTCAATTCACTGACTCCTTGCCAATACAATGAACTACCTCTATATCTTATACTTATTAAGATTTCTCAGCAAATGAAAACATGAAGGGGAGAGCTATATTTATAGAGGATTGATTACACAGATAATGTCATTTTCCACCAAATCAAACCAACAGAAATGAGAAGAACACATTGGTTCATAGGGAGTAGTTGAAGTAGTTGAAATTAATCATGAAAGTCATTCCCCATCCATTCATTAGCTACCATTGTGAGGAAATTGAGAAGAAGTAGAGTAGCATAGGTGCTTGTGTGTTCACGTGAAGAGTGCAATGTGCACTCAACTGGGGACAAGGAAGAACTCAGCAATAGCAACTTGCAAATATATATAAACACTTAGGTTATATAATATATATACTCATTTCATTTCATTTAACTTAGGTTATAAATGAATTACAAGTGTAATTCCTAATTACAATGTATCAAGTAGGGGTACATATATACCACATATAATCCATGTACATTTTCTTAATACCAAATATAATTTAATCGGGTATCATCACAGTGTATTGTCTCCTTTATTATTAAATTTTATTAATTCAATAATTGTTTGCTATATATTCATGATATATTATTTTATTGTATACTTAATATACACATTGTCAAACCCACATTTCATGTACCTATTACAACTCAATAACTTTACTATATAGTTTATATTCATATATAGCATAGTCGCATTGCACTTTATACTTCGCATAACATATAGTTAACTATCATACGTTATACTTTAATATCGCATGGTTGCACATAGAAATTAATAAATTATTTATCTTATCAATTAATTAATAATAATATTAATTAATCTATTTCTCATTAATCCATGGAATTATAATTCCCACGCTAATTGATTAACACTTCATATGATTTATTATCACGTTAAATAAATATAAATCTTTTTATATTTATAAATCATTTACTCATTAATCATCATATTATCAAATAATTACTTGATAATAGTATATTGTTCATAACAATAATTAATATTAGAAGACAATTTATCTCATCACAAATCCGATTATACTTATAATCGATTTCCTTATTAATATACTATCACTAGCCATAATAATTTAACATACTATCATAATAACAATTAACAATTAATTTAGATTAATTGTTTAATTAATAATTCCTCCATCATTAAATTAGTCAATTCATTACTGAATCTATTATTGTGCCACACAAGGCATCTCTCACAAGCTCAAACTTATGCTTATCATTATTCTCATCACTTACTCATTTCTCACCACATTACTACTTATAACCTGTTCAATTAAATTAGAACTATTAAATCCAAGGTCCACATATAAATATTTTACAAATCGAATATTCAAATATTATATATAACCTTTACGAAAATATAATAACTCAAGCTATTAAAATATTAAATTACTTCAATTAATTATACTTATAATAAGTATAACATTTACGCTTATAATAATTAATATATACTCTATTAATTAGTCCAATGATAATATTCACGATCAAATAATAACTTAAGTTATTTAATATATTAAAATAACTTAGTTTCTTTTCATTAATTAAACTCCCTTGAAAATACATTTAAAATTATGTATTTAGCCATATCATAAAATATTATGTTTTCTCCAAATAAGCACATTCGTTATTAGAAAATAATTTACTTATTGTCTCATGATATTATTTTTAATATAATATCAAATAACTATATGTACGACACATGTACATATATTATATATAGAAAATAGATAATAAGTTTATTTTCTATTATAATAAATCGTTTCCATCAATTTAATTACATATAGCAAATACGTTTTAATATATTTACTATATTAACCAAACACACCTCATACAAAAACATATAAGGTAATATTATTATTCAAAAATAACATTTCCTCCTTTTATTAAAATAATTCAATATTAGAAATTATTTTAATATCCTTTATTAGAAATATATAATAACTATTTCTCTTTCTTTTCTATAAATTGTTCCCCAAAATAATTTCTTCAATATACATTTAATCATATAATGATTTCCATCTCCCTTTAATAACGTATATATATTTAACGTTATTCGCACATTAGACTTTCTCACATATTACCACTCTAAGTAATATATATAAAAAGTATCAACTATAATTACATATTCAACACACATATTAATTTACTCCTTTACTTAAGTAAATTAAACATTGTACTATATCATCATAGTTAATTAAGATTCAATACTGACATTATATTATTCCATAATATAACTCACAACTTATATTAACTAATATTTATTCTTATTAGTTAATTCCCTTAACTAACTCATGCTTCACTATCCAAACCTATTCACAGATAGCCTTATGCTATTAATAACTTATATTATAAACATTCTAGTTATTAATACACATACTCAAGAATATGGTGATTATACATTAAGGATATTTAATGTCACCAACTTGCTATGATAAAATAATTCTATAAATTATTTAATATCGATAGGAATTTATCCACCTCCTTTATCTCAACTGGATCGTCTCTACGATAAGTAACAAATATATATTAATAATATATTTATAAATCACAAAAACACACTTTACATAGTCCATATTATCCTATGTAATATAATACCACATACCTCATATCACATATATATATTATTATTCGAACCCATCTCACGGTTTAAGAATTTTATTTATTAAATCCTTATTTAATAATATCTGAAAATTCGGGTTCTTACAAATACAGACATGTAAAAAATATTAATATTCAAACTAAGTCCTCATTATATTTATTATCACACTATTTTAAATAAAAAAATAGTGAAGACTTCTACAGCTCTAACTCGGACCATCACTCCATTCTCCGACTAGTACCCGCGATATTCTCATTTTTTGAAGAGAACAATGAAAGAAAAGGGTGAGCTCAACTAGCCCAGTAAAAAATATTATGACTAAGATAATGAAAAACAAAATATCGTTAGCCTTCAATAAATCAGATAAAATATTATGGACAACAAGTTTTAGATTAATATTCGCAGCGGAAATAACAATTCATTAGAAGAGTTAAGTAGAGAATGATGTCTATTATCTTCTTTGATTTAAAAGTTCATCATCAATATTTTATCCTTGTAACATCAATCAATATACATCTCGAATCAAATATCCATCTTTGCACTACGGGGCAAAGATATTCATTTGTATCATCAGTTGGTCATGTTCATCTCAACACCTGTCCATCTTTGCACTACGGGCCAAAGATATTCATCAGGTAATCATTCATCTTTGCACTACAGGCCAAAGATATTCATCACGTAATTATTCATCTTTGCACTACAGGCCAAAGATATTCAGTTATATCACCATTTAGAACTGAGGATGATGAAAAATAATACGAATAACGGATCCAGTGAGATAAAGGACAAATATTAGAGAATTTATCCAGAGTTCAAGAATAAAGATCAAAACCTAGATCCAATCAAAAATGATTTGAAAGAAAAAAAAAGTATTTTTTTTTACCGTGAATAGTAACTTATGAATAGTAACTCGACATGAAAAGATAAAAATTTCACAAGAAAGTTCAGACCAATATTTCAGTGAAATAATATTAGATGAAGCGCAAAACTCAAGTAATATCTGATCATTTCAGGAATTATAGAAGCAATACTTACTGTAGTAAGTTTAGAGTTAGGAATCTGAAATGAAACAATATACGAAACTGCAATTTAATTTTCACCCTCTGGCGGTAGTCCGCTCAGATTATATTATTTTCACAATTTAATAACAACTGAATACGAAGGGTTATTCATCAGGCATGCAGTAGTGCGCGTAGACAGATTATTCCCACAGAATAATAAAGAATAGAATAACAACATGATTTTACCATGCATGCGGTAGTCCGCGTAGACAGGTTATTCCAACAGAATAATAAAAAATGGAATAACAACCCTTACGAATATTGAAAGAAAATAACTCTCTTCATGAATACGAAAGAAATAATAACCCTTACCTTAAAAATTTGGAGACTGCACTAGTATAATAGCAGAATACTATTCTTCTTTCTCTCTTATTCTCTCTATACTTTCTCTCTCTATAGCTTTAGTGAATTGGTGAGAAATAATGAAGAAATGAACTTCTATTTATAGGCTCGACAGAGTAAGGGTAAAATAGTCTTTTCGTCATAATTTATGACATCATCGTTTACGTCATCGATTTATGACATCATTGCTTACCTTATCGCTCCGATGACATCATTGCTTACCTCATCGCTCCGATGACGCTCCGATGACATCATTGCTTGCATAATAAGAGTTCAAATTCAATTTGCACTCTTCCACCTCGTTTAACTTTTATACCATGAATTTACTATAATAATGTTACCATTCAAATTATAAAAATTATACTATTATATAATCACATCATACTACTATAATGTAATATTATAATAATATATTTGAATGAATTATTTTATCGGACAAGATAGAATACCAACTTTTAACAAATGTCACATGTTAAAAATTCCTTCGTTTAAATTCACATTGAATAAATATTTTCTTATCATATATATCAAAAATTAATTATTCACGAATAATATTACAGAACTACAATACTGACAACCAGATCGTTCTCAAGAAAGAGGGGGCCTTCCGATAAGGATTTCTCCTTACTGGCGCGCAATTAATCAACCCCTTTTCTAGACAGAACTTCCTTAGACATTGTCAATAATGCTATCTAATAATATTATTCAAATAATATGAATTATTAATTTGATATTTTAAAATAATGTGCAATGATAATTATTGAATCAATAATATAAAATAGCAAAGTAGCACTTATTGATATAAAATATCAACGTAGCAAATATTGAACCAATAAAATATTATGCAAATATTGAATCAATAACATAAAATATTGAACAGTATTACTGTAACAATAATTGAGTAAGTGCCTTCCTATGTAAGAATCAATAATTCAAAATACTGTGCAATATCGTGTGTTACTGTGCAACACCACGTATTACTGTATTTTAACCACCGGGTATTTCAACAGTACTAACGATAACAGTACTAACACCACGTATTACTGTATTTTAACCACCGGGTGGGGGTGTCTTATCTGATGGTATCTACTCTTCAGATCAATCTTTGAAAACACTTTGCCTCCTGATAGTTGATCTAGCATATCATCCAGACGAGGTATCGTGAATCGATACTTCACTGTGATCTTATTGATTGCCCTACTATCAATGCACATCCTCCACGATCCATCCTTCTTCGGAACCAACAGAGCTGGTACTGCGCAGGAGCTCATACTCTCGCGAATGTAACCCTTCTCCATTAGTTCAACAACTTGCCTTTGTAGCTCTTCGGACTCCTTGGGATGGAAAGGCTACACATCGTACGTGTCAAAAGAAAAGATAGTAAAGTAAAGGCCCTTGCTCAACTCAGTCTCAGTCCAAACCCGGACAAGAATCTACATAATATTATTTTTTTTCGTGGGGGTAGGGGTTGGGGGTGGGGTGGTGGGGGGTAAGGGGTGTATATTGTTGGGTTTGTACGAAATCGTGACGCAATCAAATTGCAAAAATTAGCGGAAGCATAGTATATCAGAGTTTAAAATTTTTTTATAAAATCATTACCCAGATCATCCTTTATGCAAATTATTAATTTAAAACGATAAATAAGAAGTTATGGAATCATACCCTTGTAGAACGAAGCTTCCACAGGTATTAGTTCAACTCCTTATTCTTCGTGATCTCCTTGAATTTCCGAGTTAGATTCCTTCCTTTGATCAACGTTAGCCACCCAAGCGTTTGGCCTCTAGAGGTGATCCACCAAAGAAGATGAATTATCAAGAAGGAGGGTGGTTGGCTTAGTTTTCTATCCTCTATAAAAAAGGAGTACTCTCCAACAATTGGAATTGCCTCAACTGATATCTATTATAAGACTCCTCTTATATAGATATTGGTCAACCCTTCTAATCATATTAGACATGGGATTTCTTTTAATTAATTAAACTCCTTTAATTAATTTAAGCTTCCCACCACATGAAAAATAATTAATTAAATTCATTTAATTAATTTGTCTCCTAATCTTATTAGGAATAAATGAGAGTACTAATATTAAATTAATTACTAAACTCCTTTAGAAATTAAAATAATAATAATTATAATCATATTAATAAGACTCCTCTTATTAATTTATATTTAATATTTTCAAAATATTAAATAATAAACATTAAGCTATTTAATTTATTCTATCACTATAGATTAAATTAATTATACTTAATGCATTATTACGATTATGCCATTACCTTCTTAAATAATTATTCTTTCTTTTATGGTGTGACCCTTTAGGTTCTCTATATTAAACCGGTTGTGAATAAATCAATTAGAACAATTCTAATCTTATTTAAATAAATAAATTAAACTAATAATCTATTTAAATAAATAATATTTATTCTACAATAGGGATAAGTCTCCCTAGCGATCAACGACTTTTCATATAATATAGATTTCAACATTAATCATAAAAGAACCTGTGAATAAATAGTTACCCTACAATTCAATCCTTCCACCATACAATGTCCCAATTAAATATAAGACATGAATTTATTGTCAAGTCTTATTTTATTTAATTATATGTATTTCGATTAGAAAATGCACAACTCCGATTAATGCAAATTAGAAACCTCTTTCTAATTTCATTCCACATTGGCCAAGGATTCCTGGGTTGTCATTTAACGAATCACATAGGACATATCTCCTCTTTTACTAGAGGTGGTAGATTCTTTATTGATCATTCATTATCTCCATAAGTAACTCATTATACCCAAGCATACCCTATATATGCCTTAAAAGGTCTTAAGAAATAAGTCAAAGTATAATTTATTACATACAAGATACTATGATGATCTCAAGTCCAAGGATCACTTGTACTACTTTCACATTAGGAATTCCTATTGACAGGCGAGTAAAACTACATTAGGTATTCCATAGCGAGTCACGTTCAGTGAACTTATTCTCCAATAAGCACCTACATACTTGTTTTAGTGTCTCCACACAAATGATAATGAGATCAATCATCCTCATCCAATGAGCAAGCAACATATGTACCAATCTATCCGAATTTACTAATCTCCTTTTTAGTAATCCCACGATTGGGAACTATTTTAGTTTTAAAGCTTTCTAAGAATTTAGATCTCATTAGCATGATCAACATCATGATTCTAAAAACATTGCTTAAAACTATAGGTTATTTACATATTATAAAAACAGCACCATGTAGATAATTAAATGCCTTTAATAAATAAATATTTTATTCATAAATAAATAAAATTATTTACAAAGTATGTGCTTTATCATCATACATGATTGGCTTGTATGCACACTACTATCATATATATAATCGCATAATATTATTTTTTTTAGGTGGGGGTTGGGGGTGGGTGGGTGGGTGGGTGGGTGGGGGTAGGGGGTTGGGGGTGGGTGGATAAGGGGTGGGGTGGGGTGTATAAAATAAATTAGGACGTTTATTTTGGAACGGAAGAAGTATGTAATTAATTGATATTCATAAATTAAGATTAACTAGAGAAATAAAATCATGAGAAATTGAGCTTCTTGAATATGTATGTGACGCCCCCAAAATAGGTTCAATACTCAACCTATTCTGAGTCGCCAAATACATGATACAAAATTCAAATACAATCTTTCATATCAAACGGTCGTGCAAAATACGACCACACAACTGTGAGTGTCAATACAGACATGTAAAAAATATTAACATTCAAACTAAGTCCTTATTATATTTATTATCACACTATTTAAAAAAAATAGTGAGGACTTCTACAGTTCTATCTCGGACCATCACTCTATTTTTCGACTAGTACCCGTGATATTCTCATTTCCTGAAGAGAACAATGGAAGAAAAGGGTGAGCTCAACTAGCCCAGTAAAAAATATTATGACTAAGATAATGAAGAATAAATTATCGTTAGTCTTCAATAAATCAGATAAAATATTATGGACAACCAGTTTTAGATCAACAACTGCAGCGAAAATGACAATTCATTAGAAGAGTTAAGTAGAGAATGATATCTACTATCTTCTATAATTTAAAAGTCCATCATCAATATTTTATCCCTGTAACATCAATCAATATTCATCTCGAATCAAATATTCATTTTTTGCACTACGACCAAAGATATTCATTTGTATCACCAGTTGGTTATGTTTATCTCAACATCTCAACACCTGTCCATCTTTGCAGTACGGGCCAAAAATATTCATCAGGTAATCATTCATCTTTGCACTACAGGCCAAAGATATTCATCAAATAATCATTCACCTTTGCACTACAGGCCAAAGATATTCAGTTATATTACCATTTAGGACTGAGGATGATGAAAATAATACGAATAATTAATCCAGTGAGATAAAGGATAAATATTAGAGAATTTATCCAGAGTTCAATAATGAAAATCAAAATCTGGATCTAATCAAAGATGATTTGAAAAGGAAAAAAAACATTTTTTTTACAGTGAATAGTACCCCGTGAGTAGTAACTCGTCATGAAAAAATAAAAATTTCACAAGAAAGTTCAGACCAATATTCCAGTGAAATAATATTAGATGAAGCGCAAAACTCAAGAAATTTCTGATCATTTCAGGAATTCTAGAAGCAATACTTACCGTAGTAAATTTAGAGTTAGGAATCTGAAATGAAACAATATACGAAACTGCAATTGGATTTTTATCCGTCTGGCGGTAGTCCGCTCAGACAGATTATTTTCACAATTTAATAACAACTGAATACGAAGGATTATTCATCAGGCATGCAGTAGTCCGCGTAGACAGGTTTTTTCCACATAATAATAAAGAATGGAATAACAACAGGATTTTACCATGCATGCGGTAGTCCGCGTAGACAGGTTATTCCAACAGAATAATAAAAAATGGAATAACAACCCTTACGAATATTGAAAGAAAATAACTCTCTTCATGAATACGAAAGAAATAATAACCCTTACCTTAAAAATTTGGAGACTGCACTAGTATAATAGCAGAATACTCTTCTTCTTTCTCTCTTATTCTCTCTATACTTTCTCTCTCTATAGCTTTAGTGAATTGGTGAGAAATAATGAAGAAATGAACTTCTATTTATAGGCTCGACAGAGTAAGGGTAAAATAGTCTTTTCGTCATAATTTATGACATCATCGTTTACGTCATTGATCTATGACATCATTGCTTAACTCATCGCTCCGATGACATCATTGCTTACCTCATCGCTCCGATGACATCATTGTTTGCATCATAAGAGTTCAAATTTAATTTGCACTCTTCCACCTCGTTTAATTTTTATACCATGAATTTACTATAATAATGTCACCATTCAAATTCTAAAAATTATATTATTATATAATCACATCATACTACTACAATGTAATATTATAATAATATATTTGAATGAATTATTTTATCGGACAAGATAGAATACCAACTTTCAACAAATGTCACATGTTAAAAATTCCTCCGTTTAAATTCACATTAAATAAATATTTCCTTATCATATATATCAAAAATTAATTATTCACGAATAATATTACAGAACTACAATACTGACAACCAGATCGTTCTCAGAAAAGAGGGGGCCTTCCGATAAGGATTTCTCCTTATTGGCGAGCAATTAATCAACCCCTTTTCTAAACAAAACTTCCTTAGACATTGCCAATAATGCAATCTAATAATATTATTCAAATAATATGAATTATTAATTTGATAATTTAAAATAATGTGCAATGACAATTATTGAATCAATAATATAAAATAGCAAAGTAGCACTTATTGATATAAAATATCAACGTAGCAAATATTGAACCAATAAAATATTATGCAAATATTGAATCAATAACATAAAATATTGAACAGTATTACTGTAACAATAATTGAGTAAGTGCCTTCCTATGTAAGAATCAATAATTCAAAATACTGTGCAATACCGTGTGCTATTGTGTAACACCACGTATTACTGTATTTTAACCACCGGGTATTTCAATAGTACTAACGGTAACAGTTTTGCCGTTATTTTTATAAAAAAGTTACTTTTGTCGCTTTCTATATCCGACATTCATTCCGTTGTGGGGTCCACCAATGACTGCGCCATCGTACGAATATTCTCCGACAAAAAAAATATTTCTCGACCAAACGAATATTTTCCGACACAATGAATATTTTATAACCACTTGTTTACTTTGTAAACTTTGCACATTTCACCCATAACTTATCACATTTATCAAATCAACACCTTACTATTTCAAAATAATATATAAAGAAAATTAAATCTTATTCATAAAATTTGGGGTCTTATAATGTAAATATGGGTGGAAAATTTTTTTGATTTGGATTTAGAATAAAATATGGGTCGAAAAATGGTTAACCGGGTTGGACCTATATTTCTTTTTAAAAATATGGTTCCAAATTTTCCCAACCCAAATAAATAAAAATAGTTATTCAACCCATTTGATTCTAGTTAATATGGATTGACCCTACAGTTAACCAACTATATTGCCATGTCTAGTCTTGGGTCCCGTTAATACCGTCAATATCCCTTATTTTTAGACTTTAACTTTAGGTATTCTAATAGTTTTTTAAATTAAACATAACAATTTCATTTAACACCCCTCAAATATTTTTTTTAAAAGTTAACTTTTTAACCCCTAAAAATTTCAGCCGGGGCATGTGTTAGAGTTTATGCCCTAGAGGCTAATTCTTTGATGTAATTGCTTAAATATTTTTGATATTATATTTGATTGAATAAATAAATTATTTATTATGATTTTATTTACTGCGTTATATAAATGTTAGCATAATAAAAGTCCTTAGAATAGTGATACAAATTATATGGCTTCAAGTATGTGACTTGAACATGAGATCATATAATTACAATTAGTATCATTACTCTTAAATGTCCCTAGTCGAGTGTCATTGTTAATGGGACAACAATGATACATTGAGACTAGTATGTGGATTGACTGATGGCCAAATCTCATTGGTCATAAATATATGAGATATTGAGTCAATGCATAGGTACATGTTAGAGAACAATGTACTGAACAGACCTACCATGAGAATTCTACGTGGAGCATTATGCAAAGTGTCATAAGCAATTCTCATAGTGACAATGATGTAATGATCATCCGACCTGAAATCACTATATTACTACACGAGAATTTATGTACTTTAATATCATCAAAGGCCACCTTTAATAGGGTGGACGATAAAGGTGATTATTGGGTACATCATGAATCGTGTGAGGAATATGAATAATCTAGATGGAATTTTACCCTCCTATATATTAGGGGTAATATCCATAGGCCTCTTGATTGAGTAGGACTATGAAATGCATGGCCCTGCTCAAATAGTGATTTATTTTATATAGTCTACTCATCGATCAAGAAAACTCAGATTAAATTATGAAGAGGATGACACATTCCATGCCTCGAGTTTAATCCAGGTTGTCAAGGTTAAAAGGATTAAATTACATTGAAACATTGATTACGAAAAGGTTGTATCGAATCACCGATCTTATTATTATTTGGGTAGCAGTGATGCATTACTAGATGCCGCTCACTGTTTATAATTTTATAATATGATTTTAAAATTATTGCCAACATAATAATAACCTATAGGGTCACACACTTAGAACGTAATTAAAAGGTAATTAATTTAAATTGTATGGATTTAAATATATCAATATGATTGATAGTATTTAAATTAATAAGATAATTTGTATATATATATGTATATTAATTAAGTAAGACTTAATTAAGATAATATATATATATATATATATATATAAATTTGGATTTTATTTTTCTAATTGGATTAGGTTTTGGTTAATTCCTTTAACTGCTATATATATGATATATCAGCCGTTTAGGGAATCATTGTGACGCCCCCAGAATAGGTCCATTCAACCCAACCCATTCTGAGTCGCCAAATACATGGTACAGAATTCAAATACAAACTTTATATCATACGGTCGTGCAAAATACGACCACACAACTGTGAGTGTCAATACAAATATGTAGAAAATATTAAGATTCAAACTAAGTCCTCATTACAATTATTATCACACTATTTATCAGAAATAGTGAGGACTACTACTGCTCTAACTCGGACCATCACTCTGTCCCCCGACTAGTCCCCGCAACATTCTCATTTCCTGAAGAGGACAACAGATAAAAAGGGTGAGCTCAATTAGCTCAGTAAAGAATATTATGACTAAGATAATGGAAAATAAATTATCGTTAGCCTTCAACAGTTCAGATAAAATATTATTGACAACATGTTTTAGATCAATATTCGCAGCGGAAATAACCGTTCATCATCAATATTTTATCCCTGTAACATCAATCAATATCCATCTCATCAAATATTCATCTTTGCACTACAGGCCAAAGATATTCATTTGTATCATCAGTGGTCATGTTCATCTCAACACCTGTCATCTTTGCACTACAGGCCAAAGATATTCATCAGGTAATCATTCATCTTTTAGGACTGAGGATGATGAAAAATATTTTAAAGAACGAATCCAGTGAGATAAAAGACAAAGATTAAGGATTCGTCATTTAGTTTCTCCAAATTCAAGAATAATTCATAATAATACTTTGTGGAGCAAAATTCAAGAATAAAGCCCAAAACTTGGATACAATCAAAGATAGTAACCTTAACAGACAATTTGGACAAATAGAAGAAAAATAAATTTTTCCGTGAATAGTGTCGTATACGTGAATAGTGCCGTATACGTGAATAGTAATCTCGACGGAAAAAGTAATAATTTCAACATAAAATCCATAACAATATTTTTGTATAATGATATTGAGAAGAATAACATCATTTACGAAAGAAATAACATCCCTTACCTCAAAAGAACAATATCTCTGATTGGAATATCGGATATAATATTGAAGGAAACTTGCGCTGAATACTAATACTCAAAGTATAGAAATACTCACAAAAATACGCTCGATATTATAGAGAGAGAAAACTTATAATTCTGGTATGATTTTCAATTCTAACCTAAGCACCCTATTTATAGGAAAAGCTTAGGATGCCAAAGGAGACTAAAATAATAAAATAATATATTTTAAAAAAAAAATTTCCGCCGCCGGCTGCTATGAAATCAGGATTTTTCAACCAAGAAACAAAAGTGGGGCCCACCATTTTATTAAAAAAATATTTATTTTCCGAAACTTCAATAATTCATAATAAATAGCCCCTTTGTCAGAAAAATACAAATTCTATGTCCTTTCCATAGGAAATTTAATTCTCTACAACTTTGTAGAAGGAAATTTTTCCAAATTCCAAACATAAATTATCCGAAATCCATAAACAGATGATTTTTCACACCAAAATACTGATAAAAACACATCAGCACTAATTCCTTCTTTAATATCCACAAAATAAATATTTTTTTATCATATAAATCAATAATTAATTATTCACAAATAATATTATAGAACCACAATATTAACAACCAAGTCGTTCCCAGGACAGAGGGGGCCTTCCGATAAGGACTTCTCCTTACTGGCGCGCAATTAAATAACCCCTCCTAGACAGAACTTTCTTAGACATTGTCAATAATGCTATCTAATAATATTATTCAAATAATATGAATTATTGAGTTGATAACGTGAAATACTGTGCAACGACAATTATTGAATCAATACTACAAAATATCAACTGTAGCCATTATTGAATCAATCATAAAAAAATAGCAACGTAGCAATTATTGAGTCAATAAAATATCAATGCAGCAATTATTGAGTCAATAATATAAAATATCAACGTAGTAATTATTGAGTCAATAATATAAAATATTGAACAGTAATTACTGTAACAATAATTGAGTAATGGCTTCTCACGAAAGACTCAATAATTTGAAATACTGTGCAATACCGTGTGCTACTATGCAACACCGTGTATCACTGTATTTTAACCACCGGGTATTTCAACAGTACTAACGGTAACAATCACGCCGTTATTTTGTAAAAAAATTATTTCTGTCGCTTTCTATATCCGACAGTTATTCCGTTGTGGGGCCCACAAATAGCTGCGCCGTCGTACGAATATTCCCCGATAACAAGAATATTTTATAACCACTTGCTCATTTTAAAAATATTTGCACATTTCACCCATAACTTTCATATTTATCAAATCAACACCTTACTATTTCGAAATAATATATAAAGAAAATTAAACCTTTATTCATAAAAGTTGGGGTCTTACAACCTCCCCTCCTTATGAAATTTCGTCCTCGAAATTGACGTACGTACCTGGTATGTCGAAAAGGTGAGGATACCTCGCTTTCATTTCCGATTCCAACTCCCAGGTCATTTCCTCAATAGCCTGGTTTCTCCACAAAACTTTAACTTGAGGTATAATTTTCGAGCGTAGGACATGCTCCTTCTTATCCAAGATCTTGACAGGTACCTCCTCGTACGTTAAATCTTTAGCTATCTCGTCTGGTTCTAACTCAATAATGCGGTTTGGATCCTTCACATATTTACGTAACACGGATATGTGAAACACGTTATGAACACGAGACATGCTTGGAGGTAAAGCAAGTCTATAGGCCACATTTCCTACTCGGTCAAGAATCTCAAATGGACCAATGAATCGTGGGTTGAGCTTTCCTTTCTTCCCAAACCTTGTAACTCCTTTTCATGGAGCAACACGTAATAACACATGGTCTCCAACATTAAATTCCACGTCCTTTCAATGAAGATCTGCATAACTCTTTTGTCGATCCTGTGCCGTCTGTATACGTTGTCGGATTATTTGGATCTTTTCTGTAGTCATACGTACTAACTCTGGTCCCAACAATGTTGCTTCACCCACCTCATCCCAACATACTGGAGAACGACACTTTCTCCCATACAACGCTTCGAATGGAGCTACGCCTATACTTGCCTGATAACTGTTGTTGTAGGAGAATTCCACCAATGGTAAGTACTTATCCCAACTCCCTTTGAAGTCTAGAACACAAAATCTCAATAGATCTTCAAGAGTTTGAATAGTCCTCTCTGATTGTCCGTCTGTTTGAGGATGATAAGCCGAACTGAAGCGTAAGTCCGTGCCCATAGCTTTCTGCAAACTGATCCAAAATCGTGAAGTAAATCTGGGATCACGATCCGAAACTATGGATACTGGCATGCCATGCAATCTCACAATCTCATTCACGTACATATGAGCAAGACGTTCAAGGGAATAAGTCTCTCGTATCGGCAAGAAATGAGCAGACTTGGTTAATCTATCAACAATAACCCAAATCGCATCTAAGCCTTGAGAAACCTTGGGAAGACCCGTAACGAAATCCATCGTAATGTGTTCCCACTTCCATTTCGGAATCTCCAGTGGTTGCAATGGACCCTTCGGTACTTGATGCTCCGCCTTTACACGTTGACAAGTTAAACATCTCGAGATGAACTCCGCGATCTCTCTCTTCATATTGCTCCACCAAAATGTATGTCGAAGATCACGATACATTTTAGTACTCCCAGGATGGATCGCAAACGGTGTGTTGTGTGCCTCCATCATGATTCTATACTTCAAGTCGAAATCGTTAGTAACACAAAGTCTGGAGTTGACTCGAAGTATTCCATCTTCATCGATTCTTGCTTCTGGAATGGCACCTTCTTCTTCATCTTCATCATCTCCGCATCTGTAGCTTGAGCAGCTTTAACTTTATCAATCAAAGCTGGTTCTACGCGTATACTTGACATTATCGCACTCGTTCCTACATATGATCTTCTACTCAACGCGTCAGCTACCACGTTCGCTTTTTCAGGATGGTATTGGATAGTATGATCGTAATCTTTCAACAGCTCAAGCCAACGTCGTTGCCGCATGTTGAGTTCCTTCTGAGTGAAGAAATATTTAAGGCTCTTATGATCCGTATAAATCTCCACTTTCTCTCCGTACAAGTAATGTCTCCAGATCTTCAACGCGAAAACGACTGCTGCCAACTCTAGATCATGAGTAGGATAATTCCTCTCATATTCTTTAAGTTGTCGCGAGGCATAGGCTATGACTTTCCCATGTTGCATGAGAACACATCCTAACCCTTTGCCCGAAGCATCGCTGTAAATAATAAATCCATCCGAACCAGATGGTATTGTCAGAACAGGTGCCGAAATAAGTCTCCTCTTGAGCTCTTGGAAGCTCTTCTCTCATTCCTCGCTCCAAACGAATTTTGTATCTTTCCGAGTCAACTGAGTTAATGGAGTAGCGATTCGAGAAAATCCCTCTACGAACCTCCGATAATAACCAGCTAAGCCCAGAAAGCTTCGTACTTCGGTCACCGACTTAGGTTGCTCCCAGCTTTGTATTGCTTCAATCTTCGCCGGGTCCACAGATACTCCACGTTTCGATACCACGTGCCCAAGGAATGCTACTTCCTCAAGCCAAAACTCGTATTTCTTCAGCTTAGCATATAGCTTGTTCTCACGAAGCTTTTGAAGTACCAACTTCAAATGGTGTTCATGATCTTCACGGCTTTTAGAATAGATGAGAATGTCATCAATAAAGACAACAACGAATTGATCTAAATACTCCTTAAATACACGGTTCATCATATCCATGAAAGCAGCAGGAGCATTAGTCAATCCAAAAGACATGACTAAGAACTCATAATGCCCGTACCGTGTTCTGAAAGCAGTCTTTGGAATATCCTCAGTTTTAATCTTCAACTGATGATATCCAGAACGAAGATCGATCTTTGAAAAGAATTGCGCTCCTTGCAACTGGTCGAACAGGTCATCAATACGAGGTAACGGATACCTATTCTTGATGGTGACATGGTTCAACTCCCGATAGTCAATACAAAGTCGCATACTCCCGTCTTTCTTCTTTACGAATAAAACAGGAGCACCCCAAGGAGACGTACTAGGACGAATAAAACCGATATCTAACAACTCTTGTAATTGGACCTTTAACTCCTGAAGTTCAATAAGAGCCATTCGATATGGGGTTTTAGAAATGGGCTTTGTACCGGGCTCAAGGTCAATAAAGAATTCAACTTCACGTTCTGGGGGTAGACCGGGAAGTTCTTCGGGAAATACATCAGGAAACTCATTAACAACGGAAATATCATTCAAATCTGATGTATTCTGATTTAGATTAGTGACATGAGCTAAGAAAGCTTGACATCCGTTTTTCAATAAACGAATAGCTTTATGACTTGAAATGATATTGACTGATTTTAGTGGTTTGGTGATTTGGATTCGCACAACAGGTTGATTAGGAATATAAAAACTAACAACCTTACGAAAACAATCAATTTTGGCATGGTAAGTGGTTAACCAGTCAATTCCTAAAATCACGTCAAATGCAAGTATTTTCAAAGATATAAGATCAACAGGTAAGGTAAGGGTACTAATCTGAATCAAGCAAGATTTGTAAACTGTAGATGTAACAAAAGTTTCTCTTAACGGAGTTTCAACAGATAAGTCAAAGTCTAATTTATCAGAAGTCAAGTTCAAACGTTGAGCACAAGGTGAAATAAATGAATGGGTAGCACCGGTATCTAACAAGGTGTAAACTTCGCAAGAGTTTATGATCAGCTTACCCGTAATCATCTCGTGTGGATTCCTCGCGTTTTGGGCTGTCACGATAAACGCTCTTCCAGGAATCACCGACTTTGACTTGTCTGTAACCGCCTTTGGAATCACCACCCCCGCTGAATTTGGTTTCGCAACAGGACAATCTCAAGCTATATGTCCTTCTTTTCCACAGTTATAGCATTCTTTGAATTGTTGTGGGAAGTTTGGGCTGATATGTCCCTCTTTCCCGCATTTATAGCATACGACCGGTGGTCGTTCTCCTCCTCTCGAAACAGTTGATGCTGGTGCTGATGTTGACATCTTCGCGTTCTCATTGTTATACCTTCTCTTTTTGAAATCTCCTCCCGATTCGCTTCTTCTACTATCATGGCCACGATAACCACCGGAGTGGTTACCGCTTCTGTCATACTTTCCTCCTCGCTGGTTGTCATTGCTCCGATGACTGCTGTCACCGGTACGACCTTGGTTGTGGTCCCTCGGTTGAACATAATCATTATTTCGTTCTAATAACTGGGCCCTGTTTACTACATCCGAATATAAAAAAAATTTATGAGAAATGAGGTATTGACGTATTTCGGGTTTCAAACCTCTTAGAAACATCCGCGTCATACGTTCCTCATTCTCCACCAAATGAGGTGCAAACCTGGACAGCTCCGCGAACTTAGCCTCATACTGGGATACCGTCATGTTGTTTTGCTCGAGTCTGATAAACTCTACTTCCTTCATATGACGAATACTTTCAGGAAAGTACTTGTCATTAAACAGTTTCTGGAACGCTTCCCAAGACATCTGGAGTGCGGCAGGCTGGGTACGCTTCACGGATTCCCACTAGTAATCTGCCTCTCCACGGAACATAAACGTGGCGAATGGAACCTTCTGTTCCTCTGTACATCCCAAGACATCAAATATCTTGGTAATTTGTTTAATCCACGTCTCCGCCTTGATCGGATCTGACTTTCTCAGAAACTCTGGTGGTCCCAATTCTTTGAACTGCTTGGCAGTGATAGCTCGCGTGTTGTTATTATCTCCACCTGTATGTTGCACACGAGTCTCCCTCGTCTGATTTTGCATGAACTGCAAAAAACTTCTAAACATCTCATCGTTTATCGTCTGACCAGCGTTATTTTCAGGATGAACATTGCCTTCTTGTTGCACGTTCTCCTGGTTAACGATTAAAGGTGTCTCCACGGTCTCATTCACTTCGTTATTAACATTCTCAGCTGCCATTCTCAAATATTGCCATAAAACAAGGGTTAATTAAATAAGTCAACATATCACATATTAACCCTATGCTCCGACTGACCAATTAAATACCACATAAGCTTAGGTAGGACACACTAGCGAAGGATTTATTCGTCTCTCCCCTCCTAGTTCTATTCCCCGATCTCCGTCAGAGATCATATCCCTAAGCTCTGATACCAACTGTGACTCTTGTCCCAACCTTGGACAGCACCTCACAATGATACCTATCAGTTTGCTACCGCAGAACGGCGTCCCCTACGGAGAGTCTGGCTTCGGTGCATCCCCCATACACAGGAAGTCACCAGATAGAGGCTCGGGGCTCTTTACTTATGGCTCTGATACCAACTGTGACGCCCCCAGAATAGGTCCATTCAACCCAACCCATTCTGAGTCGCCAAATACATGGTACAGAATTCAAATACAAACTTTATATCATACGGTCGTGCAAAATATGACCACACAACTGTGAGTGTCAATACAAATATGTAGAAAATATTAAGATTCAAACTAAGTTCTCATTACAATTATTATCACACTATTTATCAGAAATAATGAGGACTACTACTGCTCTAACTCGGACCATCACTCTGTCCCCCGACTAGTCCCCGCAACATTCTCATTTCCTGAAGAGGACAACAGATGAAAAGGGTGAGCTCAACTAGCTCAGTAAAGAATATTATGACTAAGATAATGGAAAATAAATTATCGTTAGCCTTCAACAGTTCAGATAAAATATTATTGACAACATGTTTTAGATCAATATTCGCAACGGAAATAACCGTTCATCATCAATATTTTATCCCTGTAACATCAATCAATATCCATCTCATCAAATATTCATCTTTGCACTACAGGCCAAAGATATTCATTTGTATCATCAGTGGTCATGTTCATCTCAACACCTGTCATCTTTGCACTACAGGCCAAAGATATTCATCAGGTAATCATTCATCTTTTAGGACTGAGGATGATGAAAAATATTTTAAAGAACGAATCTAGTGAGATAAAAGACAAAGATTAGGGATTCGTCATTTAGTTTATCCAAATTCAAGAATAATTCATAATAATACTTTGTGGAGCAAAATTCAAGAATAAAGTCCAAAACTTGGATACAATCAAAGATAGTAACCTTAACAGACAATTTGGACAAATAGAAGAAAAATAAATTTTTACGTGAATAGTGCCGTATACGTGAATAGTGCCGTATACGTGAATAGTAATCCCGATGGAAAAAGTAAGAATTTCAACATAAAATCCATGACAATATTTTTGTATAATGATATTGAGAAGAATAACATCATTTACGAAAGAAATAACATCCCTTACCTCAAAAGAACAGTATCTCTGATTGGAATATCGGATATAATATTGAAGGAAACTTGCGCTGAATACTAATACTCAAAGTATAGAAATACTCACAAAAATACGCTCGATATTATAGAGAGAGAAAACTTCTGATTCTGGTATGATTTTCAATTCTAACCTAAGCACCCTATTTATAGAAAAAACTTAGGATGCCAAAGGAGACTAAAATAATAAAATAATATATTTTAAAAAAAAAAATTCCGCCGCCGGCTGCTATGAAATCAGGATTTTTCAACCAAGAAACAAAAGTGGGGCCCACCATTTTATTAAAAAAATATTTATTTTCCGAAACTTCAATAATTCATAATAAATAGCCCCTTTGTCAGAAAAATACAAATTCTATGTCCTTTCTATAGGAAATTTAATTCTCTACAACTTTGTAGAAGGAAGTTTTTCCAAATTTTAAACATAAATAATCCGAAATCCATAAACAGATGATTTTTCACACCAAAATACTGATAAAAACACATCAGCACTAATTCCTTCTTTAATATCCACAAAATAAATATTTTCTTATCATATAAATCAATAATTAATTATTCACAAATAATATTATAGAACCACAATATTAACAACCAGGTCGTTCCCAGGACAGAGGGGGCCTTCCGATAAGGACTTCTCCTTACTGGCGCGCAATTAAATAACCCCTCCTAGACAGAACTTTCTTAGACATTGTCAATAATGCTATCTAATAATATTATTCAAATAATATGAATTATTGAGTTGATAACGTGAAATACTGTGCAACGACAATTATTGAATCAATACTACAAAATATCAACTGTAGCCATTATTGAATCAATCATAAAAAAATAGCAACGTAGCAATTATTGAGTCAATAAAATATCAATGCAGCAATTATTGAGTCAATAATATAAAATATCAACGTAGCAATTATTGAGTCAATAATATAAAATATTGAACAGTAATTACTGTAACAATAATTGAGTAATGGCTTCTCACGAAAGACTCAATAATTTGAAATACTGTGCAATACCGTGTGCTACTATGCAACACCGTGTATCACTGTATTTTAACCACCGGGTATTTCAACAGTACTAACGGTAACAACCACGCCGTTATTTTGTAAAAAAGTTATTTCTGTCGCTTTCTATATCCGACAGTTATTCCGTTGTGGGCCCACAAATAGCTGCGCCGTCGTACGAATATTCCCCGACAACAAGAATATTTTATAACCACTTGCTCATTTTAAAAATATTTGCACATTTCACCCATAACTTTCATATTTATCAAATCAACACCTTACTATTTCGAAATAATATATAAAGAAAATTAAACTTTTATTCATAAAAGTTGGGGTCTTACAATCATCGATATCAAAATCCTAGCCGCTCTTAAAGAGAGACTAGAGAGAAAAATTTCGAAAGTCCAGATCCTTGGCGGCTAGTACCGCAGCTTTCCTTACTGCAGATCGTGTGACGATTCGCGGGACGTTCGTGTGGATATTATAGAGGCGCAGTTCCGTTGGATTGCGTTGAGGATTCGAAGCAGTTCCAGAATCTTCATCGTCTCCGTTCAGGCTTGAATAATCGGTAAAACAAATCTTAACCTCTGAATTAATATGTTTTTCGCATGGATCCTATTTTAGGTTTTCGAAAATTTTTAATTTTCGCTGCGTTTATGTGCCGAAAACCCTACAGCATGTACCCCTGCCCCGTGCTCGGTCCGTCAATGCATATTAGATAATAAAAATTAGACATGTCAATTAATATATGATTTTTACGTGTAAAAATATTAAAAAATAATAATTTCCTTTTTTATTTCTCTTCTTTGGGAAGTGTTAATTATTTTGGGTTGGTATTAGTATATGGCTAGATGGTAATAATTCGAGTTCGACTTGTTAACTAATTACCATGTTAATAGTATTTACTGATTACTTAATTTTTAAATATAAATTTTAGTTGATTATTTATCGTGAAATTTATGATTTGTGAGTGACTAACTTACGAGTTTTTAAGTATAAAATAATAAATTTTTTACTATAACGATTTGGATGATATTACTGGACATACAATTTGAACTTGTTGACGGTATTATTTGTAAGAAATATAAGATGGTGTTTCTTTAGAGTTAAATAAAGTTGAATGATTAAATCGATCAATTATTCAGTGCGTTATTTTGAATAAAAATAGTCTGACTTATTGAATCAATTAGAATTTTTGGTCGAATGCCCAAGTGTAATTTTTTTTGTTGAATTGGCTGAATGAAATATTTTACATTTAATTTTTTTATAATATTAACTATTATATTAAGTAATATTAAATAAATTTACAATAATTTTGAATTTTTTAAGAGGAATAAAATAATAAAAATCTATTATTCAGATATTCAAACAACTTTTTTCATTCAGTATTCAGAATTTTACTTCATTCAGCTCATTCAAATTACTTAGACATTAAAAACTATTTCATTTAATTTTATCAAACACCACTAGTTTATCCCTTTCACTTGGTGTTGGAGGTTGGGGACCTTGGGGTAGACTAACCTTTCACTTGGTGTTGGAGGTTGGGGTAGAACTTATATCTTTTATAACTTGTATCTCTAATATTTAAGTTGTATATGAAATAATCTAGAAAAAGTGCTGAAAAGTTATGCTCATAGGGTATGTGTCGAAAGTAAGATAAGATCGTGTTGATATTAAATGACCTTAAAAAAAAAATAATGTTTGACGAATATATTTATGATAATATTACGTTTATAAACGTTTTGCTAAAAAAGTATCGTTTCATCGATATATCCTCTTAATTTTACATTTTTTAAAAATTTATCATACCGTTTAAATGCACAATCAAACAATAAATAAATTAACTTTATCATGTTAAAATAAGTAATATCACTTAATTAATGTGGTTGTCACCACTCGAGTTTGTTAACAAGTCGGATCCTAACGATATAGATATAACTAGATTTAGGGGCGAATCCAGTCTCTTAATTCAGTGGGTCAATTTTTTTAAAAAAAATTTACATAATGAAATAAAATAAAATTAAATAAATTATTAAACTAAACAATATTGTCAAATATTATTTACAATAATATCTTTTGAAGCTAAAATTGTTGCAATAATAGCCTCCTTTTCTATAGTTAATGTAAAAATATCATGTTCAGTATAAGTAACTAAACAATGATCGAGAAATAGTGGAGTGGCGATATAAGTAGAAATTTGAAATATTTAGTAGTTTTTTCGTCTAAAATTTCATATTTTCACTAAATACTATATTAAAAAAAAAATTAACCCCTAAAAATTCAATAGGATCAATTGCCCCATCCTAGGATAGATCCGCCCATGGCTAGGTCAATAATAAGGCTCGTATACACAATTTCATCAAAAATAGAATTACTTTTTATATAAATTCAATATACCTCAGTCGATAGGTTGAGCTTTTTGAAATTTAAATACAATTTTGGTTATAATATATCCATTATTTGCATTGTTATACAATTAAGTTTAATTTTTGTTGTATATATAAAATATCTATTATTTGTATTGTTATAAGGACTGGGTTTGAAGTTGGGCCCGATGGCGAGGCGGGGTGTGACTTGGGTACTGGATTCAAAACTAATCCATGAGAGCTGCCCTTAAACCAGTCCAAGGCGACCAATGAACAAACCTAATAACCTATACTCAACTTCATAAAAATAAATTATTAATTGATGTATTTGAAAGAAAATTACAACTATATATATATATATATAGGGTCCGTCTCTCTAGCGAACCATAGGGAGCAAACTAAAAACGAACCGGATATAGCGACGGTTTTTTCCGTCGCTATAATATAGAAAGCCTGTTTTTTATACTATAGCGACGGAAAAAACCGTCGTTATAGTCGGTTCGTTTTTAGTTCGCTCTCTATAGTTCGCTGAATAGACTAGCCGTATATATATATATATATATATATATATATATATATATATATATATATATATATATATATATATATATATTTGCTCTAATAGCACCATTTGTGCTATGTTATGCTACAGTGACAAAAATATAAATATAAACGATAGATAAAAAATGACGAGTTATTGTAACTCCCTTCTAAAATTATGGATCGATACAATATTTTTCTTTTTAGTTTGTTGGAGTATAAAATTAGACGTATATTTTTATTCTTAAACTATAAAGTGACATTTTTTTAATATGTCATTACTTTGTTCGTTTGTAAATAGGAGTTAATTAATAAACTTTTTAACTTATTTATTTATGCATTTTAAGATTTGATTATGATAAATTCAACTATAATTACTATGTAAAAAATATTTTTTGTTTTCTTATAACAAATTTGAGTCTTAAATTTTTTTATCTAATTTTGATTTAGTTAATCTTTTAAATGTGCAAAGATGAGTCCAAAATTAAATAATTGATACTTTTGGCAGACAAATTAAAGAGAGTACAATTTAACATTTTGAATGGATTATAATACCGTTCATTAATTAATTCGTTTATATTCTCCTGATGGAAGTTTAGCAACAATACGTACACACCATGACTATGTCGAACAAAGTTAAATAGAAAGGTTTTGTCATTTGTATAAAATATAGATGTTAAAAAAAACAACTTAACTAATTAACTAATTTATTATTTGTCAAGTGAAAATAAACTATATACTCCATATTTGAAAAGGAAATATTCAAATGAAAATGATTCATACACTAAGACATCATATGTCATCGATCTACACATAGATAATAAACAATGATAATGATATATATATCTTGCGACTTTAATTAAGAATTACGTGGTGGATAATCAGAGTTGATAATATTTTCACGATATATTTGATATAGTTAATATAAATCAATTTTATAATTATACTTAATTCCGCAATCGTAATTTGAAAAAATTAAAAATCTCACAATACATAACAATATATACTAATAAACGAAAGTTATATGTACAACGTGTCATCTGTTTTTAGTCAGCTCGACATATATAAACTCGTAAACTAGCTAGTTATATGGGTATCAGTGTATAAAACCAAAATTTGCGATGCATGAAAGGCTTCTTTCCCTTTATTTCTGCTATACATATACACATCAAATTTATAATACAATTATAGTTAGATATTTATCTATAATATTAATTCTTATAAATTAATTATGAAAAATTAAGAAAACTAATAAAAACAAACATAACTTAATTAATTAGCTGGTGTATTCAAGAAGGGCTAGGGTATCGCTAGCACCAGCAGTGATGGAATCCTCATATCCCTTCATTGGAGATGCACCTCCCACCAATTCCGAAAAGCAGTCTTGACAAGCTGTGATATCATCCTCTATTGAACTAAGATCTTCACGTAGCATGTACAAATCATTAGCTTGAAGATCATTAATGGCTTTCACAAAATCATCCCTTGTGGTGCCATAATTTTCTACACATTGTTGAAGGCATGACCTAATCTTAGGCGTGGTGGCCGGATTTTTCAAGAGTTTCTTGGATGTAATTATAGCAAGCTTAGCATCGCGAGCTGCAGTCCTTAAGAGCGATTCTAGGGCAACATGAACATGATCACGACTCGATGGCGATGGCGATGGCGAAGGCGAGTCATCAGGTGTAGATGATATGTATGACTTATGTATGGAAAATGCCCCCGTCGCAAGGTCGTCTGAGGATATTGGAGATGGGGAGATTGAGGGAATTGGAGATGAGTAGTACTCTTGGGCAAGGTCTGGGGAATGAGATGAGAAGAATGAGGGAAGTAGGTTAGTTGCTTCTATTGATAACGACGATAAGAAAGAAAATAAGGCAAAAAAGACTAGTTGTAAATAATTGTAAAGCTTCATGTTTTTTTTTTTGTTGATTTCTTGAAGGAAAGAGTTAGGGTTGTGGAAATTGGCAGAAAATGGAAGGAGGAACAATCCATGTTTGAGGAAATGGAGCGATGGGAGAGACTGAGGGTGTTAATTAATTGTTGGTTGCAAATAATTTAAGGGTATGTTTGGCCATGCACGATATTAGGGTTTCCGTAAAAAGTCTATGTAATTGCATGGATGGTCGTTAGAATTATATCCTCTGGTTAAGTTTAGAAATAACATTTGTGGTTTATATATAAACTAATGCATACTGTTTTAGTTAAGTTTAGAAAATTAACATCTGTACGTGGATTTACTTTAATAATTTAAAACGTTACATCTACATGCCTATATATGTCACCTTGAGATCCATCAATCCATCGATCGGTATCAAAAGCCAACATGATATATATATATATATATATCGCTTCATTAGTCTTATAATTATGTTAAATATTAAGATTAGCAACTTCCTCAAAAACAATTAACATTAGCTATATAACATATATATTTAGGTATACATCGACTCAATATAAATTTTTAGTGAAGCGAATTGTGCAAAAAGGAATATAATTGAAAAGAATTATGTCTAAATATATTTTATATATACAAATCTAAGCAGTGACAGACCAAGAAATTTTAAGTTGTGGGGTGAGTTTCTAGTTTTAATAGGACATATCTTAACCACACAAAAAATTAATGTATCTATGTATAGAGAGAAATTCTAAACAAATAATTAGGACGCAATTGGATCAATTAAGCTCGAAACCCGTTCATTCAACTCATTTAAAGCTCACTCGAATTCTATTTCAGAGTGAGCCGAGTCGAGTTGGGACAAAAAATAAGTCCGAAGTGAAATTCGGGTTGAGCTGGAGTAATAGATCGTTCATCAACACATTATAGGCCCTACCGAATTATAGTGTTAAAAATGTATGAAATATATATATATATATATATATATATATATATATATGATAAGGCTCTGGAACGAACAGTTCGTTTAGGAACATATGTAGGGCTCAGTGTTGAAGGTTGTTGATTGGATGAGAATATTTAACACTAATTACGAATATATGATGGTATATAATTGGGCCAATCAACAACCTTCAACACTGGGCCCTACATATTCGTAAACGAACTGTTCGTTCCAGAGCCTTATTCTCTCTCTCTCTCTATATATATATATATATATATATATATATATATATTATTACATATTTACTCTCTCAATTTATATTTATATATAGTATTTTCAACTAAAAATTAAGTACCATATTTTTAGAAAAGTGGTCACTTATATCATTTTCATAATAAAATTTGATAATAACATATAAAAAAGATCGAGATTAAATATTAAAAATAATAAATACTTAGTTATGTTAATTTAAATTTCAAGTAATATTTGTGTAACAAATTAAAGAAACGGACATAATAAAAGAAATTGACAACTAATTAAAATGGAGATAGACTCACAATTAAATCCGGAGCTAGTACTAAATTAAGATCGGCTTACTAAATTACATTAAGCTTTTTTGAACTCTGATCAATATAAGTACAATGAATAAGTATATTTTATTGGTGAAGATACCAAGCTTGACAATAAGTAGAAATTAAAGAACTACTACCCCTCCCAAAAAAAAATATTTGAAGTTCAAGTGTGAGTGTGGAGTCATTTACTAATATTTTCTCTCATTAATAGTGTAATACCCAATATTTTTTCTTTCTTTCTTTTATTTTAATTATTTGAGTAACAATTACTATTTGCTAATTAATATTTCTCCAAAGAATTAAGCAAGCAATAATATTGACCATAAAGATTCTGGAGAGATACAATTGTGTTGGAGGTCATGCATGCATGGTTTAAGATAGTGGAATTAAGCGTACGATAAAAGAAAAGCTTGGAGCAAATTAGAGAGAAGTTGATCGATCGGAGACGGCAAACCTCCATAATTAATTTAGGGCGATGTTATTTAGATTTTCGTTTTTGTATTACTTTTTTTTTTGGGTAATAGATGTTAATTTTATGAGTAGAATTGTAGAAAGAAATCTTATTACCAAACTACATATTCAATTCATAGTAGATATATTCATTTTCCCACCTTAATTTGCTTTTAATTCTTTCCACGCATCTCCTTTTTTTCATATGATCACGTACTCCACTAGCTAGTCCTTCACAAACGCTTTTTAATTTCTTGTTATTTGGTCATATATATATAGGATAAGACTCTGAAACGAACAGTTCGTTTACGAATATGTAAGGCCCAGTATTGAAGGTTGTTGATTGGATGAGAATATTTAACACTAATTACAAATATATGATGAGGCCCTACATATGTTCGTAAACGAACTGTTTCCAGAGTCTTATCCTATATATATATTGGGCAAAACTAAAAGCCGGTTGGAGAAAAATATATATAGCCCAATTGGCATCTGAAATGAAATCAGAAACATGTAGTTAAATTTATTTAATTTAATTTAACTGCTAAACTTTTGAAGTGCGTCTAGGCAATTCCCGGTCATCCCCCTAACCCATACTCCAAATTTTTGGAAATGAGCATCTCCTCCGGCCAGCTCCTTGTACGCTTCCTCACAAGTATCAACATTAGTTGAAATTGCGGTAAGATCCACATTTGCCTTGTACAAATCGCGGCTCGACAGATCATCAAGAATGTTCTTGGCATCGTCCAGAGCGTCTTGGTACACCTCCTTGCATTGCTGTAGGCCTTCCGTGGAATCCGACGAGGAAGATTCATCCAAGCGTTTTTGGATTGTGTCGACAATCTGTTCGATTTTGTGCACGGTTCCAATCATGCTAGTTTCAACAAATTTGAAAACTTGGCCCTCAGTCTCGAGGGTGGCCAATGACCCCACTGGAGTCTCTACGGCCTTTGAGGTCTCGAAGATTCCAAAGGCCGTTAAGGGCTCTGAGTCCTTTGGTGTCATCGCTGAGCCCGTGTTGAGAGTCTGATCGGGCTCAGCGACGGGTGACGGAGATGGAGATAGTGAGAGGTCGTCATCGTATGATATTTGAGCGCTCACGGATAAAATTAGAAGGCAAGAGATGGAAATTAGTAGGACTGCTTGAGTATTGATCAATGCCATATATTGTCTCTTCTCTTGGAGATTTCAATGAATTTGTTAGAATTCAACCAAGAGGAGAGACAAATGAGGGGATGAATTAAGAGCTAGCTAGAGCCTTCTAAGGAGATGCATGAAACTTTATGAGGAGAGAGGTTGTGGGGTTTTTATAGTAGTGAGTGAGAGAGGGCTAGTTGGCAATTATTAATTGATGGTTCAAAAATAGCTTCTTCTTTTTTTTCCAAAGGTTGACAATCTGATTGTGATCGATGCTAATGTTTAGGAGGTTCAAGGGTCAATCTATTTTTGAATTATTTCAAACATATTTTCATACGCACCCTAACTAGCTAGCTACTTGTGGTGGATACATATATAGAGGACGGATTTAAAATTTACCAATCTTAAATAGCATTCCTCTCTTAAATGATATACTTTTATTAAAATTAAGCTTTTTTGAAGATTCTTTTAAAAAATAAAATAATATTAAAAGAGAGTGATCTCACTTGATTTCATTTTATTTATAAAAATATCACCCGCGATCCCACTTGTTTTTAAAAGAATTTTCAAACGACATAGTTTTGATAAAAATATACTATCTCCGTCCTATAATAAGTGCTTTTTTAGTTTAAATCACACATACCAATACACAAGTTAAAATGACAAAAAAACCTTTAATATTCTTTCTTTGTTTTGTTTGAGACTTTTTTTATTGCCTTTTGGTCTCTCTTTCTTTTTCTTCAATCTTTCAACTTCCCAATAAATACGCAATAAATACCATTGGCTGCATAAGGGCACATATGAAAAATATTGTAAAAATTGTATTGGAGTTCTAACACATCACTTATTTTGGAAAAAATTGTTAAGCCTAAAAAATCACTTACTGTGGGACGGAGGTAGTATTATTTAAGAGAAGTATGTTATTTAAGAGGTATACTTTAGATTCGTTTTGTTGTGTTCGTGTGTGTGTTAGGAAGCCAAGAATTTTGTATAAGAGAATTTGGGGTACTCCGAGATCTAAGTTTGAATTATAGGTAGAGATACAATAACCTAATCAAAAGCTTGGAAACTATGTTTGAAGAATCTCCTTGTAAAACAATTTTCGCAGAATTGTGACCAAAAATTATAATCAGACTAAGGGTCCTCTTAATATGTGTTCTAAGGGAACATATTAAGCACGGAAATCAAACTCTAGACACTAAATCTAAGGAATGAGGTCCACTAAAATATAATTTTTAAATGCATATGGCCCCACTGAAATATTATTTTAATTATATTTTAGTGGACCCCATCCCTTGAATTCAGTGCCTAACACTTGGTTTTCGTGCTTAGCATGTGCTTTAAGGGCACATGTTAAGAAAACCCTTAGAGTAATGCTACAGACACAAACTATTCTACGAACATTTTACAAACGGCTCAGCATATTGATCAATAAATTGCTTCAATATAGTCTTCGGCCCCACATAAAAAGCTGAGGTGGAGTATGCCACATCAATAATTTATAAAATATTTGTAGAATATATAGTTTGTGTCTGTAACATTATTCTTATAATTATAATTAACTACTCCCTCCATCCATATTTATTTGAAGTTTTAGAGAACAAATTTTGTTCCTATTTATTTGACGTTTGTAAATTTCTAGGAGATATTGATTACATTACTTTCTAAATTACCCCTAAACATTTAATACTCTCCTTAATTCTCTCCATTTTTTCAAGGCTATTTTTTCTCCCTCTTTTAATATCTTAATGGTATACTCTCTTTCTCTCTCTTATACTTTCTATATTTTCTCTATCCTCTATAGACCTGGCAATATAGTTGGTTAACTGTCGGGTCAACCCTTATTAACTGGAACCAAATGAGTTGGTTAAATACTTTTATTTATTTGGGTTGGGTAAAGTTTGGAACCATATTTTTAAAAAGAAATATAGGTCCAACCCGGTTAACCATTTTTCGACCAATATTTTATTCCAAATCCAAATCAAAAATTCTTTTTACCCATATTTACATATTCAAGAAGCTTAATTTCTCATGATTTTATTTCTCTAGTTAATCTTAATTTACGAATATCAATTAATTACATACTCCCTTCGTTTCAAAATAAACGTTATAATTTATTTTATACACCCCACCCCCCCACCCCCCCACCCCCTCCACCCCCCACGGCCACCTAAAATAAAATAATATTATGTGATTATATATACACCCCTTACCCCCACGCACCCCAGCCCACCCACCCCACCCCCCGCCCACCCCCACCCCCACCCCCACCCCCACCCCAACCCCAAAAAAATTAATATTATGTGATTATGTATACAATCCTTACCCCCAACCCCACCCCTTACCCCCCACCTTTTACCCCCACCCCCATACCACCCAAAAAAAATTATATTATGTGATTATGTATACACCCTTTATCCCACACCCCACCCCGCACCCCCCCTCACCCCCACCCAAAAAAAATAATATTATGTGATTACGTATACACCACCCACTCCTCCAAAAAAATAAAAATAAAATATTTAGTGATTATGTATACATGATATATATCTAATAATAATTTATTTAATTTGATCATAATAATGGTAAGTTTGAAATTTCAAATATGGGTCGACCTATATTTGAACCATAACCATATGGTTCCAACCCACACAACCCATATTAAAAATGGTTAATATGGTTTTAGTTCTTAAATGGAACCATAACCATATTTTGAAAACCAAAATCAACCCATAATCATATTTTGTCAGGCCTAATCCTCTAACAATATTTCTCTCTCATCTTTATCATCTACAATTTAGCTTTTCATTTATCTATGCAAGGATATTTTTGGTAATACATAGTAATTTTAGTGGAATTTTTATAGGAGTTTTAACTTTCTTAATAGTTGTGCAAAGCTCCAAAACCTCAAATAATTAGGGACGGAGAAAGTACTACAACCTCCGTCCCACAATAAGTGCTTTTTTAGGTTTAATATTTTTTTCCAAAATAAGTGATGTGTTAAAATTTTAATACAATTTTTATAATATTTTCCCATATATGACCTTATGCAACCAATGGTATTTATTGGGAAGTTAAAAGGTTGAAGAAAGAAAGAGAGACCAAAAAGGCAATAAAAAAAGTCTCAAACAAAATAAAGAAAGTATATCAAGGGTATTTTTGCCATTTTAACTTGTGTATTGTTATGTGTGATTTAAGTTAAAAAAACACTTATTAGGACGGAGGTAGTATAATTTTACATAGTTTGAAGCCCCCATGCACTTTCCCGTTCCCCAGGAATTAGTGAAACTTTCAACATGTCCTAATTTTAACTAGAGCATGAATCAACATTAGTTGCCCCAAATCTTTAAATGAATTTTTTTTAAATGACGTAAAATTTTCAAATTAATCCAGTCATATATACATATAGAGCGTAATTAATCCTTTCTGGTAGATTTTAATTGTATATCATGTGTATACATGATCTCCAAATGATCTTTTAGACTGATGGAACACATTTGGGTTTTTCGTTTTGTCTTTTTTCTTCTTTTTTTTGTGAATATTTGTAATTATTATTATATACATATCCGATTAATGATTTTTTAGATTGGTGAAAAATCCGCCACTCTTTTTTCTTTTTCTTTTTTGATAATTAACATTGGTGAATATATATATTTGTAACTATTAATCATCCACACACATCTAACAAAATACATGAAAATTCAGAAGCATTAAAGAGAAGATAGAAAGAATAACAAACAAGCCATGCAAGTTTGCTTAAGATCATTATTTCGTATAAAACCCAATATATACTCGGTTACAAAACTGCATGGATCGGATGCATGTAAAGAGAATCAAGACAGACAGAGAAACAATTAAACAATTGAAACGTGTTAAGGAAATAAATACAATTAAATAATCGTGTGATGCCATATATGACATCGATCGATCTTAATTAGTAGTTTATTTAAATCGATTGGTCAAATATTAATCAATAGATTAATTCCCATGCAATAATTAACTGATGACTTTATCAAGTTTGTCAAGGCAGGCATTAGTGATCCCCGAGACCCAATCATCAAACTTTTTGGCTTCTGGATCTTGTGGCCTTTTCCGATCCCCATAACACTCCTGGCAGGTATCGACATTTGTGGAAATCGCACTAATATCCACACTGGCCTTGTAGTAATCGCCGGATTCCATGTCCTCAATCGTGTTCTTCATGTCGTCCATGGCGCTGTCGTACACCTCCTGGCATTGCTTTAGGCATTCTTTGGTTGCTTCTGAGGTGGACGGGTCCTCCACGCGCTTCTTCATGGCCTCCAGGTATTTCTCGGCTTTGTGGCGTCCTGCCACCATGTTGGACTGGATGAATTGAGTGGCCTGTCCAACCACGTCAAGGGACTTTAGGCTAACGAAGTCGAAGGCCTCGGATGCGGAAGAAGCGGATGCGGGTGTGGGTGTGGGTGCAGATGCCGGTGCCAGGTCAGCCTGAGCTGACAAGGCGAGCAGAAGGGAGGAGGCGGAGACAAAGAGGAGCACCTTGTTGATGTTGAGAGCCATCGTCGTCTCTTCTCTTGGAGGAGAGAGAGGAGAGACAATGAAAGGGACAGAAGAAGAAGAAGAAGATGAAGAGTCTTTGAGGGGGGGGATAATTTTTTGTGGGAAGGGCAGTGGGGTTTTATACCAAGTTGTTAGGGAGAATGGGTATTGGCCATGCATGAAAATAGGTTATTAATGTGGTGTACCTGAAATTAGCTAGGATTCCATGCATTAATTCTTGGGGCTTTCTAAAAATAGGGATGGGATTCCCCAATAAGCTATACCTAAAATTAGGAGTATGGATTGATGACAACCTTAAATATTAATTGGATGCAAAACTTAAACCTAAACATTTTAGTACATATATAATTAATGTCCAAAAGTCTTACTCCAATTTTTCCTTCATTTTTAGAATATTAATCATCATCTTTCTTGAAGACATTTTTAAGATTCAACTAATTTGATTAACGTCTAAAATTTGTTATTAAGAATTTTGTACAACCTTAATTTCCTTTAAAAAGAATTCAAAAAAAAAATACTACTCCATTCAACACACACTCGGAATTTGTTTATCATTATCAAAGAAAACTTGCAATGTGTAAAGGTCTAATGATTTTGGATTTTTGAAGTATGGCCTTGCGATTAACACGTATTATAAGAGATAAAGTGTGGGTCTATGTATTTTACGGCCTATATTAACTTAATTCAACAACTTTCTTAATAAATTCCATGGGACGAGGAAAGGGTTTTGTTAAGCATGCTGTTTGCTTTTATTTGTAGCTATTAATTAGCCTTGAGCCCCTTAAAATAAATTCCAAAACTAATTCTACGTACTAAGATTATCTTACACTACTTTAACGGTAAAGAATTGTCATTTTTTTATTAGTGCGACATATCAATCAATTATTCATACATGACATTTCTCAAATCACAACAAGAACAAACAAATTTTTTAATAGTTTGTAATATGTTTCCCTTTACATTCACTAAAAGGCTTTGAAGAGACGATACACGTAACCAATTGTAAAAAAAACCACAGAAATATCAAGCAAATTGTGGGGTGAGGGAACAAAAAGGAGAATCTGAATTTCCCTTGGAAGCCAGTAGTCCAATTACACAAAGTTTCCGAACATACGTACATACTTGAATCCATCCAACATGTAGAGAACGATCACTGCGTGGGGAAAAAAAACTGAACAATGGCTCTCTACAAGGGGAATACAACATCCTCAGCCCCACCAAACGGAGCCCCGAAACCTTGCCATTTCCACCATCAGCGGGCAGAATTCTCCACCTTCAATTTGCAAAATGATACCTCGCATTGTTGGAATGGACTGTCAAAAGCTTTTGTAACATGGTAATCACTCCGGTTAACTTACCTAGCAAATCAATCATCTCCCTTCATGAAGATCTTCAGAAAATACAGCTGTCCGAGAGATGGTGTCATTATCAACTACACTTAACCCAGAGTAAGGTCCAGAAGAGAAGATCGAAGATGTCCTATCCGACTCAAAGGTGGTAGATGACTGCCTAAGGGTCGGTTGGTTGTTGGAGGTGAATACAGGATCCTGATACTCCATAATGCGCTGCACCATTTTAAGTGACTGAACAACTTCTCCCATTGTGGGCCGTTGGTTTGCCTCTGGAGCAACACAAGCTGCCGCAATCGTGCAAACCCTTACAAAATCTTCCTCCTTTGGGTACTTTCCTCCAAGACTAGGATCAGCAAGTTCGTCCAGGCGATCTTTATCTCTAAGTATTGGCCTGGCCTGAAACCAATACAAATTCAGTGCATTTATACCATTTTTGTTCAGATTGATGGCTCGGTAACAAATATACATGACTTTTCTCATTTGACAGAACTTTAAAGGAAGAGGGAAAAAAGAAAACCAGTAACTTGGATATACAAGGACTAAAAAACATGACCAAAAATGATCCAAAGGAACGGAAAAGAAAAATGAATCAAATACAGATCCATGAATATTACTAACCCATGTAACAAGATTCTCCTGTCCTGACGGTTGTGACATATCCACTGGCCTCCGTCCCGTCAACAACTCAAGTAGGACTACCCCATAGCTGTAGACATCACTTTTCACCAGTAGATGTCCAGTCATAGCATATTCAGGGGCTACATACCTGTATAACAGTTTAATTCCATCTCAGCACCAAGTTTATCGCAAATAACCATACAATTGATAGAGATAGTAACCAAATTACTTCCTTTCCGGTTTCTTTTAATGCCACTTTTAATCTTAGGACAAATAACAAAGTTGAAGAGGGGGGACTGACCCAAATGTACCCATAACACGTGTAGAAAGGTAATTTACTCTGCCTTCAGGTGCCTGTTTTGCAAGGCCAAAATCAGCAACTTTAGCGTGAAAATCGTTCTCAAGCAAGATATTTGATGCCTTAAAATCTCTGTGGATAACACATGGCTGTGAATCTTCGTGCAGGTAAGCAAGGCCACGTGCAGCATCAAGGGCAATCTTCATTCTGGTATCCCAATCGAGAGGACAGTTTAGTCCCAACGGACCTGCACCGAGATAGGGCAATTATTAACATAGTCAGAGGATTTTAATGAGTTTCTATCAATATCAACTGTTTACACTGCAAGGCTCTTCTTGAGCAGATTTTAAATTGCTGGTGTACTAACTTTAGAAGAATCTAACTTATTAATAACAGATAAATAACTAAGGATTCAAGAAAGAATCCATAATTCATGGAAAAATATGTACCATGGAGCCATGCCTCCAGACTTCCATTAGGAACAAGCTCGTAACAAAGTAGGTTTTGTGAAGAGTCACGATTACTATAATAACCGACAAGCTTCACAAGGTTACGGTGATGCAACCTACTAAGCATCTCTACCTCCACTAGAAATTCTTTATCCCCTTGTGGCCCTCCACTAGTAAGTCGCTTTATTGCAACCTCTGTACCATCACTTAATATTCCCTTGAAAACTATGCCAAAACCGCCTTCCCCAAGTATACTTGCATGTTCAAAGTTATTTGTTGCTTCTTTTAGCTCTTCATATGCAAGAAACCTTGTGCTAGTTGGGTGGGGAAGTGATCCTGCAGCTGGAAGAGCATCCACTGTCCTTGGCTTAGCTGTTTTGAATAAGGAATTGAGAAGAAGTACGAAGTTAAAAGAAGATAAACCACACGAAATTGAAAGAAAAAAAAATCAAATAAGAGCAATGAAACTGACTACAAATACTTGTTCGTACTATCAGCTGACAGACCCTTATATGATGGACTACGGAAGTATACATAAAGTCCCTCAACTATCTACTCTATTAAAGCCAAATTGAGATTTTGGAAAAGTTTTACCAAGTGCATACTGTAATTAATTATATATACTCAAAAAAATTATTAAAAAAATACAAGCAATTGTGTGGAGATTTTGACAGTTTGACTTTGACCAATTATGATTACAAATATTTTTTTGACAGTCAATCCAATCGATTGTATTAGCATGAAAACTATATAAATATGTGGAAAAGTGCAAGCTTCATGGACTTTATTGAAGGATATTGTTATTATTATTTGTTATTACGTAAGATTGTCTTTTCACGTAATTATCATTTTACCCACAGTATATTCTGATCAGGCCTATTATAGATCATAAAGTTTCTCTTGTTCAACAGGTAGAGCAAGTTAACTCCCAAGTTCCAAAACAAACGACCAAAGTCTCACTACTCTCACCTACACTTGTATAGATAAGAAGACCAACTTTATATTTGTGACAACTACGTAAATCATAATATATCTTTTATAGTCGCATTATAAACTGCTTAGCAATTACTTGTCAAGCATAAAAGTACAGTGCTTAGCAATAAAAGATAGAAATAAAATGAAGATGCGCTTGCATGACATAGCAAAATTCAGTCAAGATAATTTAGCAAAAATCAGTGTCCACGAACTTTGTGCTGAAGTATCCTAAAGAGGAGCATCTTAACATTTTATTTTATTTTATCTTTTTAGTTTATGTAATAGAACTTAATACCCATTCTAAGAAGAAGAAGAAAATACACTTGCATGATATAGCAAAATCAGTGTCCAAAAACTGTGGTAAAGTATCCTAAAGAAGGAACTATAAACATTTCCGTGAAATTTGAATTAACATTTCTTTTTTGTAATAGAACTTATGACATATTCTGATCAGTCAAGCCATTGCAAAACAAAAATGCGCTATTTTAGTTTTAAACTCATCACCAGGACAAACATTAAAGCTTTTAAATGATGTCAATTTTTGATAGTCTCAGTCCTTCGCTTATTTTGGTAAGTGGATAACCATGTCACATTATAACTAGTTCCCAAATATATTCATTTTAATGGAACAAGATATCCAATGTTGCTGAACAAAACAAGAAATATTCAATCAAACACAAAATGCTCCTCATAAAATAGGAACCTGATTTTTATAGAACAAGGATCGTCAGGGGTGTCTCTCATTTACACTTATCCTTGGTTAACTTGTGAAACTATTTTGATTCTTGATTAATTTATTCTCCATACCTTGCTATCCTATAATCCAAAAACACTAATATTAAAAGATAGCTATTTTACATGTTAAATTTCTCTATCTTACATGTTGTGATTTATTTTAACAAGGATACGATTTAATAATACTTGAAAAAGTAAAACTAAAAAGAAGTATTAGCTACTAATATGTAAATAAGAACATTAAATTGCATAATTATTGCATTACCAGTTTCCATGGGAGATGCTTTTTTCTTTCCATGACGATATGCACATGAACAGACTATAAGCACTGAAACAATACCAATCACCAGAAAGCCAACACCAATACCAACAATCAGGATCAAACTTGGATGCTTCCCCTTGTTTGAAGGAACGAGTGCTGCAGGAGATGAAGGTTTGTATGGAGATACTTCAGCTGGTGACGTTGCAATAGAAGGAGCTGTAAATTGACAAAAAGTATTAGAAAAGTGCAAGAAAATGTTGCAAAATTAATGGAACAACTAAAAGGTCTTTATCTTTTTTACTTTTTGCAAAATTACTTACTTGCTGGCGTCAATAATACTAGTTACTCCATCAGTCCCAAATTAACTGAGCTCCTTTCTATTTTGGGATTTTCTAAATAAGTGAACTTATTATGTCCTAAACATTCATCTCTCTATCCAATGGTTGTAAGAGTAAAGCCATACTGGTCAAATCATCCCCTTAATTTGGGATAGATGTCGTACATTTGATTACGACCTGCCATGGTCATTAAATGGGAGAGAAAGAGAGTTGGATGGCTCGTGAACTTTCATTAAATCTCAACTAAAGCATGTGTTGTGGCTGATGCTTACAGTAGAGCATTTACATGATGTTAACTCACATATATACGATTGCATACTCCCTTGCCTTCGAATGTTTGCAATTGCATTACTTTGGATTTCTAATCAACTGAATTATTTGTTTTGGCTGATGCTCACAGTTGAGCATTACATGATGTTTACTAACATGTTTGCAATTGCATATTCCCTCCCACTCCCACGGGTCTCCCTCCCTACCCCCCTCCCTATCTCCCTCCTTCAGAATTTTTTTAGTACACAACCCTCTCACACTCATCAACCCACAAAGCATTTCTTGTTTATTACTTTTCTCTTTTTGGATAATATATTTTTATAGTTATATTGTCGTTCATTATGGGACAGGTTTACATTTTCCTAAGCTTTATTATTTTATATTTTTGACAAGTTTCTAACTTCTAGCTTCCCCACCCCGAATTCCCTTTGACCATATCACTACTAAAGGTTAAGTTTCTAGATTTTGTGGTTCTGATTTTTTTTTTTATGGGTCTACTTCAGAATTTTAATTTTTGTTTGTATACGTATGTATAACTTATATGTATAATATATACTTGCATGCTCCTTCCATTCCGAAATATAGGTTCAATTTTGAATATTTAAAATCAATATAAGATATTTTCAAATAAAAAAGGATGTAATTCAATTAACTTTTGAAACAATAAATCTTGAAATTAGTACTACTTTTAGACAGTTTAGAATTTTTATAATTGTATAGACAAGTTCAAGTTAAAAACTTCCACAATCCAGATTCATAAAATTGTTTTCTTATGTGAATTACTACCTTGAACTTTTAATTTTTTTCCACTTTGGAGATTGTCTTCTCAATTTTTCAATTAGGGAATTAAACTTTTAAATTTTTTCCACTTTGGGGATTGTCTTTTCAATTTTTTCAATTAGATGATAAACATTTAATTTTTTTTGATTACGTCTAATTGATAGTGTCACGTCAGAAAATTGATCACATGGCAGCGACACGTGCCTAAAAAATACTTATGTGTAATATTAAGTCTCATTTTAACATTTATTCAATTATTTTTTTGTACCAAAAAGAGTAAATATAATACCATTATTAATTTTTTGAAGTAAATTTAATGACAATTTTACCATTTTTGGTATAAAAAATTAATTATATTGATTATTGACGATTAGGAAATAAACTTATAGTTCAAAATATTAATCTATATTTAAGCCTTAAATTTTTTTTAGACCAAAAAGGGTAAAATTATCATTATATTGATTATTAATGATTATGAAATAACAAGATTTAAATTAGTAATACATTTATACATTTTAAAATATTTATCATTATATTGATTATTGATAATTTTTTTAAGCTGAGTTTGTAATGCATTAAATTTAATTTAAAAAATTAATAATGGTTTTATATTTACCTTTTTGGTATAAAAAATTAATAGAATAAATGTTAAAATGAGACTCAATATTACACAAACATTTTTTTAGCCACATGTCGCTGTCATGTCAACAATTTCTGACGTGACACTATCAATTAAACGTAATCAGAAAAAATTAAAATTTAATCTCCTAATTGAAAATTTTGAGAAGACAGTCCTCAAAGTGGAAAAAAATTAAAAGTTCAGGTATTAATTCATATTTAGGCCTAAAATTTATGCTTCTAGCCAACTAAAACTACACAGAAAATTGAAACTTAGAACCTCAGACCACGTAAATTACGCATGCATTTTTGTTTGCTAAAAATTTGAGATTAAATTGTTCGGGTGACATGCACACAGAAAAAGGTATGCAACAACATGACCAAATTAACCATTACCCATCTCGCCATTAAACAATTATGAGGCAAAAAATTCCAAAGTATGCATGGTTATAGAGAGATACTACCAGCAGAAGAGGAAGGTGAAAATTACCCTGAGAAAGAGTAAGGGGCTTAAACCAGGTAATATTGAGAAGTTTATAGTCACCCACTAATTTGGGGTCCATACGAACCCTATGCATGGAAAGTGAAGAGTTTATTCCTGATACTTCCCTGGCAGAGAAACTGATTCCCATATATGGAGTTATGTCAAGTGAAATATTCCAGTTTGACAAAGTGAGTACATAAAAGTTGATTGGATTGATTTGAGAACCGCGCAGGCCAAGTTGAGAAGCAAACTCTTCTAGAAAAAGATTCCAATTTGGGTTAGACGAAACATTTATAAGGAGAATGTCAAGCTTTATAGGATATACACAATGGCAACCCCGGGTTCCTCGTTTTAGCACCATGTCCGATCCACAACAGTCTGGAAAACAAAAGCTAACATTAATATACAAAATAAATTCATAACCCATCATAATTGAAGTCAGTAAGAGTAGAATGAGCTGAATTTTTAAAAAAGTTACTTGTGAAGTTTTTTTCTAGCCTTTTCACTAGAAAAAGTTTACTGGTTTTTTCTTTTTACTATTTCTGATAAGTTTCTGAATAAACAATAATTATCAATAATATCTATTATAGAAGTAGTACTGAGCAAGAATACGATAACATATGTATTTCTTACTAGAGGTGTTTGGTGATAATGGTGGCTGAGTTAAACCGGTGGGTATAGTACCAGTACCAGTTTGTGTTGGGGAAATCTCTGCCAGCTGAAGACGTGCCAACCCAGCACTAGGAGGCACTAATTTGTTCTTTCTCATTGACGATTTTGAAAAATGTGAGCTTGAAGGAGGGTGAGCAGAGGTTATCAGTGGGCCGTAGTAAGGAGGTTGAGCAGGTGCTACCACAAGATTTGGTGCACCAATAGGCGAAACATCTTTCTGTTGTGGTTTATGGAACACTGGCAGATCTGCCTGAAGCGGAAGATATAATTTGTTGGCGATATAATTTGTTGCAGGAGCTAGAGGAGGCAAATTAGTCGGCGATATTATTTGTGCTTCCAGTGGGTTGTCGGGTAAATCTGCATAGGCGATGCATAAGACATAACATGTAACAAGAAACAGTTTCAGCAATGACCATTGGACCTTTTTCAGTGCCCCTGCAATTCATATTGGAGAGGAAAGTTAAAAAGCAAATATAACAAACAAGTGTTCTACTAATAGTGAAAATACAAGCGCATGAACCTAACGTTAATGAGATTGCTTGCTTGACAAATAGAGTTTCCTCCATCAATCACTAGATTCACTACAGACATGGTGCAGTTTTAACATATGTCCTTTACAATAATCCACAACTACTACCAGAACATCAAAGAAAAAATTCCCCATGTAACTAGACATTCTATTGAGTAGGAAGGACGATACAAGTAATAGAGAAAATGAAGCAGTTAACAAATACTCAAACAAAAGGCCCCCAATAGACAAGAAGCATATGTTTGTTCAAGTCACAAACATAAACTATACAAGACTTGTACACTTGAAATGCAAGGTCAAGTATCGTAGTAGAATGAAGGCTACACACCAACGCTCTCTTTTCTATTAGCCTAAGCATCTTCACGACATCCCTATAGCTCCCGCCCCGCGGCATGAGGTATGATTGCTCTAAGCCTGATACTTCTCACCTACTCAAATGAGATTGAAAACTAACATTCCGCAGAATCAGAAATTTGAAGAGAGTCTTCTACTACCAAGTCTACTCTGTCAAAAAATTCTATTCTAAGACAATTGCCGGTCTAAAGTATATATTCGGAACACTGTTCCCTACTTCCCTTATATCATCGATAATAACTTAATGTTGAGAACCATATACAACTAAACCAACCAGCAGCAACCATTTCATTTGTTACCTACAAATAGGTGTGGAGAACCCCAGTAATGTTATTCAATTATCAAAACATTTCACAATACCAGTCTCATCATTTTGAACCTGGCCATGCTGAATACCCTATGACTCGCCTATTTCCCAATCATATGGAAACTAACAGCCAAAGAAAGTTTTTTCAGATTTACTAATCCATCTTTCCTTTTAGATTCTGCATATTACAAATTGCAGTTTATTCTAAAGCAATATCATAAAATTCTCTGATAAAGACACATCAAAGATAATGGTTCAGATATTAAAGATGTCGCACAATGAGCAATATATAGGCTACAACACTCTGCAACCTATCCATATGCACACCTACCGAAACCTAAAAATGCTCTGCTTAAATTTCTAACAAGAAAAATTACTCTTAAGCTAGTAGCTTGTTCAGTTGGTCGGAAAAATCTAAGATTTAATTCTAATCATAAAACTTAAATATCAAATTAGTCATCATTTGAAAACTGCAAAAGCTAAAGTTCGCTAATTTAACCTCAATTTCTTAAATTGATTATTGATGTATTTCCACAACTTTTCTTTATGCAATTCCCAAAAGGTATAGAATTTAGACTATAAAGTTCTAATATTCTTCCTCACTTATTTATTCCTGACGAACTAATAAAAAGAAAAGAAAACAAGTAAAAGGATTCTACTTGTTTCCACTGAAAGCTCCAATCAAAAACTCAGCTGAAGACTAATATTAGAAAAGTATTTTTTTTCCCATATTCTTCGAGAGCACAAAATTACCTAAAAGAATTACTCGAACACAAACCCCAGCTTAATCAGCTCCAAATAATATTATCATCGAGAAAAAGTTCCACATTTCAACCATTAGTCCCACTAAACTATAATAAGTAAAAAAGTAAATTAGTAAGAACAAAGCAGTAGCAGTTCAAATCGTCACAAGCACAATACCAGTGCCGTCAAAATCAGAGAATAACAACTGCAGCACCGACATCACTGCCACCGACGAATCTGAGCAGCTTAGATCTGCTGAGTATGATCAAACGAACCGCGAGATCAGCAGCAACTATTTTCATCAGTCAATGTGTGAGGAACCAACGGCGGTGAAATCAGAAAAAAATGGAGTCCAGATTGAGAAATAGAAGACATGCTGGGTATTTTCAGGTCGGAGAATTCAATTTCTGGAGAGAGAAAAACGGTGAGTCGTCTTTTGGTGGAGATGTCGTTCGCTTCAGTCTGTTGTCAGTACTCGAAAAACTTTTTCGATTTTCTAATTTTATTCAATTTTGTTTTCTAAAGCGACAATAAGCCATAAGGGGGCTTCATTTGTAGTTTTTTATATGTGTCAGTCTAACGCGCGCCATTGACGGAAAAGTGGTGACATAACGGGCAAAAAACGATCTACGTCAATCGTGTTAAGTGTTGACGTGTCTGCAAGAAGATGGATGATTAGATTACTATTTAGTCCCTACCCAAGTATCCATGGTTCATGTGAAGACTTCTATCGTCTAGTAATTGACTAGTGTTTTTTTCCAATTTTTTATCCTAATCTAAAAAGAAAAGAGTGGAAAATGATATTTTCGCAAGTTTTTTTGATACTTTCGCAAGTAGACCCCATTCCTTATCATCTTCATCGTGATCAAGTGTAAACTAACTAGAGTTATTAAATATTTACCCAATATGCCCCTCATAAAATACAAGCTTAATATCTTTCTTTTCCGCTATCATTAAACCAATTCGATGATACTCTATTTATAAACCCTTGACCATGTCATCTCTTTGCCTCAGATTCGTCATCGCCTCTTTATTTGAGGGTATTCACGGCCCATACAGTTTAAAAGCGTATCCATGGCTGCACAAGACAATCCAATTACCTATATATAGTTTGTCCCATATCATCTGTCCTACAAATTTCAACACCCACATGCTCTAATTTGCATATTAAATTATTCATTTAATGTAAAATAACAAGTTAATGCAAATCTGAGATATCAGACAATTGAAAGGAGACCTAGAGAAGAAATGGATCATCACATTGAGAGATTATGTTAATAAATTGCTTTTACTGTCCAGATCTGTCAACAACTATACTTGCGTTAGCAGCGGAAAAAAGAGATGAATTAAGTTTGTTTAAAAGGACAAAATAGGCATAACATTTAAAAGTTTCACTTTTGTGTACGAAAACATGATCAGTAAGTTAATAAATGGAGCCTACCTGTGGAACTATAAATTTGGCATGCGAAAATATCAATTCCCATGATAAATACAAGAAAAACATTGTTTATTGATATTAACAGGACTCGAATTATAAGCACACGACAAATATTTTGTTTTGGTCAAATTTACCCTTTTTTTTATTTTTCTCCTTTACAATCACGCAATTCTTTACTTGATTTATCTCCCAATCAGAAAATTCAGATTTTCCAGCAATTTAATGGTCTATCCCGATTAATTTTTAGTACATAAACGATTTACATCCATTAAATTAAGAAGGGTTAATAACAAAATTGTCCCCCCCCCCCCAAATTTGAACAAAATCAATTTGACACTCAAAGTTTAAGAATCTTCAATCAATACATCTAAGTATTTAAAAATATTAATTTTGTTCATTTTTACTATTCCGGCCAATTAAATTGTTGGAGATATTGGTTGACTACGAATTGCTATTTTGATCATATGTTGATTGTATTTTGACCAGATAACTTCAATTATACTATTATTTCCCTCTAACATCATTTCCCTCCAAAATAATAAACTTATTTTCGTCCCATTATCTTATATATATATATATATATATATATATATATATATATATATGATCCATGACAAACGGTTGCTATAGATATTATTCCAACAAACATATTTTACACCGTTAATTCAGAGATTCAATGGTTAAAATATAATTTTTTTTTATAATAGTCGCTACTCTTAGTAGCGACTAATTTTTTTTTTTTGGTCAAAGAAATGCCTTAAACACTCCCATCTTAGTTAGATTTAAATAGTTTCAATATATTAATTTGTAAGGTAATTCCAAGTTGTGTTACAATATGGAGTTTAAATTTTAATTAATCAAATTGTCACAACAATTGACAATGTTAAATTATATTACATAAGAAATTATTTATAAAAATAAATACATTAAATATAGTTGACAATATATGTTAACTTTTATTACTTAATAAATTATTCATACAAATATATAAATTGAATATAATTGACAATTTTAAATGTCACTACTTAATAAATTATTTATAAAAAATAAACACATTATATATAGTTGACAATATTAAATTTTATTACTTAAGAAATTATTTATAAAAATATTTTATATATTAAAACTATTTAAATCTAACTAAAGTGAGAGTGTTTTCCATATTTTTCTTGTCCACTACTCTTAGTAGTGACAAGCAAAAAAAAAATCTCTAGTCGTTACTAAGAGTAATGACCAGTAAAAAAAATATATTTGGGTCGTTAGATCTCTAAATTAACGGCATATGATCTGTTTGTTAAAATAGTGTCTATAACAATCATTTGTTATGGATCACTACCCATATATATATATATATATATATATATATATATAATTGTTCAGCTACTTCCATTTTACTGATATTGAACTAATTAAGATATGAGGGAATGTGTTATATTTCCATTGATCAATATGGGTATATATATATATACATTGTACATGATACTTGATATACAGGATTACCTATAATTAAGCTAGACCGAAACTATCTCCTATAATAAAGGTACGAAACTATCTCCTACAATCAAGGTACCAGAAATCAAATCACAACTGAATTATTATCTTCAGTCACGTATTTTGATGATTATCTCTAACATGCCCCCTCAAGATGGAGCTCCGGGAGGAGAGTCCAACCTTGTCTCTGAGATAAAGGAATCGAGCTCTCGGTAGCGATTTGGTGAGGACATCGCTAGTTGATCCGTGGATGAGACATGAGCCACACGTAAAGCACCAGTATAAACTTGATCGCGAATGAAGTGAAAATCAATGGCCACATGCTTCATGCAAGAATGAAATACCGGATTGGAACATAATTGTGTAGCGCCGACATTATCGCAATAAATCACAGGTGACTGAGGTAGCTGAATATGAAGTTCAGTAAGAAGAGAACACACCCAAATCAATTCGACAACAGTGGCAGCAACATATCTATATTCAGCTTCAGTAGAAGAGCGAGCAATTGTACGTTGCTTTTTGGAACTCCAGGAAATAGGATTGTGACCAAGATAAACAATATAAGCACTAGTAGAAGAAAAATCGTCCTTGTTGCCTGCCCAATTAGCATTAGAAAAGGCATGAAGTGACAGTGGTGAGTCACGATAAAGACAAATACCATGATCAGAAGTTCCACAGAGATAGCGCAGGAGACGTTTCACAATAGTCCAATGGTCGGTGGTAGGACGATGCATGTACTGAGATAATTTGTTTACCGCAAAGGCAATTTCTGGCCTAGTAAGTGACAAGTACTGTAGGCTGCCCATAATGGCTCGGTATTCAGTTGGGTCCGTAAGAGCAGAGCCAGAGTGAAGTGTAAGTGTTGGACTAGTTGGAAGAGGGGTGGTGACTGAGTTGCTATCCATCATGTTGGTACGAGCAAGAAGATCTAGGATGTACCGACGTTGAGAAAGAAGGATCCCATGTTCATGCTGAATAACTTCCACACCAAGGAAATAAGCAAGTGGACCAAGATCCTTAATGGAGAATCGTTGAGCAAGAGAGTTAACAACTTAGTTGACTATATCATTATTGTCGCCTGTAATAATAATGTCATCAACATACACAAGGAGATACACACAATAGCTACCTAGTGTGGAGGACAAATAGTGATGTATCTGCATGGGAGTTCCAAAACCCTGATGCAACAAGAACTGGTGAAGCTCAGTATACCATGCACGAGGAGTTTGCTTAAGGCCATATATGGCTTTGTGAAGTTTACACACATGAGTAGGATAGTCAGGATCCACAAACCCTTGCGGTTGAGCCATATAAACTTCTTCGGTGAGGTGCCTTTGTAAAAAGGTATTATTGACGTCAAGTTGCAGTAGAGACCAACCACGACTGATAGCAATGCTGAGGACAAGTCGGACTGTAGTGGTCTTAATGACCGGGCGGAATGTATCATTATAGTCAACACCAGGTGGTTGGTGAAAGCCTTTAGCAACCAACCGATCCTTATACCTGTCAACAGAACCATCAGAGTGACGTTTAGTACGAAAAATCCATTTGCATCCAATAATATTATGGGAGAAATCAGATGGGACTAACTCCCATGTCCCGTTTCGAACAAGAGCATCATATTCATCAGACATGGCTTGACGCCATTTAGGATTTTTGAGAGCTTGGGTCGCAGTTGTGGGTTCTAACTCAACAGGTGTAGAAAGTTTGGCAGTGAGATTTAGTTTTTGGATAGGTTTGTGAATAAAATTTTTGGCTCTAGTAGACATCGGATGGGTGTTGTGAGTTTCAAGGATGGGTATAAGATGGTTGGGGTTGTGTCTCATTAGGGCTTATGGTGGGAGCATGTGATTGAGGGAAAGTATGTGATAGGGTGAGGAAAGATAGGCTTGTGGGTATGGGAGTATGCGAGGATGAATGTGGAGCAGGTGAAGTCGGAATATTGGTTGAGGGCATAGAACGAGACCATTCGTTGGCTGGCGTGGAGAGTGGTCGAGGCGGAGTGTTGGATGATGGAAGATGTATAACTGGCGAGATCCAAGTGGAAAGAGTTTGTGATTGTTGGCGAGATAGGTGGTTGTGAAGAGAAGAAAAGGGAAAAATAGACTCAACAAACTTGACATGACGAGAGATGAACATTTTGGAGTTAGAAGGATCATAACAAAAGTGTGCACTCTGAGTGAGAGAGTAACCAAGAAAAACACAGGGAGTGGAACGAGGTTCGAGTTTGTAGGAAGAATAAGGCCGAAGCCAGGGGTAACATAGGCAACCAAAAACCCTAAGTTTAGAGTAGTTCGGAGGAGTACCAAAAATCTTTTCTAAAGGTGAAGAGAAGTTTAGTGTTGAAGTGGGCAGACGATTTATGAGGTAAACAGCAGTGGTGAAGGCATGAGACCAAAATATTAACGAAAGGGAAACATGAGAGAGAAGTGTGAGACCAGTTTCTACTATGTGACGGTGACGTCTTTCAGAAAACCCATTATGTTCTGGTGTGTGGGGTGAAGTTGTAAGGTGAGAAATACCATGAGTGGCTAAGTAAGAAGTAAGACCTTTATATTCGCCACCATTGTTAGAGTAAAGAGTTATGATTTTCTGGTTAAAGTAGGTTTCAACAATAGTTTGGAATCTTACGAAAACATCATGAACATCTGATTTGTGTTTTATTGGATAAATCCATATATATTTCGTATAGTGGTCAACAAAGATGACATAATATTTAAATCCGTCATGAGAGGGGATTGGGGAAGTCCACACATCAGAAAAGAGAATTTGTAGAGGTTGGGTAGAGACAATGAAAGTAGTAGAAAATGGTAATTTGTGACTTTTATTGCAGTGACATGCATTACATGAAAAATTAGGCAAAATAGAAGACGACAACTCTAATTTATGATGAGACGCAACATGTTTTAAAATTGGAAAAGCGGGATGCCCTAATCTATGATGCCACTCGGACGAAATGGTCTTGATACTGGAGAAAGCAAGTAAAAGTGATTTCATGGATGAGGAAGTCGGCCACTCATACACTCCATCCTTTGTTTGGCCCGTTACGAAGATTGCCCCCGTGCGAAGGTCCTTCACACGAAAAGAACTTGGTAAGAATTCAATGGATACATTATTAGTGGTGCAAAATTGAGAAATGGATAATAAATTCTTTTGCATGCTAGGAACATAAAGAACATTAAATAAGGTAAAGGAAGTAGTAGGGGTAGTTAAGAAAGTGGAACCGGTATGTGTAATGGGTAGACCCGTGCCATCACCAATCATAACATCGTCTGTGCCTGTGTATGGTGCATGAAGAGATAAGTTGTTCAGGTCGGCGGTGACATGATGAGAAGCACCACTGTCAAGAAGCTATGATGGAGTGGCGGATGCTGGGGTGGTCGCAAAATGAGCCCTAGGTTGCCATGGTGCAGGAGAATAAGTAGCAAAAGGTCGATTTGAGGACGAGGAAGCAGTCGGTACAAGGCAAAACGAAGGGCACCTTTTGGCAGTATGACCCTGAATACCACAAATCTGACAGTGTCCAAGATATGGCCGGGGTGGTGGTCGAACACTCCGAGGCTGATTCATGCCAGATGAAGGGCGCCAGTAGTTGGTTGAGCCAAAAGATGGTGGCGGGGTGTTGGCCGACGATGGACGCCACCCAGAGGTTCGCAGGCTTCAATTGGTTGAGTGGGATTGGCAGAAGCTGGTAGATAAGACTGTGCAGGCTTCTTCTCTTGTAAATGTGCTTCAAAAGTGAGTAGTTTTTCATGAAGTTCATCAAAGGTGATGGGTGTGTCACGAGTGTGAACGACATTGACAAGGTCTTTGTACTCACTATCAAGACCATCGAGAATTTTGTCTGTAAAATCATCATCGTCCATAGGAACACCAAGAAGAGCAAGTTCATCAGCTCGGGCTTTTACGAACTGGAGAAAATCAGTAACACTTTGAGAACCTTTGATAGGATTTTTGAGGTGACCTTTAACTTGTTTAATTCGACCTCGAGATGGCTTAGCATATGTGTTTTCAAGAATCGTCCAGGCTTGATGGGAGGTGGTTGCACAAGCAATAAAAGGAATGATGGAAGGAGAAAGTGAGCCAATAATAGCATTGAGTATAAGTTGATCCTGACGAATCCAAGGGGTATAGGCCGAGTTCGATTGAGTTGTTTGATTTGCAATGAGAGTTTCATGTGGACAAGGATTGGTACCGTCAATATAGCCTAGGAGATCATAACCAACGAAAAGAGTTTGAAATTGGTGTTTCCATGAGATATAATTGGTCGAGGATAGTTTAAGAGGGGCTTGGGCAGAAACGTTAATGGTGATAAATGCTTGGGGTGCATCATTTGCAATATAGATTGTGGGAGGAGTGGTAGCAGTGGTGGAAGAGCTTGGAGTGGTCATGGCGGGATTGTGCAGAGAAGGAGATGAGATGGAGCCTCTACTTGGGCTGTGTAAAAAAAAAAAACTAGTGCGGCGGGGTATGCATGAGAGAACAGGGGTATTGTAGGAGAGAACAGGGGTGAATGATAAGGATAAGGCTTTGATACCATATTGAACTAATTAAGATATAAGGGAATGTGTTATATTTTCCATTGATCAATATATATATATATATATATATATATATATATATATATATATATATACATTGTACATGATACTTGATATACTGGATTACCTATAATTAAGCTATACCGAAACTATCTCCTATAATAAAGGTACGAAACTATCTCCTACCAGAAATCAAATCACAATTGAATTATTATCTTTAGTCACGTATTTTGATGATTATCTCTAATAACTGATTGCCCAAATATCTTCATTACACTAGCTATAAGTGAACGACAAAACAACGGGTAGAGATGCAACATGTTGAGTCAAAAGTAAATAGTCGGAATTAATCATTGTCATTGTCACCGTCCAACTATGTTGCTAACTTCTTAGACCGATTTGAATCTTGGTAGTTGATTCTATGGATGCAACATTGCAATAGTAAGTATTTTTTCTTCATTTTTCTTCGATTTTAATTTATTTTCACCAATTAAGTTTGTCCTACAAAAAATTCCTTTTTACTAGCCTCATGATTGTGGGTATTTCATATGGTATGAGAATCTCCGATGCTGCCGAGAGCCATTAAAGTGATACCTGATTTGTTGATGAGGTTGATGGCTCTTGAAAATGAAAGTCAAAATTTCATACGCAAAGAACATATTTAATTGACAATCGTACGATTTTCCCTGATTTTGCTAATTTGAAATTTTTGTGGGACAAATTTTTTTATACCTTTAGTCATCTATTTGGGGACAGAGGGAGTAGATAGACATATATATAGATAGATATAGATTCCTTTATTTCATTATATTCCTTTTGTTTTAAATTATAAGATCAATATTAACTTTTGAAAAATTAATTTTAAATATTTTTAAATTTAAAATTAAGATGAATTAATTTAATTTATGTCAATATAATTATAAATTAATTATTTTTAAAATTTAAATTAACAATGTCAATTTTAAAATTCGGAACAGAGGGACCCTCTTATTATAGAATATAAGATTACCCGAATCTCTTTATAAATTACTAATACTGAGCCCGCAATTCTTAATAACCGATCCAGTTCATAACATTTCGCCACCGCCTTCAGTCACAGACTCAGATAGTTTGATTTGGCCCATTCGGTTCGAAACCCGTTCATCTGCCCTCTCTCACAGAGCACACAATTTTTTATTTATTTATTTATCTAGCTCATTTATAAATGTATCGCGTCAGGGTTTATCCGATGCAATCTTAGGGTTCCAATTTGCACAATCAAAATTAATCAAAAATGTCGAAGAGGAAGTTCGGATTCGAAGGCTTTGGTATCAATCGCCAAGCCACATACAACTTCGATCGATCACAAGCTCCGCAGCGACTCTACGTTCCTCCTTCTTCACGCTCCGGTGGTAGCCATGACAATTACGAAGATAACGACTTAGACAACATCGATTATGAGGACCACGATGCTTCAAACGACCTCGCTGATAACGATAATGGGAACACCGGTGGCGGAGACGATGAGATCGATCCGCTTGACGCGTTTATGGAGGGAATTCATGAGGAAATGAAGGCGCCGCCGCCATCGAAGCCGAAAGAGAAGGCGGAGAAGTATATGGACGATGAGGAGGATGATCCGATGGAGAGTTTTTTGAGGGCGAAGAAGGATGTTGGATTGACATTGGCTTCGGAGGCTCTCCACGCTGGTTACGATTCTGATGAGGAGGTTTATGCTGCCGCCAAGGCTATAGATGTTGGTATGGTGGAGTATGATTCAGATGATAATCCGATTCTTCTTGATAAGAAGAAAATTGAGCCAATTCCGGCTTTGGATCATAGTTCTATTGACTATGAGCCTTTTAATAAGGACTTCTATGAGGAAAACCCATCAATTTCAGGTATCATTATCCTAATTTGTATATCTGTTGACTTTTTTGATTTTTATTCTGATGGTTTCGGTTACATATCAATAGCTGTTCAAAATGTTAAGAACTGTCAAATCTATCCATTACAACATACAAAGTAGCTTTTCATGAAAAGAAAAATTGATGGGTAGGAAAAATTGAGCTCGAGAGAATTAAAGTGCATAATGAAGCTCTTTCTTACTCAGTCTTTTGAATTATTTATCCAACTTATATGTCACAAGCATGAAATGCAAATGAGTTGAGTACTTCCCTTGGTGACTTAAGAGAGAGAGAGAGAGAGTTATTTTAAATATATAATCGTTTTGTGAAATATGAAATCTTTTGGTGAAGTTGGTGCATTGACATGGGAGAGCGACCCACTTATTGCATTGAGATAGTGAACTCAGTAGAAACTGGTGGTAAATATATATTTTGAATAAAAAACTGGGTTAAAATTTATAATACCAGATATAGTTACCTCTTGGTTCTACCCTTGTTCATTGGTTCTAAATGTAAACCAGAGTGATAATTTTTATTTTTGTTGCCACCCCCCCTTCTAAATGAGAGTTCCAGTGTGCTATTTGAGGGAATAGATTTTGGTCTGTCCATACTTCTCAAAATTGTGGGTCTTTTAAGGTTGTTGGAGCTTTGTTTGATGTTAATAGTCAAATTTTGGTGGTTAGGATCAATGTCAACTTGGAGTAGGAGTTATTTTGTCTAGTGTAATATATCATCTTATGTTTCTCTAACCTGATGTTAGTTGGACGAGGACTTAAAACCAAAAATATGAGCTTTCCTCAAAGACTTTATGATTTTCTTAACATTTCTTGATATATAAGCTCTCACCCTAACATCTAATTCCAATTGATATATGCAACGAGATGTCCTTCTTCACTTAGTGGATGTGGAACCACTGAACTAATTAACTTGTCCTAAGAATCTAGATATAATTACCAAACCATTGTAACAATTCAAAAAATCATTATCTATGGGTGCGTTTATACTAACACTTATGGACCGGATCCCATAAGAACTTCGAGGCAAAGTGAGCTTGAGTGAGAATAGTACTAGGATGGGTGAGATGGGTGAGTCCTGGGAACTCCCCCCCTGAGACTTCTACTCGATACATAGTTAAAACAGTATAAAAGGCTTTGGAAACTCATGCCAAAGAATTCAAAGTGTCGGAGAAGAAGTTTGTAGAATTCAATTTATTAGTTTAGTTGGTGTAGTATATATACAGATGTAATCCCCTCTTTTGAAGGCAGAGAATTAATTAGGACTTTTGAGCCTATATTGATTTTGTGTTTTTTGTGTTATTTCCCCTCTTCTAACCTAATTCTCTTCCTGATTCTCCACCAATTCCAAACTCGAAATCATGTGCCCATCAGTGTCTGTTTATTTTTTTGACAAGTCCTTTAACCTTCTGCATTGTGTTAGTTGCTACATTCTCTAGCTAAAGGAAGCATTCCATCTCTCTAGTACTCTTTTATTTATTTACTTATTTATTATTTTTTATAATTCTCTTTGATAGTGGCCAGTGGGTGAAAGATATGATTTAAGACCTATCTTGGTTTACTTGATATTCACTTATTGATAATTTTATGCCTCATCTTTTTATTTTTTATATTTTCTATTTATCTGTCATTAGACCTTGTAATGGTGGTCTAATTTCTACCATTGTTCAGGTATGACTGAGCAGGATGTTTCTGAATACAGGAATAGCTTGGCCATTCGTGTTTCTGGTTTTGATGTTCCAAAACCCATTAAGACATTTCAAGACTGTGGATTTTCAGTGGAGCTAATGAAAGCAATATCAAAACAAGCGTATGAGAAGCCTACATCAATACAGTGTCAAGCTCTGCCAATTGTGCTTTCTGGGAGAGATGTCATTGGAATCGCAAAGACTGGTTCAGGCAAAACTGCTGCTTTCGTGCTTCCTGTGATTGTCCATATTATGGATCAGCCTGAACTTGAGAAAGAAGAGGGTCCTATTGGAGTTATTTGTGCACCTACCAGAGAGCTAGCTCATCAAATATATTTGGAGGCCAAGAAATTTTCAAAATCCCATGGCATACGTGTCTCTGCAGTTTATGGTGGAATGTCCAAGCTTGATCAGTTCAAAGAACTAAAGGCAGGATGTGAGCTAGTTGTCGCTACTCCTGGTAGATTGATAGATTTGCTAAAAATGAAGGCACTGACGATGTCAAGAGCAACTTACTTAGTACTTGATGAGGCTGATAGGATGTTTGACCTGGGTTTTGAACCGCAGATACGGTCCATTGTTGGTCAGATTAGGCCAGATCGCCAAACATTACTCTTTTCAGCAACAATGCCTCGCAAAGTTGAAAAGCTTGCGAGGGAAGTTCTTACTGATCCAATAAGAGTAACTGTCGGGGAAGTCGGCATGGCCAATGAAGATATTACTCAAGTTGTTGAAGTAATTCCTTCAGATGGTGAGAAGTTGCCATGGCTTCTTGAAAAGTTGCCTGGTCTGATTGATAATGGTGATGTTTTAGTTTTTGCTTCGAAAAAGACCACAGTAGATATGCTTGAATCACAACTGGCTGAGAGGGGATTTAAAGTTGCAGCTCTTCACGGTGACAAAGATCAAGCATCTCGTATGGAAACATTACAAAAGTTCAAATCTGGAATATTCCATGTTCTTATTGCAACTGACGTTGCTGCTCGCGGTCTGGATATCAAATCAATTAAGTCAGTGGTGAACTTTGATATAGCCAGAGACATGGACATGCATGTTCATCGTATTGGCAGAACTGGTCGTGCTGGTGATAAAGACGGGACTGCTTACACTCTTATCACAACGAAGGAGGCTCGATTTGCTGGTGAATTAGTTAACAGCTTGATTGCTGCGGGTCAGAATGTGCCCATGGAACTGATGGATCTTGCTATGAAGGTAATTTTCCTGACCTATTTATATTTCTTTTAAAAACCATGCAAATGTCTTTGATACATGTTGTATGGTGCATCTCAATTATTCCTTTCCAGCTTGTGAAATCATTAATTTATACTTGAATATGCAGTCTGTCTACATGTAAAGTGTGTATGAAGAAATAGCCAGTTATATATCTCTATATATGTATGTCTCTTTTTGGGGATTCAATAGCCAATTATCTTGCAAAATTAGGTCGGGAAGGTTGAGAACAAGCTTGCTTTATCAACTTTGAATTTCGCAAACTCGAAATTCAATCTTGCAAACTCGAAATTCTTCTCTCTTTTTTTTGATAAGTAATTTTTAACTCCATTATCTTTCTTGTGTAGAAATTGGATGGGTTTATTATGGTTTCTGGCATCATCCACAATTGCCTGAATCTTGAGAATTTTAAGTTGCATTTTTCTCAAGACAGTTTTAATTGTACAATCTATTGTTTGTAGGCTACTTGCAAAAGAATTACCTATTAAAGAATGCTATATTAAAAAATAATAAAAAGATTATGTGCATGCAACTCTAAGCGGAATTTGGTAGGAAAATACTTTTTTTTATAAATCTCTTAATGTCTGACGCATTTACACTTCGTCCTTATTTTATTTTTGAAAGTCTAATATGTTTGTAAGAACCTTGTAAATCATCAGGATGGGAAGTTCAGATCAAAACGTGATGCAAGAAAAGGAGGTATGGTTTTTTTGTTGCAATTACATGCCAGTTAGGTTATTTGTGGCCTAACAAGAATTGCATGTTTTGATCATGTGTTCAAAACTGTTAGCAAGTGATTTTTTGTCTGAAGTTGTGGAAATGGAGTTAAATTTTCTAACGACTCTTAATGATTCTGCAGGTGGCAAAAGGGCAAAAGGAAGGGGCGGAGGTGGCAATCGAGGTGTGCGTGGGGTGGATTTTGGTCTGGGTATTGGATATAATCCAGAATCCAAAAGTACTCCGTCAAATGCTGTTCCAAGTCGTTCTGCAGCTGTAAATTCATTGAAGACGGGGATGATGGCACAATTCAGAAGCAGTTTCGTTGCTGCTTCAACCGGTTCTCAGAATGTGGGGATGAGTAATAGTTCAGGCATGTATGCCAACAAGAAGACGGTGTTGCCTGGATTTGTGTCTGGTGGCTCAATAGGTGGAGGCATACATACTGCTCAGACAAGCAGCTCAGTAAATTCTACTCCTGTGTACAGTGGAACCAGCTCACAGAGCAGAGAAAATGCAAGTCAGAAGAACTCGGAAAGGTGAATTCCAAAAGCTGAAACATTTCTTTCTCTTTCTCCCCATTTTTCGGTTTCCGGTCCCTTTTTTGTTTTCCTTTACTTTTTTTTTGTTTTATGTTTTGTTGTGGGTATGAGTTATTACTTATTAGGTATTTAGCTCTTCTAACATGTCCCATATTAGTGCTGATATTTATCTGTTTTACTTTGTGCAGTTCTAAAGATAGAGGTAGAGAAAGACGGAGGCCTTCTGGTTGGGACCGTTAATTTTTACGGTGAACTATGTGTTTGTAAGTTAATTTTACTGCAATGTTTATGTCAACTTTATATGATCCTTTTCGCATCCAGTAAGTTCCCCTTTGTTCTATGTCACTTCCCTTCTCTCCTCCCCCCAATTTAGTGTACAATATAATCTTTTGTTCTCAACAATTCAGCATATCTTCACTTAGCAAAAAAATAATAATACAAAAAATTCAGCGTACCTTTCTAGAGCATACATATTAATCAGAGTATGAAGCCTTTTTTCCGCATCTGCTGTGTGTAAACTGTTTATAGGTTTGACCGAATGAAGTTTTGATCATGTGTTGCTTATTGCTCAAACTATTACCTCCTTGGTAAATAATTATAAATTGATTCTTCTTTTGTTTTTGCGTGGTTAATATTACTCGAGTTTGATTGAAATTGGCTGTTCGGTATGTCAAGGTTCATTATGTGTAGGAACTTGTGGCATGTTTTGGTAATATTTCAACTTTGCGATGAACCATACATAACTGACAAACACTCATCGGCATCCATCTACCTGGAACATCTCTTTTTCCAACTATTAGAAAACTTCCTGCTTGGAACTTCCTGGGTTTTAAGTAAGTAGGGAGGCATCATGACTGACTAATCTGAGTCTTTTTTTTCCACTTGCTATTTTTTTTATTCTATACATCATAGGAACTCTGATATGTATTTGGATTTATGAAACTTCTACATGTGCAATGCCGTCGGATAGAATCGAGCCTGAGAGCTATCTATTATAAAAGTAAACTATTTATTATTATTAATTATAGATGTATCACTAATAAAGATTTTATTTATTTTTTTAATTGTTTTGAATTTGTTATTAGAAAAAAGAGATTACTCTTTATTTATTTTAATACGTCGTGTTTGGACAGGCATGTATAGATTGGCAAGGAGGGTATCTCTATATCTTGAGGGGGCAAAGAGGCCTTGTGTGCATAAAACCCCTTTTGTGTGGTTAGTTGTGCTGGGTTTTTTATTATTGTAATATATATATTTAAAAAATATTATTATCATTATTATTGATATTATTACTCATATTCATATTGTCCTTTTTGGTTTTATTTTTTTTGGGGTGTTGGTGTTTGGGTTTGTAGGGGTGTTTTTTTAGGGGGGGTGGTGTGGGGGAGTGTTGAGCAGAATCTTGCTTATTAATATGATCAACTATATGCTTCATTTTATTGCCATTTGGGGCGGTGCCCTGTCCATCACGGCGGATGAAATAAGAATTAGCTACAAAGCATTGTCAGGCTTACGAGCATTATTCGTGATGAAAGATGAGCACAAATAAGAAGGCGGCATACATTGTGGATCGAAATATTCATTTCGAAATCTAAATAAGTGCCCATAAACCTCCTGTTAATGAATTAAACCCCTGTTTTTTTGTCAGAATGCTAGAAAAAAGACTAGCACTTTATTTTATTAATATATGTCCATAATAATCTTTTTTCCTTTGTTGGAGCTTTTGAGAGCTGCTAAACAAGTAAACACGTATTTTCAAATATGGTTTTCATATAATTAATCTGTTTAATTTTTCTATTAAACAAAGTATTTCCATTTTTACTTAATTATCTTGCTGAATTAGTAACTTTTTAGATTAGTTGGTGCAAGGATTGAGGGTAGTGATAAAAATTGGTGAAGGTTTTGGCATAAAATTTATCCGTCAAAAAGATTATTTGGTTGGGTAGGATATAGAGGAGCTTTGCTGCCAAAACTCAGCTTCAACATTTATCCAACCATTGTTGAAAAACAAGCCCTTATAGTCAGATCACATCCTCAATCATATGGTTGAACATATGCGAATCGTTTATATCCCCTTCTTTAAAGGGCAAAAATGGCATTCAACCCACAAATATTAACATTTTTTTTCTTTTTCGGAAAAAGTTAGTAATGTTGGAGGTGCTCATTATTACATTAATTTTTACTCCCTCCTGTTATTTAATTGTTTTAAGTGTAAATACATGCATTAAAAATAATAATTACTAATATCTTGTCTAATGGATTAAATTAGGATAATAAATACAAATTCATTTTCCTCATCTTTCAAACTTAATCTACTCCAACAAGATGATTCCCATATTTTGAATGAACTTTACAATGGGAATTTTAAAAAGGATCCGACTTAAAAATACTGAGGAACTAATATAATAATAACAAATATAGTGTATTTCACACATTTAAAATTAAAACTTTTGAGACCAACAAGGCAACAACATCCAAAAGTAAGGGGGTGGAGTATGATATGTTTCAAAATTGAGGGAGAAGAGAACAATTTGAGTAAGGGGCTGTTTGTTTTCCGCTGAATGGGTCTGAATGACCCAAAATCTGAACGAATCAGCTATTCAGAGTGTTTGTTTAGGAGTTTTAAAATCTGAATGAGGTTGAATAGCACTGAGCGATTCTTTTAAAAAACGTTGGCTGAATCAGTCTGAATGATGGTTTTTTACTCAAATAGTCATCCATCTCCATCTCAATTATCTGCCGACTGCCATCGCATACCATCGAAAATCCTTCTCCTCCTCCACCACCCATTAGAGGTGGCAAACGGGTCGGGCTAGACGCGGGCCGGGCTAAATTTGGATCGAGCCAAAATGGCCCAGCTTTTCTTGGGCCAAACTTATGAGGCCCGTGTGGGCTGGGCCGGGCAAGCCCGAAGGCTTTTCCCTTGTTTTTTTTTTTGCATCAAAATTATGCTATACAATTTATAAATTTAACTCAAAAGGAATATATATTTTTATACATATACAAATACATAAATGCACAATTAATTTCAATAATACAAATGAACATTTAACTTTAATAAATTGTGTTATTTTCGTTTCAAAATATAAAATCATTTGTCTTGCTTAAACTCTAGATACAAAAATTTAAATTTAAATTTGAAATGAAATAACAATTTATCTTGACAGTTTAATAGTTGATCATCAAATTATGTGAATGGGCCGTTTGTTTTGTGATTTTTCTGCAAACTTCATAATGAAACCCTTGTATGGCTAGCTTGTGTATGTATTTGTTTTTTTGGTTGCAGGAGTTGATGCATCATGTGGGTCTTATATGGCTAAAGGGAGGGGAGCTAAGATAGCAAAAGAAGTGTCATTTCATGCAGTGAAGAAGCCATGATATACATATATATATATATATATATATATATATATATATATATATCATGAATTAGATATAATACAGCATTCTAGTATAAACTATAAGGTTGATCCCACAATGTATGTTGTTGCTTAAGTATCCACTTCCCACAAGCAATGTAACTATTGTTGTGCTTAATCAGTGTTGAACAAAAATAAAGTTCCAACCACTTTCTAGTTTTTTGTGGCTCCCTAATTTCCCAACCTGGGAGAGCTAAAGCTTCCAACACCTTATAGCATAACAATACTGTGAATCTTTACAACTAATTCCATCAGGCATATGCGAATATTGATTCTAGCATCACTTTGAACGACACAATTATGGGGGCGAATTTTATTATGTCGCTAATTGTTTGTTATTGTGTTGCTAATTGTTTGTGACAAATTTTTATTTTATCGCTAAATGTCACACTTCAACCTGAATGTATAATGTTTTGGGTTTATGTTATACTAGTAAAGTACGGTAATAAGGGGAAAATTACCTAAGCGAGTACATCTTGAAGCGTTTACATTGCCGTTCTTTTAAAAAAATTATGAAGAAATGGAAAGAAACTCTCACAAGCAATATTATTTTTTGTAAAAAAAAAAAAGAAAAAGAAAGTTCACGGGCCAGTCCAAAATGGCCTAACTTTTTGTTGGCTGAAAAACTAAGGCCCGTAGCCCACTTTTTTGCGGATGGGTTGGGCCAGCCCACGAGCCCAGACTTCTTTTGCCAGGTCTACCACCCATTTTTAAAAGGGTCCTTTACAATACTATACAACAATTAGAAAGTAATTACACAATCAGTACATCCATAAAATAATTACAAAAATAACGCAATAAATTCAAACCATTCAATTTCACATTAATAAAGAACCTAAAATCAAGGCTGTCATAGTTCAAAATTCAAATCAAACAGATGAAAAATAAAAAAATATTTTTTCTCGTCATCTTCCTCCTCCTCCGCCGCGAATCTCCGCCACGAAAAATTATTTCATCGTCATCTTCCTCCCTCGTCATCTTCCTCCTCTGCCGCGAATCTTAAGCTTGCACACGGTCAGATTATGTTTCAGATCCTGCGAAAAAAAGGAAGGGATAGAAAGCAAAGCATGAACTGACAGATTATGTTTCATTTAACTTCAACAAAAGTATAACACTGTCAATGAGAAGAAGAAGAAGATTCGCCCTACAAACATAAGTTTGAAAACAAATAGATGAACTCTTATTGTTCAGAATTTTTTTTATGACTGTTTGGTTACCCTCAAAAATTAAAATGGTTACCTCTGTATAAAGGTTTGGCTACCAACTACATCACATTTAAAAATAAAATTGGTAACTTAATAAAACTGAATTGGTTACCTTGGTCTGAAGATTTGGCAACCAACTGCATGAATGTTTGGCTCACATTCAAAATAATTTGGTAACCTACTAAAACTGAATTGGTTACCTTTGTACGAAGGTTTGGTTACCAACTACACTATAAAAAAATTGCAGGCGTGGAGGTGGATTGGTTACCTTGGTTTTGGTTACCTTGGTATGAATGTTTGGTTACCAACTGCATTATGAAAAAATTGCAAGGTGGTGGTGGATTGGTTACCTTGGTATGAAGATTTGGTTACCTTGGTATGTATGTTTGGTTACCTTGGTATGAAGCTTTGGTTACGTTGGTATGAAGGTTTGGTTACGTTGGAATGGAGATTTGGTTTACTTGGTATGAAGGTTTGGCTACCAACTGGTTACCTTGATATGAAGGTTTGGTTACCTTTATACCAAAGTTTAGTTACCTTGGTATGAAAATTTGGTTACCAACTGCACTGAAAAACAGAAAAAAAGAAGAATGAATAAAGTCACACAAATCAGAAGAAGGAATGAGAATGATATATATATATATATATGTCCATCCCCCCACCAAACAAGTAGCTATATCAAATGGCACAGTTGTGGAAGTTCCATTTAAAATCACAGCGCTACGCAGCAAAATGAAGCAAAAGGCCCTAAAAGAATGTGATGTCTTAGCTGCAAAATATGCGGAATGTGCCACAGGAAAAACAATATCCGTCACTTGGCAATGTCGCAACCTTCATCAGTAGTACGTTTTATGGCCCTCCTTCATAACACAAGAAAAAGGAAATAGTGAACTGAATGATTTGAAAGACCATTTTCTGGCCATCTCTTTTTGCAATTTTGTAACCTAATTCCTTAGTTAATCAAGCAACAAAAATAATGAGGATAACTGCGAGAGAGAGAGAATGGCGATAGAGAGAGAGAACTGTGAGAGATAGAGATAGAGATAAATAATGGCGAGAGAGAGAGAAAATGACGAGAGCGATAATGAGGATAAGGCTGTTCCGAGAGACAGAGAATGACTATTGACCCACCTAAATTAAAAGAATCTTAATTGCACTAATTTTATAATTAAATATGTAAAAATGTGTTACTTTTGTAATTATTTTATCTATGTACTGTTTTTATAATTATTTTTTAAAATGTACTATAATATGTAATTGTTCCTTTTTAAAATCCTACAATTTCAGAGTCATATCTGTAGTTATATCATGATTAAATTACAAAAAGAAAAAGAAAAAAAAAGAGAATCAACCCAAAATAAAAACCAGGTCTCCTCTCATTTAACAATTACTAATATCCAGATTATGAAGAAAAAAAAATGGAAGAATAAGAAATTGGTGGATTGTCAGACTGGGACGGAAAGGAGAAAGGAGGGGAAAGGGGAAATGGGAAAAGACGAAAAAGATAAAGGGGAAAGGGTTAAATTTTGTTAAGTTTTTATCTTTAGTTTTTGTTTTTTTTAATTATTAATGTTTTGTTTTATTTAATTGTTATTTTATTTTGTTTAATTGTTGTTTTGATAATTTATTATTCTTTATTATTATTATGCATTTTTATTTACATAAAATGATAAAAAAATATATTGTAGAATGACTCATTTTTAAATTTGTTTGAATTATTCAATATTTTGTTTGATAATTTATTTTAACTATTTTTTTATATGTTATACAATGAATGCTGTATTTAATTTTTTTAGTACATCTAGACAGAATTATATACTTGTTCATCATAATTTAGAGGGGTAAAATAGTAAAAGACTGTTATTCAAATTCAGCTCATTCAAATTTAAATTCAGCTCATTCAAATTTAGATTAAGATTCATTCAGTTTTTATGGATTATCTCTAAGTCTTCGTCAAAATAATAAAAGACTATTATTCAGATGTTCATAGTATTAATTATCGAATAATTTTTTTCATTTAAATTTAAATTTAAATTCATCTCATTCCAATTCAATTCATTCAAATTTAAATTAAGGTTCATTCACTTTTTATCCATCAGCTCTAAGTCCTCGTCAAAATGAGTATTCAATTGGCGCCAATACAAGGCATATCATATTTTAGCGAGACGATGATGAATCCTAGCCGTCGCTTTCCCGATACAGTATCGTCATTGGTTAGATATTTTTGTACGACACTGGTGGTCGAACAACAAGGAGGGAGAGATGTGCTTTTCCACCGGAGGTTGTCGGCGTTAGGAATCACAGGCGGTACGGAGGCACAGACCTCAAATCAATATAACAAAATCCACCAGCTCTACAGGTACATCAAGTATCTCTACAACTATGGCAAATTCCATCACGCCCTTAAGGGTTTGAGTCCTTGCGACATTAGTCCAGCTACATTTTTTTTTTAGTAACTCTCAAAAAAAAATTAATTTTTACAGAAAACAATAGTTTAGGTGTAATTTGAATTTATACAAATAACAATGTCACCTATACTTTTTATAAGGTTTTACTCTTTCCCCCACTCTATATATGTATGTATAATGTCACACACAATCAATTTGATAAATGATAATTTTATTAGTTGTTGACGGTTACTAATAGTCAGTTAAAATTAAGTTTTTTTTTAAATAAAAAAAATAAAACAAAAAACTAATTCTTTTCCCTTTGAGTTGTAGTACTAATTTATTCTTTAAAATGCCAATTATGTTTGAAATCCTTAGGTACCTTAAGATTATTGTGAAGTTTTTATTTATATAAATTAATTGGAAATGAAATGCTACATGTTTATATTACATGATTTAGAGATTTTTTTGTGCTGAATTGTGAGTAATATAAAAGAACCAAAGGAAAAAAAATCAAGGTATACCCTGCGAAGAAGCAGCCATATAGAGACAGGTCTAAGATGCCATTGCTATAGCCAAAAGACTATAACTGTTAAATCCTAAGATAAGAAAATTTGTTATCATATTTTCTAATTTTTTTGACAGAATGCAATTTACATTTTACTATGTCTTGAGCAATTGCGTCAGCAGCAGTGGGATGATCATCATGTGATTGCGTTCGTTCCATATTTTGTAGATCATAATAGCCAAACAGAGTTTCGTGATGCGGGAGGTCATATAATCCATCAGAGTAAACTGTAGGCGATGAATCCGTTGATCCCAATTAAAAGGAATCCCAAACCAGTCATAAAAAGCAAAAACCGTTCTCAATATAAGCTTAGCCATATTGCATTCAAAGAAAAGGTGAACAAAAGATTCAGTCGCTTGATTACATAGGCAACATGTATTAAGGGGCCACAACACCGGCCTGTTATGCAAAGCCAGCCATAGAAAGAAAAAAAAAGCGAGGAACATGCAAATTGTGCCATACCAGTTTATACCAAGGGACAGAAACACCTATGTTGCGAATGGTAAGACCAGATAGTAGAAGATTTAACACTTGATTGACCTGCCCAAAGGATCTGATCCTGTCTATGGGAAGGTAATGGAAGATGCAGCAACCTTTCTTTCATATGCACAAGACCAATGAAATTGGTTCCAAGAGCAATTCTGGATGATCGTATTCACTTTGTCATTAAATGGCAAACCAGAATGAGAGAGAAAAGGGTCAAAACGGTGCCAGGCAAGAAGGAGCTATTCCAACCAAGGATCCTGCCATAAATTGATGAGTTGTCCATTTCCAACTTTGTACTCAATAAAGTTAATAGCCAAACTTCTAAGATTCAGAATCTTATGCCAGATCCAGGAAGCATCAGATGGGATTGGAGCAGTCCAGAAGTTATGCTTCAGTAGCAAAGATTTATGCACCCATTCAGCCCAGACAGATGAACCATTATAGCTAACAACCTGCCACGTGTGGTATAGAATCTGGGCTTTGTTCCAGTCTTCCACTTTTTTCAGCACCAACCCACCTTCAGAGAATGGGAGGGTAACTCTAGCCCAAGCAATTTTAGAACCATACTTATCAAGAGAAGAACCTTTCCACAAGAAACGAGAGAGAAGCTGATCAATTTGCTTAATGACAAACTTTGGCAACAAAAAATAAGCTGACCAAGATTGGATGGCAATTAATATGGATCTGATTAACTGGAGCCTACCAGCGTATGAAAGAAAGCAATTAGCCCAGGATCTGATTCGAAGAGTAATTTTTTGAATAAGGGGCACACAATCATGAGTAGACAGTTTGGAAGAAATCAAAGGCATGCCAAGAAATTTAACTGACAACTCACCTTGAGAACAGAAAGGATATTCTCAGCAAGCCGATGAGGAACATTTGCTAAGAAGCATTGGCTTTTACTATGATTAATTGACATACCAGAGAAATTAGAGAAAGAGATAAGACAACTGTTCAAAATGCTAACAGATCTCAGATCACCATGACAAAAGAGCAAAAGATCGTCTGCAAAGCAAAGGTGAGTTAGATTACATGCCTTTGATCTCCAATGGAAGGTGAAATCAGTAGAAAAAGATTCTTTGTCAAGAAGCAAGGCTAGAACTTCCATAACAAGAACAAAGAGATATGGGGACAAGGGGTCTCCTTGGCGAATTCCTTGTTGTCCTTTGAAGTAGCCACAAAGCGAACCATTGACTTTAACAGAAAACATGGCTGTTGAAATACAACTTTTAATCCAGTGCACAAATTTAGGGGGATAGCCAAAGAGAGCAAGAGCATCAAAAATAAAGTCCCACCAAACCGAGTCAAAGGCTTTCTTTAGATCAATTTTGATAGCACATCTGGACGGGCCATTTGACCTATGATAATTTCGCAAAAGCTCTTGAGCAAGGAGAATATTGTCTCCAATTTTACGTCCAGGAACAAAGGCTGCCTGAGATTTAGAGACGTGGCCAGGTAGTGTTAACTTCAATCTAGCCGCCAGAATTTTAGATATACACTTGTAAATAGTGTTGCAGCAAGATATTGGACGGAAGTCAGAGATAGAAGTAGGATTGGAAACTTTGGGAATAAGGGCTATGGCAGTAGCGTTCGATTCCGAAGCAAAGAATGATTGAACAGCTTTGACAAAATCAGTACCCACGATATTCCAAGAATGAAGGAAGAAGTTTCCACAAGTAAATTTAATAGTTCCACAACACATGAGGTGAACTCCACTTACTATTCATGTGAGGAGTAGCTTGTGGAAATATCAAATTTACTTATGGAAATATCAATTCTCATGATTTATTTGTATGGATCTTGTAATTTCACTTCATTTTTTCCAACGGTCGGGAATGTTGGAAAATCAAAAGGGTCAAACTTTATTTCGTTTGGCACCAGGAGAAATCCCCGTAGTCTGGTTGAGTCATTCTTAGTTGAGTCTAGTTGTTATTTCTTTAGAAACCATAATGCTATAAAAAAATTCTTTAAAGGGTCCTCTTAAACTATAAAGTACAAAGGAATTATGTCAATTTTGCTAATGTACCATATTTCAGTAGTATGGAAAATTCTTTAGGTTTCTAGGAATCTTAAAAAGAAGGCCTAATTTCTCTGGAAAAGACTACAATCTGATATGGAGTAACTTCTTTTTGTTTTGTGAAAACTGAGTTCTTCTATCTATTTGATACAGGTAATGGGAGTGGATGGAGTTTAGGGACATTGAGTATTCACACCCAGACTATGCAGTACGCTTGGGTCTAATATCAAAAGCCAAGGGGATATCTGCTGCTGAAAATTACTTTAGTGGCCTCCCGCCACCAGCAAAGAACAAATTTACTTATGGGAGCTCTACTAAACTGCTACTGCAAAGAAAAATTGGCGACAAAGCACAGGCTGTCTTTGAGAAGATGGACGAAATGGGCATTGTTTCTTCTCTGGATTTCAACAATCTTATGTCATTGTATACGAGATTACACCTGCCGGAGAAGGTACCCCCTTTGGTTCAAGAGATGAAGGACGAGAACATCCCACTGAGCACATTTTCTTATAACATCTGGATGAATAGCTATTTATATTTAAATGATGTTGAGGGAGTTGAAAGGGTGTTTGAGGAGATGATGAGAAACAATGAGAAGCGGTGTGATTGGAAAAAATATAGTGATCCGGCTGAAGTTTATGTATTAAGCTTCGTATGTTTAAACTTGTAATCTAGGTGAGGTCCATCAAATTTGGAAGTGCCTGAAATTGGCATTTATATATAACAGCAATACGAGTTGTCTTGTTATGCTTCAGGCTCTCGCCAGACTGGATGACGTTGATGAGTTGAAGAAGTTTTTCAAGGAATGGCCTGGAATCAACTTGTTCCAGTTATGATATGACGCTGGCAAATACTGCTATAGGTTTTTCACGAGGCACTAAAGAGATGCATGTGAAAGATCTTTCTATTGGGCTTGGGGATTGTTCATGGCATTCTATTTGGAGAAACGTCAAATAGATTTGGCTTTGAGATGTCTGGGAGCAGCTGTATCCGAAGTCGAGAACAATGAGTGGTATACAACCCCTGAAAGTGTTAATAAATTTATGAGGTATTTTGTGGAAGAATGTGAAATTTTAAAGAAAGCAAACAGTCTTAATCCCGAAACCTACAAGCTATTGCTTCAGATTTATGCATCTGCCACCCCAGATCATCCGACGGAGGATTCAGGATGATGGGATCCAAATGAACAGATGTTAGTCTGTAACATTCTTTGATGTTTATTTTCTCTCATTTGCATTTTTGTTGTTGTTGTTGTCGGTGTTGTATTGTTCACATCTTTAAATCACCACTTTTTTCCCCCCTCGTGAATGTGTTTTTAACCATTTTAGCGTCTCTGTCTTTTCTTGTTTATTCTTCGTTCTTCTTTGTTATGTGTGAGATTCATTTCTAGCCTATTCCGACTAGCTCGGGATAAAAAAGCTTTGTTGAATTGTTTAGCGGTTTCTCCAGCATCTAAAGATGTTATGAATTTATTTCTTTTATTTATGAACGTGATCTTTGCAACTGTTGAATAAGGTCTAGGTTGCTATTTCTCAGAATTTATAAAATGTTTATAGTAAATTCTGTGTTATCTTTTTATCATTCAACTCTTTTTCTCTTTTCTTTTTTGCAACTATTGAACAAGGTTTGAAAAGAGAGCGCTTTTCTGCTGATTTCTGTTGAAAAGTTCTGGTTTGTTCAGAACTGTTATCAGAAGTAGCCCTTAGGTAAAGAATAATGGAGAATGTTTTTAGTTTTTAGTTTTTCAAACCAACACCATCTAATGTGGTGGTGTTGGCGAAAGATGTACTTGACATTTATATAGTTTATGGAAAAGAAAACGTCTCCCTACTTTTTAACAAGGAAAAGATCTCCAAAAGCAATTCAAGGAAAATTTCCAAAACAAATGAGAATCGGACAAAGTGCTGGTGAAAATACATTTCCTCTGAAACTAGTTCTACAACCGGTGTATCATTAAAAAATAATAATATTGATATTCCACGAGACAAAATTCTCCTAACATAAACAATAGTAAATGAAACCCACATTCATGAGAACAAAGTCTTGTAGAAATATCAAATTCCTTAGTAGAAATAACAATTCCCTTAAAATATATATGAAGGTATATAATGGAACAAATAAATATTTTACAATATTATTTTCCAGCAATGACTGAAAGCGGTATCGTGTTAGTTCAAGGAACTCAAATCCTCATCCCCCCCCCTCCCTTTTCTCTTCGCCTCTATCTTCTTTCCTCCCAAACAAATCTGAAAGCAAGAAATGAGAAAACATTCCAGTAAAATGCTTGCATGATTATATGGACTTCAGTGGTCTAGGGTGGGATAACCATTGAACTTAGAAGCCTTTGACGGAAAACCTTTAGATCATATGCTTCAGTGTAACACAAATGATCCCTATTGATGATTTAGGTCGATAATGTTCATCCGTGTCAACCTCTTCAATTTCCTGTTAGCACAGCAGATTGCAGGGAAATGCACTAATATTAGCAAACACATCACCTTGAAAAAAATACATTTCAACAGAAAATTCAAAGGATATCATCCATCCCATTCAAAGCAATTTCCATAGGCAATACTTAATAACTACCGTAATCAATCCTTTTAAAGTGCTTGAAAATAATGTTGGGTAAAAGAATGATATTTGCATAATTTTGACTCCACTGTAAATGTATACACCATCAACACGTGTGAAGCTCTCCTTACAAGCTGATATCAAGGTCAAGTGCAAAATCTTGACTGAACTATGGTTTTCTTTCATAAGAAGGTGAATAACCATATCGTAAAGATTTAAAGGCATCAGACTATCTGTAGCCGAATACACACTCCATTCAAAATATAAGATGACTCGGTGTTCTAATGGTGATAGAAGATATTGAGAACTATCAGCATGCGGATGAAGGTGTCCAGATCTATGAGAATTGGTTACTCCCACAACATTGGGGCTTTGCATAGGATATTCATGTAAAGGTCTTAGTTCTTTTGTTTCGACTCCACCGTTAAAGTTGATACCGAATAGGGGGAAAACGCACAGGTGAAAAATGACTCGGTACCAACTTCAAACATGCTAGTATGCAGCAAGGTCCTTTTCATGGCAAGAGTCCACCATACAACCATGTTGAAATCCACATTAAAGAGTCCTATAATGAAGTGCTTCCAAAAGCTTGTTTCTCAATAGGTCGATCGACTAAATCCTATCATATAATTTCCTCCTAGCCAGAAAAAAACTACCAAAAGTGGTCTACAATGACGGCAATACGTCAAATATCACATGCATTCAAAAAATTAAATTCAATTTGAGTTCCTCTTATGCAACAACATTATGAAATCTAGACATATATTGTCATAAGGAAGAAAGAGAAGTAGGAAAAGGAGGGGTGTTAGAAGAAGTTTATAACCTGTACAACATCTTCTCCCTTGATTACTCGCCCAAACACATTAAGCTTCTCAGTAAGATCTGGGATTGGTGCAGTCGTAATAAAAAGATCAAATCCTTTGTCATGTTTTCCCTTAGAAGTACCAAGCATAAAAGCCTCATGCTTGAGACTGGATAAAGATCAAAAGATTGAAATAAAAGCAAGAAACCAGGAGTTATCAGAACTCCTTCAGGACATAATTATAACATCGAAAGCAAGTGCGAGTTGGGGAAAACCTTGTATCCAGTTGATTGTAATGCTTTTCTCTAGAAGTCCAATCTTCTGTAACTCCATGTTTTTCAAAATCACCTCCTTGAATCACAAAGTTCTTAATTACACGATGAAATGGCATCCCTTTGAAGTGCCCCGTCTGACTGTAAACATTAAAGAATTTAACATTTTTGTACCATGGTAACAACGCTTGAATCACTCCAAGTGCTAACATCACACACAAACTAAAGGCATAACAAAGATGCAACCAACTTCTATACTGGGAGATTTTTAAAAATGTTAAATAAATAAGAAACTATCTCGTTTTCCCAATAATAACACTTTAATTATATAATAATAATTCCAGAAACACTATATGAACCTTTTAGAAAGGTGGAACCAAGTTCTACACTCACCTAGCTTCTACTTCCTTCACATTTCTAATCATAACCAATTTCAGATGCATTTGTTTTATAAGATAATGCTATAAGTATAAAACCCAGACAGCTTAACCAAGCTATAATAAACTGTAAAAATTATAAACTAATAATAGTGCACTGAACTTGTACTATTTTTAGCAAACAATTTAAAATCATAAAGCCCATAATTGAAGTATAATCAGCAAATATGTGAATGTAAGAATCTATAACTTAAACTCCTATTTGTTGACTAAAAGGCATAATTTTGAGGATCAGAAGCTTCATGAGTTTCAGATTGTAAAACAATATACCAATAAAAGAGAATGAAACTCCAACTTTTGCATGCTGAGCTTACTAATGAATCATAACAACATTTTACGTGAGTAATGAGAAGTAAAATACAGGTGCAACAAAGAAATAGATGTGAATAAGATCAGCTACATGAACAGCTTATATAAGCTCACAGAAAAACAATTGTATAATAAAGTTGAGCTCAATACCAACCATGCGTCAATAAATTCATCAACAACTTCAGGAGAACCTTCCTTGTAAAGTTCCACAGTTATTAAACCTTTTGAGGTGTTGAAAATCTGTTATTCAAAACTATGTCAACATAACTAGTAAAGGAAAATATATGAAAGAAATTTGGGGGAAAAAGACGATGATAATTAGGAGACAATTAGTGAAAAGGACATTAAAAAAAATTCTATATAAAAAACAAGCAGCAAAGAATTGGAGAACAATGACACTTCAATAATATAATCTTAAGCTTGCAGCAGCTCCAAATAACTAGTGGTGAAATGATTTCTAAAGAATGAGAGGCAATATATCAATATTACAAGGATCAATATCAAAGCAAGCAAAAAAATCTAGTGAAAATCAACCAGTGCATAAATCTTACAGCATATCTGGGGACATCTGATTTCTTCGAACCAACAAAAGCATCTTCACGCTGCAGCATGCAAAGGAACAATTTTAGGCAAATCATCAAATTAATATTAACAACTTTCCAAAAACTTATTCAAATTATAAAGCATTAACAACTTGTGATACATATTTGATATTGTATGAGCATGTGAAGACTGAAGAGAAGTAGAAAAGACTTCATGTTATCAATGACAAAGCCATATACACTTGAATTGTCACATAAGAGGTAGGTAAAAAGAAACTGACAAACCAGTAAACAGTAATTAAGTAAATACTTATTAATAATAAAAGCAAAAGGTTGTACCTCAAGAATTTGTAACCCATCCTCTGTGTGAAACCTTGACCTATAAAAAGATTAGAGTGTAAAAATTATAATCAGATAAAATTATTATATGTGTTGGCGTGTGAATTTCCTATCAGATAAAGCTATTATTTATTTATTTAATATTCACTTCACTTAAAAATAAAGAAGGATAATTATAAAGAGGTCTTTATATGCTTCCTTGTTCATAAAAACCCCTCGAGCTTTATCACAGTTATTGCCACACCATCCTAACTATTGTCCAAAAATTTGATTTTGTTACAAAAACAAAAAAGAAAAGGCAAAGGAGAACCCAAGAATTGAACTTGCTTCAATTTATACAATTTCACCAAAAGAAAAGGTTATAAACCAAACAATGAAATCCCACAAACCTTTGAGTCCAGTGTCTGTATGTGGCAAACAGGAAAAACACCATCACAAGGACAATTAGGCCATACAACACAATTGTTGTGGCACTAATACGACTAGTCCCCTTCTTCTTTTTGCTTTGTTGTAGCAGTGCTTGGGGTTTAATTCTAGCCATGAAGCTTATAAGCTAAGCACTAAGAATATCTCAATGCAAACAGGTCTGAGAATCAAAATCATGCTAACATGTCAGGCTCAAGACTAAAACACATTTAAGAAAATTCACTACACGAGCATATGTGATCCACGCTATAGTAATTCATTAAGTTCTGGCATATACTATCACATTTGTCAAATTATAGCAACAAAACCAAGCCCCTCTTGACTCAATGGTAAAACAACTACTCATAAGGCTTTCGTTACAAGAGGTCTTGGGATCCATTCCTGCCTAAGGCAAGAAATGTTAAGATTTCAGCTAAAAAGTAGAAGAAAAAAAAAATTATAGCAACAAACTGCACAACTCAAAATTACATAAGGGCTAGAGTGGAATGGCCATTCTAGAATGAATTCTAGTTAATTGGTGTTTCTTCATTACAACATTTTCATATTTTTACAAAAACGCATTTAAATCTGCTTTAACTTTTAGAAGAGGGAAAAAAAGTTTTAACTGCTTCCACTAATAGATCAGCCATAGACATATAATCTTTCACAAATATGTTCTAATGATATATCTATCTGTCACAATATTTTTTTTTATAAGTAAAGTTTTGTCTTGTATTATTAACCTTAGGAGAGCACTTTTCTAACTATTTTCCAAACTCATGCACTTGGTGAAAGTTGCTATTAGCAATACCAATTTTGCGACTAAAATTGTTACTCGATTCCACATAAAGAGTCCCATTTACAAAATTTATAAATTTTAAGTATATATTTTTGTTCCTTTTTATTCCTAAGTTTATAGGGGGTAGGGGGTAGGGGGTAGGGGGTGGGGGGTGGGGGGTGGGGTTAGTTTAGTAGTGATGACATGATATTATAATTGTGATTATGAGTGAACAAAAAACAGATAAAACCGAATAACCGAAACAAACCGAATTTTTTCGGTTATTCATTTTTTTTTGCATTTCGGTTATACCAGTTTTATTATTTGGTTTTTGGGTTCGGTTTTGGTTTTTAAATTTAAGCTATTCAGTTAACCGAATAATCGAACCAATTATAATTTTTTTTAAGATTTAAAGGTTAAAAGCGTAATCTTTCACCTCTTATGACTCATTAGTCATCTCTTACTAGTCTCAAAACTCTCTTATCTCAATCCTCTCATCTCTCAAAACCCTCCCAAAACTCTCATATCTCAAATCTCTCACTCTCTAGTCTCTGAAGTCTAATCTCTCATCTCTCACTCTCTGGCTCTCTCATCTCTCACTCCCTGGCTCTCTGCAGAGGTGGCGATCAAGCTGCGGACAATCAACAGTTGAGATTTAAGGGTAGAAAAAGATGAAAATTGAAGTTTTGGGGGATATGGGTTTGGTGGAAAAAATGGGTTTAGCTACTGGTATCTATGTATATAGTCTAGAGAGGGGCTATAGAACACAGTTACACAATTTACATATATATGGTTCGGAATGGGTATACTGGTATATATGTATTATCACCTCTTCACGCCATTGTTGTGTAAATATATATGTATATAGTCTGAGAGGGAAGGATGGGTTTTTAGAGAGAGAAATGGGGATTAAGGTTTAGACAGAGAAAGGAGGATTATGATTAAAATTTAAGGCATTGAAACCTTCATTTCAGTTATTAACCAAATAACCGAATAATAAATTCGGTTATTCGGTAATTCGGTTATCTCCTAATTCGGTTAATAGTTCCGATATATGTAAATTTCGGTTTTTGATTATAATCGAATAAGCTATTCGGTTCGATTATAACCGATTGCTCAACCCTAATTGTGATGATAAACTTGAGAGACTATCAAATGAAATGGAAATCTTTCTTTGGAACAATTTTTTACTTTTTATTTACAAAATGAAACTTTTTTGGAACGAAGGGAGTATTTCTTAGGGGTTATTTGTTTAGAGTTGAATGGTTGAATTGGTCAGTCATTTAGTGCGTTTATTTTGAATAAAAATCGTCTGAATAGCTGAATCGATCAAATTTTTGGGCTGGATGGCTAAGTGCAATTTTTTTGGCTGCATGACTGTTGAATGAAGTATTTTATATTTAATTTTTTTTTACCAATTTTAACTATTATATTAAGTAATATTAAATAAATTTTCAACAATTTTGAATTTTTTCAAAGATGTAAAATAAAAAAAATCTGTTATTCAGATGTTTCAGACAAGTCAATTATCAAACAACTTTTTTTATTCAGTATTCAGAATTCTGTTTCATTCAAATTACTTGAACATTCAGAATTATTTCATTCAGTTTTATCAAACACCCCATTATTGTAGTTAGATTTTAAAGTTGTTACTTGTAAACATATCATTGATAATAAATTTCAAAAAGGAAAAAAGAAAAGTAGGATCAACTTAAGAAATAGTTTGAAAGTGCCCGTTACTTAGGAAAATAGTTAGAGACAACATGCATGGTAAAAATCCTTAGGCCATGTTTATTTGCAAGAATTATAATTTAAGATTATATTATAATCCACCAGATTAGGGATTATAATCCCGGGATTATAATACTTGGTTAAACATGATATTAAATAATCCTCCACATTAAGTTATTTTATAATCTCTAAACTAATAGTCCTAGGTCCAAATTTAAAAACAAAAAAGACACTTGGTATCAATAGTCATATCCAATAATCATATCCAAGTGTAATCCTTGCTAACAAACATAGTCTAAGCACACTAATTTACACTAACTTACATTTACCATCCTCATTTTTCTGCCTAAATTTATTGTGCAGATAAATAAAAATTTGTTCAAATACATCATAGAAACAACATTTTCAATAAGTCATTTTATTTCCAAAAATCACTCTCATATTGAATGAAAAGGCGAGATAAACACCGTCAGGATAAGAAAAACAGAGAAAAATCATTAACAAGGCGGAAATAAAGCCAAATTCTGAATATCATGCAGGCAAAGTCGAAATCCACATAATTTTAGCTAATTACTTGGAAATAAAGCAGCAAAATATCACCATAACCGTGTCGCAGCAAACAAAACTTCCAACTAAAAATAATCATATGCGCAAACTAAAACCTAAGTCAGGTAAATCGACCTGCGTTTGCGATTCTGCTGAATAAAGTACGCCCTAGAACAGGAATTCTCTAAAAAGAAGCTTAAAATTCAAATCCAGACAGTGAAATTGTAATGGAAAATTAAGACCAAGAAACTAGTTAACTGACCTGAACAAATTATCTGTCTGAATTTGGCCGGAACAGTGACGTGTTCCTGATTCCGATGCGTTTGTTTTCCCGAGAGGAGTCCGATGCGAGTTTTTATGGTTCTTTTCCTTTGTTTTAAATTTCTACCTTGGGGTCGTTGCTGCTGGAACTATCGGTCTTTTCTAGTTTGTCTAAAGTCTCGGGAAGTAAATAAAAGTCACAGTCCTCACCGACGCGTTACGCTAGACTTTTTGTTCTTAGGACGCGTGATGAATCATTCTTAATTTATTGACATCAGACCTAACGCGAAGGTACCGCCATAAACAAACTCTATATCAAGATATCATATTATGATTTCTTAAAAGAGAAATATACATTTTTAAATTTAAATAAATTTAATCTATTTAAGTTTTCCCAATGAATAGTATTTTTAATAATTTAAAATAATCATAATTAATTGATAGCAAATTAAATAGAAATTTTCAATTTTTTAGAAATATTATACTGATTTAGATTCTCCCTAACCTAACCCCTCTAAGATGAAATATTTTTTAGAATTGAATTATTTATAATAAAAATGAGACATGAGACTCTTTTTATGTTATATTTGAATTGAAAGAATAAAATGACATAAGAATGATCTATTTAACAATCCAAGTGCAGTGCATGTTCAATAATGAAGCCAAAGAATGAAATACAAAAATTTAAATGCCCCAATTATATACCCAAACTTGTTCTTCCATTACAAAAAAGTTCTTACAATTCTCTTGCCCTCCACCAGGTTTTTGGATCAGATAATTTAGGATCCGGTTCCCATGAAGTTATTTAATGGCAAGTTGGTCATATGATCAATACAGTGCTGATACGCAAAGAAAGATCACCTCCCGCTTGCGTGTCGACACTGTATTGGTCAATTGACCAAAATTAACTTCATGCTAACCACTCCTGATAATTAATACTACCTCCGTCCCATAATAAGTGCTTTTTTAGTTTAAATCACACATACCAATACACAAACTAAAATGACAAAAATACTCTTAATATACTTTGTTTGTTTTGTTTGAGACTTTTTTTATTGCATTTTAGTCTCTCTTTCTCTTTCTTCAACCTTTCAACTTCCCAATAAATACCATTGATTGTATAAGGGCACATATGAAAAAATATTGTAAAAATTGTATTGAAATTCTAACACCACTTATTTTGGGAAAAAATGTTAACCCTAAAAAAGCATTTATTGTGGGACGGAGGTAGTATTAGCCTATTAGCCAGCCTGCCACCGTGCACATATGATAAATAACAACCGACCACACTTTTCTGCTGCCAACAATTCTGGGTGTTCCCTCTGTCAAAACTTGCAAACTAAAAAAAACTCTACCAGAACTTGCAGAAAGATATACTGAACAGAACACCACTAAAACTTCTAAAGCCAACAAGGGGAGATAGCAGATCACATGTATTCCACATCTTCTTCTTGTTGTTCAAGGACAATGCTGGCAAGAGCAAGTCTATATGCTGTTGATCTCAGATTCCTAACCAAAACATATATCTCCTTCCTCCGCTTCATGGGCACTGCATTCCACTGCTCTTCCCTAAGATGAGCTAGTAATGCTGCATCGCATAGAGCCCCTGCCACCGGCTTCTTGCTACACATCCAAAGATCACAACACCAAATTTTATAAAATATAGCATACAGAAGAAGAAAAAAATAAAAAAGAAACAGACACAAAACTAACCTTCCATGAACAAATCCAGTAGTTACAAATCCAATTGGCCACCTATGTGACTCCCTAGCAACAGGGTCATCAGGTACTTGAAGATCCCATTTACCAGATGGTTGCTGTACAAAGTATGATCTCACTAGAGTCTGGGGAATTTGAAGCTCTATGTTGACGCTGTCTAATCTGGGCCAAATTTACAAACAGTATTATAAGGGCACAGGTAGAAAGATTTCTCATAAATAAAAAATACAGTTTATTTGATAACAATCTTTATTGCCTCTTTCACTTTTTTCTTCGTAGTGAAAGTACACAACAATTTAAATACAGTTTCAAAAGACAAGGCATTATATAAACAGCAATGACTATGTAAAAAAGGTCATTGCTAATAGGGATCTTATTGTCACACAAGCACATACTTTGAGTAAGCGCATAATTCCAGCTCTTTAACAACAATAAATTAACACATTAAAATCTTTCATGCATGTCTTCTTCCTTCGCTCCCCCTCTCCCCCCCCCCCCCCCCCCCAAAAAAAAAAAAAAAAAAAAAAAACACAAACACACTTTCTGTGGGAACATTTTTACAGAAGAAACAAGGATATGATCACATGACTAAGCAGGTACCTTTATCCAAGAATTTAAAACTAATATACAGAAAGTAGGACAAGGAAGCCTGGCTAAATTAAATTTCAGAGAAATTAGTACCTGGAAGTCCAGAATTTTAGATCAGATAAATGAGGTGCACAAACCACAGCTCCCTCTTCAAAGACACCTTCCCTGTAGGCATGAAGAAGAACTCTGACGAAGCATAATTTATGATTGTAGTTTAGAAGGGAGATAGTTGCATTTGGCCCTCGGTTAAATATTTCTTTGTCCTTCATGATCTTAGAAATGCATTTCCTTCTTTCAGGCATATTTGGGAATATAAACAAATGATCATCATTGATGCCACTTAAGAATTGAGAGAGCAAATATGATGTCCTTGGTACTGACCCTTCAAATAAAACACCATTGGTACAACATGGTGGTATATGGCAATCTTCATGTGGGCTTGTCGTTAAGTAGTTGTTGATCCTGCTTTCAAAAGATAATATCTTCGGACGATTCTGATTATATATCAAATCAGGGGACTTCTTTTCGTAAGTATACCAGACAACGTCCCATGGAGGTGGAATTGGAACACTAAAAGGCCTAACAGAAGACGGACGGAGCTCTGCATTTTGAACAGAGACGGCTGCTTCAGTTTCCATAAAACAAGAATATGCTTTGCAATCAGGAAAATCTGAAGGAAAATATGGCAACCCAACCTGAAAAAAGATACGAATTGTGACTGCTAAAAACTGTGATGAAGCTTTAGTAATTCAACGCTCAGTGCAGATACTTACTTCACATGCGATCCAATGCTTCTCTCTCAAACCAATGGCACAAGCACCACCAGAGGCCAGAGGAATCCAAAAGGTTTTGACCCAACTTAATGGGAGTACAATAGACCATCTGGAGAAAATTTTAAAATGAATAGTTCTGTCGGGAACTACGACCATTGATACCATTAAGAACAGATAGATGTCAAAAAATAATAATACTGTGCTTTTACAATGGTATACACCTATGGGAAAAGTGCTTTTATTCTACTCGGTCCGCTTCCAAAACAGGATTTCAGACTGCAATCATCACACTCTCAAACAAAAAAAAAACTGCTACACAGATTTATCATGTGGGCAATGTTCAATTGAATTACAGATCAATAGACGGGTTTTTATCCCCCCCCCCCCAACCAGGAGAAGAAAAGTCTCTCACATGTAACAGATTATGAACAGATCCAATAACCTATTATATTTACAACATTTTCGTTTAGAATGAAACGTGGCGATTACGCAACCAACTAATGACTGGTTCAGTGTTTATAAATGCCATGAAGTGATGCCGAACAGATTTAGGATGAAGAATTAATGGAAAATAAACTAGGATTTAAACTCCACGTTAAAACTATTAGGATCTCTCAAGTGTATCAAATCCACGTATTAACACTAAGATAGATAAAATATCTCTACGGTAGGAATAAAGTAATCAGCTTCAATATCAATCATATAGTCTTAAAGACTTGTGAGGATTACATCACTATTTAAAGAGACTCAAAATCCTAATATTACTTGGAGAATAATAAAAGTACTAAACGACTAAAATACCCTTATTAATAATTCATAATCACTAATTAATGTCCTAAATCCCCACTAATAAATAAAATACATAAATTACATCAGCTACTTTTATATTAAACATAATAAAAACTCCAAATAATAAATATAAAAAAATCTCTTCTTTGTTCTTGACTTGGAGTCCCCATCATGAAGCAAATGGGAGAATCATGCATAAAACAAAGTGCACGCTTAAATATTTGCACAAAGAAAGTTCATCTCAAGTTTCGAAGGAAATAAATTCTTTGTGGATTAAGAGTGACATATAGGCAAACAAATGAGAAGGTTTTAGTGTGTTGCCATGGGGCCTTAGTATATGCATTTTTCTTCACTGTTTCGTGTTTCGAATATATATATATATGCACAGACACACACACATATATCCATTATATTTGACTGAATAAAAGAGATGGAAGCTTTGTCCTTCAAGACAAAAAGGGACAACCGGACAAGTTAACAGTCCAAAGAGGATCAAACATGCAATCATACACTTCTTTCACAGTTGTTAATGAAAGTCAAACCATCTAAGAGAAAAATTCTAAAGTACAAGATAAACCTCAAACTCAAACAACATTGTAAATCCAATGAAAACCAGTGTGCGTGTGAAAAATATATGTTTGTAAATGAATAGCTGGAAAAGTTACCTCATAATGGAGTTCTTTAGGTTATTATTTCTTAAAAGCAGAATTGGACACAACCTAGAACACTGCCCCTTAGTTGATGCATATAGTTCCCTAGGACCTTTAGCATTGAGGCAATAGGAAGCCAGCCGTTGATGATGTTTTTCCATGCAAAGAACACTTTCTTCAACAGGAGGACATATCCCTTTGCTGGCATCCCACAAATCGATAGAGTCAAATATAACACCGCTTTCACCATTTCCCAAGCATCGCGATGAGAGTAACTCTATGCTACTTTCTGCAATACCAGCTGATGTCTTGTGTCCATCATCTTCATCTTCTTCGTGACCCCTAATACCCGTAGATCTTGCTCTTGGAACAAACATGTCATCTTTCCCAGTCAAAACACGAGGATCATTAACTGTGAGAGAAATAACCGAGGAAAAAACCTGATCATCATTCTCAAAGACGGAAGAATTCCCAAGCTGAGTTCCATTGTCATCCTCAGCAGCTGAGTATTTCTTTAGTTCCCAGTAATTCTCCGGAAAACTGAATAGCCAATCAACACAAATCAGCTAACCATTAATTCACATATTTCCTCAGCTAATATTAAATTCTACTACCAAATATCTCACCTAGTAACAGGATGTAATATCTTCTGAAGAAGCTGAGATGCCTTTGAACCCATCACTTCCAATTTTCCAAGTTGACCCTCAAGAGAAATACATGTAACTAAAGCACCAGTCTTCTCACTCTGCAAGTCATTAAGTAATACGTTTTATTCATGTATTCTGTGCACTTTCTGAGCAGCAATGCAAGGAACAACAGACAAGAGTCATCATATTTGACAAAATTGTATCTTTCTTTAACTATCATATGCAGTCAGAAATGCATGCAAATTATGCAATGTACATGAAAAATCACTTTACAGCACGGTAGAATGAAACTCCTATGTTAAAAAGGATTCAGCTATCTATACCTTACCTCGCTCTGACAAGCAGATTCCAAAACATCATATCCTTCTCTGAAGGCTGCAGCATGTATCCATACCCACACCTGGCGGGAGGCAGAAGAGTTGTCAATTTTTAGAATATCATGGCATACATCATTCTTATGGCCCACCACATCAAAATCCCCAGACTGCTGATGAGAAGGTCGCCACATATAGGTCACTGGAGCAATGGTAAGAGAAGAGGGTGCTCCAACATGGTGAAGCTGCCAAAAGAAATCAATGAGAAGCAAGTCAGATATTAACATGATTGTTCAGTCCTAGTTAGATTGTAAGATTGGTACCCACCATAGCACTTCCATATGTAGAACCAGAAAGTACACGATCATAATGAACCGAAGGAGAAGGCACTAGGACCATGCTTAGAACTGACAATAACTTTTCCTGGAAGCATATGACATACCAATCAAGTATAACACTTTAATAGAAAATCAAATGAATAATGAGGAAATAATAATCAAAGATGATATAACCAAAAAAGGGAATGCCAAAGACAAACTCCTCTGCCACAGAAAAAGATATATAGCTTTGTTGCAAGGTAGTGTGTACTTAAGAGATACATTCTGAAATGAGAATCCCATTAGATTTTTTTGGCATTGTCTTAAGCATATATATGTTCGCCTACTATTTAACATAGTATTCTCTAAAAGACTTTTTTTTTTCAATTAACAAGTTTAGTCTTAAAGTCTACTTGTGATCTTAAGAAAGCCATAATACTGGTAAAGAAAAGCAAAATGTCAAATAAGATTCACATATCTGGAAGGAAAAACTATATATATTTCTAAATATAATAACAAATATAGCTTCTGCAACATCATTTCCCAACCAAACACAAGTTACACAACTACATACAACAAATGAAGACGAAAAATAAAAACGATATCAAAAAGCTTGCAAGTTCATAGTAAGAATATGCCTGCCTCTGGACCCTCCAATTGTACAGCAGTGGTGTAGGTTGCATCATGCACAATTACTCCATCTCTTAAGCTCTTCATGATTGATCTTGAACCCCTTCCACTATATCAATTAATGTATTTTAAGAAAAAGTTACTCCCTTTGTTTCACAAAAATAGTCCCATTTGTCAAAAAAAAAATTGTTCCACAAAAAGAGTGATTTTCTTATTATATTTACAAAAGAGACTCTTTTCGTAGCAGTAATAAGTACACAACATGGAGCAAAAAACAGTTTTCCAATATCAAAGCAAACATAATAGAAGCTGAAAACAAATATTTCTCAATGTCAAGAATAAGTAGAATTTACCTGCCGTGCAAACCAAGAGGAAGATGAAATCCCCAAATCTTCTTCATTGTAAACCTCTTCGCATGCCAAATGTGTGTTCTCAGCCTCTTTGTACCATCCCCAGAAGCACAAAACCCACCCTCTGGATTTCCCCTAAGCTCAATTTTGCGCCGAACATAACGGGGCACTTTCTTCTTTGATTCTCTCTCCAAATTACCTTTCTCTTCACTAACATCCACCTCTCCAAGCTTTTTCCTATTTCTATATCTTCTTTTTGCAACCCTATTGTCGTACCCGGTGGTTCTCCTCCTCTTATTTCTTTGGGATCGAAAATCACCCTTCAATCGATTCGAAACTATTGAGTGAAGGGCTTCCAGTTCGGTAGCTCGGGATTCTGCGAATTTTTGCACATTTAGGGTGCGCGGAGGCGCGGTTGCTGAAACTTGATGCTTTTTGATTCCGTTGGAGGCCATTATCGACTGGTTTTTGGTCTGCAACAAAAGAATTCAATCTGGTTCGAGTAATGGAGCCAAAAAAATTCCTTTTTTTTTGTTTTTCGTTCTTCAGAGGAAGAAGAGCAAAGGCGGGATGAGCAGTTGAGCTAATAAAAGAGTGACCGACCTGGCGACCTGGCTCTGTATTAGCTGCACAAAGAGAGAGAAAAAGGCGATTCAAATTCTGGGCTGGGCTGAATTGGGTTGGGTGCAGCTAAATCGTGATTAATTTGATATAAATCCCAACAATAAATCTAACCAAAAGCCCTACACGTTAAAAACCTATTTCGCCATTTTATTTTAGTTTTGTCTTGGAAAAAAGAAAATTGATTTGCTAAATAGTATTAATTAAAGTATTAAGAAAATTACAAAATTATTACCCACCCTTTCTGTTCTAAGATTTGAGTTCAAGCGAGGCACCATATTAAAAAAATAGTTATGTTATATATTGTAAAAGTTTTCAGTTAAATTATGATCACAACGTATATTTATTGGTTTATCGCATACATTTTTATGTTGGTCGTGATCTAACTTCATTATATATAATTGACATATATATCGTTTTCTTTTTTCAAAAAAAAGATAATGTGTAGGCTCACATTCAAATATTTGGACGAACTACATTTTATATATTTTATTTTATTATTAAAAGTATTAATAACTTGGGTATGAATCTATAATGGACTAAAAGGACCAGCATAAATTGTTAGGATAAACTGATCTGGGTTAATTTTTAAACTCAACATTTGAAATGATTCATTAGAAGTTATAAAAAAATAAACCTTATAATGAGTAACATTTTTAAGACAGTTTACTATATTTATCATTGTTTTTTTTGACTAAAATTAAAGAAATCTATGTTAATTTTGAGATCGAAAATGTCTTTAGTTGAATTTAAAAGGTCAATAATGATCTTATATTTTAGAATGAAAAAAATATTATATTAATATTAACTTCTAAAAAATATTCAATTTGAATCACTTTCAAACTCAAAATTAACAAAATTAACATAAATATATTTAACCTTTTTAATATAATTTTGAATATTATAAACTAATCTAAAATGCATTGGTAAGTATATTATTTTCAAAATTTAAATAAATCATGTGAAAGTGATATATGTGGCCGGGAAAGTGAGGTTTGACGTAAGTTACAAAGTGTTATGAATATGGTGTCAAGTCATGCTATGGCGACAGTTTATAATATCATCATAGCTCAAAAAATCGTTGTCATAGCCGATCTGTCAACGAACCGGTCTATTGGAGAACCTCCCTCTATATATATAAAAAACCATCCCTCAAAATCTGGCTTATTTTGACTTTTTAAGTCAAATTGATCATTTTTGTAATCAAAATCTAAATCATTTACTTTTAAATATAAGTGCAAGAATTATAATCACAAAAATTTGCATCGAATTTATTACCACTTCCAATTTTTACGAGTTTAAAAATATAAATAAATATGCTTAATATTTAATTCTAAAATTAGTCAATTTGACCAGAAAATTAAGTCAATTTTTTAGGTAGGGGTATTTACTATTCCTTCTTAAACTCTACTTCTTAGATGGTGTTTGATAAAATTGAGAAATTAAGATCTGAATGATTAATACATCTTAATAAATTAGATCATTTGAATGAAATAACATCTGAATCTAAAAAATTATTTAATAACTAAAAAGTATAAAACACCTGAATGACATTATTTTATCATTTTAACCCTCTGAGTTATTTAAATTTTTTATTTGAATGGTCTTAAAATTTGAAATTAAAGGAGTATAATATTTATTGAGGCTATTTTTGCCCATAAATTTTAAATAAACAATTAAGAGGAAACTCTTAACAGTTAAGATTTGAGTTTCTGTCTTAACGATTAAGAAGTATTAAATTTTTTTTTTTTGTTACCAAATAAAATTTGCTTTTGACCGAATCAAACTCAGGTGAATTAAAAAACATTCAAACACAAACAAAAACCACCTTACTCTCCTTTCTCTTCACGTAAACTGGAACTGGACTATAAAACCAAACATTTAATTGAATATTTTGACTCAAAGAAATATCTTTTAATTAATATCCCATCCTGTAACTGCCCCAAAGAGATTTATATTTTTGTACATTTATTAATAAAAAAGTGTTGCATATCATCAAGAGTATCACAAATTCACGAGTTTCGAACCAAATAAATGCAACTAAACCCTAATTATCATGAGTACTTCTGATGCATCTCCTAAATTGTGCATTCTATTTTCTTAATTAACAATGCATGCCTCTATATTAGTGTTAGTGTTACCTCGTCAGGCGTTAACCAAAGATTCTTCTCCGGGTTTCGGTGTAGAATAATGCTACATACACAAATTATTCTACAAATATTTTATAAACTGCTAATGTGACATACTCCACCTCAGCATATTATGTGGGGCCGAAGACTGCATTGAATCAATTTGTTGATCAATATGTTAAGGCGGAGTATGCCACATCAGCAATTTGTAAAATAGTTTGCGTCTTTAGCATTACTCATTGAGTAATACTAGAGACACAACTTATTCTACAACTATTTTACAATTTGCTGATGTGGCATACTCCAACTCAGCATATTGATGAACAAATTGCTTCAATGTAATTTTCAGACCCACATAAAAGCTGAGATGGAGTAAGAATTAATTTGAAAGGAAACTCCAAAAACAATCAATGCTATATATTAAAGCTGTAAATCATTTTTTTCTTCTATCCTTGAAGCCAATGGTAAATTCAGTTAATTCATTTTCTTACTAAGAAGGAATTCTGAACTTGCTCAACCACGTAACAATATAAATATAAATACAGTTGCATATGCATATGATAGATACATGCAAACAATCTGGACCATCAACTTATAAAAGTTGATCCGATCCTATACTGAATGATCTTCAACAAGCAATAAGGCCAACTAGTCCTAGAGATTGTCCATGGGTGTAAATAGGATACTCTTGGTTGTAGAAACACGGTGCCCGACAAAAATGGATGTGATAAAAGCAGCTAGAGAAAAGAAAAAAGAGAAAACTGTGGCTGCACTCCATGTGCTACTTTGTGCCACCTTTGGAGCAGCAGAACTGCCTGATATGATATCCAGTGCTATCCAGTCGCAGTTAATGGAATAATGCGCAGATCCATGCCATGGTTTCTCATCCTCCGGGTACCAGAAAGCTACCGATACATTGCTTGATTTATCGATTGCAAACTGAGCATCCTGCAGAGTAAACCAACCAATTTTCAAGACTTGACAGCTTCAACTAAAATTATTACTTTTTTAATATTTGATAATACAGTGCAAAAGATCAACTATAATGATATATATATGTGCAGTCAATTTCAAGGCATACCCTTTTATTTTACATACCATGTTCACCACCTTTAGCGACGGACCGGGCGACGGTTCGGTCTGTCACTATAGAACAGATAAATGGTTTATATGTTATGGCGACGGTTCGATGCGTCGCTAAAAGCTAAGACGACGGTCCTCTGATATACGCGACGGACCGAACCGTCGCTAAAGGTGGTGAGCAAGGTATGTAGGATCAAGGGATATATATGCCCTTGATCCTATCCATATATATGTGTATACATATATATAGGTGAATAGGAGCTCTTATCCTTCCAACGCACATCTAGCCGTCCATAATTAAAGAATTATTATGAGGAATCCGCACAACTATTATGCGGTAGGTGGACCTACATAATTAAAGAAAAAAAGGTTCCGTACAAGTATTATGCGGAAAGTAAACATTTTATTTTTTACCATTTCATCTCTCTTCGTTTCCTCCGCAATCGACGGTGAAAGCCTGTCATTATACATGGAAGCTTGCTATTTCAGTGAACTAGTAATGGTGAAATGGGCGCTCACTCCTCACTGTGCCTGTTATGTGTGTTACTAAGAACGTCAAAAAAGGTTGCGGATAAGGTACAATGGCATTGATGAATCCGAAAAATGTGGGAATTCTGACCATGGAGATCTATTTTCCACCCACTTGTATTCAACAGGTGATGATCCTTTTCTCACTTGTTTGTTTCCTTGATTATTGCACTGTTTCATTACTCCTTTTCCGTTTTTAATTTGATTTACTAAATTGAATATAAAGTTTGATTTGTGTTATTGATGTGTTCCTTTCTTATATGTTATGGAAGCAAGCTATTTCTTATATGTTACGGAAGCAAGCTATTTGTGAAATGGAGGGCTTTCACCATCGATTGCGGAGGAACGAAGAGAGAGACGTAACAATTACTTACCGCACAATAGTTGTGTGAAGTCATTTTTTTATATTTAATCATGTGGGCCCACCTACCGCATAATAGTTTTGCGGATTCTAAATAACAGTTATGCGGATTGCTTGTTTTCAGCCTTTGGATGATGTAATGGACGACTAGATGTGTGTTGGAAGGATATGAGCCCCTATCCAACTTTGGATATGGATCTCTCCCTTATATATAGACATATATATATATATATATATATATATATATATAATCCTTTCAGGTTAAAACTACCCTAAAGAAGGTAACTCAGGTCTTTATAAAGTCTATTGAGGGGAACTGAAACCTGGAAAGAGTCCTCTCAAGGAAAGTGCAAATTTAATTTAACGTGCAGAGAAACTTTATAGCAGTGAATATAGGACTCTCAAAAGGCGAAGAATTGACTTTGCTAGGTTCATACAGTAGAAAACAATATAGCTGAAGTAGTCAAAGAGTATTTTAACCTGCTGGAGACGATCCATCGTTGTCAAAGGCCTTGAGAATTCAAAATAATATGTGCCTTTACTATTTGCTGCTGCATATGGGCTGTCTTCCTCCACAAAACCTGCTTGAAACCAAGTATCATGTATAAAACTGAAGGGGGTAAAATTTTACCAAGAAAAATGGATAAGAGTGGAAGGAAACTACATATGCAAACTACGGAAAGAAATCAATAAAGTAATACAAATCACTACTCAAATAGTGACAAGTGAGGTTGCAAGTCTCAAAAAATGAATCTGGCAGAAGTCATTCAAAAAAATTTACTTGCTTGTCTTTCTACTGATGAGCAAAGTTATTAAGACATGTGAATGACACATTTAGAGATTATACTTTATAGTTTTCCACAACTTTTTCTTTAGCATCAAACCGTGCTATTTTGAATTTTCTTTTACATGAACTACAATATTTAAATGTATTGTTGCCATGTATTAAAATCACCTGTCACATACATCAATTTGAAACATGTCTTAAATGATCATAATAGACCAATGGGTAAAACAACAGGCCACAAAAATCACTCCTGTCTTTATGATACAGGAAGGAGAGAAGAAAATAACCCAAGAAGTGACTTCACCTACCATAAGGATCATCTAAAAGGTCATATTTAAATAATAGTAAGTAGTAACAAGTAAAAGGCGAGGAGGACAGCAACATAAAAAAGAAGGGGGAAAGAGAGACTAGTAAAGAAATGTGTGATTGTACTGATCCACCAAAGAGATTTTGTCTTTATTTCCTTTCGTTCTCCTAAATTTTGCAGAAACTTTGTGCTCCCTATTATCTTTTATTTAAAGATTTTAAATGACCAGGCATAAACAATACTTCGCAAAACATCCAGAAAGAGGCCAATATGGATGAAACTATCTCAGACAAGCCGAACAAAGTGCTTGAAAAATCAAAGAGTATAATGTTCATTTTTCTTGGCAAAACCACATATTTTGGACAATTTAGCCAGAAGAAGACAGATTTGAAAACTATAACTCATTATGCTCTAATCTGCAACAGTTTCAGCACATGTTTACATATTATGCAGTGGCCAACAACCAATTTAAAAATGATAATGCACATTGGTGTAAAAAGAACCAAGCAGATATTGAAGGGAAAAAAAATGGTAGGCTACCTGACTGAACAGTTAAGCTACTATGCCACCATGTCCCTCTCCAGTTATTCTGTGCACTAGAATCGTTCCCTGAATAAAATAAAACATTTAAAGCAATGAAATCAGAGACCTCAAAGTCAGGGATTGCGTACTAAATTATGATAGTCATACACCAAAACAAAGGGAGCGAGCGGGATGGAGGGTATGGCAAGGGCCATGGCACCTGGTTAAAATCTTCACAAAAGAAGCTTGTCAAGTATGTTTCACTAGATGCACGGAAATGTACACTCATTGTCCCCTCTTCCTAGATAGTGAAATTGATATCTAGGAAGAGGGGACCATGAGTGTACATTTAACCAGCTATTCAAACAATTTTATTTTTTTAAAATCACATATGCATGTTTGTGTGTGCATGGGCCATGGATGACTAAGTTGCTCCCATGAATTATATTTCAGTAATCAGTAGGCAATGGCTATAAATGACTAGGTAAATAACATGAACAGCAAGAACAATAGAATCCAAGAGCACCTGAAGGACCAACACCATCAAGGAATTGGCAGTGCGGGTTCCAAGCATAGACATCAACCAAATGGCCAAACCTGCTCAAAATACAAAATAATGTAAAAAAGCAGATTCAGAAGAAGTTCAACCATAATACCTGCATCAGTCACTGTTTTTAATGAGACTGAGTCACACTGCATCACCTGTCACCTCCATATCCATGGCTGTTGTCTAGTGGATTGCCACCATAAAGTCGCCCTGGAATAGCATTTCCTAACGAGAAGTGCATGATGTCTACTTCATGGCCATGGCAACTCTTGCTGGTACAAGTATTTGGTGCTTCCTCACATCCACCCATCTTATAACATATGAATTTCTCATTTCAATAAAGTAGATGAGGAAGAGATAAACAAGATATGGAGTATTGAATACGTGGGCTGAAATAAGATAATCTTCAAATTTAACAGCTTACTCTGTGATAAGATGCATTTTCACCAATTTGAAACATGAGAGCGACGGACGGGCACTTGTTGTTGTCCCTGCAGTAGGTGAAAGAAAGAAAAAGGTATGAAGCCTAATATATGCGTTCCCAGTAGAGATGTGTAGTGTTTATGAATCTCAAAGTAGGAGCTGAATTTAAGATCTGAGGTAGGAACACTATTTGAGTTAGATATCAATTTAGGAATAAGGATATGTATTTTAAATGTGATGGTACAGAAAGGTTCCATAATTTATCTCTCTTTTTTATTTAAAATATTAATCCATAGGCTTCATTCTGGTTGTTTTTATTAGAGAAAAATGAAGATAAGACTGTTCATGATAACATATGCAGCTGCAAATTGTTGATAGTAGAAGCCACCATCATTACCGCCAGCTGACTGACACTCATAAACCTGGTCTAAATGCTGGTAAGATTAAATAAAGTAATAGATGTTATCTAAGAGGCTACACACATTATCAATAGAGTCAATATCATTTTTTCCCAAATTTAAAAACATAACCAGGGGGTTGGGTCTATTAACTCTATTTTCTGATGTCAAATGGAACCACAGTTCATCATCTAAACAAAATGCACCTTGAAGAAATGGGCATATGAAACGTATGGTTCAGGGGATCTGATCAAAAGAAATATCAGTATTCTTCACACGAAGTTGGCAAATTTTCCATGGCATTCGTTCAAAAAGTCAAAAAAATAATATAACAATTTTTCAAAGAGAAAAACCATTTACCCAAACCAAAAAACATACCCTTTAGAGTATGCATAGTCCCCATCTACTTGCAACATGAAGAAGACCTCGTTACCATCATGCAAAACCTTCACAAAAAAAAACTAACATCATAATGATAAAGAACGAATGACTTCAAAGCTTAAACAGAAGATCAGGTTCACAAAAATCCATTACAACATAACAAACACCAGTATGTCAGCATGGAAGCAGCAAACTATTCTTGTCGTTCAAAAAAAATACGAACTTGGGGAAAGTAATGCTATGTTTAGGTATCAGAAAGAGGGGGAGAAAAGGAAAGGAAAAGAAATTGACAGGTAAAGGAAGGGAAAAGCTTTGCTAATGGTCCATTACACTTAGATTTTAGCATTACAATTCCTATTTAGTTCCTTGGTCTTTTCCCTTTCTTCTATGTCACCAAATATATACTGGTTGGATTTCTCCCTCATTTATCATCATTTCTTTTCCTTCACATATGAATCATATGATCAGGATTGTAAATACATTTCTTTAATCTTTTACTTTTTTTCTAAACTTCATCATTCCAAATAGACACAATATTATTAAATGTTGAAATTAACAACTGGAAGTTAACACAAGATTCGAAAAGCCAAAACAACCCAATTTATAAGAAATTCACCCCAATTTAAAGCTTAAAATCAGCTAAGCAATATACAATCAATATTATCCAAATTAAAAGTAATAAGATCTCCAACCTTCGAAAACCACAAGTACATAGCTCAAAAATTAACATAATGAATAAATGAAAAATCAATTTCTTAGCTTCCCATTTCCTGGGAAATTCTCAACCACCAATAATCGGAGCAAAAATATATGAAACCGTACCTTAACCGTCATTTTTCCACCTTTGTACTCATTTTCGGCATCTGGGTCTAAAGCAGGTAAGAGAGAGAATTCAAACCCATCAATGTCCTTCCACTCATCGGCGTGGCCGTCAAGGGTGACGATTCCTGGCCGGAACTCGGCCTGTACTCGGACATCCAAGTCCGAGTGGCAGCTCCATTCACCTTTCTCTTCGTGCGAGTTCACGACTCCGATTCGGATTGATCCCAAGATGAATGCAAGTAAGAGGAGGAACCGAAGCATCTTGTGAAGAAAATTCAAAGATTGCACCGAGCCACCAACGACTATGCGTTCGGTTTGTTTGTTAATACTTCACGGGCCCAAATTAGTAAAACTCCTATTTTATTTTGTTTGCACTTTCCTTTTTTATTTTCTCCCATTTGAAAGGGGAAATCAAGAAAAATAAATTATTTTTTATGTAGGCAATATTTTGATAATTTTTCTTCTGAAATTTAATTATATGAAAATTTTGAATTATTTTGTTTCATAATTGCATGTGTTAAGAAATCTGTTTGCATATAATTATGAATGAACTTGAAAACTTAAAGATAATCAAGAACTGCATTAATGTGAAATGAAACCTTACAAAATCACTCGAAAGGTTTTCTGAGACAGTAGTACATTGTAAATAAGAAACATAACCCAAAAAAAAAGAAAATTGACAAAATGAAAAATGCTATGGTACATGGTTTACATAATGTAGTGATTACATAAAATTAATTTCAAAGCAGATCTTTTGGAGGACATTGTTCTTCTGGGTTCCTTACAAACAGAAATATAGAATGCCCTATTTGTTTTAATAGCCTAATATTCCTGTAAATGATACCGGATTGAGAAAACAAATAAGAATGAGATCCCATAAACACGTGCATAATTAGGTAATTAAGAAGTACTATGCATGCATGATCATCTCCAATAAAACCAACACATTAGTTAATCTGGTTTGCTCGAACTCAACAATATTGCAGCTTAATTAGCACATTCAACTGGTCGAATCAACACGACTCAAGTGTGTCCATCTCACGATCACCGCCCCTTCTGATTGACAATCTGTGAGAAGATATCACTGGTACTGTTGTTATCCTCTAATCCCTCTATCTCATCATGCTCACTTCCGAGGCTTAGAGTGTTTCTATGCATTGCTAAGAAATTGTTGTGATCAATCTGCTCGACATTGTCATAATCCACGCTTCCACTCTCCGACGGAACATGCTTGGAGCCCTCAGAATTCGTCTCCAATTGCAGTACAAATTCGAGATTCCATAACACATCGCCCATAGAGGGGCGATCCGTTCCATGATCAGACAAGCATTTCTCAGCTGTCTCAGCAAACTTCTTGAAACACTCGGGGCTTATCTTGCCTTTGAGATGGGGATCCATAATATCCTCCAAAGTTCCTTTTCTTTGACAATGCATAGCATAATCAGCAAGACTGACTTGTTCCTTTGGCAGACTTGGATTTAGAGCCGGCCTAGCGCATAAAACCTCAAAAAGAACAACCCCAAATGAGTAAACATCTGATTTCTCTGTCAATTGTTGCCTCCTGAAATATTCAGGATCCAAGTACCCAAAGCTACCCTTTACCACAGTGCTAACATGGCCTTGATTCATGTTAGGACCTGTTTTAGATAGCCCAAAATCAGACACTTTGGCTACCCATTTATCATCAACAAGAATATTGGTAGTCTTAACATCCCTGTGAATGATCGTGTACTTAGCCCCAGTGTGAAGGTAATGCAGTCCCCTTGCTGCACCGATACAAATTTCCAGCCTTTGCTTCCAAGAGAGAGTGATTTTGTTGTTCTTATAAAGATGCTCCCTCAGAGTTCCTTTCCCCATGTAATCATAAACCAATGCCATCTCATTGCCCTCTTCACAATACCCAATAAGGGACACCAAATGCCTGTGCCTCAACTTCGAAAGCATCTCGATTTCGGTTTGGAACTCGTTAATTCCTTGTTCTGAAGAAGGATTTGATCTTTTAATCGCCACCATCACATTCCCATCAACAACACCTTTGTAAACTTTTCCAAAACCACCAACACCAATAACATGGGAATCGTCGAAATTCTTGGTGGCCTGTTTGATTTCTGCCAAGGAGAAATACCTACAATTGCAAGCTGCATCAGATGAAATGGTGGTGCTACCATGGCTTTTGCCCGAGATTGTAGATCTGCTAGCTGAAGTATGGGATTGCCCGTAAAGGGGCAGCCAGCTAGACACCGAGTCGTTCCCTGGATATCTCTTCTTCCTATTATAAGCAGCCAAGACTATGACAGCGGCAACCCCAAAAGCAGCAGCACCACCAGCAGCTCCACTAACTATCGTGGCAGTGTAACTTTTCTTAGGAGCAAATTCCTTTGTGTTGTGATCAGCCTGTTGCTGTTTAAGCATCAAATCAGACATCTCGGGGTTAGGCCCTGCCAAGTTCCCCTTTGTATCTCCAACCTTGAATATCTCCATTCCATTTAGCATTGCATCATAATATTCAGGCTTTGTGCTCACATTGGGGTGAAGTGCCACCCAAATGTCATTATCTCCATGTCCTTTATCGCTCACACGTATTGCATAATCACTTTTCATGGGATGACTCACACCTCCTGACATGGGTATTATATCCACCTGATTTGCTGCAGTTTGATTGTTGATGTATATCTTAAACACCCTTTGATTGGCGAATTGGTCTATATAGTCACAAAAATGAAACCTCACAATATAGGTGAAGTTAGCATGCGCCTGAAATATCCATGTAAGGTTATACTTGGTGTTGATTTGTGCATCCGGACCCATAGTCCTTGAGGTGCTGTACACCTCAAGAGGAGCCAATGCATTCGGAAATCCCTGGAGACTGATGGTCTTGTTCGCCTCATTTGTGACCCCACTCGAGGAACCATAAATATAAGGAGAGTCGTCGTACCAACTCCTCATTAGCCCACCAGAATCATTTTGGGGTACAACATATTGTCCGCCTACATTTAATCTGTACATTGTCTCCAGGCTAGCTTTCGTAGCCTCCACCGTGGCTCCTGAATCACTTGCAAACCCCACGATTGTGGTCTGGTCGTCGAACATTTCTTGGGCTTCAATCACCTCAATACCATTGACAAAGGCAAAGCTACCACTGTAGTTATCAGAAGGGTTAAATGTAAGTTTAAGTTCATTCGATTCCGAGGTTGCCAATATGTATTCTTTGACAATGTAAGATTGTGACAAAGCCAGGCATGTTGTTGAAGCGCTGAAGTTATTCAAAAGGGTCAATTTATCGGTTACAACCGAGAAATACGAGTTTGAGATATTCAGATTTGGGTATGTAGATGGGTAAAAATGCATCCGGAGGAAAATCCTGTTGCTCCCATTAATAGCAAATTTATATGAGGTCTCAGCATGGAAGATTCTTGCCGTCATATATGGGATTTGGGATGGGAGCGAAGCATCTTGTTTCTCAGCATTGGATTCCGCGGATTTATCCGAATTCACCAGGTACTTTGAATCAGGCTCCCATTTTCTGCCATCGGCACCAGTGCCACCTTTCGGGTCGCCGCATGTCAAAATATACTGGGCAGATTTTGCATAAATGGGACTGGAAACAACAAAGAGATATACAAGGAAAAATATATTTCTGAAACTGGAATGCATGGCGTACAGGAAAACAAATGAGCCGGGCTGAGGATTTCCTGTACGCCTAAAAAGTGACCTTTTTTTCTTGCTAGGCAGTTTTGTTTGTGTGGGGTTAAGTTAAATCATTTATTGGCAGCCAAGGAGGAGAATGGGAGTTGACAGGAGCCAAACGGGAAAAATTAGTTAAGGAATAAAAGAAATATGTGTGTTGGATATGTTTTTTTGTTTCCTTTGTTTTTTCCTCTCCCTCTCTCCTGATTCTCTGTTTAGGCAATTGGTGGGTGGGAAAATGAATGAATCAGAGTTAAAATAGTGGTTGGTATATATGGATGGATGGTTATTGTGAAGGAAGGTGGCGGACTGAAAGTAAAACCGGGTTTTTTGCATTTCATTGCTTTCTAACCATATTTTATATTTGACTCATAAAATAATAGTCTTCCGTTACTTAATACAAGGTGTTCTAGATAAATATTTTTGTTCTTTAATATAAATCGATTTTAAATAAACATTAATTATTTAATTTTTAATATTACCCCAAGTGTTAAATACTATAACTTTGGTTCTCTCATTATTATCTGTCCAATAAATAACACTCTCTTTTTTCAATATAAGGACAATATAGATTATTGATATTATATTTAATGTTTTACAATTATTTTCTTAATACGTATGCACAACTCTAAAACGACTTATATTAAAGAACGGATGGAGTAAGTTATTACTCAATATTTGACTTATTGAGCCCTTTTTTTTTCTTCTAGGCATATACAGATTTGCAAATATATACATTTATTAACTTTTTGTTTATTTATGATTTCCTTCAATATTAATAGTATGGTAAAATATTGTGGCTATGATTTAATTATTAAAATATGTTCTAGTAACTTTAATATGCTCTACAATCACTTGCCCCAACAATCTTAACAAAACATTACTCACCATTTGAACTTTTGACTCTCTTTTTTATTTATAACACATTAAGGTTTCAAATCACACATTTAGATTTAATTTTTACGATCAATTTTCTAATATTAAATGTTATGGTAATTTTTTGTTATTATAATGTAACATTATTTTTTTTAACAACTTTCAAGTGTTGTATATAAATTTAATGTACATAACAAAATTTAAACGAGGCTCGTATTTTTAGACTGATAGAATACTAGAATATTAAATGAAATTTTTTGTATACAAAATGTTTGTCTAGGAGTAGTTAGTATTATTAACATCATAATGGAAGAATAATGCTACTATCACATAAATATAATGATATAATTCTCACATACTGTGAGGTGACAGTATATAATATATTGTTGAATTAAGTGAATTATGTCAATAACAAATTATATACTGTCACGTCAATAATACGTGAGAATTATATAATTGTTTTATCTGATAATAACATGACTTATAATGGAAATGGTATCAACGGAGTTTCTGGTCACAAATTTATACCTGGTACAGAGCAAAATATTCAGGAAAGAAAAAAAAAATTTAAGAAAAAGAAAAAAACAAAAAAGGACGGGGATCAAATATTAAGTAGCTAAAACCATAAGCCTTCCCGCATCGGCATCTCTGTGACAAATACATTTGCACTATAACGACTCCATGTGGAGTTGAAGTTGAACGTCAGATCTATTTCACCGAAAGCAATCTTCTCAAATCAAACTAGAAACTAGCAATGACGCTTATGGATTATCTACTTGTTATTACGAGCTTATTCATAATACTCAATCCAATCACAAACGCTACTGCTGATTCGATCCAAGGCTGTGGCGGATTCGTCGAGGTGAATCCTACTTTTTATTTCAATCGTCCATCCAATCAATTTAATTAAACCTGGTGAAATTTGTACTTAGATCTTAGTTTTACGAATGATTATTTTCAATGGCGTGCATTAATCTGACCTTGAATTTTTGTGCTGTAGGCGAGTTCGGCTTTGATCAAGTCAAGGAAGCCAACTGATGCTAAATTAGACTATTCGCATATCACGGTATGAATTTCAATTGCTCCATGATTATACTGTACTTCTCTACAAGTAGCTGCTGTTTCTTTTAATTTCGTTATTTTATTTATTTTTATAATGGTTGATTTTATTTGTCCTTATTTCATCACACCAAACTTTTAGGGACACATTTGAATTATAAACTTCTTTCAAATTAATATAAATGGTCCAGTCACATTTTATTTAAACTAGACCCTGGATGTTTTGTGCATAGTAATCTGGTGATGCAGTATTTCAACAATTAGAAGTCAGCATTTGCAAGCATATTTTTGAATAATATATTTAGAAGTAACCACTTAGTCATGTCTGGTCAGTTGGTTTATTCTTGTATTGGTTGGATTGCTATGGTTCAGTTAAGGTGCATCTTATTTATGCCCTTGATTGTCCCACATTTTCTGAAACAATGAAGAAGGAATACTGTTTCTACTCTATTATCTCTTTGTTGTAATTAGATTCATGTCAATGGGGCAATGCTTTGATATTTGGTATGGTGAACTAAAATATTCCTGCTTGTAACTTATAATCTTTTGGTAATCATTATAAACCAAATTCCTGCTGCTTATGTTTACAAAAAAACTATGCTGCTATATGAGCTGATTGTGGCCTTTACAAAACTGTAGGTTGAGCTTCGCACAGTTGATGGGTTGGTGAAGGATAGAACACAGTGTGCTCCAAATGGCTACTACTTCATTCCTGTTTATGACAAGGTAGTTTTCTGTAAATTCTGCATTAACTAGCCCATGTTGTATTTCATTTCCTTGAACAATCTTTCAAAAAATTCACTACCTCTGGTGGGTATTGTTCTATACTAACTCCAGAACAACTAAATAGAAACCACAAACAAAAATCTTGCCATGAGATCACCTCTGGCGGGCTGCTGGCTTGGGTCGATATATTTACATGTGTGTATGTATCATGTATGTACGTTGTATGTCCAAATGAAGAACCTTTCTTTCTGTTATATGAACTTCTTGAAAAGGACTGTCCTTCGAAAATCAAGACAACAGATGGCGTGATTTTTAAATAATTCTGATCTTATCCATTGATCATATTGAATTCATGATTTCCGTTAACCGATTGAATTTTAAATTGGAACTCATGCTTCCAATGAAGGGAAACATATTTGTCTGTATGACTAATCAATCTACGAGTAAGGACAGGAAGAGCCACTTATTGCAAATTTTGCAGAAATCGAACAACTGTCCCTTTCCACTAGGATGGGCTTTGGATTTACTCGGAGTCGTGAACTTCAAACACGGATTGATAAGTGGTTGATTATATACCGTCGGTAAGAAAATCTTGATAGATTGAGTAAATACTTAACTTTCAATAATTACATACTTAAGGTTGAGTGGTTGATGAGGGGCATCAGATGAGAGATTATATTCCTTGAATCATAAAGGTTTGAAAGCTGATGCAGTAAGAGGAAAATATATAAATTATTTGATTCACAAAAAGAAAAATATCTACAGGAAAGGATATAACTGCATATGGAACCACAGTCCTGAACAAATTTTTATGGACTCTTGTTGATGACCTATTCATGATATTTTTTTAGGTGTTTTTCTGATAACTTGAGCGATGGGAGGTTTAATTCCAAGACCTAATGATCTTGAGAGTGGTTTCACAACCACCAATTGTCACTTAGTCTGACTTAGAGATGCCTGTCCATGAGTTGCTCAAAAAATATTCCAACCCTACCCATGCCAGAAAGTTTCTGGTTGATTGCCAATGCATTTAATTAGCTTGTGATTCTTTTAGCTCACCTATAATTTCATGCACTTTTCCGATGTAAATTGCTTCTGCTGCAGGGTTCTTTTGTGATTAAAATCAAGGGGCCTGAAGGATGGTCATGGGACCCAGATCAAGTAAGTTACTTGGTTGTTATTACCTATCTCTATTTCAAGTATACTGCTTCTTTCTTCTTTTCTTTTTGACAAGTGGCTTTTATATTTTGTAAATACAGTTACCATAGAGTCTGACACAAAACAATGCTTTTTGTAGGTTCCTGTTGTTGTAGATCACACTGGTTGCAATGCCAATGAAGATATAAATTTTCAGTTCACAGGGTCTGTCCAATTTGATTCATGTTATACTCTGTCTCTCTCTCTCACACTCTGTAACATTACTACGTTATTAGTCTTGTTTAGTTTGTGTTGTCAATTTTATTTGTACTATGTTATATGTATTATGAGTTCTTGAATTCTATGTGCTCTAGATTTTATTGCCTGGATAGCTTGTCTGAAGTATTACCTTTCCAGGTTCACTATATCAGGAAGTGTTGTGGGAACTGTTGGCGGGGAGAGTTGTTCCCATAAAAATGGTGGTCCGTCAAATGTAAAAGTTGAGCTTTTGTCTCCCACTGGTGGTATTGCATCTTCTGTTTTAACATCCACAGATGGAAGTTACTCTTTCACAAACATTATTCCAGGTTTGAAGCTTCCTTGCCACTTGACTAAAGATCATTGCATACGCGTTATGCAAAAAGTTTCCTAGCACGAGGAACTCATTCAACCATCAATTTGTATTATGTTAATATGTCATGCATAATACTCGGGGATGATTGTGTACTGTGTAAGAGAAAGAAAAGACTTTCTATAATTGTTTTAGAATTTTTGCCTTTCCAATCATCATCTTTTTGTTCTTAATTTTTTTTTGTTCTTCCACTTTTATTCGTTAAGACCTTCTGTTCTTATGGCTGTTATAAAATTATTGTAGTTAGACTCATGATATATTTGGTGCAATAGTTTTGCAAGTTCTAAAAATAGCTTTTTGAATGTAGGAAAGTACAATTTACAGGCTGCACATCATGATTTGAAAATTGAAGTCAAAGGTTCCACAGAGGTTATATGAATTTATGCTTGTTTTTATTTATTTACTTTCTATGTATTTCCTTTCTGCTTCATTCGTCTCTCTCTCACTCTCTCATTGTTTGGGATGCAACTACATTCTTCGTTCTACTAATATTCATTCAACACATCTTATAGGTGGAATTGGGATTTGGAAATGTTGTAGTTGATGACATTTTCTTTGTCCCAGGGTATGACATTCGTGGACTAGTAGCTGCTCAGGTGATAATCTTCTCTAATCTTTAGTTATTATGCCGCATAAGCGCATTATTTTTATGTTTCTCCTTGAATACATGTTTCTACTATGTCAAATTATCCTCTTAGTTTTGACTAATATTACCCACCATATAATAATCAACATTCCATAACTTAAATAATCTGTTCTACTTGTTAAGTTTTTGAGGGACCAACATTTTTTTAAAGTTGCATAATAATTAATTTATTCTTTTGTTAGAGAAATCCAATTTAGATGTTCCATATTAGGTTCTTTTGTCATATTATGTCCTTTAAATGGAATGTACTGCAGTGGAGTATATTATTTATATTGAATAAATATGAATTTTTGTTCGTTCTGAAAGTAATTTTTTGTGGTATCCATTTGCATTCAAATAAAGTTAATGTATAATTTACTGTCCAATTTTATGTAGGGAAATCCTATATTGGGAGTTCACATATATTTATTCTCGGATGATGTCTCGGAGGTTGATTGCCCCCAGGGTTTTGGCAATGCCCCTGGGCAGAGCAAAGCTCTCTGTCATGCTGTATCTGACGCGGATGGAGTGTTCGCATTCAAGTCTATACCATGTGGTAATACTTTATGCTTTCCTTTATGCATTGTAGTCCATTTGGTTGGCTTATGCAACATTCCACTTGATGTCTGATGTTTTCGTTTTCGTCCTTGTTTTAGCAGATCTTGTAAACCTATTCCCTATCTATTTCCCAATATAAAAATTCACCATGTGTATCCTTATCCATGGCCTTTGAATGCACTGAAATCTATGTTGGAACTTCAAATTAATGCTATTTCCTTGTAAGTTTCAAATGTGTTCATATGGGGTCCTTACCTTTTTAGTTGAGTTTAAACTCTTCCATAAAATTTGCTTCAAATCTATAAGCTCACTTGATGACCGTGAAAATGATTGTTTCAGTGAAATTTGACTTTGTTTCGACTCTTGCTTAACTTTTTGAGACGTTAATAATGTTATGAAACAGTTGAAAGTTCAGATTGCCCTATGCCCTGGGTATGATATCCATTTTCAATATCTTGTTGTTAGACACTGAGCATAGATGCATAATCAATGAAGCCTTTTTAATTTGTATCCATTTTTCTGCCAGTTGTTTTGAAGATGTATTTATCTGATTTATTATCACCTTGTTGTTTTGTGAAATATTTACAGGGGTTTACAAGCTAATACCTTACTACAAGGGTGAGAATACCGTGTTTGATGTTTCGCCTCCATTCTTGTTTGTGTCAGTTCAGCATGATCATGCAACAGTCCCTCAAAAGTTTCAGGTACACTATTGCTTGCTTCTTGAGGGATAGGTGGCCTCTTACTTTTTTGCTATATAATTTTGAAAGCATTTCTGCTGTATGCTTGATTCTAGCCTACTAGATATCTATTTAGGAAGTATGATGCCTATTTAGAATTTATTTCTAAAATGTTTGATCTCATATTGGTGCATTCTCTTTATTAGTATAACCAGATAACGTACCTTTTATGAAATTTGAGAAAATTGGCAGTGTATGCAATATGAATAACATGCACAAACTGAGTTCAAGAGAGGGACGAAAAGACACTCCATGGACTTCTGGTTGGAGTGGTACTGGTGGTAGTAAGAGGTGGAAGGAGGAAGGGAGTGGAAAAAACACTCCATGGATAGTGGTGACTTTCTTGGTGTTTCTTCACAATGTCATTCAATTTTTTAGTAAGACTAATGAGTTTTGTTAGTTTTGTGTATGTTAGCTTTTGTGAACAAGATATATGACTATCAATTGTAAGAAAGGGCTTCATGCAGTGGAATTCATGCCAGTTACCACGATCGACCTTATTGTAGTTCTAAGGTGTCTTCATACGTGCAAGTGTGCAACTAATATAGTACTTCTTAATTTTAATTGATCTTGCCATTTGCTTGAGCTCCACATCTTTTTACAGTTATATTACGTCATTTTAGTATGCCATGCTTGTTTTTATGAATTTTATTAATGGTTTACGAATTCTTCATCTGTATTCTATAAAATATTATTTTTCGCAGGTCACTGGATTTTCTGTTGGGGGTCGTGTAGTTGATGGAAATAATAGGGGAGTGGATAGTGTAAAAATTATAGTGGATGGTCATGAAAGGTCTATTACTGATAAAGAAGGATATTACAAGCTTGACCAGGTAAACTTCTTTTCACGCTCATAGTAACCAAAGAGTGTCTTGTCAAATATAACAGCTCAAGGTTTCTCATCTCTCGCATTCATTATTTTCTGTGTCCTAATTTGGCTAATCAGCTACTTGATTTGGTATTGTCATCTTTATGTAATGTTGATTGTGCAGTTTGGTTTTGTTTTGTCTGTATGATTTATTTTTTGGGACTCATTTCTTACTAAACTAAGCATAGTATCCTCATAACATATCCATGACATTTTTGACAATCTTTTTGATCCCCTTGATCTCTCTTGATTTTCAATTTGTTCAAGCCATTACCCTTCTATAGTTTTTGTTTATTGAACTAGACAATTACAAATTCTTAAAAATCTTTTTATTTTATTCTGGAACTGTCCGTATTATCTGTTTCTTGATACTAAGAATTCATCTTAACATTTTAATTTCATGTGAGCTCCTGGTGTGGACATATGGCCGGTGAAAAATCATTGGTGGCATTTCTCATCGATTCGTCTGCCTTCATAATTTTGGCCAGTCATTGGAATGAAACAATTAAAATAATAGATGCAAACACTTTGAACATGAGAATTTTAAGAAGTTACAACTTATTAAGGGGAATGATGCAAGCCAAGTTCTAAATTGCTAGTACACATGCTCTTTCATCTTTATGATCATCCCAATCACAACCTGCTTTATGCATTTGTCCTGTTTTTTAACTCTTGATACTTTATCATCAACATGTGTTGAACTAAATCCCCGCTCCCCCCTGGAGGATAATTCTTCAGTTTCTTTTTGCTAATCATTGTACTTCCAAATTTAAATTGCTGCTTGGGTTTAATAACTTTTATTCTCCTGGTTCTTTTAGATTTTCATTTTTGTGTTATTATTTAATATTCTCTAGGTGACATCTAAACGCTATACGATAGAAGCAAAGAAGGAGCATTACAAGTTTGACAAACTGCATGATTTTATGGTAAAGCAAATCTAAAACTTTCAGTTATTTATGACAAACTGAGTGAGTCTTTACATAATAATTCTACTAGTAATCATGTTGAGTGACTTAGTTGTACATTCATCCTCTTCTCTCTCTCTCTCACACACACACACACACTTCTTTATTGATTTGTTAGGTTCTACCAAACATGGCTTCGGTTGTTGATATCAAAGCAATCTCCTATGAAATCTGCGGCTTGGTACATACAGTTGCTTCTGGTTATAAGGCAAAGGTGATTTTTTTTTTATAATATTTTATTCTTTACTCAAATCTATTCAGCATGTTATCTCTATAAGATGCACATAGTGCGTAAGATACATGTGATTGAATGTGCATTGTCAGAGTACAGGAGGACTGATAAGAGTAGAGTGGTGGCGGAAGGGAGTTATTTTTGTTTGGTAAATCAGTCCAAGGGTCTTTGTAAAATGATTCTGAGGTAGGAATTGTGGTGGTAGGGGAACGGGTGCCTTGGTTTTCTCTTGGAGGTAGATTGTATATAGTGTAGATATATTAAGTTAGGACTTTGGAAACATAATTATTGAATTATTAGATTTTTATTTGGATAATTAATTAAAATATACAATGTAGGTTTCTTTGGTCAATTATTAAGGTAAACATTTGAATTTAGGGTTGATTTATTCGGTTAGGACTCTAAGAAGATAATTTTTATATTATTAAATTTTTATTTAGGCAAGTAATAAAATTATATATTAGGATTTATATATATTGATCTTTGATAATCTAGAAAATGAATTTTCTTACTAATTTAGTAAGAAAATTCACGGCCAATATTAACACGATTAAATCGCATACGTGATAGGTTAAGATTTCAAGTTTTAATGAATTTTAATTTAAAAAGGATAGTAATATAGTAGGACACTATTAAACAAGGCAATAGCAGAACCAAGTGTAGAGCGGAATCAAAATCAAGTTTGTGCTTTTAATTACATAGTTGATAGTAGATATGACTGGAGGAGGTGGTGTGCCGGTAGGGATTATGGTTGTGATTGTAGTGGAAAATGGCTTGATGGCTTTACTGCTAGGTGAGCATGGCGGCAATGGGAGACTGGTGGTTGTTTCTTGTTTACCATTTGAGTTCAGAGTGAGTCTGTAAAATCAGATGAGAGTTTAGATACTGAATTTGAAGGCTTCTCTCTCTCCTCTCCAGTAGAATAGGGAGCGGATCGGGGGCAAGGGTATAAATATTCTTTATGTAGTTATGTTTTACAACAATTGTTTGAGGATAGCAACACTCGTTTTGTTTATTGTTTCAGTTATTTGCTAGACATGATATATTCATTGCTTGCACGGGCAATTTATGTTACACTATTTGTGATATGTGTTGAAGTCTATAATGCTCTGTTTGCGTCTTTATATCCTTCTATTTATTATATTATGCATGAATATTAGGTGGCTTTGACTCATGGACCGGAGAATGTTAGGCCTCAAGTGAAACAGACTGATGATAATGGTAATTTTTGCTTTGAGGTATGTTGGTACATGTAGATCTTCTGCTGCTTCTTAATGCTTGTCTCAGCTTGTGTTGTATTGTATATCCTTACAATATCCTCGTAAAAGTTTTTACAGTTCCATGAAAGCATGCCTTGTGGTGTTCAAGTAATTGATTTTTATCAACTCTAAACTACTTATAATTTTTTCAATTATTTAATAAGGTATTGTGTGGGTTGATGATGTCACAGTGTTACCTCCTTATAAAGTTTAATGCTTATATATTCCTGTAACTGCTGGTATATGTTTAATTTATTTATTAGGAATATCTTGTTGTATATCCTCTCTCCATTGCAACATGCATTTGGCATACCAACTTATTTGTTAGGCCAACTTGTTCGTCAGGATAAACATATAGACATTTTTTCTTCCTGCTAGATGTTGCACTTAATTTTACTTTCTTTTAAAATAACTGGATCAGTGGGATGCAAGTCCTGCTGTGAAAGCATGCAATTTCTCTTCTTTTGCTTTCCTTCTGAATATTTTGTCGATTTTGTCGTTCAAGTTCAAATGGAATCTATCATTGGTTTTTATGTTTTTTAACTTTCTTAGTTTGATATGACGAGCTTGATGGGGCTTGTTCTAACTTCTAAGTTTGTACTAGTTCTTAGCAGTTGAAATATCCCTAAGTTGTTTAACAGAAGTAGAACTGTCATGCAAGAAATGAAGAATCCATAGTATAATAAGGGGGAATGTAGATTTTGTTGTTATGTTGGTTCATCACATAAATTAATCAAATGATGAGCATTGCCAGTGTTCTAAAAATCCTCGCTTAGGCGCTAGGCCCCCACATGGCGCCCCGCCTAGGCGCTAGGCCCCTCCTGGCTCCCCTCTTAGGCGCTAGGCTCTCCTGGCACCTCGCCTAAGCCTAAGGCGACAAAAAAATTCATCCCGAAAATTAGGTGGGGACTAGGCGGAGAGGTTTTTTTAATTTTAATAACTACCCAAACCAGATCGTGATATATTTATTTTTCTAATGATTTACCATATTCATAATACAGTTTGTAGCATATCAAATCACAACAAGAAGTGAACAAAATCAAGTTAAAATGGATAACTTTATTATAGTTGTAATTTTTTGAACTTGTGTCAACTTCAAATTATATAAATGATGATACATTTATAATATTTAGTTTAATTCAATATAATTCTTAAATTTATATTTAGTTTCTTAAGTTTTAATATTGAAATGAATTCTTGAAATTTTAAATTATATTATTTAATAGCAATCTTGTTTATGAATAAAACTAATACGTTAAAGATATGTTTGAACTTTGAACAATTGCATGTTTGTGTTTGAACTTTGACATTGACAATATGGATATGTGTTTGAACTTTAAGTAAATGCCTTTATTATCTTTATTATAGATTGTTTTACTTCATATTATTGTTTTGTTTGGATAAATGTAAGATAAAATATTAAAATTGGCTTAAAATAAAAAATTTCGCATAGGCCCCCTAGGCGCTAGGCCCCCTTGGCCTCCCGCTCCCGCCTAGCGCCTTTTAGAACATTGAGCATTGCACTTTACTACCTTAGCTGCATAACCGAATATTTAATCTCATTGTTAATCAGGTTCCACCAGGTGACTATCGATTGTCATCATTTGCTGCCACGCCTGAGAGTGCTCCAGAACTTTTATTCTTGCCACCTTATGTTGATGTCAATGTTAACAGGCCATTATTAAATGTTAAATTCCATCAGGTAATTTAAAAACATGCAGGCGGCTCTTGTTGATTGATTCCAGTTTAGTCCTCTGCCTTTATATAATTGTAGTTTTTCTTATCCAAATTGTATCCTGTAGTCCTTTGGCATTAATTTTGGCAAGAAACCTATTTTAAAGTGAGAATGTTATTAAGTGGATCATTATATCATTATTATTATCTTAAAAACAATTTGTTACAAATCAACTTCAGATTTATTCAAAACTTATGAAGTATAATTAAGGAAATTAACAGTCTACTATCTTGTTTATGTCAAAGTATGTGTTGCTGGCTATTAAAATGTGCAGCTTCATATTATTAAGTCTGATGAATATATAAATTATTCTTTTTTGGCATAACTTCAGGCTCAAGTTAATGTTATTGGCTCAGTCACGTGCAAAGAGAAATGTGGCTCATCTGTTTATGTTACACTCGTAAGATTGAGTGGTAGCAGTAACAAAGAGAGAAAGACAGTTAGTTTGACTGATCAGAGTAGCGAATTTTTGTTTCCTAATGTCCTTCCTGGGAAATACAGGCTGGAGGTACTTTTCTTATCTTTTGCATTCTAATCTTCCCCTGAATTTTGTTTATGACCTATAATTTATTTTTTCATGCCGAGGGACAGCAATCATGTAAAAGTGAGCTTCAAATACCTTAAGTTTTCCCTCCTATTAACTGAGAAGACTCCCTTACTACATTTATTTTTTTGGTAATGTCATTGTATTATACTTCGAGTGTAGGTTTTCTTTTTATAAACCCTCTTCATATGGTTGTAGATAGCTGACATACGATGGAATTACTTCTCTCGCAATTTTATTGTTTTGAATTATGTAATATATTATATATGTGATGAGATGAGGTTTAGGCAATTTGAGCTGACAGATAACATAGGAAGGACACTTTGTACTGAGATTAACCTATGAGGTTCTTACTCCGACTCAATTTGAGTGTCTTCCTTTCCTTATTTGGAAGACCCAAAATATGTGTCATGGTTGAAGTAATGTAATAGATAAAGTTGTGGAGCCTACCATGTGGTATGATATATGTGATCAGAATTTAGCCTTTTATTTAAATTTTTTATAAAAACTATTGTGCCATTTGACCATGACATTAAAATCGGGTTGGTGGGAGTATTTGTCAACATGACGTTGGGGTTGGTGGTGGCCAGCCAAGTTTGAATGCTTATGACAAGGTGTCGCCTTTAGTTACTTTGATACTGTGCAAGAGTGGTAGGTGAATAGTTCATATTTTTTTCCTCTAAGTGGTAGGTCAATAGTTCATAGTTACTTTCTGCATCCCAAAGATTTCACTAGATTGATAACATGTGCAAGGCACAAGCTGATTTTAAAAATGGCATATTTCATTTTATATAGGATAGAAAAATTATTAAGTATATTTCTAAATTATTTCATGAATATTTGTAAAGCATATAGATGTATGTAGCTCAAATTATTATTTATATTTTATACATGCGTGCATGTTTATATACTCGATCATCGTATATATTTCATAGGATACGAAGAGCTTACACATTGTATAAAAAATGGAGAATCTTGAATAATGACCTCGGTATTGACCCGTGACCAACCAAAATGACTTGGTAAAATTACAAAATTATTACGAGTCGACTCAAGATAAGATCTCTTAATGCCTTGTTATATTTAGTTATTGATGCTTTAACACGACAAATAGTTTAAGACAGGAAATTTGACCTATTTGTTCCTTATATACCCTCCTATATGTGGTCTACATATGTCTACCTATACTTTTAAAAATCGTAAAATATTTTATTCATCTTAAAAACGCATTAGTTTGTAACAGTATCAAGCATTTTGTTTGTTTATGTTTATTTTTTATTTTTTGATGGATGAGTAGCTTTGATTGAAAAGTTAAATACTTTCTTTTCAGTTGTTGACTTACTGGTGACTCCTTAAAAGCTCTATCTAGTTAATTGACAAGCTCAAACACAATGCATATGTACACGTAATATTGTCTTCTGACTAAATGGTGGTGTAACACCATGTCTGAGTTTATGCAGTTATGTTGGTGTCTCCTCTCTATTAACTTCAGAACAGTGTTCTAAAAATCCCCGCCTATGCGCTAGGCCCCCCCTTGGCACCCCGCCTAGACGCTAGGCCCCCCTGGTGCCTCACCTAGGCCCAAGGCGTCAAAAAAATCCCTCCAGGAAATAAGGCGGGGTCTAGGCAGAGACTTTTTTTTTTTTTAATAACTATCCAAACCAGATCTTGATATATTTATTTTTCTAATAATTTACCATAGTCATAATGCAAACTGTAGCATATCAAATCATAACAAGAAGTGAACAATATCAAGTCAAAATGGATAATTTTATTATAGTTGTAATTTTTTGAACTTGTACCAACTTCAAATTATATAAATGATGATACATTTGTAATATTTATTTTAATTCAATATAATTCTTAAATTTATGTTTAGTTTCTTAAGTTTTAATATTAAATTGAATTATTGAAATTTTAAATTTTATTATTTAATAGCAATCTTGTTTATGAATAAAACTAATACGTTAAAGATATGTTTGAACAATTGAATGTTTGTGTTTGAACTTTGACAATATGGATAAGTGTTTGAACTTTAAGCAAATGTCTTTATTATCTTTATTATAGATTGTTTTGCTTTATATTATTGTTTTATTTGGATAAATGTAAGATAAAATATTAAAATTGGCTTAAAATAAAAAATTCCGCCTAGGCCCCCCGGACACCCGCCTCCCGCCTAGCGCCTTTTAGGAAATTGCTTCAGAACCACATCAGAGCTTTTGAATTCCTAGTAATTAGTTAGTTAATAAATAAACCCTCCTAGAATTAGTTATTTCTCTTAGCCAAACTCACAACATTTGCAACATCAAAAGATGCTTCTACTTCATTGAATTATAGTTACCTCTGTGACTTTCTTAGTCTTACAATTGCTGCTGTTCTTTTTTAGGTCAAACACCAGTCTCCAGGAATTTCTGAAGATAAATGGTGCTGGGATCAAAATTCAATCAATGTGGATGTTGGCACTGAGGATGTGAAAGGGATTTTCTTTGTTCAAAAGGGTTATTGGGTCAACATTATTTCCACTCATGCCGTGGACGCATACCTGACTCAACCAGATGGTTCCCATGTGAACTTGAAAATTGAGGTTATCTTTGTTCAATAAAACAAACTCTCAATTTTTATCCCCCCCCCCCTCCCTCTTCCCATAGGATTCTGTACTCATTTCATGGAACGCCATTTTGTTCTATTCTTGCATATAAAATTGCAGAAAGGTTCTCAACGCATCTGTATAGAAACTCCAGGAGTGCATGAACTTCATTTTGTGAACTCGTGTATATTCTTTGGTAGCTCGCCAATGAAAATTGATACATCTAATGCTTCGGTATGATGCTTGTGAATTTTAAGTTGCTCTTCGATTATGTCTTATATTTACTAGTACTTCCATTTCCATTCTGCATTTCCTGTTTTACTAGTTATTTTCTTGTTTCTGTAGCCTTTCCATCTAAAAGGAGAAAAATATCTCCTGAAAGGACAAATCCTTGTTGAATCAAGCTTACTCACTGGTGTAGACCAAGATGGCACTATATTTGTGGACAGCTTAAATAATGAGGGTACTGTTGTTGATAGTACTAATGCTAGACTCCTAGGTGATGCAAATGGTCAATCAAGTGCTGCTGTATATGAGTATTCAATATGGGCCAATCCTGGAGAAAAACTTACATTTGTTCCTTGGGACTCAAGGTACATGTATCATAATTTTTTTCCTTTGTAATAATGTATAATTTCCGGTTTCATTTTCCTGTGGTTAAATTTTTTCCTATCCATTACATCTATGTATATTTTTCTATCCCATTTTACTGGGAGTTGGGAGTGGAGAATTCTTTGGCTTAAGAAAATGAGCTTAATTATATTTCATGCACATGCATTTTCGGTAATTAATTTGAGCACTTTATAACTCCACCCAGTTAGATGTTACCTTTGGTTGTAATTGAGATATTTTCTAACGTTTCACTCTCAAAAGTACAACCTATCTGGAATAATGTTTACTCCTTATTTTTATCCTGTGCTGATGTATTCTGTACCTTATTTTGGACCTATGCATTGTAAATCTGTAAGATTTGATGTTTGGTAGAGTAGAAAATGTCATTCTCTTGCTCAACTTATTCTTCTATATCTTAGAATCTGAGTTAACTTAACCTTGTTCACCTAAAATTTCACCTAATTTTTTTTCCATTCTGACATAACCTTGATATAATTTCTCAGGTCCTAATCTTGTTTTGTTTGTTGAAGCATAAGATTGTAAGTACTGTACTATTCTAAATGAATTGTCACAGAAGGCTTTAGTGTTGGAGTGCGGTCTCACAGTTTCTTTCTTTTGGAAAAATCTAGAGGATGTTAGTAATTCTATATAGATAAAAAAGTTTGCAAAGACTATATCCTGTTATAGTTGTGGATGGTAGAAAGTGAGAGGCAGAACAGTTGGAACCTCCGGCCCCACCTGAATTTGATATCCATGTGGCGTTATGTTTTTAACCTGATAATTAATGTTTGGTGCTCCTTCATTCTAAAGGTCTGAATTTCCACATTGAAACTGAATTAGTGCTATATTTGATATTTCCTTGTATATCTAGTGGTTAACTACATTTTTTTTCTTTCTTTATCTTGATCATCTAGAGACTTGGGTCTTTCTCAATTCTTTTGCTTCTATTGATGCACTATTACTATAATCCTTTAACCTGGTTCTGTTATTTTGCAGTAATAAGGGGGAAAAGAAAATTTTGTTTTATCCTAGACAACATCAAGTAAGCACGGTGGAAGTGTTGGCTTGAAAAAGTTGGTGTTTTACTTGTCAAACTTCTTTAATATAATATTCTCACTTTTTTGAATCAGGTCTCAGTGTCACAAGATAGGTGCCAAGCTTTAATTCCTCCATTTTTGGGTCGTTTGGGGTTGTACATTGAAGGATCAGTTTCTCCTCCTCTTTCTGATGTCTACATTAGAATCACTGCTGCGGGAAATAGCCTAAATGCTCCAATTAAGATAAGTGAAGTAGTACTTGAAACAACCACAGGGGAAGATGGTCTTTTTGTCGGCGGACCTCTATATGATGATATAACTTACAACATTGAGGCTTCAAAGGTTTGAACATGGTCTACCTGAAGATTCACTGGCATAATCTTTTATTTATTATTGTGAAATGTTGTTTGTAGTTATGCTTTCTGTAAATGTTGATGTTGCTCAATAATCTTGTAAAATATAAAATTTGAGTTAACTTGGTTATAGTTCTTCCTATTTCACTAATATGTCATCAATAAGGGATGAGTGTGACTCCTTTTTAGACCTGTCATGCCTGTGAAACCTTGATAACTTTTATGTTTTTTTCTATCTTCTAAAGCATTACTCGGTCCTTGATCTATTTTTCAATCGAGTTTAGCAGTAGTTAACGTCTGAAACTGTCAACAAGCAAAACTAAAGATTAAATAAGGCCTAAAGGTTTCGAGTTTGGACATCAGCTGTAGTTCCTACTAACTCTTTAAATGACTTAATATCAAAACTCTGACCTTCAATTGTTTTTGGTGATACTACTTCCTCTGTCCACCAAAGAATGGCTGAAGTACAATTTTTATGCTATTAAGAAAGACAAATAAGAAGAGAGTATTAAATAAGTTCCAAATTTACCTTTTTTCTGGATATTTTTTCTTCAACGTTGAAATTTATTAGGTAAAAATAACCTTCCTATGATTATATTGAAGTGTGTCGTATGCAAACCTTAACATTCGAAATGTCAACAAAAAAAGCCAAATTTCAGAAAGGTAGTAGTAGTACTTTATAGTTTATAGATGGAGTTTGGGTTTTCATACCTCAACCCCAAGCTCATTATGGCTTTAAGTTCTCTAGATAAATTATTGCATTCTATAAATTCTGAAGATGCTGCCTAGGATCAATTTGGTTGGATTGGTCTGGATTATTACTTGCGACTTGCTGCCCAATGGCTAGCTCTAGCCTTGAGAATGTGAGAGTGCACCAGTCTATGCTCTTTTTGAGCCTTATTCTGCTCTAGACAACATTTTATAGATGCATCTCTTTAAGTCTGTAGTACAGAGAGTTGGCTATTCGTAGCAGAAAATGTTAATGTGCTCATAGTTTTATACTACTGATGCCCACTTCATTTGGCATAATAAAAACATAATAGAGTTTATGTACTTTTCACTTCTGTACTTCATGGGTATTATTCAATGCTTCGGTTCTTTTATTTCGCAGCCTGGCTACCATGTAAAGGCAGTTGGACCCCATTCCTTTTCTTGTCAGAAGCTCAGTCAAATTTCCGTACGTATATTTTCCAAAGAAGATGACAAAGAACTTTTCCCTTCCGTTTTATTATCATTGAGTGGAGAAGATGGTTATAGAAACAATTCGGTGGCTGGTGCTGGTGGAAACTTTCTATTTGATAGCTTATTTCCTGGGAGCTTCTATCTCCGACCTTTGCTTAAGGTAGCATCAAATACTCTTCCTATAATAACGAGTGTTTACCTATCATCCATCTGTTTCTACAGTTCTTGTATCCCCTCAAATATTTGTTTGTCTTACCATTGAAGCTGCATTAGATCAGAAGGTTAATAAATCAAATCTTTATCTTGTCAAATTCGAGATCCCCAGAAATAGTCATTTACTTAAAGCAATATTAATAGTTTTTGTGGATCAACCATGATCATATAACCTTTTATTTCATAAAAGTTGCTCAATATTTATTGTAGCCAAATGCTTATTTTCTCTTATTTGAAAATAATAACGTGATGGTGAATGCAAATTAGTCTTTCCATGGACTCTCAGGCCTCTATAGACCACCAATTTCTAAAAATTGTCTATTGTATAACAGCCTATTCGTATTATTTTGTAGGAGTATGCTTTCTCGCCTCCTGCACAGGCAATTGAACTTGGGTCTGGGGAGTCTAGGGAAATTATCTTCCAGGCCACTCGTGTTGCTTACAGGTATGTCTATATTCTTCAATGTGTTCCAATCTTATTTCCTTTCACTCTCTGTAAGTCTATATTGGAAGGGTCACAATTTTTTCCAAACTGTAGTGTTCAGGTTTCATTCAGTAGGCATAGCATAACTTATGTTGACATTTTATAGAAGCATGTATCTTAGGGGTTATGTAGGTTCTTTGCTATTTGGTTTGTTACCAAGTATCTGGTGCCTTTTGTACCCTCAAATCTGATTTAGGCATTTAGCCAGCATTCCACAACTGTAAACAAACATTTAACTGACGTAAATATTTTTGTCTTGACCTTCTGATAAAAGAACTGGATGCTGAATCTGCTTGTTCTCCATTGATCTTTTGTAGAGTTGAGAATGCCAAACTTAAATAAAACAATTTGTGCCGTTCAGCAGGATTGACTTTTCAATTTTCTTTGCTACAGTGTTTTTTAGTTCACTAGTGTTTTCATAGCTGCCATAATTTTTGTCACAAAGATTTATTTTGTAAAAGGTCTAAGAAATAGATAAACATATGGGGATCGTGGATGAGTTTTGATTGATTTGTTTGTTTAGAGTTTAGTTATATTTAAGTCTCTCAGACTTTTGTTAAGTTTAGAGTCCACATTGGGTTGATAGTGTTTACCTATGTTCCTTGGTTCCTATATAAGGCCAAGCTTATTTGTTAGTTTGACTGACTTTTGATTATTGAGGGTTTATAAAAAGTCTAAATTTTGGCTACGAACAATCTTTTGTCTGTGTTTGCGTGTTAATCAGCTCTGCCTCAAGCCATGTTCCAACTTAACTCGGTCAATATATCCTTGACCCTTCTAGTTCTCGGTAATACAAAAATATTGTTTTTATATGGGCATGTTGTTTTTCTTTGTCATGCGACTTCCTTTTTGCATTTTCAGTAATAAATTAATAGTTTAATATAGAACATGCAAATGGTCCACCTCTTTCTAATTTGTTTTACTGTTAGTTTCTGTCTGAAATTCACATTTTCTATATTGACACTTCAACTTCAAACCCTAAAATTAACCTCTTTACAGTGCCATGGGTAGCATTACTCTTTTGTCTGGGCAGCCCAAAGAAGGTGTTTTAGTTGAAGCCCGATCAGAATCGAAAGGCTACTATGAGGAGACACTAACAGATTCATCAGGAAGATATCGCCTGAGAGGTCTGCTCCCTGATACAATCTATGTAATCAAAGTTGGGAGGAAGGGTGAACTTGATAACATTCAAATTGAACGTGCATCTCCTGAATCTGTTGTTATTGAGGTGTGTTAAATGTACCATTTATTATGGTTGTTTGTATTTTGGTCATCCAAGTTGTGTCCAAGGAATTCAAAATCTTATGTCATTATTAGTACATGTTCTTTTAGTTTGTTGCACACATTATGCTCCGTAAGCATATGAAGAAGTTTTTAAGATTTCAGTATTTTATTTAATGGTGAAACAATACCTCGAGTAAATATCATTTTATTGTAACCTTTTGTCAGTAATGTGCAACTCAGTTACTGTACTAAAAACTGCAATCAGTGAGAGAAGATGTACGGTTAAGCTTTTCGTTGTAATAAAAATAAAAGCTTGATGCATCTTTCTCACTGTTCTATGTTTTTGGCGAATCCTTGATGGAACAGCTTAGTGCACATGTATCTGGACTCCTTCATTGGTTCTCATGACTATTATTCTTAATTATTACTTAAAGTGGTTCACCAAAAGGATGACCGCATTGATTAAAGAAACAGATAACATATTTAGTTCTGGTAAGATAGTAATAAATCTTGTGTACGACGGTAGTCCTTTATTTATCACCAACTTTCTGTCTGTGTAGGGCGTACTGACTGCTTGTTTGATATATTTTTCTGTAGATTGGATTTGAGGATGTCAAGGGTTTGGATTTTTTGGTGTTTGAACCACCAGAAATGACAATTTTGAGTGGTCATGTTGAAGGAAATAGAATTAAAGAGCTGCAGGACCATCTCAGAGTGGAAATCAAATCAGCTAATGACCCGTCTAAGATTGAATCAATCTTACCGTTGCCTTTATCCAACTTCTTCCAGGTGAAGGACTTGCCTAAAGGTAAGTATCTTCTACAGCTTCGATCTACTCTCCCGTCAAGCATTCACAGATTTGAAACAGAAGTTATTGAGGTTGACCTAGAGAAACGTAGGCAGATTCACGTAGGCCCACTAAGATACAGTGTTGAAGAGGATCACCACAAGCAGGTTGGTTTCACTTCTTTTTAGTGTAGTGAATAGTGATACTTGACATCATCATGCAACATTGTAATAACCATAACATTCCTCAATTTGTGATTCCTCCTGATGGCCATCTTTCCTCATTGTTCATAAAGTAGGATTATAATTTTCAATTGAGCTAAACGCTGGTCTGGTCTTGTCGGCCTGCAGGAATTGACTCCGGCACCTGTATATCCTCTTATCGTTGGAGTTTCAGTAGTAGGCTCTTCTTCTCAGTATGCCAAGGTTAGCAAGAACATATTTTCCTTCTAATTCATTAAACATAGGATATTAATAATATTTATTTTAACTATTCTTTTAGATTAAAGGATCTATACCAAGGCACGATAGGAGTATCTATTTCAGGAGCCACAGCAACTGCCAAGAAAGAAATGAAAAGGTCAGTTTTGAGAAAGAAGACGTACTGAAGACTCCTCTTGAAGCGCTTGGTGTGGCATCTTTAGACACTGATTAAGGGTTATAATAGCACTAATTAGACGTGTTTTTTGCTAAATGCAGAAGCTTCTTTTAGGTGAGGTCATTCCTAAATTTGTATCAAATGAAACATTTTTATCCATCTTTTTGTGTATTTTAAATATATGTTTTTTGTAACATTGAAGCCTTCTTTTAGTTAGGCTAGAGGAGGCAAGTTACCTTGTCACCTTCAATTACATCATGCAAGTGTATGTTGCAACTTCACGGGTCTAATTCCAATTTCCAGCCAATATGATCTATATAAATATTGCGCTCTGCTGCTTCTTCAGGACTCCACTGCGGCCCGAGTACAAACCAATACAAATTATTTTTTGTAAATTTATAAACATAACAAAATATAATAAAAAAATTTAAAGTTTCAATTTCTTTTTATTTTATAAACTCTATCTAAACACACTATAAAAATTTGAAGCTTTTTCGTTTTCCTTTCTTTTTTTCTCCTAATGCTTGTTCTTTTCTTTTTCTGTACAAAACTTTGGTTTCATGTAGAGGGAAAAAATGTATTTTTAATCGAGAGATTTATTTATTTAAGAGTTGAGAAGAAAAGAAAAAAAATATAACATGACGTGGGACCTAACCTATTACATATTAAGTGTTTGTAAACTTTATTCGTCAAAAATATGTATGTTGGTATTATTATCTTTCATTCATCAAATAACAACCTCAAATTATAAATCTTTAAGAAGTTCATATTCCTATAAGTGGAGTGATACTGTCGCAATGTATTACTTCACAGACTATTAAATAGATTTAACATTCGTGGAATAAATTTTATGAAAATATTAATTTTTATTTGGTGAAAATAATATTTTTTTAATATTTAAGGTTTATAAAAGTATATGCATTATTATTATTTTTTATAATTTGTATAACTATATATGTACAAAATATAGAAATAAAAAAAAAGAATATAACCCTTAAAAAAACAAGGGAAAATGAAAAAATATATATCAACATCGTGAATGATGAGAGTGATTAGCATAAAGTTAATTTTGGTCAATTGTCCAATACAGTGTCGACACGCAGACTGGGAAGTGATCTCTCTTTGCGTGTCAGCACTGTATTAGTCAATTGACCAACTTAGAGTAAAGTTAACTTCATGATAACCGAATCTGTGAATGATGAGCCGACGATCTAGACCAGATTTATGTAAAAAAAATCCACCTAATCAAAACCAAATATACATACAATACATATATAGAGTAAAATATAAATAAATACCCTTATAATTGAAAAAAATATTATTTTGGTGAGATTATTTATTTATTAATAAATAAATACTATTTGTTATTTTAGAGAGAGTTTTTCAATTTATATATGTTGTCAGAAAAATCAAATAGACAACAATTAATGTATTCATTTGAGTCCACATAATCTAAAAAGAATTGTTGAAATTTATAATATCTTAGAAAACAAAAGGTTTTAAGTTATTGCGGAAATTGTGTACGCATTATAAAAAGTTAAGAATATAGTTGAATTTGGTTTAGGTGTAAAGAAAAACAAGTAACTTATGTATGTTTTCAAAAAAAAAAATGACTTTTTATATAGATACTGTTGATTGACCGAAAATTTAAGAATATATTGGTTATATATATAACTTTTTGTATGGAATTTAATAATTATTAATTTATATTTTCGTTGGGCCTTTAGGAATTAATTTTTTTTATTAATGTATTTAGTATCATTATTATCTTAGTGCACATGCCCAAATTGAGATGAAAAGAAATTACTATTATCCATTCCTTCTTAAGATTTCAGCTTAAATTAGAAAGAAAAAAAAAACAAACATAACTATTGTTTAAAGTATACTTTTTAAATAACATACATATCTTAAATAGTATATCTCTATTAAAAAATAAACATAATATTAAAAAAAAGTGGTCTTACTTTATTTTTTTTTTATGAAAATATCACCCGCAACTTCACTTATTTAGAAAAAATAAATTCAAAGCGAACTAATTTTAATAAAAATATATTATTTAAAAAAGAGATGATATTTAAAATATTTGCTTTAAATCCGTCCCATATATATATATATATATATATATATATATATATATATGTATCACGGGAGCTGAAAATGAAGAATACGACGACTAGGGAGTGTTAAGGGGGAGTGGGTGGAGACTTCAATGTCTGAAAATAAGAACTTCCCTAATCAGCTCAGCTGCTTCCCACCCTTCGAAGTCCACCAACAGGGTTTGGAGAGAGAAAAATAACCTCATAAAATATAAAACCCCTTAATCTTATCTTCTTCTCCAAATAACCAAAACCAGAGAATAGGCCACCAGCCTAAAACCTAAAACCCTCCTTGGATTTGGGATTGGATTGGATGGCCTCATCGACTCCGCCACCGCACTACACCCTCACCACCGCCAATAAACCCCACCACCACCACCACCATATCCATAACATCCAAACCCATCATCCTCAAAACCCCCATCATCAAACTCATAACTTTACCGCTCCAAAGGTCTCTCTCAATCATCATAAACCCCGAAATGCCGCCAACCCACCTTCCCGTATTCCAAAAACCCATCTCCCTGGTAGCCCTAGTTTCCATTCCTTCTCCCCTTCTCTCCCGCGATCGAAATCGGAACTCTCCGCCTCTGATTTCTCCGGTAGGAGATCCACCCGGTACGTTTCCAAAATGCACTTCGGCCGCCAGAAGACCACCGCCGCGAGCCGCCACACTTCCACCGCGGAGGAAGCTTTACAGCTTGCGATTCAGTGTAGTGGGGATAAGAATTGTATAGATTCTGTTCTGCTTAGGTTCGAGTCCAAGCTTTGTGGGACGGATGATTACACATTTCTGCTCCGAGAGCTGGGTAATAGAGGTGAGTATTCAATGGCTATTCAGTGTTTTGAATTTGCTGTGAACCGCGAAAAGAGGCTCAATGATCAGGGTAAGCTAGCTAGTTCTATGATTAGTATTCTTGGTAGGTTGGGGAAAGTTGATTTAGCTGAGAAAGTTTTCGAAACAGCTGTAAATGGGGGGTATGGGAATACTGTGTACGCGTATTCTGCTTTAATTAGTGCTTATGCTAGAAGTGGGTACTGTGATGAGGCTATTAAGGCCTTTGAGAACATGAAAGACTCTGGCTTGAAGCCAAATTTGGTTACTTATAATGCACTAATCAATGCATGTGGGAAAGGGGGTGCAGACTTTAAAAGGGCTTCGGAGATTTTTGATGATATGTGGAACAACGGGGTTCAGCCTGATCGAATTACCTATAATTCGCTTCTTTCTGTTTGCAGTGGTGGAGGTTTGTTGGATATTGCAATGAAATTGTTTAGGGAGATGGTTGATAGAGGGATTGAACAAGATATATATACTTATAATACTCTTTTGGATGTTGCTTGCAATGGGGGACACTTGGATGTGGCATTTGGGATATTGGCGGAGATGCCTGCTAAGAATATTCTGCCTAATGAGGTGACTTATAGTACTATGATTCGCGGGTGTGCCAAGGCAGGGAGATTAGATAGGGCACTTAGTTTATTCAATGAGATGAAATATGCAGGTATCAAATTGGACAGGGTTTCTTATAACACTTTGCTTGCTATTTATGCAAGTCTTGGCAGGTTTGACGAGGCTCTGAATGTGGGCGTGGAGATGGAGAGTATGGGGATTAAGAAGGATGTTGTTACTTACAATGCACTTCTAGATGGATTTGGGAAACAAGGGAGGTTTGACAAAGTTAAAGAACTATTCCAGAAGATGAAAGCTGATTTTCTTTCACCCAATTTATTGACTTACTCAACGTTGATCAGTGTGTACTCAAAAGGTGGTCTATATCGAGAGGCTATGGAAGTGTACAGGGAGTTTAAGCAGGAAGGCTTGAAGGCTGATGTTGTATTTTATAGTAAACTTATTGATGCCTTGTGTAAAAAAGGGCTAGTGGAATCTTCTGCATTGTTACTTGATGAGATGACTAAGAAAGGGATTCAACCAAATGTAGTCACCTACAATTCTATTATCAATGCCTTTGGTCAGTCAGCTGAAATTGCAATTGATGGTGAGTCGCAGATTGAAGCCTCTGCTTTAATGGTTCTTAATAATGCTTGTGAAAACAAGGTCAAAGATAGGGATGAAGATAGGATCACAAGGGTTTTTGAGCAGTTAGCTGCTGAAAATTTGTATCATGAAAAGAAAGACAACAAGGGCAGCAGGAAGGAGATTCTCTGCGTCTTGGGAGTTTTTCAAAAAATGCACGAGCTGGAAATAAAACCTAATGTTGTTACATTTTCAGCCATTTTGAATGCTTGCAGGTATACTTATCTGTCTAATCTGTACATTTTTCACTTAATTCAGCCTTATCTTGCGACTTTAGCAATATATGTTAGGTCAGCTTAACTCCCAAGAAAAAGGGATCTCAACATCTACTAATTGGGAATGGAAAAGATATTAACCAAAAACATTTGACCTTTTACATTATACATCTGTCTAACTTTCATTTGAATAAAAATAGTCATTATATTATCAGTAGTAGAATTTGTTATAAATAAGTAATAGGTAACGTGCTCAGTTATGGAAAACAGTAGCTGCTTGTACAAGGGTCTCTTTCTTGTTTCTACAGTGGCTGGGTTGTAGTCTTGTATCCTTTTGGTATTTGTAGGTCGTGCCTCCTAGCTTTTAGCTTTTTGTGTCTATGATAAATGCAGCATTATAAAGAACATGAAGGAATTCATGTCTTCCTCTTCTTCTTATTCAAAAATTTGGTAAACAACGTAGGTAATATTGTGTGGAGGTGACGTTACGCTCCTCTTGTCTAAACTGGGGAACCTTTGCAATAATTGATATACTTCTGGTGCATCAATGTCAAAATAATTGACTGAATTTTTTTTCTTTTATCTGTGGAATGGCATTAAACTTTTACGTCTGCCGTGCTGCTTGCCTGTTCTTAATACAGAAACTTTTTTGGTAGCATGTGCGTCTAACAATTCTTACTAAATAATGGGTAATCTCAGTTGTTCTGTTTTGCCTCTGGTTGCAGCCGTTGCAGTTCATTTAAAGAAGCTTCGTTGTTATTGGAGGAACTTCGTTTATTTGATAATCAAGTATATGGTGTGGCACATGGACTTCTCGTGGGACATAGAGAAAAAGTTTGGATCCAAGCTCTATCCCTTTTTGATGATGTGAAGCAGATGGACTCTTCAACAGCATCTGCCTTTTATAATGCTTTAACTGACATGCTGTGGCATTTTGGTCAGGTAACTTCAAGTAATATCTGTTAATGTATATACCTGATCACTTTCAAGTTGCTCCCTTTCACACTCACATGGGCTAATTATATATTTATTTTTGCTCTTTAATTAATTTCTCCCAAGAACCACACAATTGATTATTGCCAATTGTGAATACACTTGTGAAATGACATGCTCTTACAATGTTTCCTGTTACTGCTTCCGTACCACATCAGTCAGACATGCCAAACAATCTTCCCTTAAATGTAGTTCTGTTGGTTAGGAAACTGTGTGCAGTTGCAAGTAGAATAAACTTTTAAAACCTTGCCGACTCCATGTTGTTACCCCCAATCACAAAGACTTGTGAATGGAAATCCATGGTGATTTTCTTGTGTGGTGGGTCGAATCCCCGAGGGACTAGTGGGATGTTCTAAGGATCTAGAAACTCTCAAATTAAAAATGAAAAGGATTAGACTTAACTAGGCAAAAGTAAAGGATTAGACTTATAAAACTATTATTCTGGGTCATTGCTTTAGCTTCCCAAAGTTTAATTGGAAGAGTTGAATTTAAATTAAGGAAGTTATATAGCAGTAATCCCCCAGAAATGTTTCTTCTTGGTTGTTCACATATTTCAGCTCTTAATGTTTATTAGATGGTGAGAATTTGAGAAAATATTCTCTTTGTTTTATTTCTTTACTTTCAGTTCATTTCTTTACCCCAATCAATTTTGTCTGTTAGGTCTTGTTTATTTCACAGTGCACAAAGTCTCTGTTGGTAACTTGGTATTCTTTTCGGAAATATATATGTTCAAGCATTCTCCAATCAAATGGCATGTTAAGTTAGGCCTGGCCTTCAAATTTGACCTATTAGCTTTGTATTGAGCTTGAAATAAGGAGCCTCATACTTTTTATTTGGTTTCAACGTAAAATGTCCATCCTGTGATTATTTTTCTCCAGAAACGAGGAGCCCAATTGGTTGTTCTTGAAGGCAAACGCAGACAAGTTTGGGAAAATACATGGTCCAATTCTTGCTTAGATTTGCATCTAATGTCATCGGGTGCAGCACGGGCAATGGTTCATGCCTGGTTGCTCAACATACGTTCGATTGTGTTTGAAGGCCACGAGTTGCCAAAACTCCTGAGGTAGTTCTACAAAGCAAACTTCAAGTACCCTTTCTTTCATTGGTCAAGTCATTTCGATCTTACTATTTTTTGTGTTTATTTTGGATCGAGGAAAGAACAATCACACTTTTGTTTGTGCAGCATTTTAACTGGATGGGGTAAGCATAGTAAAGTAGTAGGTGATGCAACCCTTAAGCCAGCTATTGAGGCGCTTCTCACCGGCATAGGTGCGCCATTTGAGCTGGCGAAGTGCAATATTGGGAGGTTCATATCCACCGGGCCTTTGGTGGCTGCCTGGTTGAGAGAATCAGGCACACTACAAGTACTTGTTCTCCAGGACGATAGAATGCAGGAAAGAACAAGGTCGGACAATGCCCCCATTTTGCAGGCTCTACCGTCATAGGTTGTATTGTGTTTACCCGTTTTGTCTTCCAGAAATTCCATGAACTGTGAAAATTTCATGTTTTTTTGTTGGGTAAAATCATTGTGTAAATTAAGTAGTGAATAGTAAATATGTTGTGACATCTCTCTGCCCCCTCATCCTCAACAAGTGAGGAGCATAATCTATGTATTTCATTACTCCTAAGCTTCAGGTTTGGTTTTTAATAACCAGTTCTCCTGCATTCAATATCCTGGAAGATTTTATAATTGTGGCCCAAATCGAAGGGGGTAAAAATTGCAACTACAATAATGCTTTTGTTCAATTCGAATAGACATATTTTATTAATTTTTAAGAGTCAATTTGTGATATTTTAAAATACCAAATTGATATCAGTTGGTTTTTTTTTCTTTTGTTATTTGGATAACAAAATTGATATGAATTAGTAAAATTTTGAAGACAAAAGATATACTCCCTCCGTTCCAGGATAAAAGTTTTTATTACGATTTTAGGTAGTTTCATGTTAAATGTCTACTTTTCTTTAATAACCAAATTTTTACACAATTTTTTCTATTATACCCTTAGCATTAAATATCTCTTATTTTTCTTATACTAATTTTCTTTCCATATTTAATAAGTAATTAGTTATGTGGTGAAAATATTTTGAATTGAAAAGCTAAAAAGTCACTCTCTCACCTACATTGAAAATTTTTCATGCACTTAATTTGTTTCATGATTAATGACATTATTATGGGCAATTTTGTCATTTTATTTATCTTCTTAATATGCGTGAAAAGTCCACCAGGACTTTAATTATGGGACGGAGGGAGTAGTAAATAGTTGTACTTTTTAGTTAACTTACAATAGTTTTATTTTAATTTATATCTAGGTCAATTAAATTTGTACTAATATTGAATTTTTAAGTTTTATAAATTAATTTAAAAAATTAAAATATTTTTAAATTTTAGAACGTTGTACATATCAACTTGAATTCGTTGTTTAATATTGACTTTTGCCCAAAAAATCAACGAATTTTTGTCAAACTATCAAAAAAAAAAACATACAAATTATTGACTTGTGAGCTCACCAAATTTCTTCATCTTGGTAAGAAGTGAACTCTCTCATCTTTTCTCTCTCAATTCCTCTAGAATCTTAATCCCCATAAAATTAATTCAACTTCTTTCGTGATATACTCCATATTGGGAGTCTATCCATATCAAATCATTGTTAAGGACACTATATATTATATATATTTATAATTTTTTAAATGATTTTTATTTACAAAAAAAGAGAAAATATTATTTAAAATTATTCTCTTTGCTAGAAAGACCATCTTTTGTTTTTCAATTAATTTATTATATTTTCAAAATTTAAAATTATTGTTAATCATTTCGTTTTGAAAATAATAAATAATTAAAGAAGAGTGTAAAGCAAAGAAATAATGCCAAATGTTGGAGGTTTAACCCGCAGACATGGCCTGCAGGCCAAGCTCCCCAATCCGTCCCACACGCATGGGCCGCACCGCGACCCGGAGGCCTGGCGGGGGCGTACATGTGGAGGTTGTTGCTATCAGGTTTCGAACCCTGATAACCTTGAGAGGGTGTGAGTAACCCCCACCATCTGGGCTGCAGCTCAGATGGTGGGGGTTACTCACACCCTCTCAAGGTTATCAGGGTTCGAAACCTGATAGCAACAACCTCCACATGTACGCCCCCGCCAGGCCTCCGGGTCGCGGTGCGGCCCATGCGTGTGGGACGGGTTGGGGAGCTTGGCCTGCAGGCCATGTCTGCGGGTTAAACCTCCAACACCAAAATTACAATTATTTTGAAGAATGATTCATGCGTGGCGGTTGCGGATGATTCATGCGTGGCGGATGATGACTCATGTCGGTTACTTTGCCTATTCATTTTCAGTATATAGTAATTAGTATATATAGTAATTCTCTAAAAATATGTGTGTGTTTGCTTCACATTTTCTGCACTGCAACCATTTCCATAATAACCCTTTCTTCTTGTTCAGCAATTCTCGGCTAATCTTCTTTATGATTAATATCTAATTTCCCTTTTCAGCTTCCTTAATTGTGGCATCAATTTTCATATCTTTTCTGTGAATGTGATCTCTCTATTTCTTGCTACTCTCTCTTTCAAATATACCATACACTTAGCCTTCTAATTGCGTTTCTGTAAAAATTAAATTATAAAAAAAAATCAGTGTTTGTTATAGTAGTTTCCTTCCAACATTTGAGTTAAATTCAGAAAGGATTCTTGAAGATTCACTTCCTTTATCTTGATAGTATTTTTCTTCTTCTTCTAGCAAAACCCATCTTTGTTTCTTTATGCTTAACATTCTTAACCAAAGATTTTCAGGGACTTGAAGTTTCTAAGTTGTTTTCCCCTCTGTTTTAGTTTTTTCAATGGAATTACCAAATGGGTTTGCTAATTCCATCTTCACTCCCCTTAGTTCTGATAGTACTCAACACTGTTTTGATTTGTCTGATGGAAAGCTCTGTGTCAAAGGTGTGCCACTGCTCTGTGAAGTTCCTAGCAATGTCTTTTTCAACAGTTTTTCTTCCATTTGCAAATCTTCCGAGGCTCCACTTCATCTGTTCCATGGTGTCCATTCAATATCAAACAAGGGTGGATTCCTCAGATTCCGTGAGGAAAAACCATCAGATAGGCTAATGAATTCTCTGGGTAAGTTTTATGGAGGAATTTCCTTAGTATTTTTAGGTTCAAAACATGGTGGTCTACTCGATGGGTTGGTAAGTCTGGTTCAGATTTACAAATGGAAACCCAATGGGTACTCTTAGATGTCCCAGAAATAGAGTCATATGTAATTGTGATTCCTATAATTGAAGGGAAATTTAGGTCTGCACTTCACCCTGGCACTGATGGTGAAGTCATGATCTGTGCTCAAAGTGGCTCAACTCAAGTGAAAGCATCATCTTTTGATGCTATTGCTTATGTTCATGTGTCAAAAAATCCCTATAATTTGATGAAAGAGGGTTATAGTGCTCTTAGGGTCCATCTCAATACATTTAAGCTCTTAGAAGAGAAATCAGCCCCACCCCTTTTGAATAAATTTGGTTGGTGCACTTGGGATTCCTTTTACTTGGACTGTAGAACCTGCTGGTGTGTGGCATGGAGTGAAAGAATTTGCAGATGGTGGTATTTCGCCGCTGTTTCTTATAATTGATGATGGCTGGCAAAGTATCAATGTTGATGGAGAGAACCCCAAAGAGGATGCTAAAAATCTTGCTATAGGTGGGGTTCAAATAACTGCAAGAATGCACAGGCTCGACGAAGGCGAAAAATTCAGAAATTACAAGGGCGGATCCATGTTAGGGCCTAATCCTATTCCATTTGATAATAAGAAACCAAAAATGTTGATTCAAAAGGCAATTGAGCTCGAGCAAGCCGTGAAGGCTCGTGACAAGACAAGGCGGCTGAGGGCGGAATCATTGGCTATAACTGGGATGAAGTGATTGAGAAACTGAAACAAGAGTTGAATGATATGTTTGGTGAAGGAGAGCCAAATGGAGTTGGGAGCTTTTCTTGTAAAGATGAAGCTTTTGGTTTGAAGGCTTTTACCAAGGATTTGAGAACAAATTTCAAAGATTTGGATGATATATATGTTTGGCATGCTCTTTGTGGGGCTTGGGGAGGGGTTAGGCCAGGACCAACTCATCTCGATTCGAAGATAACTTCGTGTAAAGTTTCTCCTGGACTTGATGGGACAATGGATGATCTTGCAGTGATAAAGATTGTTGAAGGTGGGATTGGACTTGTTCATCCTGATCAAGCCGATGATTTCTATAATTCAATGCAATCCTATCTTGCCAAAGCTGGAATTACAGGAGTTAAAGTTGATGTTATTCATTTAAGCTAGATTCCTATATGATCTCAATCAACTTTTCACTTCATTTTTTTTGAGCTTATACATTAATTGATAAATGCAGACTCTTGAATATATTGGTGAGGAATATGGAGGTAGGGTTGGTCTTGCAAAGGCTTACTATAAAGGGCTTTCGAAATCGGTTGTGAACAACTTTAATGGAAATGGACTCATCTCAAGCATGCAACAATGCAATGGCTTCTTCTTCCTTGGGACAGAACAGATATCAACGGGAAGAGTTGGTAAGAATGTCAATTTCCACTTTGAATGTTTAAGAAAAGTCAAAAAGTTAAATATGACTCGTTTCTCTTCTTTTTTTTCCATATTCAAAACATTGCAACTTTCAAGTGTGTTGGCAGTTATTTTGATTCCAAGATCCTTATGGGTACCCGAATGGGGTTTACTGGCTGCAATCAGTCCATATGATTCACTGTGCCTACAACAGCTTGTGGATGGGTCAGACGATACAACCCGATTGGGATATGTTTCAATCTGACCATTTGTGTGCAAAATTCCACGCAGGATCTAGATCTAGAGCCATATGTGGTGGACCTGTTTATGCAAGTGACTCTTTGGGTGGTCATGATTTTGATCTTTTGAAGAAAATTGTGTACCCTGATGGTACCATTCCAAAGTGCCAACATTTTGCCCTTCCAACAATAGATTGCCTCCCTCTTTTTGGCAGCAAGACCGTCCTCAAGATTTGGAACTTCTATCGCACTTCATGAAAAACATACACCGTTTAGTATCCACTTTTAATCTGAATTCCAATGTTTGATCCATACGTTTTTTTTAATAATTAGTACGGAGGTGTTGTGGGTGCCTTCAACTGCCAAGGAGCTGTAATTCTAAATCGACTCGAATTCTAATTATAAAGGATTGTATAATCATTTCTCTAATTTGACGATTACTACCAAATCATTTGGAACGATTCGGTGAGATATGCCACGGAACGGATTCATAAAGTTCTAGCTCCCACCGGCCACCTCCTTATATATATATATATATAAAATACACTCAATAATATTCAAGTGTAATAAAAAAAAAAACTCAATAATAGTAGACCCGTGCATGAAAAATAACTCTTGTACGTATCAATGATGGGCTTAACACTCTTATAGTAAATGTTATGGGCCTCGATTCCCAATGTAAACCCAAACACTGATTGTGAGAGCCTTCCAAAAAAATGTGAATATAGCAGCATTCTTTTGTGTTTATTTTCCTTTATATATATATATATATATATATATATAGGGAATAATCGACGTAGTTTTGACAGACTGTGTACAAATAAAACATACACAGCTGTGTATGACCATATTATATATATATATATATATATACACACACCATAAATAAAAATAAAAATAACCAAATGTAAGTCGACAAGTGATTAGATTGCCTGCAATGCCAACTAATGCAGAAACAGTTTGGATTTCCTATGGAGAAAATGGATGTCTAGGAAAAATAAAAATAAAACTATGTTTGGGCTCCTATCAGTCACTATTATGGGCCACAAAGGTAGGGTTTTGGTATTTGGACCGGCTCTCAATGTTGGTGGTGGTAGTCCAATTTGGGTGTCTTATTTGTCCTCGTAATGAGACGCATCCGTCCAAAATGAGTCAATTTTTATATTTTTTACTGAGGTATCATAAACACATTTTGTCTCTTTTTTTTTGGCTAAATCATTTTGTCATTTTTCTTAATTAAGAAAAAATCACATACATGTGTCTTGTTGAAAAACCTTGATACACTTCACAAATTAGAAAGAAAAAAAACGTCAAACTTGAGTGAAATTTCACATAAAAAAGTATATACTGCACCGATGCAAAATATAAAATTAATATTATAATCTATTTAAATAATATTACTATTGATAATATCTATTATTTTCAAACGTAAATGAATCATATCAATTTTAAACTTAAAAGAATATTTTATTTTGATTTTGAGAAACAAACGTGATCCTATATTAACAAACACATACACAAGTAAGGATTGTAATGTTATAAGATTCGCTTAAAATAAATTGGTGTTGGAGGGCGTTAAACTAAAAAGGGAAAATGACCCTACTTATCTAAATGGTGGTCAATTAATGACAAACAAGTGAAGAAAATTGGTGATTAATAATGTACTACCTAGCTAAAGACTAATCCATGTGCTTAGCCGTCACATTACTAACCTACTTGCTAATTAGGATGATTTATTTAATTAATATATATATATATATCCTACCTGTCCTGTTAATCATATGGCGCACAAAAGCATAGAACGCAAGCTGTATTTGGGACCCAAAAACGGGACGGTACCCTCTAGTCTACAATGTGCCACGATTACATGGTTATACACCATTAGTTCTACTACCCATTTCTTTTACAAATGCATGTGCTTGCATGTTCATACTAAGCTAGCTAGCTACTCATCCTTTTTGGGACAATATAAACTAATTTGATCGACCACCATATATATATATATATATATATATATATATATATATATATATATATATATATATATATATATAGGATAAGGCTCTGGAACGAACAGTTCGTTTACGAATATATATAGGGCTCAGTGTTGAAGGTTGTTGATTAGCCCAATGATGTACTATCATATATTCGTAATTAGTATTAAATATTCTCATTCAATCAACAACCATCATTATTAAATATTCTCGTTCCAGAGTCTTATCCTATATATATATATATATATACATGGAAGTTTATATATAATTTATAAAACTGCCATCCATCATTATTGAAATTAATTTACAACGTGTTTAATTAATTTTGGCATGCTAATTTAAATTTCGGGCTAAAAAATTATACAGCAAAAAAGAGACTACGTACCACATATATATTTGGAAGGATCAGAGAAAGTGATAGCTAGCTAGCTTTATGTTTGTTTAGTGATGAGGGAAAAAAAAGAGTTAATTAAAGAAAAGAGGTAATTAAGAATCTTTAAATGCATGCATGGTTATATATAGGCTTAATTAATTAAGAAGATTTAATTTCATGTTGGATTGCAAGATTATTGTATTTCTGTGGATCGATCCATATATTTGCAGTGTACTTTGAACCTGAATTAGATCGACTAAAGGAAGAAAAGGCTTATATATTAATTTATAGTCAATGAATGATCATTTGATTGAAAATGTGGTACATATATATATATATATATATGTGTTTGTGTGTGTGTGTGTGTGTGTGTGTGTGTGTGAATGTCAACAAAATTATATATGTTCATGATCCCAACATAAGGATCTGAAGTCTACCCTTTTGTTGAAACAAACCTCGACAAGAATCCTTGCTAGGTGCTTAAATTTCTATTTCTTAAATAAGCTTCCTGCTAGGGAACATATATATGCATGGGGATCACTACTCATAAATTAAAACCCTAAAATTTGGAAATTAGGGTTTCAAACTCACATTACACGTACGAGTATATCCATTGAATTTGGAAAGGGGGAAGGAATAATCCAGGGTGTTTTGATGAGATCTATATATATAGGTTGATGAAAGAGGGGTGGGAATTTTTAGCTATAGTTAGAGTGTTATGAAAAAGGAATTATTTTAATCATATCATGCAATTGCATGTGCACTAGCCACTAGGGTTGGAGAACATGCCCAAAGAAACAAGCAAACCATATAGGCATACTTGGCAGTCCCACATTCATGCATTGACAGGGGCAATATATTCCCTCTAGCTAGAAGGCAAATTAATTGCATGAAAAATGAAAAAAAAAATAAAAATCAGTAGGCCCTACAATTTAATTAATTTGCTTCCCCTTGTTCATATAGCTATATAATTTTATACTAATATATATTACAAAAACATTATCCTCCTCCTCAAAACTCGAGTATAAAAGCCCTCCGATGGGTGGCAAAACCATTGAGTTGTGTTCTTGACAAACAAAGTTTGGACAAGAGGGGAAATTGAAAGAGTGGTTTAATTGCTTGGAGAAAGCAAGTACTCTTGAAGCACGTACTAAACAAAAAAAATTAATGCATGGGTGGCTCTCCACAAGTACATTTTCTTCTTGTTTTTCTTGAAAATAAGAGAATTACAAGGAGACAAAGGATGGCTGCAGGGATTAAAGGAAGGCAGATGATCAAGATCATCAGCAAAAGGTGTAGAAGGATGAATCTGATGATGAAGAGAAGAAGAAGAAGTAGAAATATTGGTGAGGTAGAGAGAAAAGTGAGAACCCTAAAGAAACTTGTCCCAAACAGCAGCAATGATACCATGGGGCTGTTTAGAGAGACAGCTGATTACATATTGGCTTTGCAAACGAGGATAAAGGTTATGCAGTTTATGGTCAAGGGATTGTCATCCATTGGTTAGTTCTGATAATAATAACAATGATCAGTGATATCATGATCACTCGCATTTCATGATTTGTAAATTAAGGCCACACACACACACACATATGGTCATTAATCTTTTCATTTTCTCTTCTTCTAATTTACATTAGTCTTTCTTCCTTCCACCTTCCATATGATGGTAATTAATGAATAAGTACGGCAGCTGGTTTTGGATATTAATCTGGAATATGCATGTGTACAAGATCAGGTACTATTGTGCAGATCTTATAACAGAAGTAGTTAATTTGTGTTTTATATATATATATATATATATATATATATATTATATGGTGTAAAAATTAAATTTGTGGGTACAATTAATTAATGATTTGGTCGATTCAGTTCTCAAAGTAATTATTTGTAACTCCTAATTGTCAAAATTCTTGCATCGCCAGGGCAAACTGCATGTGTTTTCAATAATAATAATAATTAAAAAGAAAAAGAAAAAGTGGGTACTTATTTAATTTCATGGTTAATCTGAGTTCTGATTCTTCAACTGGAGCTCAATCATCCGCACACATCATCTTTCAATTGTGATTAGTCAAAATAAGCTTCTCTCAGTTAAATTATGACTCACAGATCACATACTGTTCTCTAGTAAGTTACAATGGATAACCCAACAGTTTACTATATAGCTTTAATTTGCCCAAATTTAAAAAAGTAGTACAAGCGAATCGTACTGTTTATGGAATATATATTGTCAAAAAGGTTCAGGAAAGAAAGGACCGTCCGTTTACGGACGGAGCTATGGAAGCATAAAACAGAAACGGACGGAGCTATATAAGCATAAAACAGAAAGTCCTTATTGGCGACGGTCCGTATGCCATAAACTCATAAATACTCCCTCTGTATATAATCAAAAAATAAAAAGCCTAAATATGTATTAATACCTTACATTTTTATTTTATTTTTTACCTTGAGCATTCATTTTCTTCTTAATTTTAATTTGTACTTTAATTTTTTTTTATTTTTTTTATTTTTAATTTTTTTAATTTTTCCAATTAGGTGATTAAACTCTTAATATTTTTTTTCACTTTGGAGATTGTCTTCTCAACCTTTTCAGTTAAAGGGATTAAGCTTTAAATTTTTTATGACTACGTCTAATTGATAGTATCATGTCAACGGCTCACCCCAGGTCGTTCCTTACCGCTGCGCCAACTGCTGTGGTTATTTATATGTAATATTGAGTTTTATTTTAGCATTTATTTCATTAATTTTATATCAAAAAAGAGTAAATATAAGATCATTATTAAAAATTTAAAGTAAATTTAAGACATTACAAATTCAGCTTAAAAATAATCAATAAAATCAATATAATGATACATATTTTAAAATGTATAAATGTACTATTGATTAAAATCTTGTTATTTCATAATCATCAATAATAAATATAATAACAATTTTACCCATATTTTGTATAAAAAATCAAGGCATAAATATAGATTAATATCATGAACTTTAAGTTTATTTCATAAACATAAATAATCAATATAATTAATTTTTTATAACAAAGGGTAAAATTGTCATTAAATTTATTTTTAAAAAATTTAATAATGGTATTATATTTATCTTTTTTGTATAAAAAATTAAGTGAATAAATATTAAAATAAAACTCAATATTACAAATAAACATTTTTTTAGTCACATCGCTGTCATGTCATCAATTTTCAGACGTGACATTATCAATTAGACGTAATTAGGAAGAAAAAAAAAGTTTAATCCCATAATTAAAAAAATTGAGAAAACAATCGCCAAAGTGTGAAAAAAAATTAAAATTTTAATTCCGTAATTGAAAAAATTACAAGGACAATTTCTATAGTGAAAAAAATAATAAATGTTCATGGTATTAATTCATATTTAGGCCAAAATAAAAAAAATCTCATAATTAGAAAAACATTTTTAAAACGACGACTTTTAAGAGAAAAATATATATTTTATTTTTAAAATATTACCCGAATATTTGCTAGAAATATAATAAATATTTCAAAATAGTACTTGATCTACATTGTATACAAATAATTCATGCGACTTTATAGTATAAAAATTAGACTTGCATCTCTAATTGTGAAAATAACTAAAGAAAAAAGATGCATATTTAATTTTAGAGCACGAGGAATAACTCTTTACAAGAAGAAACATAAGAATACCCTTGTATACTGGATAGTAGATGGCACAGAAATTGGGACAGGAGAATTGAAGTCGTTCTCAGAAGATAACAAGCATGTGTAGGAAATATATAGGCCAACCAACAAGAATGAAGGGTTAGAAGAAAAGATTTAAATAAATAAATATATTAAAAGTAATAGAATAATAATAATATCATCTAATCCATTATCTTCCAATAAGCAGCTTCATACATGAGTATGCAATGCAGTAAACATAGCATCAACCCATTTTCAAAGCAAGGAGAAAAACATTGTCAGCCACATCACAACCAAAATTTTAACATCCATACTAATTTCATGTTACTAAGAATTCCAAAAGATCATTCCGGCAGCCTAATTTCTTCAATTGGCACTTGTTGGTGATAAAAGTAATACCACTCAGCCGCAAGTTGGATCAACTACTGAGCTTGTCGATGCCTGTGCATGCTCATGATCAAGTTCCTGAAAACAAAAGCATGGCAATATGAATCATGCTATATCATGAACAAAGTCAATAAAATGTAAAACAATTAAATCAACAGCTAATTTCCTAATAAAGAGGTGCTATATGGTTTTGTTTGCTAAATATGTGAAACCGGGCATGGGTATTAGTTATTTACTTAACTCACACAACTGGAGGGAGGTCCCAGATGTAAGTCTAATTTAGATACCAAACATATTTAGAATGTTAGCCAATCAGAACAAGAAATAACGGAGCACAATAGTTTAATTTCTTGCTGAGACGTGCTGCACTAGGCAAACTATATATGTATACTTCAATGAATAGATACCAGTTAGTTTCTTAATGAATCACCAGATATATATATATATGCCTTCCATATCCTAACACAACTGCTGACTGGTGTCTGGTATGAGGATGAAAAATGTAAACTGTAAAAGCATGATGCTTTTACATAACATCTGCCGCATTCCATATTCTGATATCATTATGGAAAACCAGATCAAGCAATGATGCTATGACACAATTTATTGTATGAAAGCAATGGTCCAAACCTAGAAAACGTGAGGCCTTTTAGATTAATCAGCTTGTATCATTTTAGCTACTGACTGGTAATCAAAAGAATATATCTCAGAATCAAATAATATCTATCCTAACAAGAAAGGAAAGACGTTGTTTTCCATCTGTATGAAAGTGAGAGTTCAAAACAAAGAAAAAACGAGATTAATCAGCTTGCACCATTTTAGCAACTGGTGGATAAAAAAAAATATAATCTCAGAATCGATTAAGAAGTTCATCTTACAACAGTCTTCAGTTAGTCAAATAATCACCAGGAAAATTGTTTCAAGACCAGTCACTCTGAGAAGAAGAGACACGTTTGCAGTGTCAAAGTTTCCACTCTTTTGAACCTATTGCCTTTTTGTTATGGTAGTATTGCTTTTGTTTTCTCCGTTTAAGCCTTTCTTTTCTACAGTTGCCTTTTACATGAAAGACTCATCTCATGATTCTAATTGTTTCATAGTACCTGTTCTTTTACTCGATGGTAAATGTTGACTTGGTCAATTTCCAACTAAAATCGTGTAGATGAATAAACAAAACTACATACCACGGCTAGATTCTTCATGTTAATAAACTCTAGCAATCAATATTCCATGAAAAGTAATGTGGTTATTTAAAATTTGTGAAGAAAATGTAAACTACTGCACAAAACACATTTATAAAACTTACTTAGCTCATATATCATGCTCTTTTCTCATAAAAACAAACAATCTTAGCATCTTTACCTATCTGGCTATCCTAAACCCTCTAAAGAACTAAACTATACGAGGTTAATCTCCTCCAACAAATAAACATGCCCAGGAGGCCAGGACTCCCCAAATATACCAAGCACACACCACCAAAGTCGCCAAACCGCCAGGCAATGACAAAATATGTGGGAATGGACTCACTTTCCCAACTACACATCACCATCACAAAAAACAAGATGTTTTTTTTACCAGTTGCAGAATAGAAGTGGAAGAAGCGATGGTCTACTGAGCTATGGAGCTTCCAGAAATGATTAACTATCCAGTACAATTTTTCCTTGCAACTCCATTAACAACAAGACAAACTTCTAAATGGAAGCTTTCACTTCTCCGAAATACTTGGTCTGTCTTACCATGAACCAAATAGATATTAGAAGTGAAAGACTAAAGGAGATTTCAAGTTTTCATTTGACATATTCTTAGTTGCCAATTTTTGTTTGGTGAAGTGCTCAAGCTCAATTTGATGCAACACTAGTATGACATACCAGATGAGAATACAACATTGGTATAGATTCTATAAAATAAAAAGATTTCCTCCAGCATTCTCTTTATCTGTTATCCATAAACTATATTAAAATTTAAATAATCACTGACAATGATGCAACTGAATTTTCAACAAAAACCTGATATGCAATAGGAACATTTAAATCGAAAATGAACAAAAACTTAATTGACCTGTGCAGCTAAGGAAGGTTCTTGGAGTTGCTGGTGGGACGGCTGTGTTTGAAGCTGCACCTGCTGCATTTGAGAAACTTCTTCTGTTGAAGAAATCTGTGAACATGACATTGAGTGAAGCTGTTGACACTGAGGATGTCGTTCTTGCAGCCTTTGTTCTAATTGTTGTTCATAAAAGCTATACTCCTCAGGTTTCTCCCACTACTCATAACACAATACGACAACTTCAGCATTTTTGAGAGTTTAAAGAACGATCAAAAACAGTTCACACAATGAGTTAATCAGGAAAACTGACCCTGCTCTCACATGTTACACAGTTGTAGTAGTAATTGTATCCATCAGGACATATATGCTCACTCCAATCATAATCTAGAGGATTTGACATATCAACACTTAAAGGCCCAGCAGGAACCGTTGTAGGCAAAACCTATTTAATGCTAGAAGCTGTTAGATGCTAGCTTCCAATTTATAAAGACTACAGGAAAAGTGAAGTTTAAAGTAATATCCTACTAATTAGGAAACACGAAAAAACACTTCTTAGAGACAGAGAGTATAAAGGAGAGAAAGAAAGTGCATCTTGCATCTGCAGATACTAACATGAGAAGACAAAACACCTGCTATAGACTAACCTGATGTGAAGTATTGGGCAGCCCATTCCTATTCAGGTGATCATTGACATTAGGTACTGGCCTGAATTAAGCACATTCTTCAAGAACAATTTCAACTTTACATTTTCAAAAATAATTACAGGAGCAAGGGGTAGCTGCAAATGAAAAACAAAACTAACATCCAAATAAAACCTAGAAACCAATCTTAGTTTTTATTCTGAGAAGAGAGAGGATGAGGAAAGTGGGAAAAAAAATTACTATTGTAATCCTGAAGGGCATGCACAGGGAAAGAAAAAGACATTTGAGTACTCATGGATCAGACCTAAAGAAACTATGTTAAGAAGCACACAAGAAAACAATTTGTTTATTGATTCTTTTCCTGGGTGAAGCTGGGGTGTTGGTGGGTTTGGGGAGGGGGAATTCACTGATGGTTACGGTTAGGAATGACTACATAGCAGTTGACTTTTAACATATTACAGGACCAACAGAAGAGATGCTCTATATCCCTTGCAAAAGAAAATGTTAACACTGCACTACTTACAACCATCTAAAAACTTGCACAACTCGAAACAACAAGAAACAAAATTCATTACACAAGAAAAATCTTTTACTGGGGTAAGGATGGGTGATACCTTGATTCTCCAGTCTTGGGCCTCTTAGGAACTGCAAATCGAACAATCAACGGTTGATCACAGCCCTTCATGACAAACAAAGAACTCTTTAAGAAAATTGCATATCCTTCAACATTTGAATTTTTAGAAAATATAGTATCCAACAACATAATATCTATCTGAATATTGATGTTTATGATAAAATTAAAAATGTCTTACTCTCATCACGTATGTTCCATTTAATGCATTGATTGCAGCAACTGCCATATCTCTATGCGAGAATTGAACAAACGCGCATCCTTTAAAGGAACATGGAAATGCAATTCAAAAAACATTAATCAGAAAATACTCATGAACTCCTAATAAGGATTGATTACGAAAAGGAAAGATATTTTTTGTGACAATCTGAAGAAAAAAAAAAGAGTATCTCTTGATGCCAGTCAATATATTAACTTGTTGCATAGTCAAAAGAAATGCCTGGAAATTCTACCGAGTGCTTTAGGATGAGAGCTAAAAATATAGAGCCTAAGAGCAGAGTCAGGTAGATTTTCGCTTCTAATATGTCGATAAATTGATAACTAAAACCACAAAGTTAAACTGTGAAAGCAATGAACATACCGCGGCTTTGCTTCAGTTCATCGCGCACAACGAAGACATCTTCAACCAGACCATATGGGGAAAAAATCTAACAGTAAAACATTCACAAACAAATTATGACATTGTAAAGGCTCTAAAAGAAAATTATGATTATAATAATGACAATGAGAAAACTAATAACCGCAAAAACACAGTAATCATGATCTCTTTTTACAGTCAATAACCTTTAAGTCCAACTACTGGAAAGAATAATCATAATAGTTGGTATAAGTATAAGCAAAGGGCCACTTAATGGCATCCATAGAGTGCAGAATGAAAAATTATAGCATCTCATTTCAATCACTCACTCCATACGCATCAATTATGATTACAAATTTTTATGGTAGAACCCCCCCCCCCCCCCCCTTCCTCTTTTATGGATGAATCACTCAGATTACTGTTAGCAATCTGCCATAATGATCAGCTGCAGTGCTGGTCATGCATAAGCAGCAATTTTTGCTCAATCTGTTCAAGAAGTAAGCACCCACAAAAGATGTGCACTTAAAGCATCATGTCTCACACAAAAGCAGCACGATGACAGTAAGCATGAAACCAGGAACATCATACACCCTTGTTCACATGATCACACATTCCTGAACAAATATGACAACAAAGAACTAATAATATGTTTCACTTTTAGCGAGTAAACTTAGAAAGATAATAGTGGAGAGCATACTTCATCAATTTCCCTATCCAAAGCTTGCTTGTTCACGCACCCAACATATAATTTGTTTACAGATGTCCAAAAGCCACCGGCTGTGACAGAGAGAACATCAGATATGAGCAGGTGTAAAAAAGGAAAGGCCAAGCTCAATGAAAATTATTATTGCATACATTTAATGCAACACATTATATCATTAGTCCCAGGTACATGCAAAACAAGTTATCTGTTTATCACAAGGAAACCTTCAAAGCATGTATCCTATTAAAGCAATATGCGGCACTTGTACGAGTTCTCATTACTATTTTCCACTTCAACAAACTTGATTGTATATCATTCAAATCTTCAAACACTAGTCAAAATTAGGAAAGCTAGAATACATTATTAAAAATCAATAAACGTTATCATATCTGATGTTTCTCAAAGTTAAGTCACTAAAACTTAAATTAGTTAATTCACTAAGCGCTTATTGGAGAGCCACCATAATCGTGATGTAGTTTTACAAGTAACTAGCATGAATCTAAGATGATTATATTTCTTTATATATATAAATTGTAAGGATATTAGGATGCTTAGTTACTTCAAATCTATACGATGAGACTTGTACCCATGGATATTGATTCCACTAATTAATTATGGAGAACATGGAGGAAAGTTTGGTAATAAAGTTATGGATTTATTGCTCAACGTCAATAACTTCAAAACAAAGAATAACCCAATTCTAGTTAATGGATGCATGATGGTGCCAAATGACAAACAATTCTTGCCTCCAACTACTACATAAAGCACAAATAGGTTGGGCATTTCGTACTTTTCAGTGTTCTCCTTTGATTCAGCACAATGTTACCAGAATCTGCTACCTACCATGTGAATTACGACCAGGCACAATTATTTCCAATCGCAGTTTGACCACATTCCAGAACAGTAATATTGACGATCCAAAATTTTTATAACTTGGGCAACATTGAAATGGGAAGAAGATTAGAGTTACCAGGAGAGTCATCACAAGAAGATTCTGTCAAAAAAAAAGAACTGTGATCTGTTGAATCGAGAATCATCATCCTTCAACGTTCTGACACTAGGTCATATTCAACCTTCTCAGAGTGTGGGTATTCAGCTTTCATAGATTACAGATTCTAAGATTATGGCTTTACTATCAACCGAGCCACCGACAGAGAGAAGAGAGAGAAAGTGATGCAGGACAAAGTTTAGAAGGGGGAGGAAAGAAATAAAATGAGGGTGAAAGAGGGTGAAGGGGCCTATACCATAAGGAACAGGTAGAAACACACAAAAGCACTTGTAATTTTTTTTATGACTAAAAAGGCGCACCAAGGGAGTGCCGCCCAAGTACAAAAGAGCTCTAAAAAGGCAAGATAGCCCTCAACACCAAATCATTAAAAATACATCATGTCCTAACAAAAAGTCAACAAACAAAGCATACAATCCTGGAAAGACAACATATAATGTGTAGAGACATTTTTTAACTTAATATTATCTACACCTACTAACATTTAATGCCATAAGCATAAAACTAAGTAGTGTATGTGCAAGCTCAGTCAAAGTGGGGTTACAATATTTTTTATGTGTGTGTGTGTTAAAATACTTTATACCAGAAGAAGCCAACATGTTACCGTAACCCGTAATGACAAAGGTGTGCCACTAGAAATGTAATGTTTACTAATTTTGAACAATGTGTAAATAAATACAGCTACAGGTTAACACATACAAAGACAACTAAATGAATATGCACATAAATGTGTTGTTCACGTACATGACCATAACCTATTACTTCATCTTTAACAGTAAGCTCAGAGCAAAACTGAAATAAATTAACCATGATCTTGAAATCTTTCTAAAAACAGTAATTATACAAGACGGGACAATTACCTGGGCGTCCACGTTCCCCATCTGCATATTTAACTCTGATGGGAAGCATTTCCTAAAGAAGACAGATACATCAGACAGTGAACAAGGATTGCATAACCCAAACCACAGATAAAATACTTTATCAATCTCACACGATAGAACTCACCCCATAAAAAGTATATTGGCCGTGAAACTCTGCAATTGCTCGATCAGCTTCCTCAAACGTTGCATATTTTACAAAACAAAATTCTGCAAAATTATAAATTTCACATGCTAACTGGATTAGTATATTCAATAGTATTCAGGCATGAAGGAAATCATATACAACCATATAAATACGTAAGCCATAGATAGACACTGAACTAATGAACAATAAGAACGACTGGCAAGAGCATTGATCACGTAAACAATGTAGCTAATGATTGAATTGTATCATTAAGCCATTCGTGTCTGATCATACATGTTAAGTAATATAGCATAAATTAAATGTTTCACTTTGTGTGGAAAAGACCACAGCATCTATGTGCCTCCTATCCTTAAATACGGAAGTAACACATAGTTTAGCAGTTCAGAAAATAAATAAAAGCACAAACATGTTCTAAAAATATGAAGACACGAAGTAGCTAAAAGTCTAAAACCAACAAGAGACTAGAACATAATGCATACATTTTGAGATGCCAAACCCTGTTTCATGTATTTTGTCATAATGCATCCATTTTGAGCACAAACAAATTTACATGAGAGGACTGGTGCTCCAGCAGCCTCTTCACAAGAAACTGCTAATAGATGAAATGCAATATTGTAGATACAACTTCTACATACGCTGTTGTAGGCCGGTTCTTTTATCCTTGAGAAGTACGACCTCAACAATGTTTCCGTGTTCTCCAAACAAGGAGCGAATCTGACATGAAAGAAGGGGTCACTATTAACAGTAAATAAGCATAAAATTCATAAACAGAGGTAAAATGTTAAGTTGTCCAAATTTTAAATGTAAATAAAGTAAACATCGGTGTACATTATACTTATTTATTTTTGGATAAATAAATTATTTAGATAGAAAGCGCCAAAAAGAGGGCATATTATTATCTTATTTAAATCTTTCATAAGTTTTTTTCTTTTTTATAAAAGAAGAAATTTTATTATTAGAAAAAAAAAAGGATACAATAAATGGGGGAACAAGAAGTCCACCCTCAACAAACTAAGAAAAAAAGAAAAATAAAAGAAAGGGCACTTAAAAAAATGTAGTCCTTCATTCTCTACATAAAACAGCCACATAGATACGTCTAAAAGCACCCATAGTTGAAGCCCAGAGAGATGCAAAAATAATAATCCTATCGTTCAATAGCTTAAAAGATAAGCAACTTTCTCTAAACAATCTAGCATTTCGCTCATTCCAAATTCCCCACAAAATAAAAAAGAAGGTATACTTCCATTGAATCTTTCATAAGTGACGATTATATTGAAAATAAGTAATGGTCAAAGAAAATATGATGATACTGCTAGAGATATTGTGAAAGTTAAAGAAAAACGGGAGAAAATAATTTGAAGTTGTTATTATCAGGCAAACAAGTTATTTGATCATGTTGAAGGTACAGGGTACAGGGGCACAACTTACATCTTGTTCAGTAACAGTTCTTGGGATACCTCCAACGAAAAGTTTCACCAAATTGCCACCATCAGAGTTACCTTAAAAAGAAAAAAGAAATGCAACTCAGCAACATTAGTGAGATTCAGATGAAAAAAGTTTGAATAATATTTCAAGCTAATAGCAAATGTCTAAAGCATCATAGTTGTCACGGCGCCACGGCGAGACGAGGCTGTAATTGACCGCCAGGACGCCTAGGCGTCCATATGACGACAAGATGTTAACAATGTACAATTTATATATAACTTGTTTTACTTCAAAAGCGTATTCGACAAAAAAAAATTATATACATTAAAATTCAAAACATAATAATTAACACTATGTACTACAATTAAAAACACAATTATATGAATACTTCACAATTAAAATTCAAAAATAAAATACTTAGACATTGAAAACTAGTAGAGCAAGTTAACAAACACTACGTATAGAATAAAGGATCAACTAAGTCAACAATCATCACATATTACAAGTCTAATAAATAATAAAAATTACACGATATAGCTAGTCCATGAGTTATGATGAGTCATGGGTACAAAATGACTTAATCATTTAACTTGGGCCAACTACCCAGGCATAAGCCTTGGAGGCTCGGCATCCAAGGCGTTGCCTTATTTTTCTCTAGCGCCAGGACGCTAATGTAAAGCATTAGAAATTCAAATTATGACTAGAGTGACTGCTGCCTTGTAAAAGTTAATTAAACTTAGAGAAATGTACTATCTCATACTCTGTCCTCAATTTATAACTCTGACATTTAAACATAGGATAGGAAGTTTTCATTAATATGATGTAGCTTTTTAGCCTATTTTAAATTTTGCAACTGAGCGAGCATTAATAATAAATAAATCACAGTGATGATTGATAAAAAAACTAGACTAAAAATAAATAAATAAAGCACATGAACAATTGCAGCTACAAAATGCCTGATATGATAAATATATGAACATAAAAGTATATGTAAGGAAGTAAATGAGAGAGAAAGAAAGAAAGAATGCATACCAGGAGAAAAAAGTCTTTTCCGATCCAGTGGAGGGAAAGAATGACCAGCAGAACCACTTTCCCCGCCGCCGCTGACACCAATTGAATCATTCTGGTGATGTCGGTGGTGATGTTGATGATGGTGGGCGTTGCTATGGAAGCCATTGTCAAAGTTCATTTCGTGGTGAGGAACGGGGTCGTCGGAGGACCAAGACGACGTCGCCGAATAGGAGTTGCGATTGGGGTCTGAGTAGTAATCACCTCCTCCTCCTCCTCCTCTGTCACCGTGATTATCCATTTCAATTATTCAAAAATTGAAAACGCTAACCCAGCCAACCACAATTGAATTTGAGTAGATTTGGTGATGAACTAGAAGCAAGCATGAAAGAAGAACACAGACCCCATGGATTGACTGAGGTCGGGTACTTCGAAGCTCGATTAGTTCAGTTCTTACTCTCAAACTTAACTAATAATTTTCTCTCTCTGTGTCTGCCAGGAGAAACTTGAACTTCTAATTGTTATTTTTATTTTACCATCGATCTTCCAACTAAACAAATTAATTTTTAATAAAAAAATAATATTATTATTTTTATTCATGTCAACAGGTAAGACCGTAAAATAAATAAACAGTTTGGGTTCGATTAGTATTGACTTCCACCAAAATTTAATTTGAGCTCAACTCGAAATATAAACGATTTAAATATGAGTAAGTTTTAAAGTTCCATAAATTACTAACCTTCTCAAATTATAATTTTCTATTGATACTCGGATCATATTTGTTCAAAAAGTTCAAATTCGGGTTCGATTCGAGATCGTATTTAACTCATTAGTTAAACGGATCTCAATAAAACCTTATTTTATACTTGATAAATTTTGTGAAATAAATATGAACAACTCAATACTCGACTCAGTTCATTTACACCCTTATCAACACGTCAAATAATAACCGAATAATATATAGGTCCCACAAATTTGTCCATATAATCATCAAAATAGAAAATTTATACATTAACATTAATTAAAAATTTGTAAAACATTAAAAATATATAAATAAATTAAAGAGTTAGAAAAATAAAAAAATGAAAACATGGAGTATTAAATAAAAAACAATAATAAAATAATTTAACTTAATTAAACAATTTAAACATTTAAAATTCAAACTCATATTGTTTAATAGGTTTTATTAAATTATTTAAGTTGTTTTGTAAATTTGTTATATAATTACATATTATTATTTATTTTAATTAATTGGGATATATTTTATTTTGCAAATAAAATTTCTTTCATGTTTTTCTCAAGTTAATAAAATTATTAAGATATATATTTTCTTCCATAATTTTATTTATTTAATTTTAATTGTCTAATTTATTTCGAATTTCAGTTTTTTTTTTATTTTTTATAAATTTTTAACATGTGGATATTATTTGATAAGCTCACGTAAATATTTAGTTTAAAAATATTATTATTATTATTATTTTTGTTAAAAATCAATTTGTTTAGATTGAATTTGGGACTGTTTTAAAAAAATTTAAGGCATTTGTAAACTGGGGTCGACGGCTGTGAGAAAGAGTGGATTTAACCCTGTTAAAAAGGGAAAGGGAAATGATAACAGAAAGCTTATGCGTTAGCGCGAATATAATTGTGTGCAAATATATTTTTTTGAAATCCCCTCCCTCCGTTGCAATTTGTTTCCAATCCTAAATCTACGTCTCCTTAATCCTTATTCATGATTTGGGATGGAAATGAGCTGAAATCAGTGAAAATGAGAAGGAAGTGTAGGGTTTGGTGGCCATCTCATCTTTCTTCAAATCCGCGCCAGTCCACCTTCTTGTTTGGCTGGTTCTTGCCATACTCCTCGGATTTGCTTGATATTGTTGTTGCTTTTGGATGTACTGAGCCTTCTATTTCAGCTGTTCAATCGGGCCTTCAGGTATAAACTATAAACTCAATTTTCAATTTCTCAAAGCGTGACCTGCTTTTTCTGATTATATGCTACTGAACTGTTAAGTCTAAATTTCCTTGTGCAGTTGAATTCTTATTGCATATATTTCTGTAATAGCAATTGTATATTATATGTTTTTTTTCATCCAAAGTTTCTCTCTCAATGACTTGTTTGATGTACAAGGAGTAGTGCTTACTAGAATACTAGTTACATGAATTTCATTTTTTTTGGTGATATTAATTATATGATGAACTAATCTAATAAGCTTGCAATAATCCCATGGAGGTCATTAATGTACATTAAAGGCTGTCTAAATATTTCTTAAGATATTAGGGTCCTGACCCTTTTATGTAAAAGAGGAAGGTTTATGTATACTTGTTGTGGATATACATAGGGGAAGGTCTAATTAGTATATTTCTATTTATTTTGGTGATGATACCATAATATATTTTTCAGTCGTTACAGCGATGATACCATAATTATTTTATGATCAATTTTTTTCGGTGAGTTAATGCTTACAGTGGATTTGGGTGGATTACGATATTCATCAAATGATTGCAAATTCTTTAATATGAAAATCATCCTCTAAACAACTTGTGTGCTATAAATTATTGTTATAAGCTGCACTAAAATAGTAGAAAACCAACTTATTTTAAACTATAATCTATAAGCTGGAATAATTAAGCTGTACCAAACAGGCTCTTAATCAAGTTTACAAGTATGTCATTTTTGTATGGCTTACATGATGTTTATTTGCTGTTTGAATCATTTGCATGAATTTTAAACAAATATGGTTGAGTATGCTTTTTCTGTACAAGCTTAGGAAGACAATTATTCTCTGATTGAAATTATATAAGAATGATTGCTCCTGCTTTAAGCAAAATGTTAGGTCGGTGCGGAATATTGTTGTTCCAGTTTGTAGGTAAATTTCTCATGTTTTCTCATTCTAGTCAGCTCTATGGCTTTATGAAACAAATATTGAAATCTGGTCAGTTAGTGAGAAGTAGTCCCTCCATCCCAATTTTATAGACTCTCTTCACTTTGCATATAATGTAGGATGGATTTTATAACTCAACTTTCCATTACACACACACACCAAATAATTGTCAATATTTGAAATGTGGTCCACAATACAAAGTTTGAAACACTCATTTTTCATTTTTCAACATAAGGCTAGTACAGTGAAGTTGATTTTTTTCCCTCTAAAGCTTCTATAATACTATTACATTTCAATCCTAGGGGCCCAGGTCCCACCTGGGGTGGGGGGGGACATGATGGGAACTGGCTCGGATACCTTAGGGAAACGTATCTTTGCTATAACTTATAAGCTCTTGTATTGACTTTGCTGATGGGTAGACTCGAATATGTGACTATGCACAGTAAAGAGAGAGTCATGTTTCTAGGCTATCAGCTTTGGTTTATAGTCAAGTTGATTAACACATTGCTATATGGAATGTGTTTATTTTATTTCAGGCGTCTTAAATAGAATGAGGCGACTTAAATTGGGACAGAAGTAATTTAAAATTTGTTGTAGTAATAATTTTTCATCTCAACCAGGAAATCCTTCATCAGACAAATGGAAAGATGCCAATGATGCTACAAGACAAATGTATGTTCTCTATGATTGGTTACTGTCAAGCAGAGAGCAATGGTAAATTGTTAAGACCTGGAGTCAAAACGGATAATGAAACTAACTCTACACTTCGTCATGAATATATGAGAAGAGGCCAAAGATTGAAGAATAAGTTTGAAAGCCAGTATTGTGGGTGCCATAAAATTGATGGCCTATTAGCACAGAATAAATGGGATTATATTGGAAAAATAATTTGGATCCAGCTTGTATACGATTCTTCTGAATATATTGGTAGAAGAATTTTGTGGATTCCCAAATTGCATCACATACATTGGAACAGTCAAACAGTGCCTGATCTTGATCACCACGTATGTAAGTCTTGATTACCTTTTACTACATGCATATGTTTCAGTAATCAGTATACATGTATATGAATGTATATTTGTATTCCCCTTGGTGGTTTATCTCTTATTTTGTTGTTTCAATGAATGAAGGTAATAATTTATGAAACTCCCAGATATGGTGGTCACCATTTTTCATTGGGATTTTATAGTTCTGAGCAAGTGACAAATAATATTAATAAACCCATGTGGGTGGAAGATCTTTACGAAAAGCAGACACTCCCTGACTTGGTAATATTTCTCGGTAGATTATTGTGTATATGTGTTGTTTGCCAAATGTTAATTTTTGACCTGATTCATGGAATACAGGATATAATCATCTTAGCAATTAATAGTGCTGCTGCCACCAAATTATTCAGTGAAGAACTTATTTGTCCCAAAGGATCCACTTTTTCTTTCCGCGTATTGTGCATGTAAGTTATCTTTGCTTCTGTAATTTCCCTCACCAGCATCTTTTCTTCTCTATGAATGCTTTGATGGTATGAGTTGTGTTTTCTTTTTCAGGATCCTTACCTTCATATGGAAACTATTGGCCATCTGTGTGGCTTCATTTTCCACTTCGTTTTATATCATTCTTCAATTTGCCCGAGCCCTGCTAAATTTTGGATCACAATCATGTATATATATCATATCAACAAAGTTATTCAGCCATACATTTAAGAATATCCGGTTTCGCTGTTGTCAAATTTTGTACTGGCCAATCTTCCTTCAAAATAACAGTCTCAGGTAATAAGGTATCTGTATATGGAAGCATCTGCATTACTTGAAAGATTGGATAGGCTTATATCTCATTCATGTTTGATGATACTTTATTCTGATGAAATTTAGACAACATATGCTGTACGATTTTGGAGCGCTGAAAATGTCAACCAATTTTTGTTAGTTGTATGAGATTCATGGTGGGGTTTGGGTGTTGGTGACTGGTTCAACCCAAGTACATGCTTATACAAGACTTCACTAGCCATGAGGCATAAAAATGATGCTCATCAAGAGCAAAGATTTCCAAACAAATGTTTCAGCTTGTTTACTGCGAACCCTATATTCCCAAAGACAGCTATACCTCAGGAAATGCATTAGAAAGACATAAAATGGAGAAGCATATCGGCTGCTCTTGAAATTATCTGATGACAATTATTAACACACAAATTCGCCTTTTAAACGTGGCTGTTGAGAGAGAGAGAGAGAGAGAGAGAGAGAGAGAGAGGAGGGAGGGAGGGAGGGAGGGAGGGAGGGAGAGAGAACACTTACTAGTAACACTTCATATACATAGCCTGTCAGTGTTTCTGAATGTTTTTGTGTATTTATTAATTTTCAATCCTATGTACTCCCCCGTCCCATAGAAGTACAACAAAATTTTGTCATATAAAAGATGTCTAAAAGACACAATTCAAATGCAAAATGTCATATAAAGTCAATTTACCATTAAAAATACTTAAGTAGGGTCCACTACTTTTAGTAAAAAGAAAGAAACTTTAGTGTACTTACGTGAGGTCTATTGTGGGTGAAATGCGAACTTATTTGCACTCTCTTCTCTACTTTTGTTTTTCTTAAATTGTGTCAAAAGTGTAGTGTGTGTTTGTGTGTGTGTGTGTGTGTATATATATATATATATATATATATATATATTATATCTTGGCTTGTATTCTGCTGAATACTATTTTGTTGTTTCTCTCTCTCTCTATATATATATTTCTGGTAAGTGTGTTTTATATTTTCAAACGAGTTATTTCCCCCCTTCTATTCTGAATTTCATTAATTTGTAAGGTCTGAATCTTGCGTGGAGTATGCAGAGAAAGCTGCATTACAGAAACATTCAATATGGCCAAGTGTAGCTGTTGATGTTCTATTCGGAAACTTGATTGGCATTCCATTACTGATTCACACAGAATCTGCTTGCATATGGATTTCAAACTTTTCCAGTGACATTACAAACTATTTATTGCGTATGGGTTGTGTTTCATTGATGGGAAACCCTGCGGGTTTTAAGTTGAACAATGAGCTAGCTGCAGTTCTTGGCATGGTTTCTCTAAATGCAATACAAATTTGGTCTACTATCTGGTTTTTCCTAAATTTCTACTTCATATATTTCATGAAAGGGGTAGCTATTTCTGGGGTTCTTTTTGGTCTAACTACACCTGCTGCTCTCATCATAGACTTGATTTCACTAGCAACAACTCATGTTCGGGCTCTTCATTGGTTAATCTCACTTATATTTTCGCAGCAGCTACAAGCAATATCCGCTTTATGGCGCTTCTTCAGGTAATATATGCACCATCAATCGTTGAAAGTGCAAATATGTTAAATTTCAATCACAATAAACCAGCCACCTCCCCTTCTATAAAGTAAATATGCCAATTGTGAACCAATCTTTTGGTATAAGCTACCAGGTAAAACTAGTGATGCCATAATGTCCTAAGTAATGTAACCACATTGGTAGCAGATGTTTCTTGATGCAAGTGTAAGAAAGATGTAAAATAGGTAAGTTAGAAATCAGCTGCTGTGGATACTAATATTTGCTACACCATCCAAGCCAAGCTTCAGATTCGATCTCGCTCCTGACATCAGGTTTATAGGAATTAGCTATACCATCTTCTAGTTCACAAAGTAAAAATGCGCTTAGCTAGCGCATCCTAACTATTTTCATGAATATCTCACCTCAAACTTAAAAATTTTCTTTTGCCGATATAGCTATGAATTATGATACTTTATGCTCAGGTTACACTTCACATTATACATTGTTGTAAGTTTCTCACAGAGCTGTTAAATTATTTGCAGGGGTCAGAAGTTGAATCCACTTCGTCAGAGATTAGATAGTTATGACTACACGGTGGAGCAACATGTTGTTGGTTCTCTCCTATTTACACCGGTGTTACTTCTGCTACCCACCACTTCTGCTTTCTATATTTTTTTTGCCTTATTGGGCACTACCATCAGCATTATTTGCATATTTATTGAGGTTGCTATAGCCGTTATTCATGCCACACCCTTTACCAAAATTTTCCTCTGGTTGGTGAGGCCGAGAAGATTTCCCTTTGGAGTATGGGTAGAAATTGTATCTTGTCAAAGTGATGCTATTGATAATTTGGAGATTGGACGTGTCGACAAAGTGGTGTTATTTCTCCGTGGCAGCTCCTTAAACATACGTGAGGCCTTGATCTAATTAGATTCTTTCTGACCTTACAGTTATATTATGATTTGGCAAGTAATATTTTTATACCCTGGTTTCAGTGTTTCATGAAGTTTGCTTTAGATGGTATCAATCACTCATGATCTGACTTTGCATCTGGAAATTTACATTTTTTGGATTAACAATTTAGGATCTGGTCTATGTTTGCCAACTTTATCGAACCTTTTAAGCAATTATCATGAAGATGAAGCTTGAAAAATGTTGCTAGGACTTTCCATTCTCTCAGTATGAATAACAATCTTTGTTGAGTTGAGCTGCTCTATATTTATTTTTTTATGGCCGAGCATTGTTTTATTTCCTTACGATTTTGGGGGGACAGGTCGGCAACGGATATTGGTATGTCATAGTGTGTGCAGGAAACACAACACACTCCCGTTTCCACACACACACATATATATTTATATATGTAAATATATTAAAGGCAAAAGTTTTTCATCATCCGAGTAATGTGTACAAAATGTGGTTTTAAGATAACTTGAGTTGCATAAAAACACTGGGTATGTTTAAAGATGACTTGCTGCGTCTCTCAACCGTGTATGTGCATGTGGTAAAACAAATGAGATACACTCATGTTTGTAGATTCCTAGAACTTTAATCAGATGAATTATGGTATTATGATATTAAGTAAATTATTATATCTTGTCATCAAGTACAAGGTTACCCAGATGAAACGTTTATCTGTTCTAACTTGTGGGACTATCTATATCAGGACAAATAGTCTTACTGCATTATAGAGTCATTTGCTCTGCGATTTCACGATCAACTGTTGCTACGTCAGCATATGGAATTCTAATTGGACGAAGGTGAGTAGCCTTTGTATGTTAATACTCGTAAGACTGCTTAGTTACCTTCATATCTCATACTCCTAAACCTCTTTTCAGATTACCTTCTACACTCTACAATTTTCCATCTGCATTGGGAACTGGTCTCCCTTTGACATTGCCATGGATGTCCATCCCCTTCAAGGAGTATTGGCGACTTTGCCATGATGCCGTTTTTGCATGCAAAGCACCTTGCAAGTGTCATTTACGTTAATGATGAAAGAACAATTGGTGTTGTCTGACCAAGTCAAGCTTTCCTCATCTGTACTGCTTAATGCTGCCTGATTTTTAAGTTCTTTTCATTGAATGAATACATGTACTTCATTCAGGGCTATCGATCACCGGTTAGCATTGCTGCACATTAAGAAGTTGTTTTGTTCAATCACCTGTTATAGTTGGTGTACATCAACTAGTAGATTTATTCAATTTAAGGGTTACAAATCACTTAAACAATTAGTCTCACTACTCAATTTTGTAATGGGTGGTGTGTCATAGTTATTTTTTTACTGAAGCTCCTTTCAGCTTACATAATGAGGCTATCTGTCTCTCGTTAGAGTTTTGCTGCAAGTGGGTCTACAAGATTTTATGCCAATTTTTATTTAATTTTATTTTGGTGCAATTTTCATACAAGGTGGTGATCTTTAAAGCCACAATTTTTAGAAGATGTTAGTTTGATTGCTTTCACGAAATACTCACTTCCTCCTAAATAAATGATTTTCTATTCTAGGGGTAAATGATTAGGTTTTCATTCCTAGCTGACTTAAAATAACATGAATGAATTTTAGATATCCGTGTGGAAAAGACCCAAAATAAATTAAAGGGTTTCAGGACTATTTATGCGAATTATTTATATTTTTTTACTATCGGAAAAACTAGTGGATAACAAATTTTTGTAGCTAAGTATTCCTTTTGTCTTAAAGTTACAGAGAAATATTTTAATTTTTTAGAGTTAATTTATGAAAATTTAAAACACTATGAATTTGTTTAATTTTAGTACAAATAATTATAAAAATTGTATTATCTTATCATTTTTTTTACTTTCAAAATAGAGTCCACTTTTAATACATAATTATTTCAATTTTGGTATATATTTTTCTATTGCACTACAAAACTAATAATTAGTTATTATACTAATTATAGTATATATAAATAAAAATATACAACTAAGACCCAATAGTCAAAACTTATTAAATTCTCATAAGTTGACTTAAAAAATAAAAAATACTACATGACTAATTTTGAAAGTGAAATGATGGAATCTTTGATAATGCAAGGTCAAAAATGGGAATACAAAAATATTTGGGGTTTCCTTTGCTAATATTACGATTTACTATTGCTATTGGCCTATTGTTACTGTTAAATTGAGAAAATAAGTAAAATTCCAAAACGAGAAGAGCAGAAGAGCATCCCTAGCCGTCCCGTCCCGTGGTGCGGTAGGCGGTAGCTGTTACCGGCGCGGTAATGTAACATTCTAATTATTTTCTCGTCCTGGCCAGCAATGCCGTGTATATTGTCTTTCGTTTCCTACCTAATAATCCGAGTGCAAGTTGTTAGCTTTACAAATAGTATAAAACTTGTAATGTTATCATGCGTGGTTGGTTCAACTTTAGACCTTATAATTAAATTTTGTCTGTTGGCACACAGACAAACAATTGCCTAGATTTTTGTAAAATTTGTAGTTTTTAGTTGTTTATTCTTCCGTTTTAATGCCCCTATTGCTAATTTTGGGTGCATAGTTTTAGTTGAAAGTGCCTGCTTGAGGATTTTGAGCTTTAGTCAGTGTATAGTGAGATGCATTTGGTGCGAGTTTCGCACCATGTGGTTGTTAGTAATTGCTGTTAGTAATAGTATTCCCTTTCACTTCCCTTTGGCTATGGTGACAAGGTGTTTATTGTGTTTGGCATAATACAGGAGTTAGAGGTTGCTGACATTTTTTGGGATGGCAAATAGAGAAGATCTAGACATTGATGATGATTTTAGTGAACTTTACAAGGAGTACACTGGACCTCCATTATCTAATAGCACCCACCGCGTACAAGACGTTGCAAAAGTAAACAAAAGATCCCAACTGATTTTACTAGCCGAGAGGCTAAGGTTTGGGAGGCTAAATCAAAAGCTACTGAGCGGAACTGGAAGAAAAGGAAAGAAGAAGAAATGATCTGTAAGATATGTGGAGAATCAGGCCACTTCACTCAGGTATTATTAGGAGTGCTTCAATTGGTCTCATCATTGATTATCTGATGCAGGGTCCATCTCATTGCATATTGCAGACTTTTGATTCAACTATAACTAAAAAATCGAGACTCAGCCTATGGTTTGTTTTATTTAAATACAAAGTAATATTTTTTACATTTCAAAAGTATTAAATTTTTAATTATACCAAGGAGCTTTAGTTCTAGCTGTTCCCCTCCGATATGTTAAGGATTCAATGGAAAACATATTATCTTGCTGAAGATAGCCTGTAAGGGCCTTCTTATATATAGTTCCATAAGGGGTCCACCGTAAGGGCCTTCTTATTAGTCCCATAAGGGGTCCAGTTTTGTCCCATCGCCCACCTAAATAATAAATAAATTTAAAAAGATATTTTTATGTGGGAGAGTGTGGGGGTGCGGTTGGTTGGAAGGTGTAAACTTCCCTCTCGCTAAGCATATACTGTGATCAGTTGGTTTTTGTTGGGATTATTTATTGATCGATTTTGTCATTCTAGTATCTAGTTATTAAAGATTCTCGATAGTACATTTTTAAAAGTAAAGAAAAAAAGGTGTTACATTCTTCAATCATTCATTTGTAATAGTCTCTGACTTAGTTTTTTAGGTTTATTAGAAACATACATACTTTTATTTGACATGTGCGAGTAGACTTACAAATTTTTTAGAGGATGCTGAATTCTGAGATATTTCCTAGAGATGATGGGTAGAATAAGGTTTTGTTTTTTTTTAATATCATCCATGTTCTCTGTTTGCCTTAACATTTCCTTTTTGAGCTCACTTGTATAATTTGGTTTTCAGATATATTGTTTGTATTTTGATATGATTATAGGGTTGTCCATCTACTCTCGGAGCTAATCGTAAGTCTCAAGATTTTTTTGAAAGAGTACCTGCAAGGGAACAACATGTGAAAGCACTTTTCACGGAGAATGTGATAAACAAGATAGAGAAGGATTTTGGCTGCAAAATAAAAGTAGAGGAGAAGTTTATTATTGTCAGTGGCAAGGATAGGCTGATCTTGGCCAAAGGCGTCAATGCTGTTCATAAAATTAAAGACGAAGGTGACACAAAAAGTGGTTCTAGTTCTCACATGATCAGATCCAATTCACCTGAGAGGAGTCCTGTTGGCACTCGATTGGCACGCTCTGATTCCCAAAGGTCTACTCACAGTCAGCGAACTGCGTCGCAGTTCCAGAAGAGGTTTGGCAGACAAGAGAAGGTAGTGGAAGACAGCGTCCGTCAGGATTTAAAAATGTTATCAAGGGGTTCCCCACAAGGTAGGGACAGCATACAATTTCTTTATGGCATCAATAGAAACATGGTAATCCCATGCTCGTAGGTTATGAGGTCTCTATAAACTTTAGCTAAGGTGCTGTTTTGACTATTCCTCCACTCCCATTTTTTCCTCCCTACAATTGTACACGTCATATAATAAGGTTGCTTGTTGCTTATCAATTTGTTAGCAGCGAGAGGTAAGTTAAGTTCTTATTCAAGCATTATGTGTTCGATTGAAAAGTAACTTTCGTTGGTTGGTTTGATTTGAAATGTCTGCATAACGAAATTATTTGCAGAAAGCATATCCAGACTTGTGTCAGTTGTGTGCTTCAGATGGGTTCACTATGAAAATATAAGAAATCATGTCTAATTTAAGCTGGCATTGTTGTTTGCCATCTTGAATCAAAGTGCTTAACATACTCTTCCTTTGGTGAAGCTTATGGTAATGAATGAGTCAGAGGCCGTCTAAGCCATTCTAAGTCTCCAGCACGCCCTGCATACCCAGGGGGCTCTTATAATTCATTTGATGGTAATAATCAGAGGATTGGGGGATACCGTACAGATGGATGGGAGACAGAGAGAGGTGGACCTGACATGCAATTTGGTCATAAGTTGGATTACTCTGCCTTCCCTCAGACATTAGAGGAATTAGAGTTGGAATATAAGAGGGATGCAATGGATCTTGGTAGAATTCGTGACAAGAATGAAGATGAAGAAAATTACAAGCATCGTGAGGTGGGAATGTTCAACTCTAAATCATAATTCAATTTGAATGATTTTGACATGCCATAGCACTTTGACAAACACACATCTGTCACATCATATTAAAGATTTTCTTGTATTTCCATGCATCTTTATGCTAAATCAAAAATTGTTGTTAATCGTTTTTGGGTGCACCACCAAATTCATGTATGCTTTTTTTTTTTTCCGGGTCTTTAGATAAATTAGATGTATTTATGTACTGCCATTCCTTGGTATGTTGATTCGGATTTTGATATGGTCCGACTCTTGGGACTATTAATTTAGGCTATCAGAGAAATGAGGGAAAGTTACATGAAGAGGCTGGCTATCTTAAGGGGAATGCACAGAAAACAGTGGGAAGAGTTTCTTCAACTCGATGCCCAAAGGAGGCAACAAAGGGCACGCCAGCAGTTGTCCACTTCAGGATTTGGTGGTTATAATCAGCCTGGATATTCTGAGTATGATAATTCTGCAGGAAATCCTCATTACGCTGGAGGTAATTTGCCACCTGAGTCGAGGGGCAAGTACCAAAACTCCATGGAAAATTACCCTTCTTCAAGATCTCATGATACTTACGGCGGTTTCCAGCGTCAGAGGCCAGAAGAGTTTAGGAAAGCATATAATTGATATTAAATCGGTTTTTGGAGTTAAGTTCGGTAAGTTGTTTTACCTTCGAGCTTTGATGCGTGAGTTGGTTGCGTTTTTGTTCTCCTTAAGCACTAAAATATCCGTAGTCAATTCATCCCACTTCCATGGTTTATGGTTCAAAAGGCATGGTTCTTGAGAGATGTGCTTTGTAAGTGATCATAAAATGCATTCGGAAATTTTAAAATTCCGGCAAAATTAGGATGCTGTGAATTTTAACAGTACTGTTTCTGTGAATTTAGTTGGTTTTTATTGTTTAGGGGAGTTATGTGCAGAGCTCTTATTTTTCTGGAGTAGCAGATTTCCTTTTTCGTAAACTGTATTAGTTAAATTTTCAGGGTTCAGATCCTGGTCGAATACGAGTAATGCATAGAAGAGCCCCTATTGTTAGGTAAGTATGTTAATTTTGTTTATGATGAACTTAAGGAGCTGGTGATGTTACAGATTCGGATGCTACTTTTTTGATATGTTTCTTTTGAACTTTGTCGCAGTTATGTTTTGTTAGGAAATTGGTCATTGTAAACTAGATGGTAAGACATGGTTTTGGCTTGTCTACAACGTCTTGTAGATTGATATGTTACTAATGGCTGAACTATACAATAGTTTTGGTTAAGATCTGAAGTTGGTTATTAAATTAAATTGTGCTGTGGTTAAGCATGTTTACTGGTTAGTTTAAGATTAAGCAAGAAGTGAAGATCTGACAAGGAGTTAAAACTTTCCAACTTTTTTATTCTGCTTGCAGAATCTGCTACTTTTTTATCCTTTTAATTACGTATCAAATTCTGCAAGCAGCATAAAAAAGTTGTCAATATTGGTGCGATGTTTCTGTTTTACTTCTCATAAGAGACTGGTCTGAGTATCTGGTGGCTTCAAAAAGGTTGCCAATCAGGAGAATGAGTACTCCGACGGCATTTTGACTGCTACTACTTAGTATTGACGATTGGTCTGAAAAAGTATCTAAAAATATTAAATTTAGATATTTGTACTCGGGCAAAGTAAGGAACCATAACATATATGTTTGAAATAGATTTTATTTTGGGCGAGTTACTCCTTCCATTTCTAAATATGTGACGTTTTACACAATTTTTTTTATTCCATAATATCTAACGAAACCAAAGCATAATTAATATTTTTACTTTTAAATTTAACTTTATCCCTGTTTTTCGATAAGTGCTTCTTAATAACTGCACACAATAATTAGTTTTTTTATTTTTTTCAATGCTTCAGATTAGGTGCAGGCTAAATGCCTGTTATATTCCTTTCTTTCTCGATATGCATTTATAACAGTAGCAATCTTAATATGCAATATTAATGTGATATTACAAATGTTTTTGCGTCTCTCTAAAAAGAAAAAAAAATGGCAAGAGGTGAAGATTTCATGGATTTAGATTCTCCAAAAAAGAAAGGTGCAGTAGATTTCTACTTCAATGGATTTGCATATCACAGATTTGATTTGAACAAGCTACCCGATGAATTTGTGCTTCCTCTTGATTTGCTACATCCACATTTAGATTTATTTCAGTTAGAGGCATTTGATTTTTTTGCCTTGTAGCCATATTTTAACCTAAAAAGATCAGTACTCATTTTATAAATCAATTTTTGGTGAAAAATCAAAATATTCATATTTTTAGATTGAAAATTAATTTCGGTGGGAAATCACAATATGCATAAATTTAGGATTCAATTTTTGGCAGAAGAAAATTTTTAACGGAGAGAAAGAATATTTATTAAATAAGGGTATTTTAGTCTTGTGCAATTACTTTTTACTTATATTAGAGTTATTTAATAGCTTCCTTAATTTCTGTGCAAAAACTCTTAAACGTCACATGTTTAAGAATGGAGGGTTTATTTATTAATAGCAGTATCTGACATAGAATTTTTTTTTACTTCCTCCGTTCTATAATATATGATGTTTTAGATGATTTTATTTTTTTCCAAATTATTTGATGTTTTATATAATCTAGGGTCATGTTTGTTTGCAAGGATTATAATCCAAGATTATTAATCTTAGGATTAAATAATCCTAGTCACATGTTTGTTTTTTATGAGATTATTCATGGGATAATTTAAAATAATCCCATGTTATGTTTGTTTTTTTCCAGGATTAATTAAAAGATTGGATTAAAAAATATCGTTTGAACTATTATACTTTTATCAATAATAATCAGTAAATATTAGTTTTTTAATGTTTGTGGGGTGGGGTGGGGTAGGGTGGGGTGTATATATAATCAGTAAATATTATTTTTTTAATTTTTATAGGATGGGGTGGCATGGGGTGCGTGGGGTGGGGGTGGGTGTGGGGGTGGGGGGTGGGCAAGGTGGTGGTGTATTCATAATCAAAAAATATATTTTTTTTTGAGTGGGGGTGGTGGGGTGGCGGGGTGGGGTGTATACATAATCATTAAACATTATTTTTTTTTGAGAGGGTGGGAGTTGGGGGGCGGGTGGGGGTGCGCGGGGTGGGGGTGTATACATACATAATCAATAAATATTATTTTTTTGGGATGGGTGGGACGGTGGGGGGCGGGTGGGTGGTGTACAGGATGGGAGTGTATACATAATCAATAAATATTATTTTAAAAAATATAGATCGACTGATATACGAAAAGAATAGAATAGGATATTAAGAAAAGGTCTAGGGATAATTTTGTTTAGCAATTTTTAATCCTAAATGGTAGGGATTATAATTTCAAGTAGAAGATGGTATTAAATAATCCCACATCCTAAGCTATTTTATAATCCAGAACTAATAATCCCAAGCTCAAATTTAAGACAAACAAGTCACTTGGGACTAATAGTCCTATCCCAAGTGTAATACTTGAAAACAAACATAGCCTAGGAGAATTAGCCACAATCTTTCCAAAATTACTCCTAATTGGAAAATGATATAAATGAGGGAGAGAGTATGAGATAAGTATATGATCAAAGGTATTATAGACAATTAATACTATATTTAATATCATTTTCTTAATTTTTGTGTACAAAAACGTCACACACATATATATATATATATATGGTTCAAATCCATGACAATCGTTTGCTAGGGACACTATTACAGCAACTATCATCTCCATCGTTGATCAACATATTTAATAGTTGAAATTGAAAAGAATAAATGCTATGTTGCTAAATGCCAGTACAAGTTGTAGCGGCATGATATATTTTTCAATCCATGCCACTACAACATGTAATATGCCTATGATGCTATGCTTTCACTCGTTAACAGAACATTTACTGACGTACTTTTTTTGCCTGATTTTACTTACGTACTTTGCAACTTATCATTACAAAAAGATTGAAAAATATTATTAATATTGTTATATTACAATTCATTACAAAAGGAGGATTATTATAATAAGAGTAAAATACACAGGCACCCCCTATAGATAATTATAATAACATTTACCATTATTCTAGTTTTTCAAGTAACAGTCAATACCTCTCTTGTCTACAATATGTAACATTTACTACCCCTAACGTGGTTGACCAACTAATATCCAAAAATATTTTTAATATAATGTCTAATACACCCTTCAAGTTATAATGTTTAATTCTCCACTAAATAAAAATTTATATATTATAATTTTACTTTACTTGATCTAATTAATTAAATTATGAACTTGTGCAATAAATAAAATAAATGTCAAAAAATAATAAATATTCATTTTTTCTGAAAATAAAGTCATACAATTTTTGCTAATTAAATTTTTCGAAGATTAAAATTTACGTGATATATATATATATTTAAATATATTTTTTGTAATTAAAAAGTAAAATTTTAATACCCATAAAAATTTCAAATTAATGCAATAAAATTATAGTTATTTTTTCCAAATATTAAAATTTAGATAAAACAAACTTATTATTACAAAATAAATTTTATTATTCATATAAAAAAGTATTAAAAATTATATTAATTAATTTTCTCATATAGTAAACTAAACATAAGTCACACTTAAGCATAATTATTTACAGTAAAAATGACAAATGTCATTACTCAAAAAAAGAAAAAATATCTTAAAAGAATTTTTTTTTTACAAGATAGAGGTAGTAATAAATATTATTATATTTTCTTATTTAAAATTACACAAAAACAACGCCAACTGTACACTAAAAAAATGTAACCAAAATCATAAACATTCCAATTTTTTACATATACTCAAGAACATTTAACATATAAAAATCATAATATGAAACTAAGAATTCAAATAATATTTTTGTTGTTAAGCACAAAAAACTAAACTATCAACATACTCAATCACTCTAATTAGAATAGCTCCATTAATAATTTAATTTAAATTTTTTAATATTTGTATCACTTATCCAAAAATATGTGTTAATTAAACTAAATTAATTTTTTTTATAAGTTGCCAACAATTTAAATGAGATAGTTTAATTACAAATAAAACTATAATTAAAATATATTGTATTAAAAAAGGATAATTAAACGTGTGTATATATATATATATATATTATTTGAAAATTAAAATTTGATAACATACAAGGATAAATATGTAACTTTATCTATTTAGTCAACCCTAAAAACTTGCAGGAGTACTAACTGTTACTTAAAAAACTAGAGGGGGGGTAAGTGTTATTATGGTTATCTAGAGGGTGTCACTACAAGAAATTAGGGATGTAGTGAAGGAAATTTTGTGAACGAATTCATTCCTTCACATGAGGAGTTTTCTGGCGAACAGTGAAAGAAAAAAATGTAGTGACAATTATTAGCGAAAAAAATATTCTTCACAATTTATATTTTTTTTCTCACAAAATTGAGGTGGTAGAAGGATATTTGGTGTCAATTTATGATGAAAATTTGCGAGGAAAAATAATAATTAATAAATGAATTATTACTCACTATATGTTATTGTTTAGAGGTTTTTTGCGAGAGATAAATTTGGTCACTGTTTTGCTCTAAATAATTTTTATAGAATTAATTGTGATAAATATAAATTGTAATATAAATACATTAAATTTTTTATAGTAGTAAATTTATTTTTAATAATACTTTTTAAGTAACTTACAATATCGACTATTTATTTAATCAAAATAAATAAATTTACAATAATTTAAAATTTAAAATTTCATAGATTGACCATCAAAAAAATGAAAAAAAGAAAAAGAGACGAGGCTCTTCTATGGAATAGACCGCAAGTGCTAAAAAAAGTACTCATCTATTCTACCAAAAAAAAAAGTTAAGTTTGAGTTTATTCTTAGCTAATTTATTGTATCCTACAACTCAAATTTAAAAGTAATTAATTTTTCAAAATAAAATTTTATTCTTAATAATAATTTTTAAATTATTTATAATATTAAATGTTTTATTAATTAAAATATTAAGCTACAAGAATTAAAATTTTAAAATATTGTAAATTGACAATAAAAAAATTATTATAATTAAGATTCTTTTTGTGAAACAGATCACAAATGTGTTAAATTATTATTTTTTTATTTTATAAAAGAGTTATATTTTAATTTGTTATTAACTAATTTATGACATTTTAAAATTTAAATTTAAATTTAAATCTATTTAAGTTTTTAAAATAATAATTTTATTTACAATATTACTTTTTAAAGAGTTTATAATATTAGTTGTTTTTATAAATTAAAATCAAACTCTTTTTTTTTTTGGAAGAGAGTCCCTAATTTAGGATTTGTGTACTTGTCTGGAAAAGGAGTTCTCGCTCTCGTCGACGGCGGGGTTGTTGACGAACTGCTCAGCCAGGAGACGGAGGAGGGCGAGGCCATCTCATGGGATATCATCAGTAGCCCATTCCATATTTTTCTGATTAGTTAGGACTTGGGAGTATTCGATTTCTGATTCGACCCAACACTATATTTTTTTCTTTTACGCGCCAATTCAGAAAAAAAGCCCTAGCTCTAAAATTTTCGATTTTTACAGAATCTCAAAAGGATGCAGAATTTCATAGCGTAGGTAATCTGAATTAAAGCTGGAATCTTTACTAAAATGGATCAATCTTTTGATTCTGATAGCACACTGATCAAATCGGAAAATGAGTGGTCAGAGGAGCACGATGGAATTCCGTTGAAGCAACGGTTAAAGATGCTTCTCGCTAGTAAGCATCGTTCAGATTTGGGCGACACCAAAACTCAAGCAGAAATTACAGCTATGTGAGTTCTTATAATTTTTCGTCATTGATTCGCATTTCATCTTTCATTAAACTCTGTATTTGGTTTAGTAGTCTCCTTATTTTTTTTTGTTTTCTTTTTGTGGTTATTTGCAGACCCTTAGAAGATATCATAGTCAAAAAGGAAGCTGACTGTATTTCACAGGTAGTTTAAATTTAAGATATGTAATTGTATTCCAATTTGTTTATGGTTGTGCAAATTGACTAGTTTGATAGGGCTAATTTGTTATTTTGGAATTTCTTTTACCTGTTGTGCTTGGCTTCTTGCATTTGTTTTACCAATATAGTGATGGTTCATATTTCTGGTTCTTATCATCCTACTTGGTTGTGGTGTTAGATTTGTTCCTACATGGTTGTGGTATTATATTTGGTTCATATTATAGTTCGTATTTCTGGTTCTTATTTCGTTGTGGGGTTATATTTTGTTCCTACTATTTTGTTCCAATTTAATTTGATTGTTGTTTTGGCATTAACTTTGTAATGTGGCCTAGTAGATGCTTTACTTTTTCCTACATTTACCGTGGTTTAGGTGCACCTCTTAATAGTAGAATGAACTTGATCCTAGTGGATCTTACAGCAGTGTTGATTTATGATTTGTATTAGTGTGGATTTTATCTTTTGGAACACTTTAAATTTTATTCAAATTGCTGGTGAAATACAACCTGGAGTTATACGTGTGATGCTCTTATGTTTTTCCTAATTATCCATGCTAAAGCATATGCCTAAATATCTTCCGTTCTATTGCGGTTGTAAATGCTTCTTCTGACTTATAATTGGATGTGTAGTGTGGCTTGATAGGATTGCTAGATAGTATTGTATAAGTTAGGCAAGACAACACTCCTTAGTTTGTAGATTTTTTTCGTAGGGACGACAATGCCCTTACTTTTCAGATTCTTTCCATGTAATCTTTCTTTAGTTCTCTGTTTTTTCTTCTACCCTTCCTAATAGCTAATACCCTTTTCAGCCTGGCCTTTCATGTCATCCCAAATAACATAGTAGATACCTCTAACTATGATTCTGTAATTTTTCCTGTAATAAGTAACATGGATGGGTTTTGATGCAATACTTCTATTGGAGTCTCCAAGAAAATACCAAGGAAATCAAATTTCATTTTATTAACTGCAGTGATAGCTTGTCGTGCTCTCTCTTTCATTCACATATAGTTATACACACAAACACACACACACACACACACATATATATATATTCAAAACTGTATACTCATGTCTAAATATGATTTTCCTTGTTTCTCTCTTTCTCTTTTTCTTTTCTCGTATTTAATATTATTTTAGTTGAATTATCCCATTTGATGTACTTTTTAATTTGAATCTTATTTAAATGTGCTCAAGGGGAATCACAACCTATGAAGTGGGCCATGCGGTTAAGGGTGGCTATATATCTCAGGCTCTTGAATATTGTACGAGCAAAGGACGTGCCCTTTATCACGATCTCAATGCTTACAGGATAGTCTTTGATGAAGTAAGTATATACTTACGTTATTTATTTATTTTTTAAAAAATAAATCTGGTGGTTTTCTTGGTGTTGGCAACTAAATTGACAAACTTCTTATTATATCTTTGTCATGTCACAGGATGCTAATCCTAGACTTTCATGCTTTGGGTTGATGAAGAACAGTAGAGATGGAAAAAGTTACAGCACTAACCTGGCATTTACACCTCCTGAGTACTTAAGGACTGGTATTTATTCTCTTGAGCTTAATTTAATTTATTCACCAAATTTTTCATTTTTTTTTATTCTACATATATCTGGATTTTCTGGGATGTGAAGTTTACCTTTTTATCTCCATTTCTCGGCTGATTAGTGCTTTGCGGCAGTTAATCCATCCATCTGTGTCCTATGAGGTTTTGGCCGCGACATGAAATTGAGTTGGTGTTCATCATGTATCAACCTAAGTTGGTTTTCATCATGTATCAAATCTCACCTTCAATTTTGATGTCTTCTTAAATTTCATGGATACATGATGAGTCAGAACATTAATAAATTGCTTTTTCTACTGCATCCTTTTACTTTGTTTAAGCTGCTCCAATCCAGGGATCATTTATAGAGGACAATTCTTGGAAACTGGTATTGTGGTTATCTTTGCTATTGCTTCCCCCCCCCCCTCCCCCCCCCCCTCTCCCCCCTCTCTCTTTTCTTCTTTAAAGAACAACTATATTTGAGGAACTTGGTGATCTTTTTATTTGGTTTAAAACATCATCGAAGTATGTATAGTTTCTTTCTGCATAAGTTGATTATTGAATTGTGATATGATGGATGTGGCCAAGATACTTTCTAAAAAGACTAAATGTGAATGCATTTGATGACTATTTATCATCCTTCTCATCATGTAATGATGTAAAATAAATTTACTTTCCGAAACAAGATATAATTCTAATAAAATAGTATGCATGTACCGACATTAATAGGTACTGGTTTTATATTGAGTTGTCATGATTTTAGTGGTCAGATGTAGGACATGGACCTGATATAATGTTTTGGAACTTTTTCTAATAGTTGTTCTGTCCTTGAATGATGTGAAGTCTAATATAAACTTTTCATCTTTCTTTTAGGAAGGGTTACTCCAGAGAGTGTGATGTATAGTTTTGGTACCCTTTTGCTTGACCTTCTCAGTGGAAAGCACATTCCTCCAAGCCATGTAAGTTGCCTCATTGAACAAAAGCTGAAATACAAATTTAATGCTCCTTTTCTGCTGTGTTTGCTATTATCTTTCCCCACAAAGATATGCTGCTTATTGTACTGAGTAACCACTAGGTGTGTGATTTAGAAAATTTCTACTGAAAATGTGATTGAAAAGGTGCAGTAAGCTTGCCTAAATATAGGTTAAGGGTTTTATGGTTGTGGGAGAGAGCTAAAGTGGTGTAGTCTAACCAAAAACTAGTGTGATAAACACAGGAAGTTGGAAGTTTTGAAATGTTTTGCGTTTGTAATATATATTTATTGTTGTTATGGTTGCATTTTTTGGGATGCTTGCATTCTCTTGCTATAGTTATTCCAGGTCCTTTCATCGTTTGGTTGCCATATGATTTTTTATGATAACTTAAGGATTCATAGAAGTGATGTCTGGAGTCTGGACGAATTTTTTATTTTTTTTTTCATAATTGTATGATAGCTACACACCAACTCCTGTTGTGAATAATTAAAACTCTTACTTGAGATGACATGAGGTCCATTTTATTATCATAATTATCGCAAATAAGTATATAAAAGGAAAGCTATGGAGTGACAATATAACCACATGAACTCGGATCAAGGCAAAATCTTTAGGTCAGGCATAATATAATTCAAGCGTGGAGAACAAAGTAGATATAAATTTTTTGGCTTTACGTTAATTACCCTAGTAGCAGGCTTACTTCACTTACAGTTGGTTGTTTTGTTCTGGAAAATAAAGTATATTATGAACTACATTGGGCTCTACTTCAATTAGCCTAATAGCATGTTTGTGTCATTGGTAGTTGGTTGTTCTGTTCTTGAAAATATTTTATTATGGATTAACTTTAACTATTTGTTGCTTTTATTTATGTAGAAGTTATCCAAGTGGATAAATTTGTTAACTTCTTGATGACCATGCTCTTATTGGCTCTGGATTTTTAATTCTTTTACTAATTGTACCTGCTTTTAGTTTCTTCATAATTCATGGGCACGAAATAATTTCTTTTATATGAACTCAAATATATTTCTTTTGACATGATACATATGTTGTTTCCTACAAGCACTTCTTAATGCATCAGTTCACTTGATACTCATTCTAAAATAATCTATATCAGGCCCTCGACCTGATAAGGGACAGGAATCTTCAGATGCTAACAGATTCTTGTTTGGAAGGCCAATTTTCTAATGACGACGGAACTGAGTTGGTGCGTTTAGCTTCAAGATGTTTACAATATGAGCCTCGTGAGCGTCCAACCATGATTTCTTGCAGCATGAAGTTTACAGGCCCAACTTTGATTTCATTTAAAAAATGATGATGAAGTGGACTTAACATGATGTACACTTCATCCCTTCTAGTTCGTTGTTATTCTTTCAGTTTTCTTATGTTAGTTATTAAATATTGCAAGTACTAATGGTCCTTGGGAGATCAAGATACAATAACAAATTTTGTACTTATCGTTACTTGAGCATTATCTATTTATATATGGAGTATTAGTTTTAATTATTGGCTCTTTTTACATTAGTTTATCAATTAGTTTGAAACAATTATGACATTTATATTAACTTGAAATATTGAATTTAATATTTATTATAGCAATTAATAAAAATTATAGTAATAATAATAAATATGAAATCACTGATTTGAAAATTAATTATAATGTGCAATGAATTTTGTTTATTTATTAATTAATTTTTTATTTACAAATTTATAATTTGTGAAAAATTATTTCCCTCACTAATTTGAAGATACATTTTCGATTTATAATTAGTGAAGGAAAATTTTCTCTCGTTAAATAAATTTGGTCTTCACAATATATTATTTGTGAGGGAATAAAGTTATTCACTAATTTCTAATAATCCTTCTTAAAATATTATTCGTGAAGGAAACCATTCTTTCACTAAATAACAATATTTCATTACAAAATATAATTTGTGAATAAAAAGTTATTCACAATATATCCTTCACAACAAATATTTAGTCACTACTTAGCGAAGGATAGCCAATTGCGAGAAGGTCTTATGCGAGCACTTGTGAGAAGGGAATATTTGTTCGCAATAAATCTATTGTGAATAATATATTATGTCTTGTGATTTGTCCTTCACTAGAGGCCATTTTTGGTGTAGTGAAATAAAACTATAATTAAAATATATTGTATTAAAAAAGGATAATTAAACGTGTGTGTATATATATATATATATATATATATATTATTTGAAAATTAAAATTTGATAACATACAAGGGTAAATATGTAACTTTATCTATTTAGTCAACCCTAAAAACTTGAAAGAATACTAACTGTTACTCAAAAAACTAGAGGAGAGGTAAATGTTATTATGGTTATCTAGAGGTCTCAGTGTATTTTACTCTTATAATAATATAATAATTCGAATATGGCTAGATGTTGTAAGTTGTAACGGCGTGCATGGAAATAAGAAGGGTCCTTTTAGTAAATATTCATGCCCCTACAAGTGATTATAAACTATTAATGAAATATTAATGCTATTAAATATGTTGATTAATGATGGAGATGGTGATTGTTGAAATAGTTTCCTTAATAAACGATTGCCATGGATTGGAAGAGGGAAAGAGGGAAAGAGGGAGAGAGAGAGAGAGGGAGGAAGGGTGCTTAATTACAGTAATTTGATCGGCAAAAACTGTTCTATTGAATTGCAGCCAGGGTGATTGAGAAGTCGCAGCCTCGCAGGCTATCGAAGTAGAGTAGGTCACATCTGGATAAGTGCAGTGGTAGTCTGGTAGATTTGAGAATCAATCATTTAATAGCTTAACCTTTTAAAAAAAAATCATAGTAAGCAAAATAATTCTTATTCAAAGATAATTACGTATATAGACATAATCTTCTAAATTATTTAACATTAAGAATCCTAATTCAATAAATATCAATTTTTTTAATCGAATTAATTTTTTTATAAAAAATTAAAATTATTTAAAAATCCTTATTCGATGAATATATTAATTGCCTAGGCTGATTAGTGATTGGGAGTACAAGTTTTTAAAGAATCTCCCCAACAAAAAACAATTAGAAAGATTTCTAATTAAGTAGTATAATTATCCGGAGAGATAATAATTCTTATTTAATAAATCTTAAAATATTTAACAATAAGAATCCTGGCTAATCCAATTAATAAACATATTAACTGCTTCTAAGCTTTTCAATAATTTTTTACTACCTCCATACACATGCATGAATTAAAAAAAGTCACTTAATACTATATCATTTAATAATTAAAATTTGTATAAAATTTTATCACTATCTGTTTATAAGAAGTAAAAAAAAAACAAGGAAATAATTTAGAGATGATATAGAAAAATAAATAATTTATTTTATTAAAAAGTAAGTTTTAAACCACAAATAAATGGCGGTATATCGCAAGTTTTTGGACTTGTATTAAGCCCTCTTTGAGTCGGTAGCTCAAAAGTCAGAGAGTACCCCAGTGAGCTTTATTAAAAGAAGATTTAGAGAGTGAAAGATTAAGAGAGAAAGAGGGAGAGATGGAATATTCGTCCTCTTCATATGCAGTCTCCTTTTGTGGAAGAAACATTGAAACAACAGTGACAAACAAGGCTTCTGTAGCAGATCATTGGCTGCATAATAATATTCTGATCCAAAACCGCAAATTACCTGGAGAAAAAAGGATTATAGCGGGATTAGACTGTAAATTCAAGGCTCATCCCATTAGATCAATGAGCAACAAGATAGCAACCCTACAAGTATGTATTGACACAAAATGTCTCATTCTCCAACTACTCCATATGGATTCCGTTCCCCTTTTGTTGAAAAACTACTTGTTGAACGATAACGCTGCTAGTTTCTTCGGAGTGAAGGTTAATGAAAATGCCTCCAAGTTATGGAGGGAGTACGGCATTAGATGCGGTGAGAAGAATATGGTGGATATTCGTGCCTTGGTGAAGATTTGGTTTCCGGTAAGTTATCGCGGGAAACCTAGCTTGAAGTCGCTTTCTGATAGAGTGGCGGGGGTATTTCCAGGCGGAAACGGAAGAAAGATTGTGTGCTTGATTGGGAAGCTAGGGTTCTTGGTTCTTGATGAGGAGATGGTTGAGTTTGCTTGTGCTGATGCTTATGCTTGTTATATGATTGCTCATAAGTTGATGATCAAACAATCCATTTAGCCAAAGGGGCCGGCCGGGAGAATATTTTGTTATGGTTAATTAATATATAGATTTGAGGATATTGGACCATATATATACTTGGGATATATATTGTCACAATATTGAAGAAGAAAATAACAGCAAAGGAAATAATAATAAAAAATTAATTCATATTTTCGATCCCCATCCAAAAAGCAACTAGCTGATACAAATACCCCTAAGCAGTGACGACTCTAACAACTAACAACCTGACTGAATTAAAAGAAGACACGTGTGCTATCACTCCATTAACACTTATTGAATATCAAAACGACTAACCATGCTGCATTTCTCAAACAACTACTCTAACGGCTCTTTTCTATTCTAAGTTCGAGTCCTAGTATCCTCATTCTTCTTGACAAACCCCATTGCTTGAAAAGATCCTTGTCCCCAAGGATCAAAGTCTGGATATTGCTCCATAATTTTAGTCCATTCTTCCCAAGTGGAATCCTCATTAGCACCAGGAGACCACTGCACTAACACCATGGTTGCAGGTTTTTGCCCCTTCTTGATCAAACGCCTGTCCAGAACAGCCACTGGTTTGGGCTTCAGCTCTCCATCCTGATTGATGTGTGGCAATTCTATTTGTATTACTTTATTGTTCCCAATTTTCTTCTTAAGCTGTGACACATGAAAGGTATTATGTATTTTGGCATGTTGAGGCAATTGCAGCCTGTAGGCCACCTTTCCAATCCTTTGAATCACCGCAGCTAGTTTAAGGTTTCTCCTTTGGGCTAATGACATTTGTCTATAGGGCTGCAATTTTAAAAATACTTCATCCCCTTCACAGAATTCTCTTTCAGTCCTCTTCTTATTAGCATACATTTTCATTCTTTCTTAGGCCTTATGCAAATTTTCTTTGAGCAGTTGCTGAGTTGCTTCCCTGTCTTTCACAAAGCTTTCTACTGCAGCATTGTTACTGATGTCTCCTCCTTGGTGGTAGTTTAATATTGGAGGATCAACTCCATATAAAGCCTTGTATGGTGTCATCCCAGTAGCCGTATGAAAGGAGGTGTTATACCACCATTCTGCTAAGGCCAGCCATCTACTCCACTGTGAAGGTTTCTGATTGGACATGCATCTAAGATACATCTCTATACACTGGTTTACCCTCTCAGTCTGTCCATCAGTCTGTGGATGGTAGGCTGTGCTGAGGTGAATTTGAGTTCCCATGGTATTGAATAACTCCTTCCAAAAATCACTTATAAATATTTTATCTCTGTCAGAAATAATAGTTTTTGGAGGCCCATGAAGCTTGATGATTGAGTCCAGTACTACCTGTGCAACCTGAGCAGCAGTGAATGGATGTGAGAGAGCTATCAAGTGACACCCCCTGGTTAGTTTATCCACAACAACTAAAATGGTGTCCTTTCCTCCTGATCTGGGAAGGCCCTCTACAAAGTCCATTGAGATTACCTCCCAAGCTTGATTGGGTATAGGAATGGGCTGAAGTAAGCCAGGAGTAGGTACATGCTCTCCCTTGTTTCTTTGGCAGACTTCACAAGACTGAATTAACTTAGTTATGTCTTGTCTCAATGTAGGCCAATAAAATAATAATTCAGCTCTCCTGATAGATGCTTGTATGCCAGAATGTCCACCCTCAGGGCTGGCATGAATTTGGTTCATAACCTTCTGCCTGAGACTACCAGAACTTCCTAAGTAAAGCTTGCCATCCCTTCTGAGAATCCCATCATGAATTCTGTAATTGGGAAGGCTGCTGGGATCTATTACTAATTGGGACATTATTTCTTTTGCTTCAGAATCATCTGTTAGACTGTCACTAACCTCCAAACCCCAGCTGGGCATTGCAGTCTGCACTACAGCACAACCATACCTTCCTTCTTCCTCCATTTGTCTGGACAATGCATCTGCTACCAGGTTTTCTTTTCCCTTTTTATACTGAATAACATAGTCAAAGCCCAACATTTTTGAAACCCATTTCTGCTGAACCAATGTAGTTAACTTCTGCTCCAGAAAGTATTTGAGAGCTTCATGGTCAGTTTTAATAATGAACTGTTGCCCCAACAAATAAGTTCTCCACTTTTGTATTGCCATGATAATAGCAAGCAACTCTTTTTCATAGGTTGATAACCCCAAATGTTTTGTACATAGGGCTTTACTTAGAAATGCTATAGGTTGACCCTCTTGCATTAGGACAGCCCCTATCCCATTATGACTGGCATCTGTTTCCACAATAAAAGGTTTAGAAAAATTAGGAAGTGCTAGGACTGGGGTAGTAGAGAGCATCATTTTTAGCCTCTGAAATGCCACTTCAGCTTCATCATTCCACTGGAAGGCCCCTTTCTTTAACAGATTAGTTAAAGGCTTGCTGATAATTCCATAATGTCTAACAAACCTCCTGTAATATCCAGTCAACCCCAGAAAACCTCTTAAGGACTTAAGTGAGTGTGGAGAAGGCCACTGAAGCATGGCTTCCACTTTACTGCTATCTGTTGCCACTCCCTTATCATTAATTAGATGTCCCAAGTATTCCACTTTAGGTTGTGCAAATGCACATTTAGATCTTTTAACAAATAATTGATTTTGCCTCATCACCTCAAACACCTGCTGCAGGTGATGTTTGTGCTCATCCAGTGTAGGGCTGTACACTAGTATGTCATCAAAAAACACTAAAACAAATTTTCGTAAGGAAGGTGCAAATACCTCATTCATTAAGCATTGAAAAGAAGCTGGTGCATTTGTCAGCCCAAAAGGCATCACCAGAAATTCGTAGTGCCCCGTGTGAGTTTTGAATGCTGTCTTGCAAGTATCCTCAGCCTTAACTCTGATTTGATGGTATCCACTCCTTAAATTCAACTTGGTATACACCTTGCTTCCCTTAAGTTCATCCAATAACTCCTCTATTATGGGAATAGGGAATTTATTCTTTACTGTCATGTTATTTAATGCCCTGTAATCGACACAAAACCTCCCTGAATTATCCTTCTTCTTGACCAACAAAACTGGAGATGCATAGGGAGAAGTACTATGCTTAATGATTCCATTGTCAAGCATTTCTCTGATCATCTTTTCAATCTCTGCCTTCTGTATATATGGATATCTATAAGGAGTGGAATTAACAGGTTGACATCCTGGTATAATTGGAATGCTATGATCTTGTTGTCTGATAGGTGGCAATCCTTTAGGCTCTCTAAATATGTCTTCATAATCCTCCACTAAGTGTTTGATAACCTCTGGCATCTGTTCAGTATTTCCATGTGTTTGTTCCACTGCTGTTAGTTGAACTAAGAAATAGGATTCCTCCTTCGGTTGCCAATGAAACTTGTCAGTAACTTGCACAGAGAAAAACTGATTTGTCTCTCCTTGTTCCTCCAGTGTTACTTTCTTTCCCTTCCAATGTATTCCCACCTCTTTTTTGTCAAAATCCAAGCTGATAGGGCTTACTGTTTTCATCCATTGAACTCCAAGGACATCATCATATCCTCTTAGAGGAATAACATACATGTCAGTCTGAAATTCCCCTTGTGCTAAACTCCACTTGAATTGACTAATTTTCCTGTTGCAATGAATGGACTCCCCATTGGCTACTGTAACCTTTATGGGGGAGTAGGGTTCAGTTACTAGTTGCAGTTTTTTAACCAGAGACTGTGACAAAAAGTTGTGTTGACCCACTATCAAGCAGCATCTGAATTGTTTTCTACTTGATGGTTCCCAGCAATTTGATGGTATGCACCCCTTTTGTACCTGAAATGGCATGTATAGAGACCCCACATTGCTCCTCCACTTGTAGGGTTTCCCCTTCTTCTCCCTGTATAATAACAGCCAAATCATGCTCCTGATCATCAGTTATGGGTTCCTCCTCTTCTTCTGTGATCATCAAGTAAATATGCTTCTGTTTACACTTGTGCCCTAGTGCATATACTTCATCACAATAGTAACATAATCCTTTTTCCCTTCTTGAAGCCATTTCAGCAGTGGTTAGCCTCTTAATAGGAAATGATCTCTGTCCCAGCCCAGACTTTGATGTTGAGTTTATCTCCTTGCCAATTGTACCTTCCTGCTTAGCCTTGTTCACCTGTTGGTTCCCCATATATCTGTAGGGTCCTTGAGCCCTCTTATCCAAAGCTTCTATATAGGCTTCTTGTTTCCTTGCTTGATCAATTGCTTCCCTCACTGTTTCAGGTTTCATGAGGTATAGGGCATTTGCAATTTCTTCTCTTAATCCACCCAGGAAACTTTCTACAAAATATCCTTCTGAACAACCTTTGTTGTACACCATCATCTCAGTTCTTAGTTCTTCAAATTTTTTAATGTAATCATCTACTCTTCCTCTCTGAACTAGCTTATTAAACTGTCCAGTTATATTTTCATGACCACCTTTAGTAAACCTACTGCAAATAAGGAATATAAATTCATCCCAAACTAACCACGATTTCTCCTCTTGCAGGCTTTGATACCACACATCTGCCTCCCCTTCCAGATAAAGTGCAGCATATAGAACTTTTGATTGAGAATCCAGCTGTGGATGGAGCTGAAAGAATTTATCACATTTCTTTACCCACCCTCTGGGGTCCCTTCCTTCAAAATGTGGGAAGTCCATCTTGGGCATGGGAAATGGCAGAGATGAATTAAGGACTGGTCTGTTTGGTGGAGTATCTGTAATCTGATTCCAGGTTTGATGTCCATAATTGAGAGTTCCAGTTTGGAATAGATTGGATTGGAGTGGGTTGGTTTGAGGTGATGTATTTGAATTAAATGGAGTGTTGTAGTGATTGTGGTAAGGGTTAAGGTTGGGATTAATGTTTGGCATGGTGGAATGAGTGGCATAGGTATGGTTAATGTTTTGAGTATAGGGAAAAACAGTGGTGTATGGTGAGGCAGAAAAATTAGGATGACCATATTGGAAATTTGTGGAATGTGGTAGTGAAAGTTGGTTCTGATTATTCCATTGTAGGTTCTGGAAGGTGGATTGATAGGGATTTGGGCTGGAGGATGTTGTTATCAAGTTAGCTGAGAAGCTAGGAATGGAATTGGTAGGATTTAAGGTTCCTTCAGGTCCTGAATACCAGCCGAGAAGTATTGGGTTAGAGTTTGAAGTTTTGGTTACATAAGGAATAACTTGGGATTCTATTCCAGCTGACATAGTGGTAGGAAATGAATTGGGTACAGAGAATATAGGGGTTGGGTTACTTGATTTAGTTCCTGGACTGAAAATTGGTGGAGGTAGGTTGGTCGTGGGTAACATGGTGGTGGGCAGGAGGGTGGTAGCTGTTCCAAACTGTAGTGGGGGTATGGAATTAATGACTGGAGCAGTGGTTGATAGTATCTCAGTCGTAGCAGGTGGTATAGATGTATCAGTGGCTGTAGTTACCTCAGCTGTAATCGACTTAGCCTTCTCTGTTCTGTGGAAGGCTTCGATAGCCTCCATCACCTTCTGTGTAATCTCCTCACTGGTCGCCTGGAGTTTCAGATTGATTTGTGAAATCTGATCTCCCATTGAGGTCGTCAACTGCTCGTGATTCTTCGCCATGGATTCCTGTAACTGATCCATCCTACTCTCCATTGCCTTCAATTCCTTTTCATGTTTCTGTAAACTTGCTTTACCCGAAGCTTCTGACATGGTTGGCCCAGGAGAGGCTTTGATACCACTTGTCACAATATTGAAGAAGAAGAAAATAACAGGAAAGGAAATAACAATAAAAAATTAATTCATATTTTCGATCCCCATCCAAAAAGCAACTAGCTGATACAAATACCCCTAAGCAGTGACCGACTCTAACAACTAACAACCTGACTGAATTAAAAGAAGACACGTGTGCTATCACTCCATTAACACTTATTGAATATCAAAACGACTAACCATGCTGCGTTTCTCAAACAACTACTCTAACGGCTCTTTTCTATTCTAAGTTCGAGTCCCAGTATCCTCATTCTTCTTGACATATATATAGTTTTGCTACTTATTACGTACATATATACTAGTATTCTTGCAATTGATATAGTATAGTACATTGTTTTCTGGTATAAAGTTATCAAGAATCTTGTTAAAAGTTTAACTGGACTATAATTCAAGATGAACGTGATGATCTTCTAAAACTGTTTCAGTGTCTTGTACATTTTGTTTCTTAATTACTTAGATTAGTTTAATCATCATAAAAATTCAATTAATGATCGAGAAAGAGGACAGAAAAGTAGTGTGCCTTATATATTTAATTTCCTGCTTTTACGTAGCCAATAAAGTGATAATGGTCATTCCTTAACATGGGGGAAATTACACACAGATGTTAGAATAAGAAAGAGGAGAAAAAGAAACCGTAAATTAATTGTGAGAGTAAAGGATAGGGTGATGGAGAAAATTAAAATAGGAAAAGAGGGAGAAAAGGTGAAAGAAAAAGGGAGTGCATGATAATTAAAACATAGAGGAAAGAGCTAGCTAGATGAATGACGTTTTTAATTCTGATGATATACTCATAGTCTTAATTAATTCGGAACCTCCAAGATTATTTTTGACAGTGTTAGCAAGCCTAGTGTAAATCTTGCTAGGACTAATTAATATTTAATGCTTTCCAGTTAATTCCTTAATAGTAGTACCATATATACAGAATTACAGATAATGCAGAATATATAGTACTCCATTATTATGTGGCCGTTGAAATTCTGGATTCTGGATCAATTTTGCCCAGCTAGCTAGCTAGTGTCCGTGTTGATTAATTAATACTAGTACCATCTTGGGTCTGCCTGCCTAAACCCATAAGTTCCAATCTAACTACTAACTTGTTCCTTTTTCATGCCAATAAGCATTAATAAAAAACCAAGTTCCAATATCTTATTGTTCCAATAAGCATTAATAAAAAACCAAGTTCCAGAGTAGTAGTAGTACTTGTTTCCAATAAGTAAACGCAACACTGCTTTTTCATATTCTTCTGTTACTCCCAGAAGTTAAAAAGCCAAATTACCTTTTGGTCTCCCAAATAATTCAACTGAATTAGTAATTTCTTGCACATTAGTTAGTTAGTACTCCCTCCGTCCCTTAATATAAGACGTTTTAAAGAAGTTTTTTTGTCCCTTAATATATGACGTTTTAGATTTCCAAATAAGTATTAATTGCTTAGTTTCTAATATTATCCAAATATTAAATATAACTTTGGTTCTCTTACTATTTTTTGCCCAATAAATAACAATCTCTTTTTTCAATACAAGGATAATATAGACAATTGATATTATATTTAATGCTATACAATTATTTCCTTAATGCTTGTGCACAACTCTAAAAAGTCTTATATTAAGAGACGGAGGGAATAGTATATAAAGACTAGATAGGAGCTTACTTTGAAACACACAAAAGCAAGAAAATAGATAAAATGGTGGGTACCAAACATATGCTAGTACACTTTCAAGGAAAAGTAATAGAAGCGATAGTCACAAACATGGCCTCTGCTGTCGATGAATGGGTACGAGATGTTCGGTCCATTTACACTGGACATGGTGTCGTGGTAGGACTGGACTGCGAATGGAAGCCCAACACCATCAGTTCAATGAGCAACAGAACCGCAACACTGCAACTTTGCATTGACACAAAGTGTCTCATAGTCCAAATGTTTTATTTGGACTACATTCCTCAATCCCTTAAGGCCTTTCTCAGTGATCCAAACCTCACTTTCGTTGGGGTTGAAGTTGGGGACGATGTGCTTAAGCTTTTGAGTGAGTATGGGCTAGTTGTCACTAGTACTGCTGACATTCAGGCATTGGCTATGGCCCGTTGGCCGGTTAGATTTTATCGGAAGCCGGGCCTGAAAGATCTTGCTAGTTATGTGGCTGGGCTCAATATGGAAAAGCCAATGCACGTTTGCAGGAGTAATTGGGAGGTTAGGTATCTTAGTGAGGAGCAGGTTGAGTATGCTTGTATTGATGCTTATGCTTCTTGCAAAATTGGCCACCAGCTACTCAAAGAGGTGTAATGGGCTCATTTTCATTGGCTTGGGCTTGGGTAATGTTTCTTATTGATATTTTCAAAAGTTGGGGGGGGGGGGGGTAGTACTCTTGAATAATTAATGTTGGTTAGTTCACATTTTGGAAGTTGTTATCTTCTCATGTAATCAGTTGCTTATCAATTATGAGTCCAGCATTATTATTATTGTTTGTGCAGCTGTAATCTGGTTTCCTCATAAGTTTTTCCTTTGTTTTGTGTTTATGAGCAACAAGCTTGCGAGGCACAAACTCTTTTTTATATGTTGACTGCGTATTTTAGTTGTTGATTTGCCAATAATCTCATTTGATCTTTATGAGTTAGTTAGTTAATTAATGCCAGCGCGGGACTTTGGCCTCTTCAATTTGGCTTGTCAAACATATCCTACAAACTTGTGTTTCAATAATTAATGCCCATTAATGCATGGGCATGGATATGGGTGATCTCTAAACTTCTTAAACCTAACTTGTAACTTGTAAGGGTCTTCTTCCATAAACCTATGATATTGATATCTCTACACTATATAAAAAGAGACTCATTTTTAAAAATTATTCATATTTTTTAATTAAGTACTCCCTCTATTCCAAAATAAAATAAGTGATCATTTATATACAAAAAATTATTCCTTAAAAAGAGTTTAAATTTATTAATAATAGTATATATAATTTCTAGTAAAGATAAAATATTTCTCTATCAAAACGACACAACTTTTTTCATGTCACGAAATACATCTATAATTGAGTTCAAAGTGGAAGTGATTGGAAAATGAATGGAGAGTAATTGAATTTTTTTTTTCCATTAACAATTTTTAAAAATCAAATAAGAAGAATAAATTTAACTATATGATAAATTCAAATCAAGAAATCACACGTATGTGAATGAAATAATAGATATTGCTTTTTTTTCACTCTCAATTAAAAAAATGATTTTTTTCTTGGTAAATTTGTAAATTCTAAAATTTCAAAGTTAATGTGAATTTATACTTTATTTTATGCTTAATTTATCATAATTTTATGACGTGTTTTATAAATAGTGATGACATGATTATAAAGTTGTGGCGATAAATTTGAGTATTGTTTTTCTAAAATAATTTATTTTACAATTTTTTTTTCATTTTTTGGGACAGAGAAAGTATTATACTATAATAAGATTTTAGTTTAATAGTGGTGACATGATAAGAATACTACTACTATGTGAACAAACTATACATAAAAAATTATGTACAAAGAGTAGGACTCATGTACGTAGTGCATAGTAGTAATAAAAAATTAATATGTAAAACATCCGATAGAAGGCAACCCTTTCTATTTTCTCTTATTTTTTGTAGTGTTTATGTACAATTTTTTATATTCATAACATTGTTCGAAGAAAATAATTATGATGACAAAATTAAGAATATTGAGTCATTTTATATTAGTATCAATAAAAGAAAGATTATTTTGTGTAATAAAAAAGAAGATTTTTTTTTGGGGTTAAATTGAGGATATTGTTGTGTTTAATTAGTAGTATTTGTAAAGGGTGGGTTCCCTATTAGTAGTAGGACAAGGGAGGCCATGGGCAAATAATTAAGGAATTAAGACAGACTATTTCCAATTTTCCATACATTACGTCTACTCTCTCCGTTTCTAAAAGATTATTATTTTAGAAGAAAAAATTTATTCCTAAAAGATTGTCATTTACAACTTTCTAGAAGAATAAATTATTTACTTTCCTATATCACCCTTACCTTCTCTCATTGTTCTAATAATTTTTTTCTCTTGTATTAATAATTTTCAACTTCCCATAAAGGGGTAATGATGGAATTTCACACAAATTTTAATTATTAAATGGTAGTATTCAATGACTTTCTTAATCCATGTGCAAAAACCTTAAACGACAATCTTTTAAAAACAGAAGATGTAGTTTATTACTCTCTTCGTCCCTTAATATAAGACGTTTTAGAGAAGTTTTTTTGTCCCTTAATATATGACGTTTTAGATTTCCAAGTAAGCATTAATTGCTTAGTTTCCAATATTATCCCAAATTTTAAATATAACTTTGATTCTCTCACTATTTTTTGCTCAATAAATAACAGTTTCTTTTTTCAATACAAGGACAATATAGACATTTAATATTATATTTAATGTTATATAATTATTTTTTTAATGCTTGTACAACAACTCTAAAAAGTCGGAGGAAGTAATTTAGACTAATTCTATAGCCAAATCCCGTGTACATTCCAGCTCCCTCACACTGTGCGTTGACTTTTGACTAGCTGCAAAGCAAAGCCATACATACTCCCATTGTTGTGATAACAAGAAACACCAAGGGCATTTCTGTATCTCACTAGTATAAATATAGAACAAACATCTACAATTTGATCATCAAACAAAAAGCTACACGCACAACAATATCGATCTCCAAAAAAAGAAGAAGAAAAAAATGCCTTTTTACAAGTGTTGTAATTATTCCTTCACAAAACTTGTCCTCTTTATAATCTCTCGTCTCCTTCAAAAACATTATAGGAACCAAAAAGCTGGTAGTCTTCAAAGAAGCTTTAGCAATATTGGCCATGCTGCTGCATATTCTGATCAGTTTAAACTACAAAGCCAGTACTCTTGTTTTTCTAAAAGAAGAACAGAGCCATCACAAAAAACTACAACATTGATCTTAATTGTCGAAGGAACGTTGTTGAAATCTCCATCTCTTTTTCCATATACTTGATGCTAGTTGCATTCGAAGCCGGAAGCCTCGTTAATTAGGGCTTTTCTTTTATTAGTTTTGTACCCTTTTCTAATTTGTTTTGTTAACCCTGCACAAAGAATTTTCGTTAAAGATTATGGTCATGCATGGTTTGCTTTTTGGGATAAAGAAGGAGGGTTTTAGGGTGGGGAGTTGTGTTTTGCCAAAGTTTTTCTTAGAGGATATATGTTGGTGTCGAAGGCTTTGAGGTGTTGAGAAAAGGTGAAGTGAAAGTTGGAGTCACTGATTTGCCTCAAGTTATGGTTGAGAGTTTCTTGAGAGATTACATGCATGGAGATTGATTTTGTGGTTGGAAGGGAGCTAAAAGTTGTTTGTGGGTATTATGGGCCTAATGGATGACAAAAAGAACACCATCAATCATCGGTTAATGGAGGAGATATTTGATCAAGATGAAAACATTTCGGAAAATATTATTATAATTGGACTTGATCATAGGCTCAATTACATCAATTAGTCAATAGTGGATCATCCTAGCTAATTGGTTCTCTCATTGCAAGGTGCATGCATGATTTTTTTTCAATCATAAAATTAATGCTCTCTTGCTCTTGCATGCATGTTGTTATTATTTGTTTGTTTAATTCATGTTTTAATGTCAGCGTCCTACAATATTTCAGTCTTCATTTCATATTTAAAATATATTTTTTCATATATACAGCAGCTTGTACGCATTATAGTCTCAGTCTCAACATATATACATGCATTCAACAGGAGATTTACGTGGTGAATGAAGTGGAAAAGCTGGAGTGGAATATCCTCCCAAGGGAACAATATCCAAAACCGCTCATCTTCCACGATCATGGTAGATTGGCTTTCAGACCATCCCCACTAGCCATGCTTGCATGCTATCTTCATATCATTTGGTTTAATTCCTATTGGGTCAATTCTCGCCATAATCCGAATCATTATTGCCTTATCTTTCCCTTACCATATCTCCACGCCTCTCTTAGCCGCCTTGACAGGAATTAAACTCAAGCTTTCAAAACCCAACCACCACTTCAAGGAGGAAGATACTACTAAAACCAAAGGCAATAATTAATTTTATATGTTTGTAACCACAAAACATTATTGGACGGACCCTTTGTTCCTTTCTTTTGGCCTCAACAAATCATTATCTGCCGTCACATACAGCTCAAGTAGAATGTCCGAAATCTTGGCACCCATGATCAGAACCGTTCGATTAACTCGGGATAGGGATGTAGATGGGAGAATGATGGATAAAATGTTGAATCAAGGGGAGGATTTGGTTGTTTGTCCTGAAGGGACCACCTGTAGAGAACCTTATTTAGTTAGGCTGAGTCGGTGAGTCCTTTGTTTTCAGAATTGAGTGATGACATTGTTCCTGTGGGGATGGACACTCATGTGGGCATGTTTTATGGGACAACTGCGGGCGGGTTGAAGTGCTTGGATCCGGTTTTTTTCTTGATGAATCCCGGTCCAGGTTACACGGTCCGGTTTCTCGACATTGGTGGGTGTAACAACGGTGGTGCAAACTCGAGATTCGAAGTGGCGAATTATGTGCAAAGTGAGATTGGGAAGGCATTAGGGTTTGAATGGACCATGCTTACTAGGAATTAAGGATAAGTACTTGATCTTGGCTGGTAATGAAGGACGAATAGTTTCTGCTGCTAATTATTTAGCGCTAGACGGCCGACAATAATTCAACATTGCAGCATGTGTGATCAAGAAGCTAATTAATGATGTTTACTTATAGTAGTAGTAGTAGATCACAACAACAGGGGACTTTTTTTTTATTGAATTTCTTAACATGTGCCCTTAGGTCACATGCTAAGCACACCGTTTAAGAAAATATTCTCTTAAATTGTGTGTATATTCTCTTGAACTTAATGCAAATGTAAAATCAAGAGAATATGCACACAGTTCAAGAGAATATTTGCTTAGCATGTGCCCTTAGGACACATGTTAAGAAAACCCTTTTTTTATATATATAAAAAAAAATAGTTGAAATAGTTTTGTTCTGTTAATTTGAACAACTAAATTTGTATCTTTCATTTTTTGGCTCCTTGGAACCGTGGATACAAACTACATTTATTTTATTTGAATTTTTTATATGGATTGGTACGTAGTTAATGAGTGAGTTGAGCTATAATAATTAATTTGATTTTCTATCGAGTGTTGAGCCGCTGATGAATTTGACTTTCTTTCATTATATTTTCTTTTAATTTTATTAAATATATTATTATTTTATCTTAATATTTTTGTTAATAATGATTCGACTATGTTAATAGATATTTGATGATAGTGAGATCAACTTTGTAAAGATAATTAAAATCATTGAAATGTTTTAATTCATTAAACAGTAAAAGATGATCAAATTATTTTTATTTTTGAAATAATAATATAAAGTTCAACTATACTTATTAAAATTACAGATTTTTAGTGTATTTGTTGAAATTGAAAGGAATGTGTATTTGGGGAACCAAATTCCAATCAACTACTCACAAATTTAGGGCGTTTTGTGTAGTAATTTAACTAAACAAGGACTAGAATATAAATTCAAGAAAGTGTTCTCTTCGACCCTTCTTCGAACACGGTAGTATAAACTACGGAGTACTCATTCACACACCCCAACTATATCTTCTCTTTTCTTTTTTCTCATTCGGACTAGTTCTAGGGTTTCGACTCTGATTCCTAAGCTAGTCGTAAATTCCTTCAAGTTTGTGTTAGGGATTCGACGAATTGGGGATTTTAAAGGCACATTAAGATTTTAAGGGCTGTAGATTAGATGGGAACAGAAAGGAAGAGGAAGGTGAGCTTGTTCGATGTGGTGGATGATAGCTCAGTCTCGAAGCTAAGCAGACCTAACGGAGGCGGCGCAGTTCAGGGCGGAAGTAATAATATGTTGCCTAATATTAATAGGTGGAATGGCCGGCCGTACTCACAGAGATATCATGATATTTTGGAGAAAAGGAAGACTTTGCCTGTTTGGCACCAGAAAGATGAGTTCTTTAAAGTCCTAAAAGCCAATCAAACCCTAATTCTTGTTGGTGAAACTGGTAGTGGTAAAACCACTCAGGTTAGTGACTGGGATTTCAGTTTACTAATTTTCTTTTTTCCTTGTATGGATAGAGTAATTGGGGATTTCCGTAATTCAGTTTTAAAGTTTTAGAAAGCTAGTAATGTTTGCTCTTTGTTAGCTTATTTTTATATAAGATATACTTGTGATGGTCATAGTTGGAATTAGCTTTCTTGAACACATACAATTAGGTTGGAATTCAATTCTGTGCTTGAAGAATTTTTCCTTTAAATTTCATGGGTTTCACGTTGATTTTCTTTAACTATCCTGGCTGATAATCCAAATCACCATTTTTATCGGCTGCGTGATTTTGTTTACATGCTAGTTGTAAATAAAGCACTGTTAATATAACATGAATCTAATCGAACAGTTTGATAGGGATGTAATGCTGAAGTATAACTATAGATAAATTTACGAACTTATGCATCAGTCTTAGAATTGAGATTCTTTCTCAAGCAATTTTTTTATTTTTTTTGATTCAATCAGCAACCATCACACAATTGGTCACCATTGCCCAGCTTGTTAGACATAACCACATCAACAAAGAAGTCATAATATATAAACTCTCTTTGGTTTAGTTTTCACTGCTTGAGTTTTGTTAATTTTCATATGTTTCTTTGGTTTGTTGTAGGGACTATGAATTAATACAGAATCACAAACATGCAATAACTACGTAATCTCGTTGGAAAAATTTGAAGCTCAGGCAAAGAAACATCTAAAAGCAACAAAAATTACAATTCTGGAAATTGGAAGAGAAATCTACTGTACCATTGAGGGGAAAATTTTCTGGTCTATAGCTTTTTTTTCCTATCCTTTGTCATCCCTTGTCTTAAAAATTGTCATTCCCTGTTGTATAGACAGCTTCTTTGTGTGTTCTTTTTTTGGGTTGATTCTTAAATGTGCTTTTCTTTCTTTTGTCTTTTTGAGTAAGAATGTATTAATGTGTTCATGAATTACGCAAATAACTAATGTCATACTAAGCTAATTTTTCTTATACGAGCTGTTGCTCGTTGCTGGCTGAACGTATGAAAATTATTCCACTTCTGTTGTACAGATCCCTCAGTTTGTTCTTGAAGCTATTGATTTAGAGATGCAAGACAAACGCAAGAAGTACATGATTGGCTGCACCCAGCCTCGGAGGGTGGCAGCAATGTCTGTTTCTCGTAGAGTTGCTGAAGAGATGGATGTAACTATTGGAGAAGAAGTAGGATATAGCATCCGTTTTGAAGACTGCAGTAGTTCAAGGACAGTTTTGAAGTAAGCTCATTCTCTGCAATAATTTCCTTTATTTCGAACGCCTTAATTGATTTATTAGTTGATTTGAATTGAAATGAACACCCATTTTATCTGTTCTGAGCAGATATTTAACAGATGGTATGCTTTTAAGAGAAGCAATGACAGATCCACTTCTTGAAAGGTACAAAGTGATAATTCTTGATGAAGCTCATGAAAGAACTTTGGCAACAGATGTTTTATTCGGACTTTTGAAGGAAGTGCTGAAAAATAGACCTGATCTGAAATTAGTTGTGATGAGTGCTACTCTTGAGGCTGAGAAGTTTCAGGGGTATTTCTTTGGAGCGCCTCTCATGAAAGTTCCAGGAAGGCTTCATCCAGTGGAGATTTTTTATACACAGGATCCTGAGAGAGACTATCTTGAAGCAGCTATCCGTACAGTTTTGCAGATACACACGTGTGAAACCCCTGGTGATATACTTGTCTTTCTTACAGGGGAGGAGGAAATTGAAGATGCTTGTCGCAAAATAACCAAGGAAATTGGTAATTTGGGGGATACTGTTGGGCCGGTGAAAGTAGTGCCACTATATTCTACACTTCCTCCAGCTATGCAGCAGAAGATATTTGAACCTGCCCCACCTCCTTTGACGGAAACTGGTCCTGCTGGAAGGAAGATTGTTGTATCCACAAACATTGCCTGAAACTTCTTTGACTATAGATGGCATAGTTTATGTCATAGACCCTGGGTTTGCTAAACAAAAAGTCTATAACCCACGAGTGCGTGTTGAATCTTTGTTGGTTTCTCCAATATCTAAGGCAAGTGCTCACCAGAGGTCAGGGCGTGCTGGAAGAACACAACCAGGCAAATGTTTCCGACTTTACACCGAGAGAAGCTTCCATAATGATCTTCAGCCTCAGACTTACCCCGAGATTTTGAGGTCAAACCTTGCAAATACAGTTCTCACTTTGAAGAAATTAGGTATCGATGATCTTGTCCATTTTGATTTTATGGACCCTCCTGCCCCGGAGACATTAATGCGAGCATTGGAGGTTTTGAATTACTTGGGAGCTTTGGATGATGATGGAAATTTGACCAAGCTGGGAGAGATCATGAGTGAATTTCCCCTTGATCCGCAGATGGGGAAGATGCTCGTAGTCAGCCCTGAATTCAACTGTTCAAATGAAATTCTTTCTATATCTTCTATGCTTTCAGGTATTGTGCTTTGTTATCTTGTATGTTTCTTTAGACTGTATTGTGTCTCATCTTACATATATGTAGTGTAGTAGATCTAGTTGGACTGAGAATTTTGCTTCTCTCATGCGTGCCAGTCCATTCTAGCACGTGCATAGACAATTAGACATGCACTCATGCATGATGTTACTTGTCTAAATGTATACATGTCTACACAAGTATATGTGTGTTGTCAGATGTATGTGTCTCCTTAGGTTGTCATCAGCAACTGTCGTGTCTGGGTTCCATGTCCCCTGTTGGCATGTACCGTAGAATTTCAAGTAAGTGCTGATGCAGATAGTTGCAGTTTCTCAGTATTCTCTCATCAAGCAACTGGTGTCGTCTCGCCTCTATGCATCTGCTGACCTACCGTGGGCCTCCTCTGTGATAACCAATTTTTTCTTTAGTACCCAATTGCTTTGTCCGGCCTAGGGAGGCTCAAAAAGCTGCAGATGAAGCAAAAGCTCGGTTTAGCCACATTGACGGTGATCACCTCACGCTCTTGAATGTATATCATGCTTTCAAACAAAATAGTAAGTACTAAATCTCATTCACCTTGTTTCTTTCTCATTAATTGAATTATGATCCATCAGTCATTGCGATGTAGTGCTCATAAACTTCTCTACATGCTAATGGTTTTCAGACGACGACCAGTCATGGTGTTTTGAGAACTTTGTCAACCATAGGGCACTTAAATCTGCTGATAATGTGAGGCAACAGTTAGCGCGCATCATGGCCAGGTTCAACCTCAAGCTCTGCAGCACGGACTTTAACAGCCGTGACTACTACATCAACATTAGAAAGGCCATGTTGGCTGGTTATTTTATGCAGGTGGCTCACCTAGAGCGTACTGGACACTATTTAACTGTTAAAGACAATCAGGTATTGAGGATATTCAATCAATTTTTCTAACTTTTTGGAACTGTTTTTTGTTGTGTACAGGAAATAAGAATATAATTGGTTTTGGTTACATGTAGGTAGTTCACCTCCACCCGTCTAATTGCCTCGATCATAAGCCAGAATGGGTAATTTATAACGAGTATGTCTTAACAAGCAGAAATTTCATCCGTACAGTAACAGATGTTCGTGGTGAATGGTTAGTAATTCTTTTCAATTATATATAAATATCATTTCAATCTTAGATGTTTGGTTACAAATCTCTTCATACGATGCATTTGAATAATAAAAGGAAAGGACCGAGCCTTTAATATAAACCAAAGTTTTAAGTTGCAAGTAACCAAGATGGGGAGAGAATGACTAGTCCGTGAAATAAAAGCAAATGATGATCACTTATAAAAACAGATAATGATCACCTATGAGTGGAATTTAGTTATTGATTTTCTCTCGAAATTTTGGTTGGGGTTATGGTATTCACTTTGTTGTTGGTCATTGCTCAAGTATATGTATATTTTCTGTAATAGGGGTCTGCCAATAATTTTTTTTTGTTTCTTGATTGATTCTGATCTATTGATCTTTCATATTAACTTCTTTGGTTGTTTCAACTTGTGTCTGATACAGGTTGATTGATATTGCTCCACACTATTATGATCTTGAAAACTTTCCGCAGTGTGAGGCAAAGCGTGTTATTGAGAAACTCTCTGCAAAACGGAAGCAAGAGGGAGATAGCAAGAGCAAAAGGTAAAAAGTATATGTTGCCTTAATTTTTTCCGTAGCAGTCTCTGCTGACGAGAAAGTTATTGTTCTGGAGGACTGCCTTTTTTTTGTAGACTCCGGTTCATCAAGTTCTCTCCATGGAGCAACAGAAGTTTGGGGAAGAACTTGCATTGTACCATTTAAAAAGTAGTCTAGTCAGTCTGACAGTGGTCTGTGCTACATGCATTTGGATCGCTTCCAACTTTACTTGTTTTAGTATTTATTGTCGAGTACTCTCCCTATCTGCGTCTTATGTTTCGTATAAATGATGAGCAGTTTGAAATTATACATTATACTAGCTATATTCAACCTGTTTGAATGGTGAGTGCAAACAGAGCATTGAGTTTATGCGGTCTTAGGATGATTAATCTGAAGGCTATAACCAGCCGACTTTATAACAGTAACCCTCAACAAATGTACAATGGACTCCTATTGTTCACATCTAGGGCTGATAAAATTACTTGTGAAATCCCCTAGAAGCCTTCAAGTTATTCTCATGTTCAGCAGCATCCGCAGAAATATTTCATTTTTTTGGGGTGTGCTATTATTAGCTTTACCAAATCAAATGACCATTTTTGTAGGAGTTGGTGTAATGGGGTTTGATGAGCATGTCTTTTCACACTTGGAGTTGGGTACTGTTAAGTGTTAGATAGGTTTTAAATAAACCTATTGTCGTTAGCAAAATTGTTAAATTCTGTAATTAAAAAAACTCACACTTCCTGAAATCCCTGAACACAATTGAATGCTTAGGCTTTTCCTTTTGCATTTATATTGCTGGAGGAGTTCACATATTTTTGTAGAACGTATCGGAGATGGATGCTTGAAATCTTGTGTACTTTGGTCCTTAATATGTGATTTGAGATTTTCTAACAAGGCCAAAACATCAATTGAGTCTTGAAATATTCACGTTGAGGAAGAAAAAAGCCTATAAAACCAGCCAACATCATAGAGCAAGGAAATGTAAATTGCATATAAATTAAGTCAAGTAATAGATAGGTTCGAAAATCTGGTAGGAAATAAAGGAACTCATCCAAGTCCCAGGCACACAATACAGCTGTAAAAAGTTGCAGATAAGCTTTTGGTTATGTGCTTCATATTATTACATATAGCATTTGTATCAGATACCACCTATTAATTATTATGAAAAACATCCACCTATATATTATTAACTACCTGAAGGTCTTCTTTACTTTCACTCGATGCATTTTTTGTAAAAAGATTACTAGTTGCATCAGCAGGACAACTAAGCACAAAACACAACTGAGGACCGACTCTACTTGAATGACTTGGTACCAAAGAAAGTCGACACCTAACGCTTGGCTCCGGTCAAATTCTGATAGAGGTCATCGATTTTCACCTGCCCAACATTAAAATGCTATAAAAAGTTTAGTCTTTTGCACTTTCTTTATCTCTTTTCTAACAAATATATTAGGGGGTGGGGGGGTGGGGGGAACGAAGAAGGGTGCACGCACCTTGTAACATTTAAGCAGTTTCTCTCTTTTCTTCTTTAGAGTTGGAGTCACCAACTCTTTTTCCACATCAAAGGGTTGAGGTTCCAGATATAGTCCTTTGATACATTCAAAACCTCTCAACTGCTTTTGGAAAAGAGGAAAATGAATTACAGTCTAGAGATAAAAAAAAGAATAACACGTCTTACATTACCTTGTTTCTTTCTGCTGTAGACTTGAGCTCAAGGAGAATGTAATCTTGTAACTGCTTTAGGGAGCATACTTCAGAGAAAGAACCAGTGTGACCATTTTGATGCGCCCATCTGTTGGTGTGCTCTTGGTGTGGCACAACCACTGCAACTAGCATCGACTTGAAGCTGTCCCCATATACCCAAATCTAACAACGGTTATCACATAAAAATCTCATCAATATTATCGCAAAAATAAATAAATGACTCAGAAAACTGATAAAATATGTCGATGCTCACATCTTCAACAATGGGGGTGATGCAGTAAACTTTTTCCAGATATTCAAGTGCAACATACTCTCCTTGAGATAGCTTAATCAGATTTTTCTTCCGATCAATTATTTTTATCACTCCATTTGGTAGCATTTCCCCAATGTCACCTGATGATGATACCCACCCAAGGAAGAAAGGAGTATAAGATATAGGTAGGTAGGTAGGCAGGCATTACTTTAGTAGCTTAATACAAATACGAAATGACTGTTTATAACCTGTATGAAACCACCCATCTCTCATAGCTTCCCTTGTCAATTCTGGATTCTTGTAGTAACCAGCAAACTTTGATTTTGCCCTCACGCATATTTCACCACGGGGAGGATCTGCAAGTGGATTGTAGCCCATATCTGGAACCTCCTCCAGGCGCAACTCACTATACACGAATGGTGAACCAACAGTACCAACCATACACATCTCGTCCGGAAAACCAAGACTGGCCAAACCACAAGTCTCTGTCAACCCTGAAGAAAAGACGATGCAATGCTGAAAGCGTGTGTATATATATACAAGATGTATGTATAGGTACTCGTTCTATATGCCAACTGTGAACAGAATACTGGATTTGGAGTCAGCCATTTTTTGCAGCATCAACTTATTTGTGTAGAGAAAGAAAGTTGTTTAATTACCATAGCCTTGTACTACAAAGGCACATGAAGTAACCCGCATGAATTCTTCCACCTCGGTGCTTAATGGAGCACTTCCAGAAACTATTAGACGAAGCCGACCACCTAACCTAGCTTTGACCTAAACAAAAGAAAGAAAGATTTCAGAAAGCAAATTAAATTTCATTGTTCACCAGTAGAACACTAATATATATTAGATGAGTGCAGGAACAACCTTCCTGAAGGCCAGTAGATCGGCTATTGGTGATGCATTTTTCTGTTTGTATCCTAACTTCATCCACTTAAGTTTGCTGTATATTATAACATCAAAAGCTTGTGTGTGATCAGTTCATAAAATAGGATACATTTTTATCTCTCTCTACAAAACAAAATAAAAAAAATACATATGAATAAAATAAGCAACATATCAAAAATATAAAGAACAGAAAAATATTACTATTTGTAAAGAATATCAAAAATTTTCCTCCTCCTTGGATTGAGATCCTCTAGTGCTTTCAGAATACCTGGAAGACGGATGAAATTTAATATGTGAATTAACACCATCCCAAATTGTTTTACACCAACGAAAAAATAGGTAAATCTTGTCTCAATAAATGACTAGAAATTAAAATGAAAATTCCATGCCTTCGTGCATTCTTTCCAAAACTCGAGGCACTCCAGCTAAAAACGTGGGCTTCAACTCCATCAAATCATCCTTTAATGCATTAATATCCTTCAAGAGATAAAGTGTGAATAAAATGGCATCCAAAAGTTTAAAAAATTAATTATTCAAGTGGAATAAAATGTGAAATTGATGCCGAGTCCTAAGAAGACGATTCTACTGCATTTGGTTTCTAATAAGAGGTTGAAAGCTAGAAAAAAATCAGGACAGATAGAGTCGGATGGACAATTCCTTGACATACATCTATGCCCCCATCTTCCTTCTCAATACTGAAATTCAGCTGCAATATATATGAGCTTCTAGATTTCCCTTTTATCTTTATTTAGACCCAATGGGAAAAAAAAATGAATAAATTAATAAAATACTTGAATTCCAGCAGCTTACCCCATGATAGAAGCCAACAGAAGCACCCTTATGGAAAAAATATTCTTCAATCATGCGATCAAGAATATGAGCAAGAGGAAGGAAAGAGATATAGACATCGTCCACTGTCATCTGTCAAACTCAAAATTATTAAATACCAGAACTGGAAGAGCAAAGAAAGACAACAGTAATAGAAAAGCTTACATAACCAGAAAAAAAAAATATTTGAATCCTATAAAGGGAATCACACACTACCATGCACAAAAATAAAGCAAACATGATAGAACTATAGAAGAATATCATGATTGAAATAGATAGAAATTTCAGAGCGTTAGCAATAGGTATCTTAAATAGGACTCCAAAATATTAAGTGCATTAGGTAAATACGAAATATGGTAGAATTCAGCAATAAATTCACTTTTATAAATCACATCCTAAAACTGAGAGATAAATGGAACACTCTGGATTGACACACCAATCAGTAACTCGGGCATTGTGTTTACCTTGTCTTCAAATTGTTCCAGGAAGAGATCGATTCCTCTTATGTATGTTGAGATGTTTTCATGAGTGAGTATAACACCTTTTGGTTCTCCACTGGTGCCACTCGTGTACATAATTGTACAGATGTTGAATGGTTGAGGTGGCACAAGGTCTGATGGGTACTCACTTCCCTGTCAAACAAGAGAATGGAGATTAATAATTGAGGAAATCATGTCCAGAATTTACAGTTCAGTGCTACCTAAAGTATACAGAATTGTACACGCACAAAAAAAACACTAACCATATGAAGGAAATCATTCCATGAGTATGGTTTTATTCCGATGGAGGATGCCCCATCTTTTTCCGCCTCTGTCAATGAAGTGAAGGAAACAATTGCTGCAACCACAAGGAATTAAACTCAGTAAAATGCCTTCCGAAGAATGCAGGCAGTCAAAAGCTATATATACCCTCACATTTTAGCCGTTGCGCATGTGTGCACTCGGGATTCAGTATCTGCATAATCATACGTCAGAAACAGAGTCATTTGTATCACATGTCATATAAAATCCATCACTCAACCAACAGCAGCTATTCAAGATATTTATCTGATACTCACTTTATTCACTTTCTTATCTTGCACGAAGACGACATCAATTTCAGCATGATCTAATATGTAATTTACAGCACCGGCCCCTGACTCAAAGAAAATCCAGGAAGAGTTAAATGTTTTTCTTGGAATGAGATGGTGAACATAATTTGGAACTGGATAACAATAACTAGATATGAATTCAGAAACTGTTCTACTATGAATGGGATTGTCTTTCCCATGTATAACCCAGCCGAGATCCCCAACCTAGAACAGATAATAACCCAAGTGAACATTTAACCAACCAAAATCACCCCAAAAATTATTAACAAAGAGTATAATTAAAAGAAACTACGTACCAGCCAAGTCCTTGGCCAAAAAGAGCATGCATACTATCTCAATATATCATCAAGAGTAGACCCACACAACACACGCAGTGCAAATAAAGACCATGTTACCAACAAAAACTTGCTAGTCTTTTCATTCCAAGGCAAGAAATTTACCGAGGGTGTCATAGAGAGGTACACAAATCAAACTGTGGCCACCACAAGCCTATAAAAATAAAATAAAAAGAGATCATAAAAAGAAGTATAGCAAGCAAGGAGGAGGAGGAGGAACAACAAAAAAAAAAAAAAAAAAAAACTGTGGAAGAGCACAACATCCCAACCGACCTCCATTGCCACAATCCATTGAGGACAATTTGACCCATAAATCCCAACACGAGAGCCCTACCATAGAAATGTTAGTGTTATCCCATCATCAGCAGCAACTGGGTCCATAACTAATTCTAGAAAGTACTACTACTACTATACTAACAAATTAAAGTAGTGATATAAAATTTCCTTACAGGTTCGATACCACAAGCTCTTAATGCAGCACCAGCATGCAAAACCTCGTTGTAGACATCCTCGTATGTTTTCCAGGCATAAGTCCCCCACTGAATCAAAAAAATCAAAGTTAATAAAATAATATATCTTTCTTATAAAAATAATATCAAATTAATTAATTAATAAAATACCTTTCCATCAATAAATTCACGCCAACCGAGCATCCTGTTTCCAGGATACTTTTCAACAGATGCCCTGCATGTCAAACACTGTTACTATTTGCTGTGAACTTAAACAAATACTACATAATAACTATGCGCCCCAAGGACTAACAGACATATTTGAAAGGACTGAATGCAAAACCCTTCCTCCAACATTTTATTTGTTTTTAGCAAAACTCACCCTCCAAGTTGCATAAGTACTAAAAAGAGGTTCCCACGGATTATCCAGAATTATAAAACAAATTACAGAAGCTTACCAACTCTAATACGGTATACTATAATTTTCTAACCAAAGCACAAACCCAAGAAAGGCAATTGACACAAAGGTCCTAACATCATTACTTTTATTGTTAGTTAATTGAGATATTGTAGCCGCCGCCGCCGCCGCCGCCTTCTTTCTTGATAATTGTAAGGATAAGTTTGGAAAAATAAAGTTGGGAACGGAAGGATTTAGTTGAAGTTAAATATTAAAATCAGTTTTGTGAATCAAGTATATTCTAAAATGTGGGCTATGTATGTATGTATGTAGCTTATTCTTACCTGAAGATATTCCAAGTTGTAATCAAATCAGTATCAAGAGGTGGAAAATTATCTTCGGCCAAAAGATTCCGATATATCGGACCAACTGACGGCTGCCCGTCTCGGCCTTCTTTTCCATCTTCTGTCTTAACTGCAAACATGCTCATTCTCCTGATCTACCTGCAAAAAGACTTGAATTAATGGTCTTTTTGATATATGAGCCAGTCCTTTGGCATCAAGAACAATGAGGAAATTTCTCCCTAATCAATTTCAAACACCAAAAATAACTATCAAGAAACCAGATTTACTGACAAGAGAAGAGAAGAGAGAAGAAAAAAGGGTAGTATTATTATTTTAATCAGGTAGAAAGAGTATTATAAAGAATGCAACAGAAAACGCATGACAAATTAAGAAGCATAAAACTAATCCTGTACGAAATGCTCTCTCTTCCTCTAACCCAACTAAAGTACGTGACCCTTTGGGGTTCTCTTTTAGCTACTGGAGTATTTAATTACACTCCATTGGGAGGAAAAAAATTAAATAAATATTATATTACCAGGCCATTTCCAGTTTCTTAATTACTACTCAACTCAACTCAAGCTATAAAATCTGCTTCTAGTTGTAGAGAAATGAATGACTTACGGATACAGAGGCTTAGAGGAAGGTGGTGGTCCGGTCCGTGCTCTATATAATGTTGCAACGGTGGCCGGCTGGAGGATGAGGAAGAAGAATATTAATATGTAGGAGAGAGAGAGAGAGAGAGAGAGAGAGAGAGAGAGAGAGAGTAGTGGGAAGGAGTACTAATTAAGAAATAGGACAATAAATTGGTAGTTGAAACAGATTCTAAATAATAATGGTACCAATTTATAATCAAGTTTGTACATTTCTTTCGATTTTTTTCATAAAATTTTGTCCAAATTATAATTATATTTAATAACTTAATTTCTTAATTTATGTACATAAAACCTGAATTACTTGATTTATGGTTATTGGTATTTGAGATTAAATTATTGTACATTTCTTATTTATTTGTTGCAAGTAAATTTTACTTTACTTATACATAAGAAAAGAACATATAATTATAATGAAAACTCGAAATAAATGGTAGAAAATAAGTAATAATGACTAATTTGACATATTATGAGATTGTGAATTTATTATCACCGTCGTAATGTGAGATTATATTTATATATGAATGTAATGAAAAATATGGTGTAATCTGATTATGGATGTAATTTTAATTAAAACGTAATCGGATGAACCAACCAAATGTAATAATGTGAAATAATAATAATAATAATAATAATAATAATAATGGTTCATGTTGAATTATCGATGGATTAGTCGAGAATTGGTTCCGAGAGTAATTAATCGTGAATCGGCGATGATTGAAGAGAAGATGCTTAATTCTTTAGACAGTTAAAAATTATCAGAAAAGCTTGAGTTGAGCCAAAATTTCAATGGAATTAACTTGGAGTAATTAAGGAGTTGTGATTAGAGATTCCCTTTTAGCAAGAATGTGTCGAAAGAATCAATTGAAAGGATTACAGTTTGTTGCTCGTGAGATTCGGTTCATCTCCATTCAATTGAAAACTTGAAGACTTTATTAATTTGGGTGTTTTAGTTTATGAAGTTAATTAAGTTTCTTGACCTAATTAAAGTTAAATTTGTACTATGTAAACTCAAAGTTTTAGGACGTAAAATTTGAAAGGCTTAATTGTAAGATCATTATTGATATAATGTAGATTTGGAGTTCAACTCATAATTTTTTCCTTTAAAGAGTTTTTACGTTAAATATTGTGTCTTGTTGGTGAATAGTTATTTGTTATGTTCGTTCTCATTATTGAGTTTATTTATTTTTTATTTAATTGCACAAAAATAAAAGAAAAATAATTATTGAAATTATTTTTAATTTCACTTTTCTGAACAAAATATTATATTACATAAATGTACTATGAAAATTATAATCGTACATTTACACCGAAAACGAATGATTTGTTCTGAAAATATTAATTTTGTATATATATAATAATAATAATGCTACTATCACATAAAAATAGACACATAATGCTCACATACATACACATGTATATTATGAATCTCACTTGATATGTGGGACTCACAAATATGCATGTATGTATGTGAGCATTATGTATAATACTACTATCACATAAAAATAGGACACATAATGCTCATATACACACATGCATATTGTGGGCCTCACGTGACATGTGGAGCCTACAAATGTGCATGTGTGTATATGAGTATTATGTGTTCTATTTTTATGTGATAGTAGCATTATTATATATATATATATATGATCATTCACATCATTTGATTTGACAAGATAGAGCAATGCTACTATCACATAATTTAAGTCATATAAAATTCATATACATATACATATATATTTGCGAATTCTGTATATTACGCATGACTCGTAATATGTGTGTATGTGAGGATTATGTAATTCAAAATTATGTGACAGTAACATTATTTGACAAGATAATCTAACCATGTTGTCTTTTTTCACTCATAAATGCTAAACCTGTAGCTCCCCCCACATTAACCGACGTCATCTCTGTATGCAAATGGCAGCAGCAAGTAAAGCAAAAGTGATGGATATTTATGGCGAACTGCCGAACTTACCGTCATATCAACAACTATATATATATATATATATATATATATATATTAAGAGATTTTGTCTAATAATTTTGTAATTCTATTGAATTATTTTAGTTAGTCATAAATTAATATTGAGTCAATCATGCAAGATTTTTTTATTTTTTTGATAGTTTATAAATTTTTCGTTTACCATGAAATATATATAATTATCTTAAATATTATATATATTATGTCAATTAAAAATGATAAATATATTAATAAAAAAATATCATATATTTGTAAAAAAAGTAATATAAACTAACCGTGTCCTTAAACCCTAAACCTTAAATCCTAAACCCCAAGCCCCCATACCCAATAGAAATATATATAAATATATGAGCTTGAACAAAACTTAATTAGAGCAAGGTGGAATTCAAAACTTCAGTACTTGAATAAGTTTATACAGAAATTGTGTATAAAAATGTACAACGAGGTAATGAATACAAATTTTAGAAAGTGAAAGTGTATTCAAATTTGAGAGAGATAGGCAAGTGCGTATACAAATTTGAGAGAAAGAAAGCGTAATCAGATTTTAGAGATAAAATATAATCAAATTTTTTAGAGAGAGAAAGTTTAAAGAAGATAGTATGTATAAAAAAATTAGAGAGAGAAAATCTAAAAAAGTTAGTGTATAAAAATTTTTAGAGAGGGGAAGAATGTATAAAACATTAGACATAGAAGTGAAGGAACATAGAAATTAAATATCATAAATAATTTATTTAATTGGATCATAATAATGATAAATTTGAAATTTAAAATATGAATTGACCTCTATTTGAATCATGAATAATGCTACTATTACATAAAAACGTCACATACTGTTGACGTGGTACCGTGAACTCCATGCCCTATTTATTAATTTTCCGCATGATACTATAGAGCCCACGGTGCCACGTCAGCGGTATATGACATTTTCATGTGATAGTAGCATTATTCTTGATCCATAACTATATAATTACAACCCATATTAAAAATAAATAATGCGATTTTAGTTCTTAAATGAACTATAAATAAATTTTATAAACTAAAACCAACTCATAACCCTATTTTGTCAAAGCTTAAATAAAACACAATTTTGGTCCAATATAAAGGATATAGATAGGGAATTAATATTTAGGAAGTGATATTTTCACAAAAATAAATAATATTTTCACTACAAGACTATGTGAATTTATTTTATTATTAATGCGAGAGGGAGCCTGAAAATATTAATTCTCTTAATATATCTCATATAAAAATACATGTATGTATATATAACAAAGGAAAAGCAATTACACCTTTTTGGGTGCATTAAAGATATACTCCAAAATAGGTTAGGATAGGTCAATTAAGTAGTTGGGTTGTTACTATATGTAGCAGTATATATATAGGCACATATATAGGTCCTTTACTATATGAATCATAAATAAATGTACTCCACTAAGTTGTTCAATTCAAAATTAAGGGCAATTAATGAAAGGGTAAAGAAATATACCTCTAACTGCACGTATATATGTGGACATATTAATTGGAGTCTTTAGCCTTTGGGCATGCAGGGACTCTCTCTCTCTCTCTCTCTCTCTATATATATATATATATATGTAATTATCTCTACCCTTTAAATTTCTTGTGGTCCACTAACAAGTACTGTAGTATTTCTGCCAGCATGTATATCAGAATAATGCTATTATTACATAAATATAACCACATAACTCTCATATACTGCGAAGTTGACAGTATATAATTCGTTAATGAGTTAAGTGGATTATTTCAACAATAAATTATATTCTATCATATCAACAATATATAAGAGTTATATGATTATTTTATGTGAGAGCTATCAACAGCACATGCTCTCATAAGTCCATTCCCCAACAAACAGTTTGCTCATATATTTACTATGCTTCCCTTTTTTTCTTTTTCTTTTTTTAAAAAAATTTATACCTATCAACAACACATGCTCTGATAACACCTTAGTCTCGAGATACTTTATGAAATTTTGAGCACATGACTTGTAATTTATTGAGATACTTATCAACACAGTAATAAACCAGATTTACTGTAGTCGTAAATGTATGTATGTATGTAGATATTTTACATGAATTTGACTAAAAAATTGGATTAATAAATACGGTAGAGTTTTAAATACGGTAGATTAACCTTTTGAGTAAAAAATGATTCAACTAATTATTTATTGGCCAGTTTACACAGATATACACTATATTGATGATAAATTGTAAATAACAGTCAGATTTATAAAATGGAAGCAAAGTATTGTAGGACTTGCCGCATATCTGGGCACATATGTATTCCCAGTGGTAAGCTGAATGAAGCAGGAGGATATGACATGTAAAGTGTAAACCTAAATGAATTTGGGGTATGCATGCAGCTGTTAGGTTTCTTGCTCACACAGTTCCAGCCTTGCTTATACAAATTGTCGTGTGTGGGTGGGGCTATGCATGCATGCATCTAAGGGTCAACTCATTTAAGGAGATGCAGGCAGGTTCATTAGACTCACGATCGAATCACACCACTGCAAGATAGATATATGCTTCTAGCTAGGCTTTTACTCGACAAGCCCTCCTCAGTTGCTTGGATCAGCTTCTTAATAAAAGCAACACAAGAAAGGCGGTCTCTTGCAATACAAATGACAATCCAACAGCCCAAGTACTTGTGAACTAGCTAATATCACAAGCAAGACAAACAGCTATTTTAACAACAATATATTATATATAATTACAAAAAAAAATTACATAAGTATGACTGATTTTTTTTTTTGCAGAATTATCCGATCAAAAGCTCAAACATAAAAATCATTATTAGGTCTCTCTATTCATGTCTGTTATTCGTGAACCCTACCCTATGGGTAGTTATGCCCAAGCTATAATTAATGGGCCGGGCCGGGAAGCAACACAGAAACCTTTCCAAGAAGAGAAACAAGATGCTTCAAGCTGTACGCAGCAAGCAACAAAACCAAATCCATGACAACCCTGAAGACCATGCACAACTCAGTTAGTTAAAGTAATTAAGGCATAATAATTCAGTTCAATTAACTAGTTAGTTAGTAGCCTTAATAGATAGAAATGCACAGCACATGCACGATATATATAGAAACTCATAAAAGCTACGACCACTAGTATCTTTCTATATCTCAAGTTCGACAGCCACGATAAAGGAATTCATTCTCACAACTGCTCAAAAATTTCACCAAAAATACTACTAATAAAGACACTAATAACATGCATGGCTCCAAAGCCAGTCATACATGAGCAACCGTATACGTTAATTTTTCAACTCCTAATGCTGCTGTGCAGCTAAAATAGTACCGCTAACACAACTTTCCAAACAAAAGCTTGTAACAGAATGAGAAGGTTACCTAGAATATTTTATTCCTTCTCTCCTACTTTGTTTGTATGCATGGTAATCTACCATAAATCATATCGAATCCATGCATCTCTGAGTTTATTGCTAAGACATGCATTGGACCGATTTTCCAAGCCTCAGCCAAGGGTTTCTAAGAAAGCACAATTGGCTCTTGAAACTCGTTGGTCAGTTCACAGATCATTGGTAATTAATATACTCGTGGTTTATAACTTCCTTGACATTTTGGGGAAACGATAAATTCCCGAAAACGGTTAGGGCTGGGTGTTTATAGTTAGCTTTCTCAGATTCAGCTAGGCTTTGGTACTTCCGCACATTTCAGTTCCTCGACAAAATAGAGTCACTATCATAGACTTTAAAACAACAATATTATATTAGGGCTGCAAATGAACGCGCTTGTTTACAAGTGTTTGGCTCCTTTAGAGCGCAACTAATTGGATCAAGATGTAAACCAACCAAGTTCGAACGTTCATCAGGCCTATACTAAATGACCTGAGCAATGAACATCATAAAATTCATCTTTGACAACCTCACAAACATAAAACTAGGTTTATAATATATAGATTTATAGCAACATATTTTTATATCTTTTTTCCTTTACGACAAATTATATATGTGATCATACAAAAGCTAGTCAACAATATATATATATATGGGGTTGCATCCACACCAACCGGTTGCTGGGAGCAACTCCTTTATCCTACTCCTTGTAAGAGCTTTTGACTCAATTTATTCCTCAAGTACAGTAGGCCCCATTATAATAATGATTCCCAAACCCCATATAAAGGGGTTTCTCCCAACAACCGGTTGCTGTGGATGCAACCCCTATATATATATATATAATAAGGCTCACAAACAAACTGTTCGTTTACGACCAGTCTTAGCTGACAATCACTATCTCACTAAATCCTAGCTGACTTTTTAAATTAAATAAGTGGACCCAAGCAAGACATTCACTAAAAAACAAAATTTAAGTATCCAAACAAGCTTTCTATTATCAATTTATCAGGCATTCTCTCTTCTCTCTTCCCTCTCCATACCAGGTATTCTCTTCTCCCTCTGCATACCAGCGAAAAACAATCCAGAGATTGACTGGTCATTCTGCCCATCCCTCCCAAGTTCGACGTCCTCCCAAATATGACGATCTCGATTTCAAGTAATACTTTTTCTCTTTTTTCAAATTTAGGTTTAAACGAAAAAAAGAAGAAGAGGACTAGATAACTAAATCAGTGTATAAATTTTGCCAATGTATATATAGAACTTAATTTCTCTAAAAGTTTCAAGAAAAAAAGTCCTAATTTTGGATTAATTGTTCTGTTTTTTCATCTTCTTTACAAAACAGAACAATTAATGTTAGGGCATTAGGTGTAATTAATGTGAGGGCATTAAGTGGAAAATTGTCTATAAAAACCGTCATTTTTGAAATATATCTCTAATTTAGGAACAAAAGAAGTTTTTTGATATCTATGCTCATAATATATTAGGGTTGCAATGCCACTTTAAGACAAATATATAAATTTCTTAAGTTCATTAATATTTATTGAGTTGTAGTACTATTCAAGCAAACTTGGCCCGAATTGTACAATTATTGGGTTGTTGAATTGTGGCTTGTTAATTTAACAGCCTTCTTGCACTCCTGAATTTTAATTAGCAGGGGAACAATGAGGGGTTTAGCATGTATGATTTAGTACACATATGTACATCATTTTTTAAATGAGGACTTTTAATACTTGATTATCTTTTTCCTATGTGAATAATTTTTTGCATAATTTTTGTAGATTTACAGATTGTTGAAATGGACACCGTGGACTTAGAGTTTGGTAGTTATGACAATGTTGATTTGAATGTAGGAGAGAATGACGATGATATAGAGTTTCAAGTAGATAATGAGTTAGAATAGTCAAATTCCATTTATAATCCTCAAGTAAGACTTGAGCTAAAGCCCAAAAAAGGACAACAATTTGAAACATTAGAGGATGCCAAAAAAATTTATAATGCATATGCAAAAGTGGCCGGATTTAGTATTCGAAGTTGGACCCAAAGGAATAAAGGAGGAGGGAGTGAAGAAATCATAAGGAAGGAATATGTTTGTTTTAAGAAAGGACTGGGTTCAATAGTAGCAGGTACTGATACATAAAGGCGTCGGGGGAATGTGAAAGAGAATTGCAAAGCTAAAATTGCTCTTTTGAAATCAAAATCTGGATTTTTTGTTGTAAGTGTATTTATTGAAGGGCATAGTCACGCATTGTCCACCCCAAGAAAAGTCCATCTTTTAAGATACCACCGCAATGTTTCTAATGCCCAAAAATGCTTAACGCAACAACTTGGAATGGTAAATATACCACTGCATCAACAATATAATTTTTTGGGAGTTCAAGCAGGGGGATTAGAAAACATAGGATGTACGCAAAAAGATTTATATAATTATGAGAGGGATAAACGTAATGACATGAAGCGGCATGATGGTGGTATGTTGGTTGAATATTTTAAATTAGAACAGATCAAGAATTCTTCTTTCATATTTTAAATTGAGTCAGATGATGAAAATCGTATTACTTGTTGTTTTTGGGCCGATGGAAATTCTAGACAAGCTTATAAATTTTATGGTGATATGGTGATATTCGATACTACATACAATACCAACGGGTATGGAATAATTTTTGCACCATTGTTAGGGGTTAATAATCATGGGCAGACCATTGTCTTTGCTTGTGCTTTCTTATCTGATGAGACTGTAGATTCTTTTGTTTGGCTTTTCAATCAATTCCTAGAATCTATGCCAGGTGATGCTCCAAAGATGATTATCACTGATCAAGATTCCAGCGATGGCGAAAACTATTTCTGAAATTCTTCCAAGTATTTATCATAGGTATTGTAGTTAACACATTTTGACAAAATCTTTTGAGAAGTTAGATTCGGTAAAATATGCTCAATACTATAAGGAATTTTCAGATTGTATATGAAAATCAGAAAGTACAGAAGAGTTTGACTCTAGGTGGTTGGGTCTTGTTATCATAAGTGGGTTGAATGAGAATAAATGGTTAAAGTCAATGTTTGAAATTCGTTCAAGATGGGTGCCTACATATGTTAATCATGTTTTCTCGACCGGTATGTCAAGTAGCCAACAAGCTGAGGGCACTCATGCATTCTTCAAGAGATATGTTAACAAAAGAAATTCATTGGTGGATTTTATGATTCAGTTTGGTAGGGGTCTTGCACACCAACGTCATGAAGAATTAAAGGCTGACAATAAAGACATGAATGAAAAGCCTAAGGTCAAAATGCTCCACTCTTTTTTGTTACAAATGGTTGATATTTACACATGTGAATTATTTTATAATTTTCAAGATGAGTTGTGGGGGAGCTTCTTGAATTATAGATTCCAGCTTATTGGAGATTATGATAATCTTTGTGTGTATAATATTTAAAAAAATGATGATAAGTATAAAATGAGGGAGATTGTTTATGAAAAAGACTTGGATTATGCTTCATGTAGTTGTAAAAAATTTGAGAGCGTTGGAATTCCTTGTAGGCATCTTTTAGCTTATTTGAACATGTTTCATGATCTAGAGAAACTTCCAAATAAGTACATAATAAAGAGATGGACTTAATCTGCAAAATGTGGGAGTGTTAGAGATGGTGCAGGAATGGAGATAAATGATGACAAATTATATCTCATGTTGCGGAGTCAATTGGTTCAAGAATCTTTGGAAGTTGTTGATAAGGCACTTGTAACTATGGAAGGAACTAAGATATATAGGGATGCTTTGAGTAATGCACTTGAGAAAATGAATATATTGAATAACGGTGATAAAAGTCTAGGAGTTTTCGGTGAAAGAATTGGTCTTGATATACTTAGTTCAGTGAAATTGAGTTCAACATATGAACATATGCTTCAAGAACCGAGTCAAGTGCGGGCAAAGGGGTGCGAAAAAAGGCTCAAAGGAGGAAAAGAAAGAGCATTAGGGAATCCAAAAAAATAAAAACAGAGAATGTGTCGTGGATGTGGAAAAATTAGACAAGCACATGATAAAAGAAATTGTCCAATGCTTCAACTCAGGTAACAAATCTTTTTATTTATGTTTTATCATTTTAATTTGATTTTGGAAAAATTATGAATATATTTTTTATTTAATGTGATTTTATTGAATTTTTTGTAGGTCGTCCGTATGCTCTGAAGATTTCAATTCAAATGTAAGTGAAGACGATGGCGAAAATTATTCATCTACTTGATTGACTACTATTTTTATTTTTTTGACTATGTAATGGCTATTGAAGTTGTGCGTAGTTAACCAAGGTTGTTAATTCACTAGAATTATGTTTTATTGGCCAATGTAATTGAAATTCTCAATTTTTGGATTGATGTATTTAATTGATAATTTGTAAATTGTGTTCAAATTAATAATTAGTTTTTATTTTTTTATTATTTTTTTTCGATGGTATGCATAGAGATGAGAGAATACCTGGTATGGAGAGGGAAGAGAGAAGAGTGAATGCGCCAAAAAGATACTTTAATGCCTGGTATCTAAGAAGCTGAAAAATATGGTTTTATATATACATGTAAAAAATGAAATGACTATATTTTAAAGATACTTTAATATGAGCTATATATAGTATAAGCTTGGAGTTGAGGTATGAAGTGAAAAAGTGATTGCCAGCTAAGACTGTCCGTGATTAGCTAAGACTGTTCGTAAACGAACAGTCCGTTTGTGAGCCTTATTGTATATATATATATATAGGGTCAGTCTCTCCAGCGAACCATAAAGAGCGAACTAAAAACGAACTGGCTATAGCGACGGTTTTTTCCATCGCTATAACATAGAAAGCCGGTTTTTTATGTTATAGCGACAAAAAAAAACGTCGCTATAGCCGGTTCGTCATTAGTTCGCTCCCTATGGTTCGCTAGAGAGACGGACCCTATATATATATATATATATATATATATATATGTATACACACACACACATAGAGAAAAGTTTAAGAGCACAAGTCTTAAATAACATAATTCCTTTAAAAAGCATAAGTATTTAAGTGTTTCGTGTTTTTTCTCCAAAAACCTAAAAGCTCCGTGTTTTTTCTCAAAAACCCAAAATCGAAACAGAGAAAGAGCCCTAGCTTCTCTCTTCGCTCCAAATCGAAACCCAAAAATAGAACCAAGCTTCGTGTGTGCTCCCTAGCTTCTCTCTTCGCTCCAAATCGAAACCCAAAATCAGAACCCAAGCTTCGTGTGTGCGCGTCTCCTCCTCGTTCGGGCCCTAGCTCTCTCTTCTCTCCAAATCAGAATCGCTTCGTGGCCAATTCTGTTCTTTTCTCTAAATCGGCAGAGCCATCTTGTTCAAGAGCATCCGTGCCCCAGCTTCTCTCTTCTCTCCAAATCTTGTTCTGCTGTAGCGAGGTACATGACCGCTCCCTTCCACCAATTACTTGATTAATTTTGGTTAAATGACTCCATTTGATATCCATCTTTTTGCAAAATGCATATCACTAGGACTATGGATAATTGTTCATGTATGGGTATGTAATAGATTATTTTTCTTTTTCCTTCTAATTTTTTTGTGATGCCCCTGTTGAGTATCTGTGTATCTTATGTTAAATTCTTGGATTTTTCTCATTCATACTCTTCAAACAATACCAGTTGCCTTTACTTATTTAATTATTTTAAAAAACTGATTCACTCATTATGGGGTTTCAAGAAGTATTTTAGCACTTAGTTCATCGCACAAACTTTTTTAACTTGGTAATTTGTAGATAGTATACATTTGTTGTGAAAGGTTGGTTCATATTGTCATTTAATCATGAAACGTCATTAGTCTCTACTTCCTTCATTTGTGGAGGTCCCATAGTATAGATCCCTTTGGTGATAATTATTTTTTATTCGTCACCTTTTGATAGATGAGGATATGGTAGAAATGTCATAGAATATTACTGTAAATTGTTATGATGTACTTACTTCCTTTGATAAGAACAATTTCTAATTTTGGAGATTGATTTACTAGTAATACCATGATATTATTTAAATCTCATAATCCATTGGGAAAGTGAGGTGCTAATGATAAATGGTGTGAATTTAAGTTTTGTCCTGTTTACATTTTTTTTAATCAGGAATTGTGTTTTTGATCTTTGAAGTAATGAGTTATGGGGGTATTAAGAATATATTTAAGTAAGAGTTGTTTTGTATGGATTAACCAACTGTGATTTGCACCAGCCACCAGTCCCAATGGCATTATGTTTTACTAAAACAACTCTGTTATGTTGATTAAGAGATGACTGACAAGTTAGCACTTAAAACCCAAAAATTTCATCCAATTGCAATATATCTTATCTTCAGTTTTACTTTCTTGTTCTACTTGCTCTGCACCTCCTCAAGTTTTTTGTTTGTCCAGGTGTAAATACAATGGATGACATGGACCATGAAATAGGGAGTTGCGGGGATAATGTAGAAATGAATTTGGAAATAGAAATGAATGGGGATGACTTGATCGCAGAGCGGTTGAATAAGAACAATACTAAAACTTTTGTCTATGTTGGTCGGATTACCGATCGATGAACACGCGCAAGTATACGCGGTCAAACAAGTAATATAGTGATAAAAGTAGAGTGTCGAACCCACAAGGACTTAAATACTAAAATCTATCCAAACACTAAATAAATCATTACAATCTGGTTTAACGGTTGAAAATCAGTTGTTTGTTAAACTAGAATAGATTAAAATAGTGAGTTTGAGAAAAAGTGAGTTCAAAGAAGGCAAACAGGAATTACAATTCCCCTATGCGTTGTTAATCTCCTAACTCTCCAAATATATGGCAATGACTCACAAGAATGGTTAACCGAGAACTAATAATGTACAAGAGTCTCTTCCGAGTATCAAATGCAATCCCTTAGCTATATAAATCATCACATTCCTATGGTGAAAATAAATAGACTATGGGTCATTAAGGGCCGATCTCACTGGTTACACAAGGCAAATAGAGATATTCCTATTCTATTATGCAAAAATGGTTCATAACACACGTCATGAATAATACAAGTGTTGTTGCACTTAAGTTAGGTCATAATATCAATTTTCCAATATCAATTAAACCATATCAATTACTATCTCAAGCAATCAATCAAAATAAGCATAAAGTGCAACAATCCATTCACACATGAGTCAATACAATAAAAAGGAGAGATATTTGATTAAACTAACATTAGGTTACATTGCAATCCTAGAAATGAATTAGTTCATAATTATTGAACTAATTATCAACATAAAATAGTTCAACATGCTCAAAATTATACAAAAGAATAAAAGATTTGGCTAAAGAAGACTCCTCTTATGAAGTTTTCTGGCTCTAACTCTTCCCTTCGCTGTGTAGAGTACAAGTTGGGAAGGGGGCAATGAATTCTGAACACTTATAGCACCACTAAATCTCTCCTAAAGCTAGAAAACCATAAAAGCTAGTCTAAACTGTTGTAGGAAGTTAAAGAGGTTGTAGGAAATTAATTGTGTCTATCTCCCCTTCCATTAGGTCATTTAATAACCTTGTCTACCAAAACACCGGAGCTGGTGCTGCGGCGCCAGCTTTATACCTTGCAGCGGCGCTAAATATCTTCTAAGGACGGTGCTGAGGATCTAGCGCTGCGGCACCAGAATAATATTATGTGTAGAATCATGTAGGTATGATTTACACTGATCACACCAAGAAATTTTGTTAAGAATTGGATTTTTCAAAAAATACAGAGTGTTGAATATGGGTTAATAACCCATATGGGTGAAATACATGTTGTAATCATATGTTTTGATTAAAATTGACGTTTGATTATAAGTGTATATGTTTAAACAAAGAGAATGAATTAAAATGAACGGATTCGGTGTAGTAACGAATTCGTAATGTTAGATTTTATATTTTTCATTAAATTTTGTAAAATTTATGAAGAACAGTGAAATTGATGGTGTTAAATTATGTAATTATATGACTTGGGATGTTAAGAACATGTTATAAGTGATATATAATGTTCTTGTGAAGTTTATACTTCATAGGTAACATTATAAATCAGTGTGGTGGTGTAAAATTAGAGAAAATGGCCGAATTTTTGTGTTCTTCGCAAACTGGAAAATTCTGGAAAAATGCAGCCGCGCGGCCGCGCCGGGTGCAAGGGCTAAACGGCGGGCGGCCACGCCAGGCCTTAATTTTTGAAAAAAATTGCTAAGTGTTGGAAATTTGTGAAATGTGTTTTGAGTCTAATGAACATGAACACATGTTGTATAAATATGATAAAATATTGATATGAGTTTAATAATTTATGTTATGTGATTAATTAATAAATTAATTACGCGACTTAAACTATTATTTGTAAAAGTTAAAAAATGTGTTATAAACATTAAGACATTATTTTAAATCTAATTAACATGAAGACATATTATGTATGTAATGAGTTATTAATACAAGTTAATAACTTAAGTTACGTGATTAATTAACAAGTTAATTAATCAACGTAAACCATTATTTGAAAACCTAATAATGAGTTTGAAGAATACTATTGTAAATCAATAATCATATCGAACTTGTGATTAATTGATATTGTGAATGTATTGATAGGTAAGAGTAATTAAAGAAGTGAGTAATAATTGTAGTTTGCGCACGAGGCAAGTTTTCTATCCCTAACTTACTATTATTGTTGGGCAAGTTTCCTAAACTAAAACTCTTTAAATTGAGCAATTGCTATGCTTAATTACTATTGTTGAGCAAATTCTTACTCTTGAATATCCAAATTTAGAATTTCACATGAGATGCTATGATTCTTTTAAAAGTATCATTTAAGTGTACAATACTTATTCGATTGTATACCTTGAGAAGTTAATATTCAATTTGAATATCATTTATTGAGTTATCCAAACCAACTTTATTTGGTGCGGATTCTGATGTCAAACTGAGATGAACAACCCCAATATAGGGGATTAATGAAGATGCTTTATGCGTTAAGATAATGTGCACAATATCAATACAAAGGGCTGATCTCCCTAAGTACGAGAAGTAAAGTCTATAGTCTTATGACTGTTAAAGGTCGGAAAGGTTAATATACTTGACAACCTAAGACTCGGTTTAAGGTCTTAATGACCCTCAGAAGTAATTTGATTCACGATTAATATTCTTGATTCAAAAGTTGAGAAGTAATTTGATTCACGATTAATATTCTTGATTCAAAAGTTGAGAATTAATTTGATTCTTGATTAATATTCCTGATTCAAAAGTTGAGCTATCTGTTAATCAGATTTCTTTCACTCGCATGTTATTATTGTCCTATTTTTATACTTGCGGGCATTCGTGCTCACTCTTGCATAATAATATTGCAGCTAATAATGAACGAAGTGATGTACCTTTTAGTAGCAAAGGCAAAGGAAAAGCTAACGAGTGTTGAAGACTTGTGTTGATGTTAAGAATGTTAAAGTTCAAGATTTATGTGTGATGACTTAAGACTTATTTATTTATGTTTTTGCAACAGAGATTTAAGGTTAAGTTTAACCTGTGATTTATGATGTATTATTATTTCAAATGATGTAAGATGATGATTTATTTATCTAATAAATGAATTTCATTATTTATGGGTAGATAGTTGTATGATATTGGAACAGTGAACATCAAATCCTGTGGAAATTAAGATACCGAATTTAGGGGTGTCACAGGATCAATAGCAGTTAAACCTAAAATTAATCTTTGAATTTCCTCCAATAATGCTTAACCAGTTTGACAAAGCCATACGCATGTATATCATTGGCCACAATCAAAAATTACTATAAATATCCCCTAATTATATCAACAGTTCACTAAAAGGGATAAACCAAAAGGTTAACTATGATGCCAATTATGGCCGAGTATACCGACTATGAAAGCCCCAAAATGGCTATAACCAATAATTATACTAAAATATACGCATTTATCAACAGAAAATAAAACAACATAAATAATAGATAATATGTACATAAGCATTAATAATAATAAGAGTACGAGGCTACCGAAGCCTAAAAACCAACATCCAGGGCAACCAATGCCCACAAAACCTTATTAACATAGCCTGGGCTACCAAAGCCCAACATCACAAACGTAGATACTCACAGACAGTTCATATATATAGCAGATAATAGATAATATATCATAAAAAACGAGAAATCTTCCCCCCCAAACTTGAGTCCGACAATGCCCTCATTGGAGTTAAGCACATAATTCTAAAAGCAAGGGTTTGCCGTCAACATCCAATCACTCGCCTCCGCCTTCTCCATCTCCATGCTCTTCGCCGTGGCCATCTGGTAACGGTGGTGGGTATGGGGGAAACAACGGCATCTGCGGGAATTAGTGGGGCACGGACTCCGGGTCATCTCCACTGAATTGGATGTAGACATTGGACACTGTGGAGGCAAACTCTGCCTGATATTGATGGAACAAATCCTGACGCACCGCCATCGTATCAATCCTTTGGGTGATCCGCTGGGTTTCTCCTCGTAGAAGGTTGAGAGACGCCATGATCAATGTCAAGGCTTCTGGTTATGCCTCAAAATCCGGCTGCTGCTCGGGCGTCACCTCTTCAACAGGAGGAGGGTTCACGGGTGGCAAAAATCCTTCACCACGAGGATGCGCCACTGCTCCTGCCCAAATTTCAAACCTCTGAATTTGAGTATGGTCAATGGTATGCATTGGGTATTGGACCATTTCTTCGGTACGCCATGGAACCTGGGCCTGCTTGCACAATTTCGTGATCAGGGATGGATGTGGAAGGCCTCTAGTGGTGCTGCCCTTAATGGCACGGAGAATGGACTCATGAATGACAATAGCGGCGTCCACCTCTAAACCTCTAATAATTGCAAATAAGGGCACCGCCCGGTCTTTGGTAACATCACTTATATGACGGGTGGGCATGAGGTTGGCGCAGAGGAAACTGTACCAAGCTTTTCCATACAGGCTAAGTGCGCCTTGGGGAAAATTTATCTTTTCCCCTATGTTCTGGTTTATTTTCCAGGCTGTCCCTGGTTTGCATAGCCTTGCGACCACATAGTTGAGGTTATATTCTTGCATCCCCTGAGCGAGGTAGTCCCGTCCAATATCTGGCATTTGGAAGTATGCCTGGAAGGTGTCCCTGTGATAAGACACTCTCTTTCCTCGGACAAAAACATTTGCGTAGAATTCCTGAACTAAAGCAATGATGGCTAGCTGTGGCGGCTCCGTGAAACGGACCCATTATTTTTGAACGATCATCTCTCAAAGCTCGCCGTCGACGTTAGGCTCAGGGAACGAAATCCTCTTTCTGGCAATAACGCCTTCCCTGATATGGAGGAATTGTACTTTGTCCATGCCTCCTCCGTGGCGAATTTGGTTTTGTCCCACTTGTGTGCCGATGACGAAGTACTTTCCTTGGTCCTTTGTTTTTTGGAGGCCATTTTCACTGTGTATCTGAAAATCACAACAAAACTCAAACAAAATCATGTTAAGGTTAGGCCAAAAACAAACAAAAATTCATTTCGACATTTTATCAAACACATTGTATGCTTAATTAAAAACCTATTGAATATAGTCTTGTTTGTAATTAAAATCTAGCCAATTTCCATCAGTGAAAATCATACCAAGCAATCCATACATATGCATATCCAAAACCAAATGAAGAAAAAGAAGAAGTCTATCTAATTCACAAATGATGGAGAAAGCAATATAAAACTTCATACCTTTGCTGTGGATGGAAATTGAGATGGAGGAAGTATGTAATAATGGATTAGCCTAACAAGTTTGTAGAATAATGGATTAGCCTAACAAGTATGTAATAATGGATCATTAGAATATATATATATATATATATTAGAGTTATTTTTGACAGATGAATGCTATAAATTTTTAGGAATGGAAACAGAGTGCTAGAATCTGATTGTATATGTAGTATTATATATGTGTATGTGTGGATATAAGGTGTGCACATTATGGTGAGTACTTATGTACATATAAATTGATTAATCACTTAGAACGGTGGGTGCAGAAAAATATTTTGTACATGTATATATAAGGATTTTACGTAGAATAAATTTGCAATCAAGATTTTGAATAAGATTTTATCCAAGTAATTAATCAATATAATATTTGTTATGGTATTACGTAGGACTATTTCAGAATTTAAAATTAGGAATTTACAAAAATATACTAATAATAATATTGATAATAATAATAATTAAATGAGTTTATTAACAGGTTAAAGATGGAAGAATATTTTATAAGTGTACTTATATTTATATTATCATTTTGTTAACTAGTTCGGACGGAAGGAGTTTAACGAGTCGAATATGGAATATAATTTCGGGTATTACATTACTTAATTCAGGTACGGATTTCGTACTTCTTCAGCGATAATCCTTTTATTTTTAATTTGTTCGTTTTGTTTTCATTTAGAAGTTAGTTATTGGTTCGCACGATTATTTGTTCTCAAATTCATGTGATCGTTTCGTTTTAATATTGATCCTTAGAACTCGTGGTTGTACTCTTGATCTAGTGTATCATGTTTAGTATTTATTTCGATATTTGTAGAAAGTACATGTTAATATGTTTGGAGACTCATGTTGATTTGTTCGATTTAATATGTACATGTTAAAACCCTTTGTGTTGATGTTATATCGCATGTGTTGTGATATAATATTTTTGTTAGAATATATCGTAGGGTATACCTGAGCTATAACCACCTGTGGGGGTACCACAGGCATGTCGTCTTGGTACCGAGGCATGACACCTTCCGTGGGGGTGTGATCAGTCCATGGCGTCTCCGTTTTGGGCTCCGGAGGAAGTGGGCCATTTGGTGTTTTGTTGCGGGAGGCGTATGGGTCGACCCTAGTTTTCTGTTCTGTTCTGCGGAGTGATGATGTTTGTGCCAAACACGCCTTCCGATTTTGCATGCATTGGATTTGCGGTCCAATGTGTGTGACTTGCCTGTGTGGCATTATTTGACTTGCCTATGTGGCAAGGTATTTTCTGTTTTATTTTGAGCTCGGTATGAAATAACACCCAGCCGTTTGATTCAGCCTATTATTTCATTGTGTTAGTTTTGTTCGTTTCAGTTCTTCTTATTGAGTTAGTTATCTCGTTTCATTATTTCTGTATTCTATATCCGTACTGGGCATTTGGCTCATGCTGTGTTTTTCTTCTGGCAGGTAATCAGGGGGATCAAGGGCAAGTGTGATGAGAGCTCCCTTCTATCCAATAATTTAGATATTCTGTTTAGGCTTGATAGATTGGTTTATTTGGAGTTGTAATAACTATTTCAGATTTTTGTTCGGGCTAGCTTGGCATTTATTCTGGTTTGACCTTTTGATATTTATTAGTTTTAAATACTATTCTTTTGTGGTTTAGAGCTTTAGTATTATTTTCTTTAGTTATGTTGTGTTTTGAGTAACCTCCCTTTCTATTTCGAGAAGAGGGTGTTACACCCCCATACATCGAAGAGCTCAACTTTCAGAATATATTGCAACGGCATTTCATGCCTTCTTGATATGGTTCCTACTCGTTAGCAATTATCGCATCGCGATACATAAGCATAAGCGTCCTTGAACAAGGAAGACTGGTAGAAACCAGATTGCAACACCTTTGCAGCTGTACGTTATCCACCAAAATGCCCCCCATAAGTGGATGAGTGGCAATGATGAAGAACACCTTCTATTTCATCTTCTGGAATACATCTTTTGATGAGTTGATCAGCACATTGCTTAAACAAAATTGGCTCATCCCAAAAGTACTGTCTGGCATCATATAAAAATTTCTTCCTCTGTTGATAAGTTAGATTTGGAGGAAGTACATTGCAAGAGACATAATTGGTAAAGTCTGCATACCAGGGCGCCATTGTGTGTACTGCATAAAATTGCTCATTGGGGAATGAATCATTAATTTCTGCCTCATGAGCCCCTGAGTGATTTGAATTCTCAAGTCTGTAGAGGTGGTCTGCTACCGGATTTTCTGTACCTTTCCTGTCATGAATCTCCAGATCAAATTCCTAGAGTAAGAGAATCCATCTAATCAGCCTTGGCTTGGCATCTTTTTTAGAGATCAAGTACTTAATTGCCGAGTGGTCTGTGTACATAATCACCTTGGTTCCTATTAAGGATGCCCGAAATTTGTCAAATGCATAAACAACCGCCAATAGCTCCTTCTCAGTTGTCGTATAATTGAGTTGAGCGTCAGTCAAGGTTTTACTGGCGTAGAAGATAGTATGAAACACCTTATCTTTTCTTTGCCCCAATACCGCTCCAATAGCAAAGTCGCTAGCATCGCACATTAGCTCAAAGGGTAATTTCCAATTCGGAGCTATCACAATAGGATCTGATATGAGCCTTTGTTTCAAATCATTGAAGGCAGTATGGCAAGCCTCATTAAAAGTAAACTGGGCATCTTTCTCCAATAAGCTACACGGCGGTTTGGTGATTTTAGAAAAGTCCTTAATGAAACGCCTATAAAATTCGGCGTGCCCCAAGAAACTCCGAACTCCTTTAACATTTGTAGGAGGAGGAAGCTTTTCTATCACATCTATCTTGGCCTTATCTACCTCAATACCACTGGCTGATACTCGATGACGCAGAATAATCCCTTCATTCACCATAAAATGGCATTTTTCCCAGTTAAGCACCAAATTTGTTTCCACACACCTTTTCAAAACTTTTGATAGGTTGGTCAGGCAAACATCAAAAGTTTTCCCAATGACGGAGAAATCATCCATAAACAGTTCGACAGTCCTCTCCACCATATCAGAAAATATAGACATCATGCAACGCTGGAATGTCGCAAGAGCATTACACAACCCAAATGACATTTTTCGAAAAGCAAATGTCCCATAAGGGCAAGTGAACGTTGTTTGCTCCTGATCTTCGGGCGAAATAGCTATCTGGTTATAGCCCGAATATCCATCCGGCAAGCAATAAAATTCATCTCCCACAAGTCTGTCCAACATTTGATCTATGAAGGGAAGTGGAAAGTGGTCCTTGCATGTAGCTTTATTCAACTTACGGTAATCCATACATACACGCCATCCAGTCACGGTCCTTTTGGGAATGAGTTCATTATTCTCATTGGTAACAACCGTCATGCCACCCTTTTTGGGTACACATTGAATGGGGCTCACCTAGGGACTATCCGAGATGGGGTAGATAATTCCCGCGGGTGAGGCAAGGAATTCAATCAAATCTTTTATGCCAGCCCAAACAAAACGAATTACTATCTCTTGCAGGTGACGACGACGTCGAGTTAACGGCAGAGAAAGACTCTGGTGTTCAATGGACGGTTTAGATCCCTCCTCAAGGAGGATCTTGTGCATGGTAAAAGAGGGACTAATGCCCTTAATATCCGCAATTGACCAACCCAAAGCTGTCTTATAGGTCTTCAGAAATTGTATAAGCTTTTCTTCTTGGGTCCCATCTAAGGATGCAGAGACAATAACAGGCAAGGTTGAAGACTTTCCCAGATAAGCATACCTCAGATGGCTTGGCAAAGGCTTTAAATCAAGCACCGGAGGCTCAACAATAGATGGCTTTGATCCAGATGTCGAGGCCCCATTATCACCCAAAGATTCATAATGCCGCTTGAATTGACTTGATGGCAGGTTAGCATCTAACCATTTAGAACACCCTAGTTGAGTGGCCTCATCCTCAATACCGACACCCACCACACAAGCCTCCAGCGGGTCAATACAATAATTTTCAAAAAATACCTTCTCTACAACTTCATCTACCAAACTGACCTTGAAACAATCCTCAGAGGCAGCGGGGTACTTCATCGACCGAAAGACATTGAAAGTGACTTCCTGGTCTTGAACTCACATGGTGAGTTCCCCTTTCTGTACATCAATAAGCGTTCTTCCTGTAGCCAGGAATGGTCTACCCAAGATGATAGGGACCTCCCTATCCTCCTCAAAGTCCAGAACAATGAAATCCGCAGGAAAAATGAACTTGTCCACCTTTACTAGAATATCCTCCACTATTCCCTTCGGGTAAGTAAAAGATCTATCAGCCAATTGAAGAGTTATACTTATAGGTTTGGCCTTATGTAGTCCCAACTTTTTGTATATTGATAGGGGCATAAGGTTGATGCTCGCCCCTAGATCACAAAGAGCTTTCCCGATAAATTGTTCACCAATTGTGCATGGAATAATGAAGCTGCCAGGACCCTTCAATTTTGGAGGAATTTTGTTCTGAAGAATAGCACTACATTCTTCAGTCAATGCTACTGTCTCATAATCTCTCATCTTTCGCTTCTTGGATAAGATGTCTTTCATAAATTTCACATAGCTGGGCATTTGCTCCAGGGCCTCCGCAAATGGAATATTAATGTGGAGCTTCTTGAAGATCTCTAAGAACTTAGAGAATTGCTTATCCAGCTTTTGTTTTTGCAGACGTTGTGGGAAAGGCACTTGCGAAAGCTCGGGACTTGGCTTGTTCACAACAATAGGAGTTGGTACTGCAATTTTCTCAGGCATCTGCTCCTTTTCCTTAGATTGTTCACTAGGTGGATCTTCATTACTTTCCTCTTCAACTATTATTGGTGGTTCCGTTGAAGCTTCACCCTTATCCTCGCCCAATGGTTTATCGCTTCGAGTAGTGGCTTTGCAATGCTCCCTCCCATCCCGATTGGGATTAACATCTGTGTCACTAGGCAATGTGCCTAAGGAGCGACTATTCAGAGCAGTAGCTATCTGTCCCATCTGCACCTCTAAATTTCGGATAGACGCTTCTTGATTCCTTATAGAAGCTTCTTGAGTATTGCTCCTTGATTCACTCTGAGCAATATATTTGGAAAGAAGATCTTCCAAACTTAAATTTCTCTCTTGAGGTGGTGGTGGTCGGTAGAATCCTTGTTGTTGTGGTGGTTGTGGATGATTTTGGTTCGCCTGTGGTACATGTTGTTGCTGTTGTTAAAATTGTTGTTGTTGGGTTGTTGTTGAAATTGTTGTTGTTGGGGTTGTTGAAAACATGGAGGATTTGTAAATGGAGGTCTGGGAATGGTAGTTTGTGCTTGGTTGTTGCTGCTCCATGAGAAGTTTGGATGATTTCTCAATCCTGGATGATAATGTGTAGGGAGATTAGCATTCTGAGGCCGCCCATAATTAGATACAAATTGGACCGCCTCGGGGCTAATAGCACATTGGTCAGTGGAGTGGCTCCCTGCACACAATTCACACAATGGAGTAACACTTTGCACAGTTTGTACTCCCATTCCATCTAGCCTTTTTGTTAAAGCAGCCATCTGTGCAGACAATGCAGTCACTGTGTCTAACTCATAGACCCCTGCGACCCTTGTTGGTGTTTGCCTATCATTCGGCCACTGATAATTATTTGCTGCCATTGTTTCCATAAGATTATAAGCATCAGTATGGAATTTGGTCATAAAAGCTCCTCCGGATGCCGCAGTCAATGCTTGAACAAATAACTCCTGATACCCCATTATAGAAAGTCTGCACGGGAAGCCATTTGGGCAACCCGTGATGTGGACACTTCCTTAACAAATCTTTAAACCTCTCCCATGCCTCATAGAGAGTCTACGAATCCAGTTGCTTGAAAGAGGTGATATCACTTCAGAGCCTTGCAGTCTTTGCTGGCAGAAAGAACTTTGCCATAAATTTATCAGCCATATCGACCCAGGTAGTGATAGAACCTGGAAGAAGCGAATGTAACCAACTCTTGGCCTTGTCCCGAAGAGTAAACGGGAACAGACTGAGTCGGATAGCCTCGTCGGTAACTCCATTAATCTTAAAATGTCACAGACTTCCAGGAAATTCATCAAATGGTCATTGGGATCATCGTTTGGCATCCCACTAAACTAGACATTGTTTTGGATCATTTGAATAGTACTCGGCTTTATCTCAAAATTATGAGCTTGAATTGTTGGCCGAAGTACACTTAGTTGAATATCCTCGATATGTGGCATAGCATAATCCCAATAGTTTTCCTCATTTTTTCAGCCATTAAAATAGGGATTGATTTCTCCCTTAATTTGTCCCTCTTAAGTCTTCTATCGGTTCTTGAACTTTCGGGAACAGAAGATTTGTTATTCTGGTCCCGACGAGGTGGCATAAACAGTCAAGAAGTACCTGAGAGAACGATTAAACATATGAATCAGTTTAAAGCAAGATTGATATGAACTAGTCCTAGAATTGAACGACAGATAATACTAAGTCCCCGGCAACGGCGCCAAAAACTTGTTGGTCGGATTACCGATCGATGAACACGCGCAAGTATACGCGGTCAAACAAGTAATATAGTGATAAAAGTAAAGTGTCGAACCCACAAGGACTTAAGTACTAAAATCTATCCAAACATTAAACAAATCATTACAATCTAGTTTAAACGGTTGAAAATCAGTTGTTTGTTAAACTAGAATAGATTAAAACAGTGAGTGTGAGAAAAAGTGAGTTCAAAGAAGGCAAACTAGAATTATAATTCCCCTAATGCGTTGTTAATCTCCTAACTCTCTAAATATATAGCAATGACTCACAAGAATGGTTAACCGAGAACTAACAGTGTACAAGAGCCTCTTTCGAGTATCAAATGCAATCCCTTAGCTATATAAATCATCACATTCCTATGGTGAAAATAAATAAACTATGGGTCATTAAGAGCCGATCTCACTGGTTACACAAGGCAAATAGAGATATTCCTATTCTATTATGCAAGAATCGCTCATAACACACGTCATGAATAATACAAATGTTGTTGCACTTAAGTTAGGTCATAATATCAATTTTCCCATATCAATTAAACCATATAAATTACTATCTCAAGCAATCAATCAAAATAAGCATAAAGTGCAACAATCCATTCACACATGAGTCAATACAATAAAAAGGAGAGATATTTGATTAAACTAACATTAGGTTACATTGCAATCCTAGAAATGAATTAGTTCATAACTATTGAGCTAATTATCAACATCAAAGAGTTCAACATGCTCAAAATTACACAAAAGAATAAAAGATTTAGCTAAAGAAGACTCCTCTTATAAAGTTTTCTGGCTCTAACTCTTCCCTTCGCTGTGTAAAGTCCAAGTTGTGAAGGACGCAATGAATTCTGAACACTTATAGCACCACTAAATCTCTCCTAAAGCTAGAAAACCATAAAAGCTAGTCTAAAACTGTTGTAGGAAGTTAAGGAGGCTGTAGGAAATTAATTGTGTCTATCTCCCCTTCCATTAGGTCATTTAATGACCTTGTATGCCAAAACACCGGAGCTGGCGCTACGGCGCCAGCTTTAAGCCTTGCAGCGGCGCTGCGGCGCTGGCTAAATATCTTCTAAGGACGGTGCTGAGGATCTGGCGCTGCAGCGCCAGAATAAAGCTTGGCAGAGGCGCTGCGGCACTATGCATGCAGGGAAATGAGAAGGCCACTGGCGCTGCGGTGCCAGCTAATAGAGGAAATTCGGCGCTGCGGCGCCGACTTAATGAAAATGCCCGAAAAACTCCTCAAATGTAGGAATTACCCCAATAACACCTGCAAAACACTTGGAAACCAAAAACGCAGTACTAATATGTAAAAGCATTAGAAAAATAAGAAAACACGCTAAATCTCTCAATTAAAAGATAGTGATTCGTGGGAATAAATCCCACTTATCAGTCTATTATCCTCAAGTTGCCGCTGAGTTTATGCCTAAGCTAGGTCAAGAATTTCAAACATTAGATGAAATTCACACTTTTTACAAAACATATGCAATGCATGCTGGTTTTAGTGTACGAAAGTTTAATGAGACAAAAAAGGCGGGAAATGATGAGATTTGTAGGAAGGAGTATGTGTATTATAAGCAAGGAAAGGGCAAACTATTAGCCGATGTGGTTGTAAAAAGAAAACGTGGATCGACAAAAGAAGGTTGTAGTGCAAGAATTGTAGTGGTAAAAAGAAATGACCTTTACGTAATTAAGAAAATTAAGGAGGGTAATTGTCACCCATTGTCAACCCCATATAAGAGGCATCTTTTACGATCGCATTATAATGTGTCAACTGCCCAAAAATCTTTGAGTGAACAACTTGGCATGGTGAATATACCACAATGCCAATAATACAATTTTCTTGCAGTTCAGGCGGGAGGTTTTGAATATATTGGTTGCACGGAATAAGATTTGTATAACTTTGAAAGAGACAAGCGTAATGAGTTGAAGGGACATGATGGTGATATGTAGAATGAGTACTTAACGTTAGAACAACAAAAGAACCCTGCTTTCACTTTCACAATTAACACAGACAAAAAAGGATTACTCGTTGTTTCTGGGCCGATGCAAGTTCTAGACGGGCTTATAGTTTTTACGGTGATGTTGTCATTTGTGATACCACATACAATACTAATCATTACTGAATGATATTTGCACCACTGCTGGGGTTTAATAACCATGGGCAAACTACTGTATTTGCTTGTGCTTTCTTAAGTGATGAGACCATAGATACTTTTGTTTGGCTTTTCAAGTGTTTTTTGGAAGCAATGCCAAGTGATGCACCTGTGATGATTATCACCGATTAGGATCCGGCTATGACAAATGCAATTTCACAGATCCTTCCTAATACATTTCATAGGTATTGTAGTTGGCACATCTTGACCAAATTTTCAAAGAAGATTGGCTCAGTTAAATTCAAAGATTATTATAAAGAGTTTTTAGATTGCATTTGGAATTCGGAGACTGTGGAAAAGTTTGACTCCAGTTGGGTGGAGCTGGTGGAGAAAAGTGGGTTGAATGTTAATAAATGGCTACAATCAATGTATGACATCCGTGGTAGATGGGTACCCGCACATGTGAATCATGTTTTCTCAGCTGGCATGTCAAGTAGCCAACGAGCGGAGAGTTCTCATTCATTTTTTAAAAAATTTGTTTCTAAAAAAAATTCTTTAATGGATTTTCTGATTCAATTTGGTTGGGGCCTTCAACAACAACATCATGGAGAGTTGGTTTCGGATAATAAATATTTGGTTAAGAGGCCGAGAATCAAATATCGTCATGACTTCTTAGTTCAAATGGTTGACATTTATACACACTCTATATATTATAAATTTGAAGAAGAGTTGTGTGAGAGCTTGAATTATAGGTTTGATCTTATGAAAGAGGATGTCAACTACCATTATAAGATTTACCGAAGGAATGTCAACAACTGTAAAGTAAGAGAAATTCATTACGATAAATCTTTAGATTATGCAACATGCACTTGCAAAAAGTTTGAGAGTTCGGGAATCCTATATTGACATGTGATAGCTTACTTGAATAAGTATCATGATCTTGACAAATTGCCTACAAAATATATTTTGAAGAGGTGGACAAAGACAGCAAAATCAAGTGGTGTAATTGATGACAATGGTGCGACGATAAAAGATGACAAGTCATACTTACTCTTGCGAAGTCAATTGATTCAACAATCTTTAGATTTCATTAATAGAGCTCTCACAAATGAAGAAGCCACAAATGTTTTAAAAGAATGTTTTGGTGATGTGGATGCTAAGATCAATCAAATTATTGGAAAGAATGGTTCCGAAAGAAACAACGAAATGGAGTGTGGTGGAGTGAGTGTATCTAAGTCGGTTAACAAGACTTGTACTTATGATCATAGTTATATTGAGCCAAACCAAGTGCGAGCAAAAGGGTGTGGTAAAAGGCTAAAGGGTGGTAAAAAAAAAGCTTTGGGTAAAACAAAAAATCCCAAGGGTAGACGTTGCAATGGATGTGGCGAAGTTGGTGTGACACACAATAAAAGAAATTGTCCTGTGCTTAATAATCAGTAAGCAAGTTTATATATTTTGACTTTGCTATTTGTTTAAAATTGACTTTGCTATTTGTTTAAATTTGACTTTGACTTTGTTATTTGTTTAAATGTAAAATTGGAGCATCAAATGATGATGCTACTCATGATCCAAGTGTAGATGACGATGATAACGATTCACCCCCAGGTGTTAATAAGGATCCAAGTGTAGATAACACTTTATTTTTGGTTTTGGTCTTAGAAATATATCATGTTTTTTTCTAATATCTGTTAGATGACTACTTTATCTCTAGTTTTGGTCATAAATATGTATGTTTTTTTTGTTGATTATTATTTTTTGATGATTGACCATTCGATTGTTTTATTTTTTGCAGGAAGATTGACCATTTGATAATGATTTTGGAATTTGGAGGTGAAACTTTTGAAAATTGTTGGACCCTCGCCGATGTCAAAGATTAATGGAGGATTTTTTATTCAAGAACTCCACAAGAATGTAATAGCTTAGTCAGATGATCTTTTATTTTTGATAGAACTGTTAAGCGCTAATCATGGATGGGACAATTTATTCTGGCGTCTGTTTTATTCTTGCTTGTATTGAAGACAGTTGTGATGTCTAGTAATTTATCCATATCTTCTAAACTGAAACAGTGAAAATGTGCAAGCAGATAACAGGTGCTATTATAAGAAACTCTGAAACTGTTTTTGCTAGATTTCTCCCTGCAAGAAGGCAGAAGCCTTTATAAATAGCATCTAAAGATAATGCTTTTGTTGTCTTCAAGAACAGGTTGGATATGTATCTCAGTTGGGGTTTAAATTTTATTTGTGCGTTCTTAGTTTTCTGGTCATATGAAATAGGGTTGTTGTAAACTTTGTATGTAATGGCATTACTTGATGTTACTATGGGAACAATAATTTTAATAAATGATCAGTTGCACTTTGTTTGAATGAGATGATTTCTATTCTTTTCAATGATGTTAAAATACTCTGATAATATTTTTGGTCCCGTCTTTGTGGACTATGGGTCAGTAGAAGTTGTAATTGTTAGTCTCTTGCTAAAGGTTAATCCTGTGTTGTGGGCTTGTTTCCCATCTATAAATTGTCCCATCCATGATTAGCACTTAAACCCGTTCTCTCTCCTTAACTCTGTTTTTTAGGTGGTTGTACTTTTAATGCTCACAGACACCATCAACATGGAAGGTGGCAAGCTCGAATAGGAAGGGTTGCAGGCAACAAGGACTTGCACCTTGGCACCAACGACATGTATTATTATTTTTGCACCAATAAAAAAATACAAGTATTATTCAATACATAATTTGGTCCGACTACAACTTCATTACATTAAACAATTTCATTACAAAGCAACTATGACTTCATTATATTAAACAATTTCATTACAAAGCAACTACAACTTCATTACATTAAACAAAAACCACAACATGAAAGGAAAAAAGAAAAACCGAGTACACCACTTTTTTCTTTAGTCTTTCATTGTTCAATTTCATCTACTCAATTTTTGCCACCAACTCTTGATGTTTATTTTCTACAATAATTTTGTCATTTTTGGCATTGACAATAACAATAGTCTGGTCGTCAATCCTTTTTTTTCAAAACTTCTATTTCAGACTTCAATTCATTGTTTTCGCGATAATACTGAGCAATTCTTGAGCCCGGTGACATTGGTGGATCAATCCATTCAAACGAGTCATATGATATTATTTTATAATTTGTGCAACCAACAAATCGTCTCCCTGAATTTGTTTCGGTCCATAAAACCTTCACAGGTGAAAGAACTCCACATTTGCAACTGCGAGATGAGCTCCCTGATGAATTTGTGCTCATGACTGGGGGGAGGGAATTAATTAGAGTTAATACGTTGCCAACAATAATTCAATTAACTATAATTAAACTGATACATGAAGACTGCCCGAATAAGAACATAAAATTTTATGAAAATATTCACTAGACAAAAAGCTCAACAAGTAGTGGAAATAAGATACTAGAATGTGAAATGCAATGCAAGTGGAAGCTAATTTTTTTTTTTTTTTTTTAAATGAAGCAAATATAACAAGGACAAATCCCAACACTAATAAGTTTAATCTCAAACAGTTTGCACTAGTTTAATCTCAAACAATTTGCACTAGGCAAATATAACAAGGATCCTTTCAGTGCATAAAAAGCCCAAACAACTTCAACAATTGGTTATCATAGATTTTCTGGCATATCCCCTTCCCCTCAAAAACAGAAAAACATTAATTTAAAAAAAACAAATAACAAAAAAGAACAAGCAATCTTTCCTCTTATTCTTCATTTATAGCATACCAAAAAAAGAAAAGCATGTTAATTAGTCATTTTAGTCATTTTATTTGCATCTAAACTAGAAATCAGAGACTGTAAATAACTTTCACAATTCAACCAATATTTGCTTAGACAATATTATAGCTAGCTAGTTATGTGAAATGGAGTATAAATCACCTGAAGTTTGGGGGATATTCACAACAGAAATATCAAACCCTTTTGATTTGGAGAGAAGAAAGGGTTTACCGATTCTTAAGGGAGTGTTTTGATTTGATGATGCAGCACCTGTTGGAGGACCAGTTCCCAATGGAGCTTTCCCTACCACTATCGATACTGATGCCCCAACAGAAGCAGCTACCAAGAACGATGCCTCCGCTCTCCTTGTTTCCGCCGGTGCTGCTGTGGCAACTTCCATTGCAGCAGCTGCTTTCTTCTTCTAAGCTAGGGAACGGATGCTCTTGAACAAAATGGCTCTGCCGATTTAGAGAGAAGAACAGATTTGAAGAGAAGAGAGAGCTAGGGCACAGTCTCTTTCTCTGTTTCTGATTTTGGGTTTCTTGCGTATTTCAATTTTGAAGGTTTTGGGTTTTTGGAGAAAAAACACAAAATGCTTAAATACCTATGCTCTTTAAGAGAATTATGTTGTTTAAGACTTGTGCTCTTGAACTTTTCTGTATATATATATATATATTGTGTGTGTACGTATGTGTGTATATACAATCTGTTCGGATATAACCCACCGAGCCTTATATGGGTTGAAGACCTGGGCCGATAGGAGTTTATTGAGCCCAATGGGCCGAAACCAAACCTGGAGTAGCAAAGTTCGGGATCGGGTACCTGAGCCTTTTAGGCCGGAGCCCAGACCCAGCTGATGGCATGTGGATCGGAGCATCCGAGTTCCTCGGACCGGGGCCCAGACCAACATGATGTTGTTCGGGGTCGGACTACCGAGCCCTTCGGGCCGGAGTCTAGACTAGATGGTTGACAATCGGGATCGGACTACCAAATCCTTCGAGCCGGAGTCCAGACCACCTCATAAGGCCCATACCGAAGGACATTCCTCGGATGGAGTCCGAAGCAATAAGGAGTCTAAATGATTAAGGACTCAAACCTTAATCATATCTACATACCAACTCCTATAAGGTAAGTGGTTGGATAACTACCAACTTGCACTTTTAAAGAAGATTGCGTTGGACCCAAACAATGGTAACTGCCATGTTTAGGAGTCCTAATCCGACGGGGACATGGACTCTTGAGGCGGTGAGAATAGTTATAAATACAAGGCTTGACCTAATGGTAACAGGTAATACTCACTTGAGCACTATACACTACTGCCTCCATTGTTAACCTTGTGACTAGCCTGTACTCATTCTCATACCGGAACTATCACCCGGCGGTCCCAGCCGTCAAGTTTCGTTTGTGACGTGTTATTGTACAGATTTAAGCGCGTGAATTTGATGATTGGACGCGCCGGCAAAACTTGGCGTTAACAGAATCCTACAATACAATTTAATCTAAGCAATGATGCTGTTTGAATTGTAGTTGTGCTCTAAATTAACAAAGATCGTGTATATATATAAGATATACAATATTGTAATCTGATTGCATCTTGCTCAACTGGTGATGCGTATCATGATAAGTGCCTCTAGACAACAGTCATGGTTCAAAACATCCTATACCTTAAACCCCCTGAGAGTTTACCAAGGGCACATCCCAAGTGTAGTTGCAGTGGCAGCCTACGCAAAAGAAAAGAAAAAAATAAAAACTAAATTATTACATCTTATGTGATATCATTTTGTATTTTTGATAAAGAGAAAGTGATTGAACAAAATTGAACATATCAAATCAAGTGAACTTGCTTCGAAAAAATTGAACAAAATCTGTTGAACAAAGTAGATAGGTGGAAAACCTCAAAAATTTCATTATTATACAATCAAAGTTCAATTAATGGTGATAAATCTAAACATCACTGCAAAATAGAAACAGTAGAATATAATCCCTGCCAAACCAATTTGAGGAAACAAACTGACCTCCACAATTTAATTAGACTCTTCAAGGGCCGGAATTTCTTGTGCATCTTCTTCTGCTACTTCTTCTTGCTCCAACGGTGGCACCCAATTTCCATGCACCCACTCACGGTGCAACTTGAGATCCGACCCAGAGAATTCAAGCTGCACCTTGGAGCTCCTGAAGAAAACACAGTACCTGCCGTCACCGTGCACTGGCGGTGACCACCCCTTCCCACCAGCCGTCGTCCTCAAAGGCCGTCGACCACCTCGCTAAGCCGGAACCTCCTCCGGGTCGACTCTCGGGGCGGAACGGGGCGGATCAGGGTGAAGTCGACGGATTCGCGGAGGGGTTTGGTGGGTCTCTCGTTGGATCTGACGGTGTGGTATTCGAGGAAAATCTTGCGGGTCCTGATGGAGATAGTACGGAGCACGGTGGCGGTGTATAAAGAGCCTCGGAAACCGGACTCTTGAACTTGCACTTCGACTTGTGCTCCTTTTACGAAGCACTGTTTTTCAATCTCCGCCATGGCCGCCAATCTTTTCCCTTATTTTTTTTTTTGTAGAGGAGAGAGAAAGGAAGTGATGAGAAAGAAGTGGGTGGATGCATTTGTATTTAGATAGAGAGAGAGGGAAATTGAATTTGAAAATTGTACTGTTCGTGTTTTGGTACGGCGACGGTGAGACACGTCAGATCGTTTGGATTCAAAAACTATTATTTTTTCCGTCTCATAATAACTGTCGTTTTAATTTCATGCACATAGATTAAAGTCATTTAATGCTATCATTTATTAATTAAAATTTGCGTAAAATTCCATCACTACTCCTTTATGGGAAGTTGGAAACTATTACTCCTTTATGGGAAGTTGAAAACTATTAATACAAGTGAGAGAATTTCTTGGGACAATAAGAGAAGGTAGGAGTGATATAGGAAAGTAAATAAATTATTCTCCTAAAAAATTGTAAACGACAAATAAATTAAAAAAAAAAATTTCTTCTAGAACGATAGTTATTATGGGATGGAAGGAGTAGTAATTAGTAATGAATTAAATATTATGGAGTAATTATTTTATTATCAGGCGAGAAATCAAATAGGCGCGGCCGGACCCGGACCGCTTAAATGAATTTAAATCTATTATCTTATTTTGTGGTCTCGTCTGACTTTATATATTTTTTATCCACAAATTTATCAGCTCTATTTTTCATTGACGTTTTAAAAGAAAACGTATAAATTAAAAAAACATAATTTAAAGTCTTAATAGATTAATTGAATTGTATATTAAATCTAAACATTTTCTTTCTTAAAAATTATAAATGATAGTTTTCACACATAAAAAGTAGTAATGAATAGTAAATAAGTTCAGTTATAGAACTGAAAATATCAATTCCTTAAAAAGAAACAAATTTTTCTTCTTTAAAAATAATTAAAAGAACAGAGGGGCAAAATAAGAATTAAATGACAACAAAAGAGTTAAAATAATCTAATCATAGATGAATATATATTGAATTTTCTTACCTTTCATTATAAATTAGTATTTGGGAACGACTTTTCTCCTATTAAAGGTGGGAAGGAGGAGAGCAGATCCCCTGTCCCCTTGTGTCCCACCACTTAAATGTTGACACATATCTTTTTACTTAACACCAATTAATTTTAAAATTAAAAAAAAAATAAGTGTCAACATTTAAGTGGTGGTGGTAGGACACAAGGGGACAGGAGATTTTGGATAGGACCTGCTCTCGGGAAGGAGGCCTTCGAATAATTTGTTTCACACTGCATGCATGCATGCATGCAGGCATATTCATTAAATTCACATCACATTGCCAAACGTATAGTTCAATCTCTCAAAAGGGTTTGCATTTCCACAACAACGGGCAAGGGGAAGACATCACTCTGGTGGAAGTACAAAATGATACACAACCATCGGTATGTAGAACCCCATTGTTACTACAAAGACATTGGATCTATGAAAAACCAAAACCATTTGAGCTCACTTTCCTCCTCGTATTCACAGGTTTAGCAGCTTAGCACGCACAATGTTCATGGCGCCACCACTTACCAAGGGGCCGCGACTAAAGCTTCAAACTGAAGACGTACACTGCTCATCACATTATTGATACGATTGACTGTTGATTCCAAATAAGCAATCTCTGAATCCTTCTTCTCCTTTGTGGACAATGCCAAAGCACGCTCTTCTTGTAATATACCCATCTTCTTATCGATATCTGCAATTTTTTCATCAATTTTGGATTTATCCTCGTTAATATCCCTCATCTGACTTCTATTTTCACTCCACTCATCCTCAAGCTCTTCCTGCTTATCCTTCATCAATAGCAAAACCGTTAATCGATCTCGTAGTAACTTGACATCAAACCCATGATTTTCTAGCTCAACCAGAGTTTCCAAATTGTCCTCAATATTGCTTCTCGAATCATCAAACTGCAAGCTCGATGTCTTCTCTGCCACACTAACAAAGTTTACCATAAAACCTATTGCTAATCCTTCACGACAATTCTCTTTACTCAATTCCAATGGACGAAAATGTGGTTTTTGAGGCATCTTCCGGAACACTTCCATCGATTCAATAGTTTTCCAAAGGGGGGTATTCTTCACAAAGGGCAAGCTCTGATTCTCTCCTGGCACGATGTCACCCATATCATCAAATACAGGAGATTGCATAAAAATATCCTTCTGACTTCTGGTTGCCTCGCCACATTGCTCCACATTCCTGCCGTGGTATACGCCTGGAGAGACAACAGGTATATCAAAAAACTATCTAAGAAAGCGTCTTAAAGACCCACATATTAGCTTACTTGAAGCATCAGCAGTTTTTGGAGATTGCATTCCTTCAAACCACATTGAAAGAGGTTGGTCATCTGACATATTGCTAGGTAATTGATCTATGGCCATTTCTTCTATTGCCAAACTATCCTTTTCATAAACCCCCGTCATTTTTCCTACAGATACGTCTTGAGGATCTACAGGACACCATAAAAAATAAATTAGTAACCAATATGATAAATGATAAAAGAGAAATAAGGAACTGGCTATTTCCAATGATCAGGAAATAATCTAGAGTTTGTAGCAAGGTCATCTACTTGTTTCCTTTTCCACAGGTCAATAAATGAATAAAAATACCCTGAAAGAATACAATAATAAAATCTATATCCTTTCTGCAGGAGAACAATCTCACAAGACAACACAATTTAGCTGTCTGATTGACAAGGGAACAGAAAAAATGACAAATTGGCTATCAAAACAGGTAAAGGATAATAAACTGATGTTGTAAGACAGTCTACACGCTTAGTTATAAAACGATTCAGTCCCCAAACCGAAAAACAGAAATATATTCCATCCACCTTCTACCAAAAGTAACCTGCAAAATTCTAATTTAGCAAAAACAGAAAACAAAAGCACGTCTTTTTGATCTCCTGTGAGTGTAAATGGTACAAGCCAAGTTTGAGCACCTTGAATTGGAGATTCAGAGTTTACACTTATGGTCCGTCGTCTTCCTCTCTTCGATGAATACTTTTCATGTTGCTTGTCTGAAGTTTGTACAACTTTCCTGTGTTGCAGTTGATACTTTTTTACACTAGGAACATTCAACGTATTGCTTAATTTACTTTTCAGCACCACCGAACAATTCAAAATCTTTTTATCAACTCCAAAGGGTTTCATATATTCCTTAACAGGTACTGAGCCCCCAACCCTTGTTGCTTCAATTCCTGAAATTGTAGGCAACCAGACTTCTTTTTCCATGCAATCTTTTACAACCATGTCATAAGCAGTAACACCTCCATTCTGCTGATTAACTGCAACCATGATGTACACTTTGTTAAATAAAAATTACCGCGTAGAAAATGACAAGTGCCTAAAGGTAGTACAGCACACCTGCTGCAGAAGCTTCGGGGCTTTTTGCTGGAAACTTGCGTGGTCTTCCCCTCTTTCTTCTCGAAATGCTCTCTCCACCACCACCTAATTGATCACCCTTCTAGAAAAGAAAGAACCATCATGAGCTATATTTATCCCAACAGCAACACAAAATGGTAGGTCTAACCATTAAAAGCACAGGGGTGGACAAAACCATGAACATCCACTAGCAAGTTGAGACGATATAACAATGATTTGGTCTGCCATTTAGGGTAGATTAATTGAGACGAACATGACAATGGGCTCAGGAAGCATACAGGAATGGAATTATACTGTTATACTGTTATTTCACCATTCTGCTCACCTTGATTCTGTCTGCTGCCGGATCATGTAATTGCTGCCTTTGGTCATCCAAAACCTTTAAAGATTCCTCATGGGGGATCTGATGAGGTTCTTTAGCTTGTGTATTTTTCATTCCTTCAGGCTCCAAATTTAAGGTGGCAATAATTTCGTTTGAAACACTCTCTTTCTCAACAAACTTTTCTTTTGTAAAACCTGCAGCATCATCTTTTTTATCTACAAAAAAAAAAGATTTATCATGTAAGAGAACTATCCCAAAGTTTAAGAAATTAATTAATACTAACTCAAATAAATACCTCCTGCTGAAGGTTGTGTGCCACTCATTGGCGATTTTGGTGGTCTTCCAACCTTCCTTCTTGAAGGATCTGGTTTATGATTGTCTTGTTCACCAGGTTTTTCATCTGCAACACATTATCCAGATTTGTCATCTAAAGACAAACAATCCCTAAGTTTAAGAAAGTAATTCAAAATATAATACTAGATCAACTAAATACCTCCCGCTAAAGCTTGTTTGCTACTCATTGGCGATTTTGGTGGTCTTCTTGCTTTCCCTCTCAAAGGATCTAGTGTATGATTACCCAATTCACCAGGTTTTTGTCGTTTACTCCTCTGCACGAGTAGAAAACAAAACCCCTAATCATAAACTGGAGACATCAATTTTTTTCCACAGAAAACACTATTTCAAAAGAGTTTGCAATCACAACTTAACAGATATATTTTATAGAATAATGTTAGGGGTCTCAAATTTTTGGTCTCAAATAGGTCTCAAATGACATGACATTAAATATTTTAATGATAATTTATGGCATAGCCAATCACATAAGATCTACCCAACCACATCATTTGAGACACTATTTGAGCCCAAAAATTTGAGACCCCTAGCATTCACCCTATTTTATATCATTGTCCATGCATACATTACCACTGACCCCTAAAGTACTCTGACAAAGTGAACATCCACCAACCTACCCTAGATTTTAGGCAACTTTTAAGCAATAAGGTTAAGCCAGTAAAATTTGCTTTCTCCACAAACTTTGATGAGACCATGTAACATATCTAATGTTTGTATATTTTTATATCATTAGAAACAAACTCCCCTATATTAATGAAAGAGTCAAGGCTCAACAGGTGGTCTCTATGTCCACCAAGACTAGCAAACAAGCTATGGAATAAGCTCTTTCACAGGAACTCCCAGGAATGGGAGCTTGAAATAGTCAACTCTTTTTTGGCATATTATTTGAGAGCTGTCCTCACAGGGACTCTTTCCAGTGTGATCTTTCTATGCATTGTTAGAAGGTAAACTCAACCCAGGGCTCTGTGGAAGGCTACTGATCCATGAAGACGTCCTTCTTTGTGTGCTTTGCTTCTCATGGGGCTATACTTATGATTGATATCTTGAGAAAGAGGGGAAGTCCTTGGTTAATTGGTGAAGCCTATGCAAACAGGAAGAGGAGTCCGTGTATCATTTACTTATCTATTGCAACTTTGTTAGGGATATGAGGAACACATTAACATTTTGGGTACAAGACAGATGATACCTGGATCAGTGAGAGCCTGTATTGATTATTGGATTGGTTTTTTGATTCGAAGATGCTTTCAAGGTAAGGGGAACGTGATCAATAGGCCCGTTACAATTTTTCACAAATTTGACCTTTCAATCTATATATCTAGCATGCTATCTCAGTTCCGTTTCATTTGTTAGTTTGTTTTTTTCTTAATAAGTTATGCCATCTTCGTTTCACTTGAACTTGGATAAGAAGGGTACTTTGAATAAAATTTGACGATATGGTATTTGACTTACAGCTTTCTTTCCTCGAGAGAAGTTATCAGCTTTGATGGTAGGCAGGTCACCAACCATGGGTTGTTCTTGTTCAGAGCTATTGGCTCTAGTATCTTCATTGGTTGTGGTGGCAAAACCAAAATACGCATCTTCACTTGGTGTATCCATTGGAGTTGTATTTAATTGACATGTAGGCGAGAGGCTATCAGTCGCGCTTGATTCTTTCAACTTTTTAGAAGGTTGTGAAAGTCGATCATCAGTATCAGGGGTTGGCAGCTTAGTATTTTCCTCCAGTGAGGCCATAGCATTAGATGCTTTCTCATTGCAAGGGGTTGACTGCTCAATCTGATTCTCCATCACGAGATTCAAGTCTATGGAACCAACTGGTCTCTCTTCAGAATGACCCTCATGTGTCCCCGAGCTGCCAAGTGAAGCAGCCATCTCAGTGTCATCGACATTATAGCTAACATTCCGCACATGTCCTTGATAATCTGACGGGGTTAAGACATCCTAAAAAATCCCAAGACATTCCTTTAGCTTTCAAAGTTACACCCAGAAAACCTAGTAGAACTGAGGAAGAAAGATCTTAAAATTTTTAAAGCTTAAAAAATTAAGAACTGCAATCAAAAAAAAAATCACCCAAAATCCGATACCTAATAGATCGCCTAGTGTACATGTCAAATATATCCTACATTTTTAAATAGCAAATATACTTACAAATATATGTTTGCTGAATTATTGTACAATTCGATAACTAATTAATGCAAGCCAAAACCTTAATTTGTAAAGGAGTACAACCCAAAAATTATTTTGATAGATTTAAAAAAAATTACAAAAAAAGAACCTCAAACTTATTGAGGGGTAAACAGCCTGTAATTCCAAGAGCTGAAATGATCATTACCTGGGAAGCACTAAACCAATTCCCATCTTTCCATTCCATGTGAGGTCTTAATTCTGAGTGATTCACTTCCATCTCCATGTTTGCAGGCTTAAAGAAGACAACATACCTACCATCCGCAAGTTCTTTGGTTATCACCCCGCTCCACCAGCCAAAATCAATATATGCATCCACCTTCTCCAACAAAACAAATTTTTTGTCCTCCAGATGAGGAGGGGAAGGTCGGATATGAAGAAAATCAACAATTAGTTTCACAAGCTCAGAACCACCGTTGGTCCCTCTGCGCTGGTACTCCACCAAGAATGAGTTATTCCATACTTCTTCGATGACAGTTGCTGAGAACCAAGCATCACGATACTCTTCTTTCTCAAAAGACACTTCTACTTTTTTTTCCTTGCTAAACATTAATCCTGTTGTTCTCTTTCAAGAAATTGAACAGTGTGTGGAATATCAGAATTGAGACTTGAAAGTTGAATTGATTGCATGTACAAATATATCACCAACTCAATCACTCATCAAGTGAAAGAAAACATCAAACAAGTTTACAGGTTAATGGTTATTACACAGAACACAAACATGTATGCAGAGCTACGAAGTTAGCATCCTATTACAATAAAAGCAGAAATTCTACTTCATCTATCCTAGCACTCCTCTATTTATTTTTCACCCTGTTTTTCTGTATACTATTTATGTGAATGTGATATGTTAAAGAAGGGTGTCAAATCAAATGTATGCCATTTTGGGTTCTCTATTTACTAAATTATGTAACAAGGTGCTTTGGTTGCCCTGTTCAAAACTCTTGCTTTATCAATCATAAATAGGTGTATCAGTATCCGTATCAGAAAATTATAGCTGATATTTGTATCTGTATGCGAAGAATAATTATTTGTATCCAACGGATAATATTCGAATACGGATACACTCCATATCCATCCGGTTATATCTGATCTTCTGAAAATTTTAAAAGTAAAATTTAAAATTCTTACATCATGCCAAATGAATTACCCAAAAAAATAAAAAAAATAATCAACCAGATATAATGTCCAACCAACCAAATAATACAACAAAACTAAAATTAATATTCATCAAAAAATAGTTACACCATTATCATAACAGTTGTTAAAGATGAACAGTCAATTTACATTTTGTTATATAGTTGTACACCATGATGATTAAATGAGAAATTCATATTTTTTCCTTAAAATGTAGGTCAGCCTGAAAATTTTATTTTATGCATTTTAAGAGGCAGGGGGGAATCTTATTTAATCAAAAAAATCAATATAACATAAAAATTATATTAATATAAATAAATTAATATTAATAGGTCATAAAAGTGGATATGGATGTTAGCCGGTACATATGTGGCTATATTCATGCGTAATCTTTGATTGGATATCAAATAATTTTCGCTTTAACCAAATGTGGTTATGAAATATTTCGAATGGCTGCGGATGTTTTGGACTCTCTTTACAGTCATAATCTACTTGCATCCCAACGAAAAAATACTACCTCCGTCCCAATTCAGTTATCCTCTACTTTTAGGCACAAGCACCACCGTCACACATCTTAAGACATGCTGCAAACACATTTATGTAGTATATTCTTGATATTTTTTAAATCTATTATTTTATTAAATATTTATATACTTTAAGCCTATGAAGCACATACTCAGACACGAGACACTGTCTCGGACACGATACGCGAAAAAAGATACAACATTTTCAAAAAAAACAGGACACGATACATTGGGGACACGTTCAATTATATATATATATATATATATATATATAATAATATAAATGTATTTTTTACAATAAATAAATTTAATTATTAATAGAGCATAATAAAAACTTAAACAAATTTATAACATACTCATTTTATAGCAAACCCCTTTTACGCAGCCCACATGGTTCATATACAAGTTTATAACATATGCAGCCTACACCATATGGTTCATTCAGAGGTACCGATTTGAAGGAATTACGTTTACAAGGTACCAATTGCATATGGATACTCTCAATTAACTTTTAACCTGCAATTTAAGTACAGAAATTTTAATTTTAAAAAATAATTAACCCCAGGCGTGTCCCTTGCATTTCTAAAGCGTGTCAGAGCAAATTCGTGTCCAACACAAATTCGTGGGTTTCTAGGACGTGTCTGTGCTTCCTAGCTGTAAGCTATTTCAATAAAATAATAACATATACTCCCTCCGTCTTCAAAATGATGACTAAAAATACAATTTTTTGTCATCAAAAGGATGAGAAAAGGTATAGTAGGGTAAGTATATCATGTAGTGGGGTCCATTAATATAAAAAAGTAAAAATACTCATCATTTTATATAAACTTGTGGGGCCACTAAGAATAAATTTAAAACTCTTTTACTCTATTTCCACTACTTTTTTTTGTTAATTTCCACACACACGCACACACCACACTCACACACCCAAGAATTGAAAGAATTGAACCCTTAACCTCATGAAACCATAAGGCAAGAGTTACCGCTGTGCCAAGAACCATACGGCATCTTTCCTCTACTTTTATTTTTTTTAATTTGTATGAAAATTGTACTTTGTTCATCCTTTTTAGGACGGAAGGAGTACTATATATTTATTACTCTTACTTCACTCTTTATCATTTTCCCATTCTTTCCAATTAGAATGTTTTATCTAGAAATCAATATTAATTCAAATGCTCACCTTTCGGTAGCTTTTTTCCGACAACAGAACATCTATGACCATTCTTTTTAGCCCTTTATTCCTTCATCTACCCTTGTCCTACATCAACCTATATATAATGAATAGTAATAGTTCCTAAGATTATTACAATAACGGTAGTATATATAATCCATAAAATCATGAAACCATTACTAATAAGGAAATATGATTTTAAAGAAAGTAAAAAGTAACTTGCATCTTTCTTAAATAGTTGAATGGGAGAGAGGCTACTCTAAGTGTAGAAATAAGAGCAACCTATCAAATTATGTCATATATTATATAATCCATGAAATTAATGAGCTCACATGGAACATATAAAGATAAAACTTGATAAAACTAGACAACAACTAAAATGCACTTACTAAACTATAAATGCTAATAATTAAAAAAAAACTTAAATACCTATGATATATCTTCCTATGTTTCAAAAATTATTTTTCAAAAAAACAGCAACCAATGAAGGACAACAATTCTTAAGAATATTAAGATCCAAAAACCATAACTAACACCGGCGAAGCTACATATACCCTCGTGGGGTCAATTGACCCCACTGAAAAAAATAATTGGTTTATAATATAAGGTAAATTTTAAAAAATTTAAGTATTATATATAAATCGACCCCTAAAATTTTATAAATTTTTTATTATATAGGATCAATTTAAAATTTTAAAACTTTGTCATTCAAATTTTAACCACACATAACTCATAAACTCTCAATATATGTATCTCTCTCTATAATATTTTAAACTAAATAATAATTTAATTTATATTATTTTTACAAATAATTAATGAATTAATTACTTATGAACAATTGTGATTAAAAAAGTCTATTATAAGTCAATATAGTGAATATATACCATATAATATTACTTATTATATTGTCATTGTAATATAGTATATATATATATATATATGTGTGTGTGTGTGTGTGTGTGTGTGTGTGTGTGTGGCCCAAAAGTATAAAAGTATTATAAAAAAATTGGCTCGGGGCATTGCCCCCGAACTCCTGCCAAATTATTTATAGCTTAGTAATAATTTTGACCCCAGTGAACATATAATTCCGAAGCCACTGATAACTAATGTATATATATGATGTTCAAGAATAATTAGGAAAGGCTTCACATTATATCCTTAACCAAAAAAATAAAAATAAAGAAAGAGATATATCTTGGTGATTTCTGAAGTTCAAAAACTGATACTAATTAATCTCATTTCCTTGGGGCATACTGGTGATTGGGATAAATTAGGTGGTTATGATCATAGCTTAAAAAACAACAAAATTTGCAGATAACAGGGGGAGTGAATAATGCATAGTTACCCCTAGCATTGATAATGACAAATAAAATTGATAAACAAATTACAGTACGGCACTATATTAAAATTTATAATCCTACATTCCACAAAAAGGAGTACCATTTATCAAAAAAATAATTGTTCCAAAAAGGAGTCTTATTTTTTCATTTTTTGAAAATGTATAGATTGACACAATATCTCAAGTTTACCATCACAATTACTATCATGCTATCATTACTAAACTAAACACCCACTCCTTAAATTTGTAAATTTTGCAAATGGAAATTTTTTAGTGGGACTGAGGGAATATAAAATTAAGTAACAATTACTAATCAACTACTAATACAATATACTACTACTTTAATTAGAGGACCAAATTATCACATATGAATATCATATTTTGTGAAATGTTACCATTGCTTTCTTCTCGGGTTGGATCCATTTTCCAAAGACCCAATCGCGGTGAACCCGCAACTCAGAAACCCCAAATTCAATCAGGTCCGGCGGGTTCTGGAAGGCCACGACAAACCTAGAGTTATCGAGAACTCTAATGATTACACCAGTCCACCACCCATCTCTGTATAACGCATCAACGACGTCGTTCAGCTGGAAACCCTGGGTCTTTTCGGGTTCCGGAAGAGGGATAGGTCGCAAAAACTCCAAATTGACGAATTCCCTCAAGGGTTTCGACCCATCTTCATCTAAAAGACTCTGGTATTCGACGTAGAGTTTTGGGGGCTTTTTCTTCGGATTCGGGTCGAGAATTGTGGCGATATACCAAGCACCCTTGAAGCCTTCTTCGTCGGAGCTAACTTCGACCCGAGAACCTTTGGTGAATTGCTCTAAGATGCTAAACTGTAATGAATCAGTAACTGCAGCATCACCCATTTTGTTGCTCTTTGCTTTTTAGGGCATACGTTCCCAAAAAAAACCAAAACCCTAGAATTTTTTTTTTTACAAAAATAAAAAATAAACAAATCTTTTTCAAAAAAAAAGTTAACGACGCCACGTGGTCAGTTTCATGTGTAGGATCTGGCGGCACGGACGGTGCATTTTGCAGCTTTCAAATGTTTCTTTTAAAGGCATGGAATGTATTTACACTAATGGCCTTGAGTTTAAGCGAATTTGTAAATGTTTTCCTTGTGTTTATTCAACTTTTGCAATGTTCTATGATATTCTAATTTTTGCAATGTTTTTTTTTGATAGCATAATTTTTGCAATGTTATTCACTATTTATTAGGGAAAAATTGATATTTTTATATAATTTTTTTGATATTTTCACATAAAAAGTATAGCTATAGATGTATAGCGACGATAAAATCATCGTTATAGGATCTATAATAACAGTTTTCATGTGAAAATATCATATGGAAATATCAATTTCTTTTACTAGGCACGGGCCTGGTAATTTCTTCGGGGACTGACGGGTTCGTCCTGACCCTAATAGGACTCAAAATTTTCAAATCTTATATGGTTAGAGTTAAGTATGGGATAATTCATTCACCCCAACCCCAATCTCAACCCCAATTCCAATCCGATTATATGTATATACATAATTTAGTTAAAATTAGCATTATATATATAATTATGTACTTACTTAAGTTATTTCATTATAAATTTATAATATTTATAATATAATATGTTGTTTATAAGTAATAGAAATATATATATATATATATATATATATAATATGTTGTTTATAATTATGTTGTTTGATTTTGAATTAAAAATAGTTATATAAAGTAATATAAAAAAATTAAAGAAATTTAATTTGAGAAAAATGAGAGTAAACAGGACGGGTCGAGTCGGGTTCGCGGAATTGCTCCATATTGGTGGAGCGTGTATGGAGAGAGGTCCCCGAACCATATACACCTTGTTGTCGGGCTTGCTATTTACCCTTTTTTTTATAATTTTTCTTAGAAAAGTAGACCAAGTGCAAAACATAATACAATTTAAAAGTGTTTTTGCCCATCAATTTTCCATTTATATAGAAAAAATGTGCTTTACTGTAATAATGAAAAACACTTTAATTATAACATGTTTTGTCATCTAGACTAGTTTCTTTTAATTAAATGAGAAGATGTGACTTTATAAATATAAAGAGATAGGAGTCCGTGGAATATTTTATTAAAATTAAAATTGAACGATAAGGTACAAAATGGTACATTTTAGACTTTAATCTTTGTGAATACTGTATATTTTTTTTAAGAATCTATTCTAATACAATTGCATTATTCTGAAAATATATTTTATCTTAAAAGGCCCGAAAAAGAACTACATGTAATAAATTTTGACTGCAGTGTTATTTTTCGTTAAATACCAAACAAATCTTAATTGTCCAAAATTACAAATCTTACCCTTCATTTTCCATCGCCCAAGAACAATGACCTCGTCCATAACAGCAGCAACAGTGTTGTCCCAAATCCCTCCTCTACCTTGTCGAAAAATTCCAATCAAATCACATATCTTCCCATCATTCGTATCCGCCAAAGAACACAATAGTCGCAAATGGGTTCCTCTTCAAAGATCAAACGGAATTACAGCGTCGTCCGGAAGTGGGTCTCCGGCGGGACTCTACTCAGCCCAGGAATCGGAATTGGAGCTCAACCCCCAAAACGTTGACACGGTTCTTGAGGAAGTTCGGCCTTACCTAATCGCCGATGGCGGAAACGTCGACGTTGTATCGGTTGAGGATGGTGTCATTTCTCTCAAGCTCCAAGGTCTCTTTTGTTTTTTCTCAAGTCCTTGTTTTTAATTGATTACTTATTTGTTTCACCAAATTACTTATTTGTTTACGAGTATCCAAACATTTCATTTCTATCAAATTTAGTCATTTTTCGTTTTCTTCTGTCCCAAAAAGAATGCCCATCCTCTGGGGAAAAAAGAGAGAGACTGATGTATAACATTTCTGATTTCCCCATTTGAATAGAGTTACTACTAATTACATATTTGTTACTTGCGAAATCGTATACAAATTGGCTTTGAAAGTATCTTTCTTTTGTAACGGAGATGTAGTAGTACTTGAAAGCAAACCTCGCAAATCCATAACCATCCCCTTGTATGTGGAAATTGTAACAGTCGTGTTCCCTTCCTTGCTAATAGCAGCCAGCAAATGTATACACTAATGATCTTGTTCCAAAATTTTGCTATTTAGTATCGCGTGCAGCAGTTTGGTTTCCTGCCAATTTAAAGATTTAGTTCTCTAACTTGAACTTTAAAGCAAATGTATCCTGATTATGACTCCACAAGAAGAGTGTTCCCCCAAAGTTCCAACCTTTTGTTATTTTCTATTAGTATCATGATATAGCCTGCTGCTGCCTAGCTATCTAAATTAATCTGAATGATGATGGATAGGAGATACCATGGAGTTAAATTTGTCTACTTAGTTGATGATATCCTACTGTCTGAGTACTACTGTATCCCAAGAGTCTATGGCTGCAAAACCAACTGGCAATCGCAAGGATTAAGGTTGTCCTTTGATCCCAAATATAGTCTGCAGCTCTTTGCTACCCAACACATAACTGCTGAATATCTAGTTAGATTGAAAATGGAGTTTTAGGAGGAGGATGAAATTCACTGAATATCAAAACTTTAGAAGTAGTGCCATGAAGAGGCTCGCTCTTTGCTTCTTTCGTCCCATCGAGTAAATACCAGGCTAGCTCCTAAAAATACCAGGAAATCCCTGAAAAAATAACCCTTCCTTTCTCTAGAACATGGCAGTTCGAGAAAATCATTCTAGCTTGTTGTTCATTTGATTCGAAAAATACTTGTATTTAATTATATTATGCTTTAATTGAGAACAAACTCCACTGAAACTTCTGAAATGATAATTTGCTTCTGTAGAAAGTTCCATATGAAGTTAAGGTGTGTTTATAATCTCGGTACTGCAAGACCAAGCTTATTATTTTTTAAGTCTAGCTACGGATTCACTTTTCTTCAGCGGATAAACAGGTGCATGCGGGACTTGTCCTAGCTCAACAACAACAATGAAGATGGGAATTGAGAGAATACTGAAGGAGAAATTTGGAAAAGCTGTCAAGGATATTCGCCAAGTATATGATGAGCAAATTAGTGAGACGACTGTTGAGGTAAGTTCTCTGCTTATAGGGAACGAAACACCAATAATCCAATATCATATGACTGACATGAATTTCCCCAGGGTAATAATGATGATTTGAGATATCTTGCCACTGCAGGCTGTTAACGGTCATCTTGACATATTGAGACCAGCAATCAAAAATTTTGGCGGGAATGTGGAAGTTTTATCTGTTGAAGGTGGGAATTGCCTTGTTAGGTATGAGGGGCCCGAGTCCATCGGATCGGGAATCAAAGCAGCAATCAAGGAAAAGTTCCCAGACATAACGGATGTTGTGTTTAGCAGTTAAGTTGCTACTGGTGCAAATGGTCAAGTACACGAGAGGCATTTCATGAGGGGGATCTTCTGGTACTTGGAAAAGCTCTGAGCCTGATTTTTAAACAATCTATAATTCTAATTATGGGCAAGCAGCGATGATCTTTTTATATTTTGTATATAAGTAGCTAACAGAATAATTAATAAATTCGGCATTCAGACAATATGAAACCTATCTGTACAAGTATAATGTATTTGAAGCTTTATATCAAAAGAAAACTGTTAAGAAAGGCATCCGGACTGACCAGTTTGGATTAGAAAATTCTTAATTCTGCATGTACATCTGGAAACCATATAATTACAATAGATTACCAACAAATCTCCTACTTCATCAATGCAACCCATAAGTGCAACTCAAACCCATCGCCTGAACCAACAAATCTGGTAGGTACTTCCTTGAAAACAAATCCATTGGTCACTACAACATGACATCTTCATTCGGCACCGATTTGGATAATATACAAACTAAATGATCCTAATAAGCAACCCATAGCCCCCAAGACAAACAATGGCTCACAGCCTGCTACCAGCTATCTAATTGAGCTTGCAAACAAGTTGGAGGATAACAACATGCTGCCTTTGTGATTTTTGTATCTTTAACATGCCTAGATACCCTGTACACAACTATTTCAGATAAAACATTCCTTCAAACAGAGTCATCAAGGACATTTACTTCATTAAAATAATCAAGAATACTAATTATGTCACATGTGACCCAGATATTACCTACAAAATTATTCATCTGTAGTTTTAAGCTTGCGCGGCCTTTTAGACTGAGCTGGCGAGGATGGAGCTTCTGAAGGTCTTCCTGGTGCCTTGGGAGCCAAAATTGTAAACAAAGAGAAAAATACCATTATGAAGATCTTAGCGAAAGAGAAACACGGCAAGGAAATGCAGATTGTTAGTTAAATGAAACAGACAATGGGTGAATACCTTACGTTTCTGGTCCCTCTTTATGACCCTGTCCCCTGAAATCTCAGTTGAATAAATGAATGCAGCTGAACTATAAATGCAGACTGATTATATCCGAAGTCTTTTTTTGGCTTTGCGATAAAAATAAATAAAAAGAGAAGAAAAAAAACAATGAAGAGAGAATACACAACGTCGCATCAAATGTCTTACTACCTCCAAAACCTGCAGGGTCTGGAATGAATGTCCGGTCCTGATCCACACTACGCTGGGAACGCTGCAAACAGATTGCCATTGATAGTTACACATGCATAGAAGCACAATTATCATAACCGGACCAGGAATCAACCAAACATGGGTACTGGTTCACAGTTTCTTGGTTCAACCGCCAGGTTAACTGGTTAAACCACTTGTTGAATTATTGCATAAATATAAAACAAAATCCTAAAGGTTATATATATATATTCTGGGCATTATTTAACATCACAGCATGTTGGTGCAGTCGGAGAGGTTCGAGCGTGTCCTAAAGGTGTTGATTTCATATTGGGTAATACTAGGGGTCTCAAAAAGTGTTTCAAATGATGTGTTATCATAATGATTGGGTAGATCTCTTGTGATTGGTTATGCCATAAAGTATATTTATATTCAATGTCACATCATTTAACATTTTAGACACATTTGTAACTAAAATTTTGAGACCAACATGCTCTCAGAATATTTTTTGTGCAGGAATGCCCATTAACCAGCTAAACACCGGTTGAGCTTCGCTTCCATACTGCTTTAATCTGGTTCAACGGCATAAATTGTCTGATTGAGGAACCAGCCGGTCTGTGTCGGTTTGGATAACTATGCATAGAAGTGAAGCCACATTCACGCCACAATTATAAAAATATGAATTAAAATAAACTGGGGTTTTGATTTACTTTATTTTTACCACTAACAAATCACTAACCTTCGGTGTGCCTGGTGTCTCAGGATATGAACCCTCCCGATAAGATGAACCTTCAGCCTCCTTATACTGAATCTGATTTTTAAAAGCACATGGGTAAACAGACGGTTTCAGATCACAGGTGTGTATTAATCAATACTAGCTTTCCATCTAGATGACGAACTTTAATTTGTGTCTGTTATATAAATTACTGCTAATACATGTTAGCATCATATTTCCCTTAAACCATCATGGCTATTTTTTAAAACACTGCATGCTTGCTTCAATTACAAGAATACAACTCTTGTATAAAACAAACAAATAGTACATTTCTAATCAGCCCTTGATTAAACTTCTAGACTATAATTCACGCTGTTCAAGAACAAAATAAATGCAGAATTGCATGGTTTCTGAGAAAAAGAAGAAAGAAGCAAGAGATAATAGATGGGGGATTTAGATTTAACACAATTTACCCCACGTAGGGTAATGACAGACCAAAAATAGTGAAGAGAAAGGATCTTGGCCCAATGGTTACCCCCATCCCTTGAGTACCAAGAGGGTGGGGTTTCAAACCTTGACAGTGGCAAGGTTGGGTGTGTGTTTAAATTATGTCACAAACTAGCAAAATAAAAATAGAGAAGAGTTCGCACTATCAAAAATGTTTACTTAAAAAGTTATATCACAACCTGAAAAGAGTGATCCTCAATTCAGTTACAGAGGAACCACACTCAACAGCAACAAGGTAGGTGTGCCTTTGTCTAACCCGTCAAACATGGGAGAGAGTTCAAGGATACTCTCGGACACTTCTTTTTACAAGTCCAAACATTAAAACATGAATTTTTATACTTGTCTGTTTATTTTAGGAATGTGTTGGACTTGTAGGAAACCCACGTAAACGGTGTCAAATTTGAGACACAATATCACTTTAGTATATTAGAAAGGTAGAATTGTTGGGAAGAAAACAATAGAAATGTTTGTTACAACAAAAAAAAACTAATTAAATTAACAAGGTAATGAAAGAATAATAATCATAATTACATAATTATGCTTATCTCACAAACAAATAAATCTATTAGCTACACATCGATATATCTATACTTGCTCACACAGATCCTTTGAACAAGGAGACTTCTTAAACACTATTCTACCTAGCAAACATTTGTAATATGTTTTACATACAACTATTGACCTCAACCACTCCAACAATTTGCAACTGAGGTACTTGAAATAGAAAGAAAATGAATTCCAGTGCCTTCTTAATTGAGAGACCAAATATACTCATATGGTACCTCATACCTGGAGGAAGGTTCTATTTAGAATATTTACTAAATGACCTTGACCAGTTCAATAATATAACATACATATCAAATTCCAGGAACTTTAAAATAAAGTTGCTAGAAGCAAAAAGAGTACGAAGGTAACACAATTTAAATACACATAAGTACCTGTTTCTGAAGATTCAGAAGAGTCAGTATCTCTCTTCTTAATTCAAGATGCTCTGCGCAAACAGCTTTGGTTGGAACCTTTGGTTTCATATTTACCTGTAATAGGAATATATGTAGTGTTTATTACATTTATGATTTATCATAATAAACTGTGAAGAAAATTATTTAGCAAATAAAGAGTTATATATAGAAACTCTACTAAATGTAAATCTATAGAACTCCACTTGCATTCCTTCCCAAACCCCTCCCCCTTATAAAAAGGAGGTTTCTTTGGGATGGAACAACCACCACAGGTACAACTGAATAATATTAGTTTTTTCTGCACAATTAAGTTAAAACAACAATGTACCTGATCAATAAGCATACAAGTTATTGATATATTCCCATGGTAATGAAGCGGATGCAGACACTACGACATTTAGTTCAGTAATACATAAAAAGAATGACATCGTGTAGGCAGAAGAATGTTCTTACTTCATGACTGTGATATGCAAATTGATCATGCTAACATGGAGGGGGGGGGGGGGGGAAGAAGTTTATGTATCATACCCCGAGATCTTGTAAAATTTGCTCAACCCGCTTAATAGTCCGAAGTCCAGCTGATGAGCTTGCAGCTTGCACCATTTGTTCAAATCCGTAAGTCCTTAAGTAAACCCGGAGCTAGAAACATTTCTTATCAGTAGGGTAAGTAAAGATAGTTTAACAATATCTTAAAATGTATCTAGGAGGATCAGTACAATTATCTAAATATGATAAATGGGAAAGCAGGTCTATATGCATGGAACCAAAAACTTGAGCTCGGGCAACATATAGCCAAAAACTGTTTCAATAACCAAAAAGTGGAATATGAAAAAAAAAACGAACATAAACAACCAACTGAAAGGAGGTACATGAAAATGATTGAATCGATTTGCAACATGCCAAAGCCAAGTTTGTTTTACAATGATTCTTTACATGTACATATGATCATAGTTGTCAGAATCGAATGATATGTGACACGTATTGTACGATATGATCCGAAGACAATTCAATACGTATCGCAGGGAGAATCGAAAATGACATCGTAGTATACGATAGTTACAATACGATACATATCTTATAAAATGATACAATGCACTAATACTTTTTAAAGTTAATAACAGGCTTGAATTTTTTTTATGTAAATTCAAAAGAGTAAAAACAAAACTTTTAAGTCTCCTAACCTTTCAAATGAAGAGATTTTTTAGCCTTAACGTATTATATATCGCTTGATGAGCCTTTAAACATCACATTGCATATTTTTCGCATGCAACTTTTCACAAGTAGAAACATAAATCTCCGCTTGTTAATTAGATTATTCTCTTTTGTTTTGTAGTTCAAAAGTGAAACTAAATTTTTGTTCTCTTGGTACTCTATAAAACATTACTAAAATAATATCTAATAGTTCAATTTAGAGTATTTTGACTACTATTTTACTTAAAATTTTATTTTTAGGTTATACTAATATTTACTTCTTATATATAGTCAATCTAATATGCGTAATTGTCCGATAAATTGTGTTTTATATGTTCAAAATATATTACTCCCTCCGACTCCAAAAGGATGACTAAGGTACAAATATTTTTGTCCATAAAAGGATGAGATAAAATACATAAAGTGAAGGGTAACTAAAGATACACATATTAAAGTGATGACTAATGATTCACGATACAATTCACGATTTAACAACTAAGCATATGATCTGATTAAAGAGGAAAGGAAAAAGGAAACCAAGAGGAAACCATAAAGAACCAACTACCATGCGAAGAGAAGCTGAAGTAGAGGCAGTCTCAGCCATAGAAATAGGAGGAACAACTGCAGATGGAAACTGAGGATTGGAAGTAGGAGATGCAGTATCCGCAATAACAATATCCCTCTCAGCAACTTCTGGACCACCAATCGACATGACTGGAAACTCAGAATCTTGAGCAGCCTAAGGAACAAACAACAGATCGTAACCATAAAAATAAGCTTACTGCTTACATGAACAAGGTAAAGATCATGGGAATCTTTCATGCATGAAGTTGAAAAATGAGTATAGCAGGACTAGCTACAAAGGTGAAGAAAAACAGTACTTCATCAAATCGTAAATCTGTACATTTTAGCAGTGGCCTTCTTTAATATACCATACTAAGCAGTCGGCATGAGGAAAAAAAATAACAGATTCATTATGAAGACAATTACTTGAAACTAAAACTTAAGAACTAAGAATTCACTGATTGTGTATCACAAATCAAAGTAAAATGCAACCCAAAGGATCACATGGTGTCTTTTGGTTGTAATTGTTAATGCCAGTAGTTATTAAAAAGGGAAAAAAAGGTATCCATTCCAGAATAACCACTTGCCTTTGCAGCCACTCGGGACTCCGTAATTTTCTTTGCTTCAGCAAGGACCTGTTAGATAGACAGCAACAAGACAATAACATAAGAAATCACAAACTCGTTCTGCAGGTCTCATGAACATAACTATAAAAGCTCAAACGCATGCCTTGGTTATTAAAGAATCAAAGGCAAACTTCAAACCTCAGCATCTCTGCGCTCTTGGTGCTTTGTTTGGGAGAGGACCATGGACAATGCACGCTTACGCTCAGTCTCTTGAGAAATGTTGTATGGTTCCTAAATCATAGCGAAAAGCTTTAATTTACATGAAACACAATCATAAAATAGTAGGAACCCACAAAAAAAGGATTTTTTTTTTAAAAGGACAATACTATATTATGTGCATAAATTTGAAACTATATGACCCAAGGAATAGACGATCAAAATAAAACGGAACAAAAAAAGCTTCATCAAAAACCTTAACAAGAGGGTGTCCTGAAACATCAGCAAGAGAAGGAGCCCTCGCAGTCAATATAGCTCGAGAAACTACATACACAAGGCCATTTTCATGAAGAGAAAATCAAATATTTACTTAAAGATCAAATTCTAGAATGCCAAACATAATGAGGTAATAAACTCATGCATTAACATCAAATGTAAAATGAATAACATAAAAGAGAACCAAAGACAACTAAACATGTTAGCTGATGTACCGCTATAGTAACGATTTTTCAGTTCTTCCACGGTTCGAGATGAAGGTAACTTATCAGCTATAACAATGAAGCGAAGATCGAAGCGCGCACACAATTCAAAAAGCTCATCAGTTTCTTGTCTGGTCCACATCTAACAAAGGCAAGATGGAAACAGAAACATACTGGGTAATTTGAAAATGCCAGAGGGATACTGAAATAAAAAATAACCACATAAAAACGTTCTTGAAAAACAATTCAAATCCAATAATGCATCAGAGGACAAAGGTACATGAAAACTAAACAATCTGTAACAAGATTTTTCAGATTTGCCTCACTCCATGTATAGAATTCTTTCCTAACTAAACAAGTCAAGAGAGCAACAGTTTGCAAGAGCATTCCTAATTTTTAAAGGTTTGCTTCAATCCATGCATAGAATTCTTGCGTAACTAAACTAGTCAAGAGAGTAACAGTGCGCAAGAGCATTCTTAATTTTTAAAGGTTTACCTCAATCCATAAAGAAAAAATATCATGTTATCTGTATCTTCTCCATTCTCATAACCACAAAAACATAAATCATGGGCAATAATTGAACCACAGTCAAAATGATAATATCTCAAGTATTCCCTTCGTCATTAAAAAAGATTACTACTCTTTCTGTCCCAATTAAGTCGGCTCCTTTCTATTTTGTGATGTTTCAGAATAAGTGAGCTCAATCTATCCTGGCCATTTATCTCTCTACCATATATTTAATCTTTTTATCCAGTGGTTGTAAGAAAAAGTTTAGCACATATTATATTACCTGTTCTCATATCATGTGCCGGTCAAAAAGCTCACTTAAACTGTGATGAAGAAAGCAATTTTTTGTTAACATTTTTCGAATATTAAGGTTTGCATAGGCACACTTCCACAAAAAAATAAATTTTGGAGATTCATTTTTAAGTTTGAAGCTCAAATACTAAAACTTTTCCTTGGAAAAATATTATGTCACATGTAAACAATAATATTTTTCAAAAAAAAACACACAAATAACAATACTACTTTTTTTCAAGGATGGAGGGAGTATATACTACTGAAAGTGTGTGTTAGGACTATGCTGTGGACCTTCATCATTCTGAACATAGAAGCAAAACAAAGAAAGAGAAAAAGAACATGTTCAAATTAATCTAAAAGCACAACCATAACAACCTCACATGACTACCTGCAGCCGAATTATAAATAATAATGATAGTAGCAATAGTAATCATAATTCGTAAAAAGATAATATTAAAAGCAACCTTAAGGTGATACTTACAGGATCAATAAGAAACTTTTCGTATTCCTCGTCTGTGTATTTGATCACATCAATAGACTGCATCAAATAAAATAAGCATATTCAAGTTCATGATACACGAAGGGAAAGTAACGTCACATAAAGTAGAGGAACCAAAAGGTAATTGATGAGTAAGGTTAAAAGAAAAAAGTTATCTTTCCTTGGAGACAAATTTATAGTTTATGTAACATACATGATGATGAAAACATCCTAGGATTTACCTTATTATACTTGGCAAAGGAATAGTCACCTGTTGGAGGAACACCATTTACAACTCTGACCTGCAAATTAGGAGAGCAAAAACAAATTTCTTGAGCATGCTCAATTAACAATTCCTGGACCTATGTTTGAAAAGGTACAAAAGCACACCCAGTGGTAAAGTTGCAAATTGTCTTTTCGTGCAGAATTTGTAAAAGGAAGCCACTGCCACGTAATCTGTAGTAGAAAGCACAAGTTTTTTATGTTACGAGTATGGAATTCAATAGAGAAGCACAAAAAGAAACAAGAACATTATTCACATACAGTACCATATAAATACCAGGACAACCGAGGAAAGATAACCTATTGATAACCACTAATGCAGAATTTTGTGAATCATTTTACTGTTAGTTGGAGAATGGAATCCTTATACTGTTTACCAAGCCAATGACCTCAAAGAAAATGAATAAAAAAATCAATTACAAAAATTTAAAAGTCAAACACACATACAATACAGTAATATGCAGCACTTCCCTGGCCCCTAATCTGTTACCAAATTTAAACAACACTGATCCCATAAAATGACCATCCTAAATAAAGGGCAGATTCTGTTTTTCCAACTTAGAATTTGACTTGTAATATGTTTTAAATTTAAGAACATCAAACTTTGAGAGCAGTAGAGTTTAGCTGCCATTTAGGGGGCATTTAGGGAGGGGCCTAAACTTAATTTATATTCAAAACCCCTTCCATGCACATCAAAGTTTAAACAGCTCACATTATCCAATAAAGCAACCAAATTGCAAATAAACAAAAATAATAAAGAGTCATCATTGCCATAAGAAACCTTCTCATTCTCTGAATGGGGGCGTCGTTTCAACTGATTAACATCAATCGACGGCAGAAGAGGCGCCAAACCACCTGTTAGGGCGTATACCTATAATTCAAGAACAACATTGGTAAAATTTTAACAATTCTTAAACAAATTCATGTAATGTGAGAGCAAGCCATATACTTAGAGACGAAAATACCTCACGCGAAATGCCATCAGGTTTTCTTTGAGAATCTTTTTGAGGCCTGGATTTCTTTTCTAGTGGTAAAGACAGTGGAGTTTTCGGCAGCCCCAAAATATCCTTCGCATCCATCTGCTTCCCAAAATTAGGGTTTGCTTTATCTGTCTATTTTCTTAAGCTCAAAATTTAAAACTTAAATTTACATCACCGAATTGACAGAAATATAGATCGAATTCGAAATTGTATATAAATTAGGGTTTATACTGATTCTGAGTAAAGATTTGGTAATCTGGAGATTACTGAGCTTTTATTCGAGCGCGAAAGCTTTCGAGCAGATCGAAAGAGAGGAAGTCGAAATCTATATACCTGCGGGTGAGCCAACAGTGTGATATACGAATAAATCAGAATTAAATCGACGGCTCACTGTTTGTCGTTCACGTTGAAATAAGACACTGAAAGGATGGACAGGTTGTTCAACACCAGCAGTTACTACTGGCCTTGTTGGTTTTTTTTTTCCGAATACGATAACTAATGTTTAATTTTTCCCGGAAAAAATAAAATTTGATTTGATTTCTATAATTCTTTTGAGATTTTTTTAATTTCATAAAATTGCATATGGGTTTTTCTAGTATATACTTCTATTTAGTATATATAACTCGTGACGACTAATGTCAATAATATAATCTAAAATTATGTTATGTGTCATTTGACATTATAATTTAAGTATAAATAATATACATGCTTTGTAGCAATACAATAAATTGTAGGATAAATTATATTTTTTAGTACATTTTTAGAAAAAAATTACAACAGTGTATCCATAAAATATTTACAGTATTAATATATTTTTAATAGTTTATTTACAAAATTAATATATTTAGTATCCCTTTAATTTAGGTGGGTATTTTAAATTTTAAATATCATTTTCATTGCTATCATCATCATCATCAAAAAAAATAAAAATTTATCTCCTTCATTCACCAATCTCTATCCTCCACTGCAAACATCCATGGCTTTCTTTATTCTCTCGCTCGATGACTTTCTCTCTCCTATCACTCAGCAACAATCATCTATGGCTTTCTCTCTCATCCACTACAAACATCTACTCTCATCTCGCTCGATGAATTTCTCTCTCCTCTAATCGTTTATAACTTTCAAGCGGATGTATTAGATCTTAATCTTATAAGCGGGTTATCATAACTTTCCCCAATGAAACTAATGTATTTGATGACCAAACCTCAGGGCCAGCCTTGAGGGGGTGCAGAAGGGGCGATCGCACAGGGTCCCCAAATTCGGAGGGCCCCTGAATTTTTTTTGTGTATATGTAGAAAATTGATTATTGAAGTTTGATTGATGATTTTGCAGCAAAAAATACAAGAATGATGCTAGCGATCGTGTGAAGTTTATTGTCTATTTAAGTTTTAGCTATCTTTTCTTTTTAATTGATAATTTATTGAAATTTTAGCTATATTTTTTTTTAATTGATAATTTTGTTACTCGACGTTGACATTTATTATTTTAATTAATGATGAATTTTGATATAAATTGGACTTTATATATTGGCGCTGATAAAAAAATTAATATTTTTATATGCGAGAGGATCCCTATTTTTTTCTCGCACAGAACCTCCAAATTCTTAGGACCAGCTCTACCAAACCTTTCATACATCCCATTTCCATTTTAACCGTTCATGTATTTATCAGAATATAATCAGATCAATACATTTTATTTCCATTTTTTCGTTTTTCTTTTCTCCCACATTACCACACATTTTCCAATATTCTTCTTACAATAATATTACACTGAAAATGAAATTCAAATATTTTGTTGAAGTTATCAAACTTGCAGTTTTTTCACCTCCAAACCTGCAGTTTTTTCACTCCCACTCCTATAATTTTTTCATAGTGCAGTTGATAACCAAACATTCATACCAAGACAACCAAACTTTCATACCAAGGTAACCAATCTACCTCCACACCTGCAAATTTTTCATAGTGCAGTTGGTAACCAAACCTTCATATTAAGGTAACCAAACCTTCATACCAAAGTATCCAAACCTTCATACCAAGATAACCAATCCACCTCCACATATGCAGTTTTTTCATAGTGCAATTGGTAATTAAACCTTCATAACAAGGTAACCAAATCTTCATACCAAGGTAACCAAACCTTCATACCAAGATAACCAATTTACCTTCACACCTGCAGTTTTTTTATAGTGCAGTTGATAGCCAAACTTTCATACCAAGGTAACCAATTCAGTTTTATTAGGTTACCAATTTATTTTGAATGTAATGCAGTTGGTAGCCAAACCTTCATGTAGTTGGTTGCCAAACTTTCAGATCAAGGTAACCAATTCAGTTTTATTAGGTTACAAATTTATTTTAAATGTGATGCAGTTGGTAGCCAAACCTTCATACAAAGGTAACCATTTTAATTTTTGTGGGTAACCAAATCGTTAAAAAAAATTCAGAACAGTAACTCAGGTACTTTCGAAAATTTACGGTGGAGAAGGATGATGAATGGGAGGAAAGGGCGATGAGGGTGGGGTCGGAGGCAGCGGCGGCGGAAGAAAAGAGGAGCGGAAGAGAGGAAGAGGAGAGAAGGGGAGTTGGGTCGCCATGAAAAAAGTAGAAGAGGAAGATGACAAGAAGGCTGAGAATCTCAGAGGTGCATGAGAGAGTAAAACCATTTTTTTAGATATACTGACTGAGCTTAAGTTATGTTTGAACGAGGAGTAGGGGAGGAGGATAAGGAAGAAACAAAAAATCTTTAAAAAATAGACTAATGTACGGTGATAATTTTTATGGGCTAACTTGTGGTTTTTCGACTTTGGTTATCCACCACAATCGACGCCCTATGGATTTTTCTGCTTAGATTCGTGACAGAGATTCGCGACGGAGGCGGTGAAGATTAGGATAGAGAAGATAATTTTTTGTTTTTCCTTCTTTTGATTTAAATTTTGAATTATGGATTTGTTTTTGTTGTTAGATCCCAAATATTTGAATTTGAATTATTAATTATGGCAGTTATTTATCCTTGATTTTAGATTTCCCTATTAATGTGAAATTAAATGGTTTGAATTTGTTGCCCTCCTTTTATAATTATTTTGTGAATGCACTAATGGTGTAATTATTTTTTAATTGTTGTATATTTCTATAAAGAACCTTAAATTGTATATATTTTTTAATACATACATGTACACTTTTAGAATAATACAACACATGATACAAAAATTTTAACCTACATTATATTAATTCAAGACTAACTCGTGAACAAGCAAAATGACTCAATTATTTTGCTATCTTGTTATATATAGTAATAATAGAGTAGTAGATTATGTATATTAAAATTAATAAAAAAATATACCATACAAGTTACAACGTTTAGTGCTTCAAAACTTAAACGAATCACATAAATTTATAAAATACTTCCTCCGTCCCAAAATAACTGCTTAGTTTTGATTTTTTAAAGTCAAATTGATTATTTGTTAAAACTATTTTTTGTACCATTTTTGTCAGAATATAGGTGAAGAGGTTATAACAAAAAAAAAAATACAATTTATTACTAATACCAATTTTTATAATGTTAAAAATATATTTATACATGCTTAATTATTAATTTTAAAAATAGTCAATTTGACTAAAAAAAATCAAAACTGAGCAGTTATTTTGGGACGGAGGGAGTACAAGTTTAATAGCTTACGCGATGCATTGTTAGTTTATATCACTTTTTAAATAAATATTTAATAATTTTTTATTGATCTATTTATTATTTTTTATTAATATATAATGTTGAAGATAATTGTATATATTTCAGGGTACATGAAAAAGTTTATTTATTGAATAAAAAAATGGAGAGTCATGAATGATTAACTCAATATTGACTCGTTTAAACTCGATATTGACTCATGATCAACCAAAATGACTCGATAAAATTATTGGATAAAATCTCTTAATGCATGTTATCTATAGTTATTGATTTAAAGAGTGTTATTATATAAGATTATAAATTTATGTTAATATTAATTATTGAATATATGTGAATTAATACATGAAATAAGATGATGCATGTAAAAAGAGAACCCGAATATTACTATTTTATTATCTTTTACCGTTTCACTTTAGTTACAATTCACATAAATTAGTCAACTATAGATCTTTTCCATATTCGATCTACGTTAAAATTAAAACAAAATAATAATCATGCAGACATTATTTTCACACGTGTTTTAATTATTTTAACATGTTTTTATTCTGAAAGAGAGAAAAGCTCAATTCACGATTTATTGGTCCATTTGAGATTCTTGACCGAGTATGAAATGTGGCATATAGACTCGCTTTACCTCCAAGCATGTCTCGTGTTCATAACGTTTTTCACATATCCATGTTACGTAAATATGTGAAAGACCCAAACCACATTATTGAGTTAGAACCAGACGAGATAACCGAAGATTTAACGTACGAAGAGATACCCGTCAAGATCTTGGATAAGAAGGAACATGTCCTACGCTCGAAGATTATACCTCAAGTTAAAATTTTGTGGAGGAATCATGATATCGAGGAAATGACCTGGGAGTTAGAATCAGAAATAAAAGCGAGGTATCCTCACCTTTTTAACATACCAGGTACGTACGTCAATTTCGAGGACGAAATTTCATAAGGAGGGGAGGTTGTAAGACCCCAAATTTTATGAATAAAGATTTAATTTTTTTTATATATTATTTTAAAATAGTAAGGTGTTGATTTGATAAATGTGATAAGTTATGGGTAAGATGTGCAAAGTTTACAAAGTAAGCAAGTGGTTATAAAATATTCGTTGTGTCGGAGAATATTCGTTTGGTCGAGGAATATTTTTTTATTGGAGAATATTCGTACGACAGTATAGTCATTAGTGGACCCCATAACGGAATGAATGTCGGATATAGAAAGCGACAGAAATAACTTTTTTACAAAAATAACAATAAAACTTTTATCTTTAAAACTGTTGAAATACCCGGTGGTTAAAATACAGTAATACGCGGTGTTGCACGGTAGCACACGGTATTGCACAGTAATTTTAATTATTGATTCTTACGTAAGAAGTCACTACTCAATAATTGTTACAGTAATTACTGTTCAATATTTTATTTTATTGATTCAATAATTGCTACGTTGATATTTTATATTAGTGATTCAATAATTGTCATTGCACAGTATTTCAAATTATCAAATCAATAATTCATATTATTGGAATAATATTATTAGATAACATTATTGGCAACTTATGAACGTGAGATTCACTTTATTCTCATGTAAAAAAAAATCATGTGAAAATATTAATTTTTTAATTATTATTATTATTATTATTATTATTATTATTATACTTTAAAACAAATGAAAAGGGGATTTGAGATCGCTTATAAGTAGTCAAACATGCTTATAATCAGTTTTAAAAAGCATAAGTGTTTGATAACCCGATTTTAAAATTATTTATAATCACTTTTATGAAATAATTAAAAACTCCAATTTGGATCTGATTATTTATCAAATCTCGTAATCAGGTTTAACCAAATATCTTACTAATTTATCCCTATTTATATTACTAATTCCATTTGATAGCTCTCCAAATATTATTTTTTAGTAATTTACACTTGATTACTTGAAATAAGTAATTAGCAGATATTTTTATACAAGACACTTTTCACTTTTTATTAATTTAAGTATTTTTTGTTTATCAAGCATAAACTACTTTTTTAAATTGATTATAAGCAAAAGTAGTAATCAAAATCAATAATCACCTTTTAAAAAAATAATAATCCTAAACATCCATACTCACATACTAAAATATATGGAGTAACAATACGTTACAGAATTATGTGTGAAATTAAAGTAGTTAATGATATATGTCCAAAAATAATTGTCAATCACAAAGTATATAAATTATTTAATACTACCTCCGTCCCACAATAAGTACTTTTTTAGGCTTAACGTTTTTTCCCAAAATAAGTGATGTGTTAGAATTCCAATACAATTTCTACAATATTTTCCCATATGTGTCCTTATGCAACCAATGGTATTTATTGCGTATTTATTGGAAAGTTGAAAGGTTGAACAAAGAGAAAGAGAGACCAAAAGGACAATAAAAAAAAGTCTTAAACAAAAAAAAAATATATTAAGGGTATTTTTGTCATTTTAATTTGTGTATTGATATGTATAATTTAAGTTAAAAAAATACTTATTATGGGACGGAAGGTAGTATTCAATTTTAGTATCATTTTAATGGTACAAGTCTTCAAATATGAAAGAAAGCCCAAGGTGGGAGACTGAGAGAAGCGTTGACGAGTAATATCAAGAGCGCTGCTTTCAAATGGAATGCATGGAATGGAACCACCACCTGAATACTTTAATTCCCGATGAAAATTGCATAATAAAGTTAAGATTTTTCTAAACTTTAAATCCTCGTTGTTGGTCATATAGCCCATAGGTGTAGTGGGATTCTAATATAATCTCACTATTATCTAAAAATGAGAGTTTTTTTTTTTGTTAACATTTTGTTATGATAAATATATATTAAGATTTGTACTTGACATCCTTAGACTTATTTTTTGAAATACGGTGCGATAGTAAAGTCTCGTATTGAAAAATAAAGGGTAACATTGAGAATATATATATATATATATATATATGTTTTAATAGATCATAGACCTAATAAGTTAATTTTTTGGGTCAAAATATAATTTAACATAAACATATATATGAGTCAGATATTACCAACAACTGGTATTACAGACATGATTACTGCGCATGACAGGTGGACTCTTGAATAGTTAGATCAAATAAGAGATATTGAAGAGGACTCTTGGAGAGTCAAAGAAAATGAGAGTTTGATATATGTTGTCTGTTGATATGGATGGACAGATGTTGTTTCAGATGCTCATATATGGGTTGGATATTCCCAACCTAATTTTCTAACCTTATTATTTATAAAGAATTATCCAAAATAGATGTATGAATGTATTTAATATATATTTTAATATTTTAAAAAATATAAAAGAATTGAACTCTTATTTAATGTCAAACTGATGTAGGAAGTATATATAATTACCCCAAGTTTGGGGCTCAATGCTCCTTTTTTGTCATTTCTTCTTCTTTTTATTTGGACATGGCTCAATGATGAGTAAAACCCTATCTTATTCATTGGAATTAAACAGTTTCATAAATAAAATTAGAAACAAAAAATAGCCCATGAGATTACCATTTTTTAAAATAATTTATAAATCTTAATTTTTTTTAAGCTAGTATACGCGTGTGTGCATATATATAAACAATTTAATGCAATATAGTTGCATAGTTCCATCATTTTCATGTTTTCCATATATTTGCAAGGCAAAAGATTACTTCAAGCCTCATTGCCTCTTATGGGAGGAAAACATCAAAAACTTTACTAGTATTGTTTAGATTTGAAGTTAATATATATAACTAGCGGCTAGGAGTTGTTGACAGTCGGTGACTGTAAATCACGTGGGCAAATGAGGCCGACCTCTATCAATACTACATTTAGTTTAAACTAATGAAGCCTAATTATATGTTATTTAGTCCCAAATCAATACCTACTCCATTTATTTAGTCTAATACCAACCCCTTAATTTTAGGTAATTAATCCTCCTTGTCACTAAGCCATTTGTCGCAATCTCATAATTCATCTTCTTTATTTGTACTCCATACATCAGTTCCCCAAAAATAGATAATTCCAAATCTCAAAAGTCAAACTATTTAAGAAGGAGAATTTTTTTTTTCCAACTTGTTAAATACTAGCTCCTTCTATTTCTAAATATACTCCCTCCATCCCATAATAAATATTGTTTTAGCTTCATGCACATGGATTAAAAAATTATTTAATGCTATCATTTATTAATTAAAATTTGTATAAAATTTCATCACTACCCTTTATGGGAAGTTGAAAACTATTAATACAAGGGAGAGAATTTCTTGGGACAATGAGAGAAGGTAGGGGTGATATAGGAAAGTAAATAATTTATTCTCCTAGAAAATTATAAATGATAAATAAATTGGAAAAAAAATTTCTTTTAAAACGACAGTTATTATGGGATGGAGGGAGTAATAATTATCTTGACTTAATTTTCAAACTCCAAAGTGAGACTCAGTAATATTTAAATTATGAAACCATAAATTTTACAATGAGTAATATTTTTTAGTTTATTAATTTATAATATTCATTATTGTATTGACTAAATTTATTTTAAAAAAATCATGTCAATTAATTTGAGTTTAAAAATGTCTTAATTTAATTTCAAAAAGCTAATAATAATCTTATATTTTAGAGCTAAAAATGTATAATATTTGCGTGTGTGTGTATATAATGGCTCTTACGTGTCACAATCAATCCTTTAAAAAGTATTATAAACAGAAGAAATCCCAATTAAACCTACCAATCAAGATTAAGTCAAGAAGAAATAGGTATATAATTAATTACTAGAGTCCAACCATAAGATTTTTCAAGAGTATGCAAGAAAAGACCTCCTTATGATGGCACACACTAGAAAAACACACACGCTAGCTAGTATATACGTACACACTTGTCTAATGTGTGGATATATAGATGCTTGTCTATTTCATTAAGATATTTTGTTGACCAATTGTGCCTAGCTTCTAGCTGTCTCCATTTGTAGTTTACCTTTTGTACATGTCTGTTTTTTTCCCTTCCTGCTCGCTATTAATGCAGTCCAAGATGTGTTGTGACTACTGAGAATATGAAAAGGGTTTGGTTATTACTTCAACGTTTGGTAAAAGAAATGCAATAGCCTGACGTGTTTGGCGTATGAATTATTGAAGAGTGTGCGAGACATATGAATAAATATATTTGACATGCAGAACATCGTAAGAAGGTTCAACAAGGTGACCGACTTCCTGGGAATTAAGCAATATATATGTTTGAATGAACAATCTAGAAAAGTGGCTATCTGTGGTTAGATTTCTTAAATTGAAAGGTTACATTTTCTGAAATCCTAACACAATGTCAACTAAGTTTATTGTTGTCTTGGAAATACTTATCTAGATTATATTCTTTATACTTTTAGAGCAAATAAAAGTTAGGTGTAACGCCCGTAAATCATGTGGTTTTGTGTGCTTTGCTTGCATTACTAAAACTTTAGCAATATTTTTGATTGGTTTAAGCATCAAATTTAAACAAGTTAAAGTAAAAAATAAAATGCAATCACATCTAAAATTCTCACATGAACAATTACAAAAGTGTTGTTAAAATTCCATCATGATTAACAATCGATCGAGTCGGACTAAAATTCAGTTGCAAAATGAGACCAACAATTCGAATAATTGGATCCTAGTACCTAGATTAATTACTCAATTTAAGCGTCAAAATTTAAACAAATGAAAGCCAAAAATAAAATTTGAAAATAAAATAAAAACCATCATATGATGGATCTTTTTGGTTCCCATGTTAAAGCAATGATCAATCCATTAGTATACTATTTATAATGTTTTAAATACTTAACTTTTACGTCTCTTTTATCACGAGCAGTTTGAAGGGTACCCTACAAAAATCTTTTCGGTCTTACCTGAAAGCTGATATATATATATATATATATATATATATATGAATAAAATCAATTCCACTTACTTTGTCTCCATGTTTAACGGTGGCCGGCCCTCGCATGGGGTGACAATCACCACAAAATTAGGAGTCAAGGAAGTAACTTTAAGGTTATATATTAACGTAATAAACAATGTAGTTCTTCTTGTTGGTGCAGAATGCAGATGCTTTTCTTCCAACAAACCTATGCAGATCACCTGCTTTTTGCCCGCCTACAATTGGACTATGATTAATTCACATGTTCTGCGCATAGAACATAGAACAAGTGGATTTCCTATAAAAATTTGAAAAGAAATAGGAGGATCACTTTGCTATGTACTTATAAACTAGAGGGACAATCCAATGGCAACTCGTTGGCATGCTTTGGTACTGTCTCATCATTCACGCCCACACAAACATGTCCTTTTGAATTCTTCAAAATACTTTATTAGTTTTTTTCAAATGTCTCGAATAATATGATAATTTATGTGCACGTCCAGTATTACATGCAAAGACACACATAAAAATAAAATAGGTTCTCTCTGTTCCGTAAAAACTAATTTAATCATAAAAAACTATGTTGAATACGCTGCTGCTGCTGCTGCTACTGCCTCCAATTTTTATATATAGGTATGAAAATATAAATAAATATGTTTAATTCTTAATTCTAAAAATAATCAATTTGATCAAAAAAATCAAATTAAACCAATTTTTTGAAGGATGAAGAGAATCGTCATAAAAAGATGGGAGGAGAAAGTGTTGTAGCCTAGAAAGATAAGAGATAAATATTTTTACTACTATTTTAGCTTTGTGTTGACATTATGTGGAGGACGAAGGGAGTAGTACCACATTGACATGTACATTTCAGTCTTGAAGTTTTATTAATATTTAGAAAAATTGAAACATTATTCAAGTACAAGTGTAATAATGTGATTTCTCTCTTTTTTACTACTACTACTATTTTAGTTTTGAGAGTATCTTTGAATGTATATTTTGGGTTTGTACATGATTTAGGTCTCTTTCGTTACATTCTATCATCAAATTTCATCCAATTTCTGGTATCCTTCATTACATATATTTTAGTTTTGAGAGTGTAATTAGTACTCACTTTTTAAGAAGAGTAATGATCCTCCATTGTAAAGCGTAAAATTAAAATCAAATTATTAAATTACCCTTTTTTTGGGAACGTAAGTTTCTGGGAGTAAAAGAAAATATTGAAATTAAAATAAGGGTATTGCACTTGGAAAGATGAGATATTTTAGAGGTAATCAAGGAAAATAAGAGAAATTCTCCTAGAAATCCGGAAAAGACAATTAATTAGGAATCAATTTTTTTGGCTAAAGCGACACTTATATAGGAATCGAGGGAGTAACATATATATTACATTTAGTGATAAAATTTAATTCGTTGCAAACAATTAATTAGCGATACATAAAATTCGTCACAAGCAATTGTGTCGCTAAATGTGTATTGATTTTTTTTTGAAAAATAAATATAATGGAGGAGATCCTAATCTGATGTTTACTTACATATCTGTCTAATTAAGGCTGTAAATGAGCCAAACAGTTCGGGCAGCGAGACTCGGATGCGTTAATAATATGATCCAAATCTGAGCATTAAAAATAATTCGAATAAAAATATGAGTAGAATTTGAACAAAGTTATACTCGACTCGTTTAAGATTCAAACTACTCGAAATTATTGATTGTAATTCGATACATACTCGATTGATATAGATTCGATTAGATGCTCGATACATTCTCTTATAATATATACAAATTTAAATCAAATTAGAATAATTAATTATTATTATTTTGATTTGTTTTTAATTTTAATTGTGATTTTATATTTGTAAAGTGTAATATTAAATATATTTTCTCATTTCTAAGTAAAATAACAAATTCAATTTATAATTATATTTATTATAAAACTAGTTATTATGTGGAGACTCGAATTCGAGTTTGAATTTGAAGTTTGCCAGTAGTTTGAATATAATTTAGTAATAAATATTCGAGTCGAATCAAATCTGAGTAGAATTTTTTAAATACAATTCGAATTCGAGTACGAATTTATCATTTTGAGTCGAATTCAAATAAAACTCTATTCATTTCGGTTCGACTCGTGTACACTCTAATATCTAATATGTAAAGCTGGAGGATAAACATGTAAATATATCACAAAATATTTTATAGAAGTAGTAGTGTACCGAAGTCCATTGAAGAAAAAGTCAAACATCCGCGTATTGGGGGGAGAGAATGGAGTAGAGGGCGATGGAAATGGGGAAAAGGTAAGTTCTAGGAGAGACACACAGCCGCTACTACTTCCTTCCATGTGGTGAGTGGTGAGTGGTGAGTGGTGAGTGGTGAGTGCCGAGTGGGGTACAAATTATACTACTACTATCCATGAGACTAGTATCCCGTGACACCATAGGCTACATAAATTTGTTAAGGCCAAAAGTGTCTCTTGAATTTATATATTAGATGGAGTATAATTTTTTTAAAATTAAAGATTTTATTTTAAGTTATAAAAGAAATTAAAATTTGTAACTTCTTATAATTTGTACTTTTAGTTGAGGTAGTACTGTAATACCATTAATATCACATTATTAACTAACGTATAACGATAAATGTACGTGTAATTTTCAAACAAAAGGAGTATTACCTAATAAAATTTATCAAAATTAATAAGCTGTGAGCATTATACAAAGTTATATTAAATATAAAATAATATCAAGAGAAAACAAGTGGAAATTGATATATATATATATATATATATGTATATATTACAAATACATGTTCACATTTAATATGTTTCGTAATTAATTATAATTTAATATAAATTGATCGCAATAGAGTGAAAAACTTGTGAAAACGAGTGTTTACTATAGAAATACAAGAATATTTATATGTGAACGTAATTAATAATGAAAATGTGCAAAGTTCACCAAGTCCACAATCTCCCATCCCTAGGCTAGACGGCAAAGGCTTTCTTCACCTAATGTTGATGTCTGCCGGCTCCTCCTAATTACCCGCGCTCCCGATATGTAGGACCCACTTCAGCCCTCCTCTTTCCGAGAGCAAATCTTCTGTTCTCAAATTTTCTGTCCCCCTCGTGTCTCTCACTTATATTTTAACACATGAGCTCTTACTTAACACCAATTAACTCTAAAATTAAAATAAGAGCCTATGTGTCAAAATGTAATTGGGGGACAAAAAATTTAAGGACAGAGGATCTGCTCTCCCCCTTTCTCTCCCCTCCCCTTTCCTGTGCCTTTTTATAGCTCTCACCACGACTAATTACTAGTAGTAGTATTATATTAGTATACTAGTTGTGTCCCGTCATCCGTGCATCTGTGCCTCCGGAATTATATAGACGGTGAGATTTGTCTCAAATTTTGGACGGCTATGATGATTTATTGAATGAGCAAAAAATTCAAAATCATTTGAATTTATTAGATAGATATTAGATAGATGTTTGGCCTTAAATAATCAACCATCTAACTAATTCATTCAATAACAATTTGGTATACACTAATTCGTGCTTTAATTAATTTTGCCAATATTTATTTATTTATAAAATTAGTACTACAACTCCCACTTTATGAAAGTTTCAATTTCAGGCCATGTCTGTTGCAATCTAGCTACTACTATTACTCAACGCGAGTGCCTAACGCAGTACTAATACATGCCATATGCTTCCCGCAAATACTAACATATATTTAGTCATTTTTAATTAATTAATAATATTTTCAAAAAATTAAAGTCAAGAAAAGAAAAGAAAAACATTGATAATACTCGAACTATCTGGCCGGGGTGTGATTTGTTTTTGCCATTTCTACAATCTCACATAGCTGACGGTCGATATTGATAAACAAATTAAATAATGTTATCAGAGTCGAGTGTTGCTAAAAAAATTACAAAAAGATGGTTAAATATAAATTTAATTAATGCCATCATTTTTGTTTTGACAATCTCAGTAACCCTAAAAACAAATCTCAAAGTGAACGCCCTTCAATTCAATCAATCTTCATCAATATAAATGATCAGTTTTAAGATTATACTTGCGACTTTTTCTTTTACCAAACAAACTTTTGCATTTCTTAATAATTAGGCCGGTACAACAAAAGTCTTCGCCATAAACCCTTCTTTTTTTTTAAAAAAAATTAATATTTCAAATATATATATAATAATAAAACTATCTCTCCTTTCTCTCTCTCCTCTCCTCTCCTCCTCTATTTAAGTGGAGGAACACAACCATCATCGTCCTCCTCCTCCCCTAGCCTCGTTCCAAGTCCAAACTTGAAACTACTAATACTCAAATATTTCCCCCCAGCCGGCCACGTAGTTAGTTAGTTATTAAAGAAGGATGGTTGTGCCAGCAGCTTCTTCAAACCTGACGAGAAGCAAAAAGACATGCAAAGCACTAGGAATTCCGATGATTGATCTCTCCCAAGAGAGGTCTTTAGTCTCTGAGCGAATTGTCAGAGCTTGTGAAGAGTATGGCTTCTTCAAGGTAACTAACCATGGAGTTTCTAATCATATAATTTCAAGAATTGAAAAGGAGAGTCTTGATTTCTTTTCCAAGCCGCCTGCCATGAAGCAACAAGTTGGCCCTCCAACTCCTTTTGGTTATGGCTGCAAAAATATTGGATTTCACGGTGATATGGGTGAACTCGAATATCTCCTCCTTGAAGCGAATCCTTTCTCCATTTCCCAGACATCCAAACTTATCTCCTCTCACCTCACAAAATTCAGGTAATAAATTTTTCATCTTCCTTATTTAATTACTGTGTTTGTATTCATACGTTAGTTAGTTAGTTAGTTAGTTGTGTTACATAATACTATATAATTAAGAGCTAGGTAAAAAAAATTTTTATAAAAAAAATGCTCTTATATTTTGACACGGAAGAAGTACAATTTAGAAGGCATGCAACAATGTGATGAAAAAAATTGAAACCTTTTATTAATGATTAAATTTGGAAATTAATAAGGACTTGTATTCTATGTTCTTTTTTAACTAATTACTTTTGGAGTTTTGATCGTGTCAACTGTTTTTTTTTTTTGGACATGATTTTAAGTCAACTTTTCACAAATAATCCCTTGTGTAAATAAATTTTACATGAGTTGGTCTATGTTATCGACATCGACAAACACATTTATAAATCATATATATATATATATATATATATATTTCATTGTCAGCATTGAAATTATCTTAAGGGTGCTTCATCTGAAGGAGCAAAGAGACCCATTATTTAATTCTTACCCCATTAATTTGCGGCTTTTTTTCTACCTTTGCTGCTGGCACATTGTTTTAGTACATTAATTATCTACAAATATATAAATCATCTTTGTTAGGTAAAAAATTATTATCTGTAAATAAAAACATTGTTTAATCTAGGGGGGGAGAGAGAGGGTCATAATATATACTACTAGAATAATATTATGTCTTCCAGCTTCAACTAAAGTAATGAGATCATTCCTTACGCAATGTTTGGTGGTCGCCCATTGAAAAAGACTTAAACTTGTAGTCAAATTATAAACAAGTGCATGGGAACCCCCCATAACGCGGAGTCTTCCATTCATATGTCAAACAGCAACATGCAACCCAAACATGTAATTTACACACACACACATATATTATTCCATCCGTTAGTAGTAAGACTAAGGCCTGGTGAAGTGGTGATTCCCCCACCAAATTTGCCATGTCCCAAGAAAAATGAGGTTTCTTTGGCGGACATAATAATAACCCAATTTAACAATGTGAAAGGTCAACCCAATTTTAACTTGGTTTAAAGGTACAAGTCATGAAATTATTGGAATCTAATGGCCCATCTCACAATCTAGCTAGTCCCTTTAATTATGTGACTGAAGCTAAATATAGTTTTACTTTTAGTGGTATAAAAGTGGCTGAAATTAGTGGTTTTGTAACACCCTAGTAATCTCACATCGAAAGATATGTGAAATTTTTTACTAACAATAGTATCAATGATTTAAGACCTTATTTAGATGGATTTGACCTGAGATTTGTTTGAGTGACTTGTTTCAAGTAATATTACTTTAAGTCACCAAAATGACAAATTAAACATGAGAGATGAGAAGAATAAACTCCATTGCTAGTTAGAAATGAGTGAAATAATTGTGATCAATTATCTTATCTTTTGCATATTTTTTTCTGCTGGCATAATGCGCGCAGTTGTATTGTGAATGATTATGTTGGAGCCGTAAGGGACCTCAGTTGTGAAATTCTTGATCTTGTGGCCGAAGGCTTATGGCTTGGGGACAAATCAGCGTTAAGTAGGCTCATCAAAGACGTCGACAGTGATTCTTGCTTCCGGGTGAATCATTATCCTCCGTTCGATAATCATAAAAACCTTATCAATCCAAATTCTAAGCTTCAAAGACATAATAATACTAGTGCTACTCGTGTCGGATTTGGAGAGCATTCTGACCCTCAGATCTTGACCATCTTGCGATCCAACGATGTGGGTGGCCTTCAAATTTGTTCCCCTGATGGACTTTGGATTCCTGTCCCTCCTAACCCCACCGAGTTTTGTGTATTTGTCGGCGATGCCTTGCAGGTAATTTAATTAATTAGGATAGTAAAATGTGAAAAATATTTATACTGACTGACGGATAAATTAAATATGGTAAAGATAATTTTGGTTGTGCTCGATCATATTAATGAACTTTTTTTTCTTTTGATTTTGTGTAATGAAGGCATTGACAAATGAAAGGTTTATGAGTGTGAGGCATAGAGTGTTGGCAAATTCCACCAAGCCAAGACTGTCAATGATGTACTTTGGGGCTCCGTCCCTTGATGCATGGCTCTCTCCTTTACCACAGATAGTTTCACCCCTCAGTCCGAGTCTCTACAAACCCTTCACTTGGGGTGAATACAAGAAGGCTGCATATTCTCTACGTTTAGCAGATCGACGTCTTGATCTTTTCAAGTATAATTACAATCATCTTGATAAAATGGGACAATGTTAATACTAATAATTAATTAGTTAGGCAAGAAAAAAATATTCGATCAATTTGTTGGCCCGAGTTGGCTCAAATGCAATCTGTCGTCAATGTTAGGAGTAGGGGTTAGACATGAGGTGAATTTTCTCAGTTGTACATGCATGCATAGAGTTGAGGGTGATTTGTAATTCATGCATGATATGTGGTGGGTGGGTTACGTGATTTTTTGTAGGATGTACGTACGTACGTACGTGGTGGGTGGGTTACGTGATTTTTTTATTAACTTAATTAATGAAGATGGCTTATTGGATTAGTGTTATATAAATCGAAAGTTGAGAGACATTGTCCCACTATAAAATTGTTTCCTGATTTTCTACTAGAGTTTGTAAGATACTAATTAATCAATCCCTAGCTACTTGTTCAACTAATTGCTCGAGCCTTGCAAGTTTAATTTCTTAGCACAAGGTGGAGTGAACAGAGAAAGTACACCATAGTGTGCCTAATTTATCCTGTGGTTAAGATGTAATTAAGTTAAGGTAATGATCCATAACAAATTAAGGGCAAGCCACTCACTTGTATGTATATGGGCGAAGGTTGGGGTAAACAATACAAGTTAATTTAGTTCTTGAAGTTATATCTGTAACATGTCCGTCGCTAAAGTCCATAACAGACGACGGACAGACCGGTCCGTTAACATCGGAGATCCTCCCCGTGCAAGTGTTATCTTAATTGCTGCTGTTTTACTTTTTAATTAGCTGAAGGAATCTTAATTGCATGTTCTCCTTTAATTTGTAGAGATCGAGAGCTTTTGTACGTAATATTTTCTTTAACTTGAGAAATTTAAATTTTTGTTTTCTTGAAAAAGTAGAAAAAGTTGGCTCTTGGCACAACTGTAGAATGAATGTCAACAACTGAATATTCAGAAACAAACAGAAACTTGGCCTTTCGTTATCAAGTATATATGTTAAAAAAACTCCTGCTCTCAAACAAGGCTAAAGTTTATAGGTCAAGATCTATAGGTTTCTAGAATGACCACTTGTGTGCATTCCAAGTCTGGAGGAGCACAACAAAAAAACTTTCTATTACCTTAAAAAGATTTAAGGTATGTGTACGTATACTACATTATACATTCCCAATCTATATTTCTAACAAACGCTAAATACACTTTTATTATATTAAATTCCATTATATTAATGACTCGGCCTTAAAAATACATAGGATTGCAATTTACTATATTAAGTGCCTAATTTTATACAATGTAACTCTCAATTTTAGAATCCGACAAAAATGGATGGATCTGAATACCTAATTTTTCGGTAAAAAAGGTATTGTATACCGTTTGACTAGTAAAAATTCATATCTCATAGCCACTAGTAAAAAACCTTCCTCTTCCTCATCCTATTAAGACTCGGTGCGCATAATACTAAAATCTGTAAAATAAAATTTTCCAATCAAACCTCAAAATCCAGCGAGAGAACATGAAAATTAGGGTTTTTAGCAGGATCAGAACATCGCCATAAGACACTAAAAACTCCTCCACTACAGTACGTTGAAGCTAGAGAAAAAGAGGGGCCGGAGTTTTGCAGAAGCAGAGTCGTGACAGGAAGAGATCTGGGCGGTGATATATTACTCTTAATTTGATCCAAAGGTTTTCTCACGGCTTAATTCTTTAATTCTATTTACAAATGTCTTAATTTGTTAATTTCGACCGAATTATAAAATTAGAGACTAAATTGTATCAAATTAATCAGGTGATATAATAAGGTATAGGAAAAAAGATCCATGTATATATGTAGCTAACAACCACCGGTGACTGAGTAACCGCCTTCCACCACCCCGTGCCCCTTAATTTGGGCCATGTGAAACACATTTTGCTATTCTTAGTTATCTTTGGATGGTGAGTAGTTACGTTACGTACATGGAATTATCATTGCATTGTAACTATTCTTTCTTCATTAGTACGGTATCATGACTTTATCAGGTCAGGTCGGCATGAGAGTAGACTGATGGATGAGGTCCTACGCGGTCATGACTACTTATGCACGGGACCTCAATTTATATATATATATATATATATATATTTACATCCATTTTCCATTTCCATTCCAAACAAAGAGTATAATAATATAATTAATCCTCATATGACTTGACGTCCACATTGACCTTCTACTTCAGCCCTCAATCACCTTATGTATCTTCCACTTATTCAAAGATCATCACTGTTTTATACTAATTTGTCGGTGATGATTGGATTTTGATTTTTTCACCAATAAAATTTCTTTAACCTTTTGGTAATTAAAAAAAAACATATAAAAAAAGGCGATGGAGATTTTTTTTTTGAATAGTTCCAAAAAATTTATTATGCAAGCTAACACTTAATTAAGAGACTAAAAACATAATATACTATATATGTTGACCAAAATTCATGATCAGTCAGTTCAAACTTTCCGTCTCGGATTTTTTTGTGCACCCCTAAATACTTAGTTGACCATTGAATTTAAGTTTGGTTGAAAATAAAAACTTTACCAAAGCTCTTCACGACTGGAGGGTAAAAAAATTACTCAAAAGACTTTGAATCTTAAATTTTAGTAGAATACAGTAAAGAAAAAAAAACTTCAATTGTGTAGTAGTTTATTCCCCTCCGCCCCGGCACCCCCCCCCCCCCCCCACTCCCATCCTCCCATCCCCCCATCCCCCATACCCCATCCACCATTAATTCCCTCTTTTGTTCCTCTTCTTTCTGCCTTTTCTTTTTTTCCCCTGAAAAATTTCATTTTATATAAAGATTGAGAAGACTTGCTTTTATCACAATGCCTGAAAGAATTTGAGAGTACCAAGTAGTTATATTACTTAGAAATTAGAATGAGAAAAATAAGAAACGAATGTCTGAATTAATTAGAGGAGTCAGATCGTCCTGAAAAGTTAAGAATCAACCCATGTGAGCATGCCAAATATGGGGGGGACAACAGGACAAGTAAAATATATCTCTTACCTAAAAAGATTATAAGTATATTTCTCCTGGCAGGTGGTGATATTGTTTGCATTTAAGTAAATATTGCAATTGTGAAAGTTGCCAAAAAAATCTTCGACTGCATCGCCATGCATACTTATATTTAACTAAGTAGGCCAGGTCGAGATTAAGAACCAGTTAAAAAACTTGGAACACTTGAGAGTTGAAACCCTAAATTTAATATAACCCCAATAATTGACTATGGGAATTAGTAGGAGTGATTAGATGTGAATTTGGTTAATTTATAATATTATTTACCGGCCAGATATTGACTAATTATAAAAATTCAACCCAATGAATTACTATATATATATATATATATATATATATATATATATCTCATTAGTTGGCGTGCTTAATTAATTGACAATGTCATGTTGGTTAATTAAGTGATCGTATGCATGCCTTAATTTGCTCTTCAGCCACCAACTAATTGGTTGAGTGAAGTAATCACCGTTAGACGCGTGTGAAACTATGAAAACTAGGAAGCAGCTACACAAATGAACATAATTCATATTCACAGTAGTGTTTGTTTAACTTGCGCAAGAGTTTAAAGAAAAATGGTAGATAGTTAGATAATTTTTGTCTACATACACTTATTTAGACAAGTATTGATAAGTTGTACATGACAACTCATCAAACATTATTGAGTTGTACTGTACATGTTAGGAAAATTGAATTAACAAGTGTTATATATATATAGCCATTGTTAATTCATTCAGTTTTTCTAAACTGAATGAACAAGGGATTTATATATACAAGACTTATTTGTTGTACACCAAAGTTGAAAAACAAAAATTAATAGGTCAAGATTATTACTTTGTACTATGTTCTTAAGACAATTATGTCCACCATACGGTGCTCATAATTAATAGCACTCGTCTCTCAAGATACAATGACATCGTATATATCAACACTACAAATAGTATACTCAACGAACCAAAAGAAATGCTTTGAATTTCTATCTCAAATAAACTATGAATAACTTATATAATAATGAAGATTAGAATGCTTGAATGCTTGGAAATTAAATAATTGAAGTAGTTGTCCCTCCTACTCTATTTATAGGGAAAAAGCACCTTTACCCCATTGTGGTTGTCGTGTTTTAAGCAATTAGCGCCTGTGTTTTTAAAATATTCAATTAGCCCACTGTGTTTTTTAAAAATGTACAATCAAGCCATTTTGTCAAATTTTGCTCACGGAAGTTAAGAAATTGGACCATATTTCCTACGTGGCTTTTGAAAAAAAAACAAAACAAATGATTTCGTACGTGGCAAGCCAGTCAACCAAATTCCTAGTACACGTGACGTGAATATGGTATGCAAATGTTAAAAATGAGGTAGAAAATATTTATAATATGTATAATATTAATAAAAATTAATTTTATAATATGTATGCTTTATTTTAAAAATAAAAATAAAAATACTTTTATGTTTTAAAATACTTATAAAATTTTTAAAAGTAAAAATACTTTTATGTTTTATTTTCTTTCTTTTTCTTTACCTAAATATTTATAATATGTATAATATTAATAAAAATTAATTTTATAATATGTATGCTTTATTTTAAAAATAAAAATACTTTTACGTTTTAAAATACTTATAAATTTTTAAAAATAAAATATGTTTTATTTTCTTTCTTTTTCTTTACCTAAATATTTATAATATGTATAATATTAATAAAAATTAATTTTATAATATGTATGCTTTATTTTAAAAATAAAAATAAAAATACTTTTATGTTTTAAAATACTTATAAAATTTTTAAGAAAAAAAATACTTTTATGTTTTATTTTCTTTACCTAAATATTTATAATATGTATAATATTAATAAAAATTAATTTTATAATATGTATGCTTTATTTTAAAAGTAAAAATAAAAATACTTTTCTTTACCTAAATATTTTCCATCTCCTCTGTTTCTTCTTGCTTTTCTTCTTCCTCATCAGATCTGCACCACCGCCTCAATGTCTCACCCTTTTCAATTTCACCGTCATCTTGAACCACCACCAACCACCTCCCGAACAGAGCCCCACAAGGACTGCCCACCTATATTCCCTTCCCCTCCCACCTTCTCCTCCCCCTTTTCTCTCTCACTACTTTCTAAAAAGTAATATGGTTTGCAAGGAAACAAGCAGCTAAACTCAAACCCAAATCCCCTCAATGTTTCACAAATTGTCAATGGCAAATGAACCCATCTCTGATTTATATGAGACGAAAACTATTGATGCTGCTGATACAGACTATTGACACTACTTTCTCTTTGAAATTTGCCGTGGCGGGCATGCTCTGTTCTTCTGAAACTAACCTCTGCACTTCGCCTTCTTGTTGAAGTTTGTATCTTTTTCACTTTCTTCTTGGTCTTGACTCTAACTTGACCAATGCAGGTGACTTTAGGGGAAGAGGGTTCTGGGTTTTCGAAGCCGTCGCCGCCTCTCTTTCTGCCTCCGGCGGTGGGGAACATTGGGGAAGTTTGGCGATTCTTGATGCTGCCACTGATTCTGAGTCTTCGGCTGCGAGAAGTGGAAAGAGAGATGGAAGGGTCCCGTGGTCGAGCAGGGCTTAGGATTGATGGTTTAGATGAGAAATTCATGGAGGAAGAAGAAGAGTGAAAGGAGGCTTATTGCACACATCAGCAAATACATCTATTTTGTTTTTTATTTTATAAAGCCACCTAGAAAAATTTGACTGATTTCTTAACGTCCGTCCAAGAAATTAGACGGAATGACTTGATTTTAAATTTTTAAAAAACATAGTGGGCTAATTGAATATTTTAAAAACACAGTGACTAATTGCTTAAAACACGACAACTAAAATGGGTAAAATCTAAGTATGTTTATAAAATAAATGAGCAATTAATTAAGTACCTATAATTTGCTACTAACAAGAAAAAGGTCTTCCAGACTGTTCTATCTACAAGATTGTGGCTTATGAAGAAGTCCATCCGACATAAAGTTAGGTTTCTTTAGCTGTATCTAGATTTGGGGATATATAAGCTTAATTTTTATTCATCCTAGTCTACCTTCAAAGTGAAAAAGGCATGCATCGCACATAAATTAAGAAGGGAATTGATAGCACCATACTTGTGCTATCAAATTACAGGTGATGAGTACTGATTAATTTCTGTATTTTAGGATATTCACCATTTGTCATTACAAGTAAGTTGATGGTACATGCATTTTAAAGATGAACAATATGTGGAGAAAAATGTGTAGGACAGTAAGTTGTCTCAAACGATGATGCTCGTTCAAAGATGAAATTTATGTCGAGGAAAACACGGCGGAGGAAACTATCTAAAACGATATTCACTACAAGTCTACAACTCTTAATTTATTTGATGCGTTGTGTTGCATAAAATTTAAGCCCAAATGGGTAGAGGCAACAACATTGCAAAATTTTAAAGGGACCGGAAAAAATCGCAAAAATAAAAATATATATTATGAAGCACAAAAATGGGATTGTTTGTTTGATGAAACGGAAGAAATCCGAGAGTTACATAAAAAATAATAGATTTAAAAGGACGGCAAGAAATGAAATAAGGGGTGATTTAATAAGTACTCCTAATTAATTCCAATCCTAGTTGGAATTCTCTCTAGCTTTCGTATGAATTATGATCGATCGAGGTCGAGGTAGTCCAACAACTATTGACTCATGTAAAGGGGCCGGGCTCTGATCGATGGCCAACTCAAAGAAAACAATTTGCATGAAAGAATTTCAATTCACGTCCAAATTAAAACCTTGCTGCATCAAGAAGCTATCTTCACTTTCCCCGAGGTTATTTCCTAATTTGTCCATGGAAGTTCTGTGATCAAATCACCCAAATGTCCCAATTCAATCCCACCTAACAATTATTTCAAGGGGTATTTATGAAATTTACAAATCAAACACGCCTACGAAAAAACATTATACTAGCTAGTACGTAATCACAGATGAATGCTGGAGTAATAATTAATTAAGGGGTGATCTCTAGTTAGCTAGCTAGCTAGGTATATTTAATCTAGCTAAGCTTATTAATTTTGGGACAAACTATGGCTTCCTTAATGTTGCTGCTGGACGCTCTAGTACGAGGTAACCGCGATATTTATTCTCAGGATAAGGAGCGGAAAGAAATGGAGGGCAGCATTACAAAGGAAGATGGTAAACAAAATTTGTACATGGTCTACGACAACCATGCATGTGGCACCGGTTTCTTGAGCCCAGAAGAGGAGGTGCAGACATGGAAGAAGATTGCTGAGATTTGCATTTGGCCATAGATCAGATCGAATACTGATCCTTCCTTCATATATCGCTCCCCTAAATAATGTCACAAGTTTTAGGTTGCGATCATATAGTTATATATTTTCGATCGTACGTACGTATTAATTAAGAGAAGAATACCATTTTCTTTGCATGGAATTAATTAATGTATAAGGAGTGCGTACTATATATGAATTAAAGAGAGTTAAGGAATCTTTTCTTTATTTTTAATTCAAAGTACCCATGTCAAAACTATTTGTACAACTTGGTACTAGTTTAGATCTAGTTTAAATTGTTTTGATGGATGCATAGTGTCCAGAGTGTACAAATTCATGATCCAAGCGTTCAAAGTTTAAGTATTTTTACTTGAAATTAAAATTTAGGCTAAAAGTTAAATTTCGGCCTGAACTATAGCATTCAATTTGTGATTTAGTCTACCTTTTTTTTTTCCTTTCTCCACTACTAGAAAGGTGGGATTCTGTGACGGCTTCTAGGGACAACATTTAAATGTCGTCACCTAATAGGGATTAAAGGTGACGGCAGTTGAATGCCGTCGTCAATTATATATATCTACTAATCTCTACTAATATGAACTATATATGAAAAGGGGACGGGTGGATTTGCCTTCACCATTTATGAACCATGAACCACCATGTATAGATATAATTCTAGTAACAAGTTTACGTGACAACATGACTTGCGTACAATAACATGAATTCTTTATGTTAAACATCTCATAAGGAAATTCAATGCAAGTGAACTTGGTCTATATAAATCTGCTGATCTTCCCAAATACCATTAATTATAATTACACTCTGGAAAAAGCTCTAACCAGTCTTCTCCACTTAACATGCTATTGCTTTCCTCAATTGCTTCTCTCTCTCCTAATCCATAACTGTTATGAGCAGCCACCGAGTCCAACCCATAAACATTCCCATCTTGGATACTATTATCATCGGACGGCCAGTTGTTTCCCAGCAAATTATAACTATTGGTCAAGTCCGAAATCGAAGAGTCTTCGGTCTTGAATGACGAGTGAACCGGAGCATGACTGAGCTCAGTCGCCGGGTGGTGGCCTGTGTCGGTACTGCTGCTGTGGTCCACGGTGGTGATGGGCTGGGTTGTGGAATTTCCTTTGAAGGAGGTGAAATGGATTTGTTCTACCAATCTAGGCATCCATACATATTGCAACGTGTCTTTGAATTTCTGGCTTGTAACATCACACTTCAATTGCTTGGCTAGCTTTTTCACTTTGGTTCTCCAATAGTTTTTGATGTCATTATCGGTTCGTCCCGGTAAATGCTTTGCAATTTTTGACCACCTTCATCATTTGTTCAAAAAATTTAGCCCAGTAGCAGTATAGTACGTATATTATAAGGGAGAACTAAACATGTATGTATGTATATACCGGTTTCCAAATTGAGAATTGAGTTGGATGATGAGGAGCTGTTCTTCGAGGGAAATGTTTCCTCGTCGAACATCTGGTTTCAGATAGTTTAACCATCTTAATCTGCAACTCTTACCGCTACGCTTCAACCCTATTTAATTTTGAATCATATATATATCCAGAAGGAAAAAAACATAAAAATTCTAAGCATCCTTATCGTGACCGAATCAAAAGAAATGGAAAAAGAAGAAGATAATAATCATGCATGCATGCATGTACGTAGTTAGCGCGCACACACATATTCTTGCAGTTAGTTTAATTACCTGCAGAACGAGAAAGAGAGGTCCAGTGTCCTTCACCATAGATGGTGTTAACGCCACAATCTCGTCACGCGCCTCAATCACGAAAAGCACTCTTTGTCCTGCACAATGAACACGTCAGCACCGGATCTCGACGGTTTTGGGCCGTCGGGGATCGCTCCGGTGTGAGAATGAGTACAGATTTTGAGAGAAATTGGGTTAACAATGGAGGTAGTGTGCTTTTTCGTTCTGAGAGAAAAAATGAAAAATATATCTCTTACCCCGTCTGTGTAGTGCCTTTTTCCCTCTTATTGTCTCATCACCTTTGCATGTTTTCCCCCGATGTCTCCGTCAATTGGCTGCATGCAGGCTTTTTTCTACTTGCTTTTCCCCTAGTCAACATTATGTCAACTCCTCATTAATGAAGGTGGCTTAAGACGGCTGGGCCCATCACCTCAATTAGCCGCCTGCTAATCTCACAGATTAGGGGTAATCTTTAGTCTATAAACTGCCACCTGTCATCCACTACCAGTTTCAATCTAGAGTTTATCTAAATGAACTTTTGGATAGTAGCCCAATACTCCAACAATAAAAATGGGTCTGACCCGGAAAGCCCATAACGAATTAAAATTGACCGACCCAAAATATTTACGGCCCAACATTGCCCCCTAGTTTTTCGTTAAACAAAATGTTTAATGAAAGAGTATAGGAACCTGGGTCAATTATCAAGGAGAATCCCCACAGACTCAGCGAAGCCCAATTAATAGAAAGCCCATATTCAAATGCAGACCTCTCGAACCCAAAATCATACACCAATCTTTTTAAATTTCAAAAGTAAATGATATTTCCCAATTCCGAGAGGACACGCCGGCGGTTAACCTTCCCCATCATTATCTCTATTAAATGTGCAGCCTTTGGACTTCGTGCATTTCCAGAAAGGCAATTCTATAAGATTTTCAAACCCCCAAATCAGACAATTTTACCCGTTCATTTGGAGTTCGAAATATACCAGCTTTCTTCTTCTTCTTACTCTGATTTTCTTCTTAACTTGTCTGTCAACAATGGCTTCCCAAAACAAAGAAAACGCTGCTTTGACTTCCGAGATTCGTTCATCTTCCATCCCGACTGTGCCAAACCCTAAGTTTGTATCATCATCTGGCAAAAATCCTATACCTCCTGTTTCTGTACCCCCTCCTTTTAAATTCGAGGACGAGGAACAACACCCCATCGCCAACAGTCCTTCGAAACTAACAGAAAATGATCTCGAAACCATCCGAGAACGTTATTTTATTCCAGATACACATTATCTAAAGGCGCCTACCCTCTCCGATCGAATGTATCATCGTCCCGACGGTTGGACCGCCATGCCTCTCATTCTCTTAGAAAGAGGAATCCGATTCCCTCTTCATGCTTTCATCGTTACCCTTCTGGGGTTTATGGGTGTGGGATTTGCCCAACTGGTCCCCAATTCCTACATCCACATTCTAGCTTTTATAGCTTTCTGTAGCGAATCAGGGGTTTCTCCCTCTATCGACTTCTTTTTCAATCTGTTCGTTCTGGGCAAATCTCGCGAACAGGGTTTCAAGGTTCTGGGTAAACAAGCCCCAAAACCTAATTCTAGATTCAGTAAACGCCCCCTAATGGATACCCCTTCGAGCAACAAGAAATGGTATGAGAAATGGTTCTTCATCAAAGGACCTGAAATATCATCCATTCCCGATTGGACTACTTCAGAACATGCCACTTCGGACCTAGGCGACCTTCCAGACGATCGCATAAAGGAGATAGCGAAGCTCATGGAGAAGCTTCCCATGGAGGAATGGAGCTTCAACCTCCTAGGCGATCATGCTTGGTTATTCGATCATAAACGTAAGTTTTCAACCCAAATTTTGTATGTTTTTCTCAATTTCTCTTTGATCATTATTTTGAGATATTTTTCTTTGTGTACAGTATCCTTGATCAGGCCTTCATCTTCTGACCGAAGAGGTATAGAGCAAAATCTGTCAGCCCCCTCAGCTCAAGATTTTCCCGAAGCACAAGCCTTCGAGCTTCAACCTACCGACCCACCAATAGCCGAATTGAACCCGGACGAAGGGGTTAGTCGGCCTCGCCGAAAAAAGAGAGCTGCCCGAAAGCCTAAACACACTTCCGCTCCTATCCCCACCGAGAGCCTCCTTGATATGCCCGCTGCTGATCGTGCCAAAATTCTCCTTACCAAGAAGCGAAAGGCTAAAGTCAACATTGTACCTCTCACAACCGAAGAATTGAGAGTTCCTCCTTCCACATCGAATCTAGATCTACCTCCATTCTCGCCCACAGAACCTGACGAATTTGAGGTTGAACCTAGTTCTCCTCTTATCCGAAAGAAAAAACATATTTCAGAAGACCAGACCTTTCCTGAAAATCAGCCAACATCCTCTCCTCAACGAGTAAATCCTCATTTCTTCGGTTCGACGTCTGGAGCTCCTCGATCACCTAGTCTATGGCCTGACCAGAATGAAGACTTCCCCTTTCATCTCTATAATTCTTTCGTTCTGGATACAGACAACCACAGGTTCGGCAACAGTACCATAGCCGATCTGCTGGAAGAAGGCTTGGCTCATCAGGCTAGAGTAAGTTTTCGATCATTTCTGCTCATAAATATATATTCTTCAAGTATTTTATTAATTCAGAATGTCTGCAGGCAAATGGGATTTTCGGGCGTCTTCACCAAAAACATAAAGAAGCCGGGGTCGAAGAAGAAGCGGCCCGAAAAGAAAATGCCATTTTAAAGTCTGCCTTGGCGAAGGAGAGGAGTGAACATGAGAACCTCCGCTTCAACTGTAAAGGTCTTCAAAATGATCTCGCCAAAATGAAAGAAAATCTAGATGCGGCCGAAGCTCTTCAACAAAAGACTAGTGATCAGAATGAAGAGTTGCGACGGTCCAACGAGCGACTAACTCGGAACAACCGAAGTCTGGCCGAAGCGGTTGCCGAAGACAAAGCTTCTGAAGAACGACATCTTCATCTGCGAGGTAAGGTCGAAGCAGAACTTCGAGATCTCAAATTGGCTGGCCCTCCTCTCACTGATGAGCTTCGTCATGAAATTCAAAACGAATATCGCAAGTCTCCGGTGCTGACCAAAGAAATTTTGAGAATGTATACTGAAGGATATGAGGTGGCTAGAGGCAAAGACAGGGCTAAATTGACTGCCGCTTCACTCGACCCAACTCTCCTTAATTCCTCCGAAGATGAAGATGAAGATGAAGAGTAGTATTAAAGACCGCCTGTCTTCTTATTTTCATGTTTAATATGTATGAACTTGGTGAAAATTTTTTACTTTAATATTTGTACCATTAGTCTCCCCCTCTTTATATTATATTTTATCCCTTATTGCTTCTTTTTCAAGTCAAAATAGTATCGTCATTTAAACGATATGTAATTTAAGCTCAATACTTCAGGTAAAATCAAACAACAATGTAAGACGAAACTTACTCATTACCGGAGAATACTATACGTCATTGTTAGATTTAAATAATCCATCAATCTTATTAGTTCCGAAGAGCTTTATAATGTTATTCGGCTTCATAACAATCGGATGATCCTATCCCTCTCCGAGAGTCGAAGAGGTTTGTCCCAATAAATATTCCGCTTCGCCACTCGGAATCAAAGGGATCCCACCTTATAACTGGTGACCACGTTCTCTCCGAGAGCCGAACGGGTTGGATCATCAATAGTTCGCTTCGTTACGAGGAGTCGAAGGAACCCAACCTTATACCAAGCTGGCAACCTCGTTCTCTCCGAGAGCCGAACAGGTTCAACCCAAGAGATACTCCGCTTCGCTACGAGGAATCGAAGGGATCCAACCTTATAACTGGCTGGCAACCTCGTTCTCTCCGAGAGCCGAACAGGTTCAACCCAAGAGATACTCCGCTTCACTACGAGGAGTCGAAGGGATCCAACCTTATAACTGGTGACCACGTTCTCTCCGAGAGCCGAACGGGTTGGACCATCAATACTCCGCTTCGCTACGAGGAGTCGAAGGGATCCAACCTTATACCAAGCTGGCAACCTCGTTCTCTCCGAGAGTCGAACAGGTTCAACCCAAGAGATACTCCGCTTCGCTACGAGGAGTCGAAGGGATCCAACCTTATAACTGGTGACCACGTTCTCTCCGAGAGCCGAACGGGTTGGACCATCAATACTCCGCTTCGCTACGAGGAGTCGAAGGGATCCAACCTTATACCAAGCTGGCAACCTCGTTCTCTCCGAGAGCCGAACAGGTTCAACCCAAGAGATACTCCGCTTCGCTACGAGGAGTCGAAGGGATCCAACCTTATAACTGGTGACCACGTTCTCTCCGAAAGCCGAACGGGTTGGACCATCAATAGTTCACTTCGCTACGAGGAGTCGAAGGAATCCATCCTTATACCGAGCTGGCAACCTCGTTCTCTCCGAGAGCCGAACAGGTTCAACCCAAAAGATATTCCGCTTCGCTACGAGGAGTCGAAGGGATCCAACCTTATATCTGGTGAATAAAAACCTCTACTGGAGAGACAAAGAGAGCCATTTTTATTAATAACTGTCGTTGTGGTTACAGACTTCCATATTTTAATACTATCCCTACTGAAAATATTTGCGGAGTCTCCCGGCATGCCAAGTATTTTTGATTTCAGACCCATCTAAAGTTCGCAGCCGGTAGGTTCCGGGTTTTGATACACTGATGACTTCATAGGGGCCCTCCCAATTTGGCATGAGTTTACCCATATTCTGAGGGGTAGAAGCTTCTACTTCCCGGAGAACTAAATCCCCAACTTCGAATATTCGAAGCTTTACACCTTTGTTGTAGTACTTAGCCACACGACGTTGATATGTGGCCAACTTTATCAAAGCTGCCTCTCGGACTTCTTCGATCAGATCTAAGTTAGCTCTGAGTCCCTCATCATTGTATAATTCTTTAAATTGACTGACTCGAAGACTTGTAGATCCAATTTCTACCGGAACTAAAGCATCAGTACCGTACGCTAGCCTAAATGGGGAATCTCCCGTCGTAGTCCTTGGTGTAGTTCGGTAAGCCCATAGCACGCTAAGTAATTCTTCGGGCCATCTGCCTTTGGCGCCATCCAGCCTCTTCTTGATTCCATTCAGGAGTATTCTGTTAGTTACCTCAACTTGTCCATTAGATTGTGGATGGGCAATTGAAGTCTTTCGATGCTGAATCCCTAACTCTTTCAGAAATGCCTCAAATTTTGATCCCACGAACTGGCGCCCATTATCTGAAATTACTACCATAGGGATTCCAAATCGAAATACTACTGACTCTTTGAAAAACTTCAAACATTCCTGTTCTGTTATCAGCCGAAGAGGTTTCGCCTCTACCCATTTAGTCATATAATCAATTGCTACTATAACAAAACTGACCTGGCCTTTTGCTTTTGGAAGAGGACCCAGTATATCTACCCCCCAGACAGCAAAGGGTATAGGAGATAAAACCGAGTATAACTCCTCTGGTGGCTGATGCGGGATTGAACTATTCAGCTGGCATTTGGGGCATCTTTTCACATAATCAGTAGCCTCTTTGAAGATTGTCGGCCAATAAAAACCTTGACGAAGTACTTTATATGCTAGCGACTTCGCGGCCATATGATCACCGCAGATACCTTCATGGACCTCCCGAAGAGCATATTCAGCTTCAGACGGGACCAGACACTTCAGTAATGGAGAGGAATAAGCTCTTCGATACAGATCTCCATCAATCAGTGTGAAGTTCGCGCTCTTGTATTTTACCTTTTTAGCCAACATCTGATCCGAAGGTAGTGCGCCATCTGCTAAATAGTTTATGTATGGAGTCATCCAACAATTTGACTGTTCTATGCACATTACTTCCTCTTTCTGGATGCTGGCTTGTTTCAGGATTTCCAAGTAAACGATCCCTTCGAAAGTGCTTGATTCAGCAGTAGCTAGTTTCGATAATGCATCAGCGTTGAAATTATCAGTTCGACCGACACTTTTAAATACACATGAGCCAAAGTGTTGAAGTCGATCTTTCAATTCTGCAAGATATCTAACCATTTTAGAGCCTCGAGCTTCGTACTCTCCCGAAACTTGCTTGATGACTAGTTGAGAATCACTGTAAATGATCAGCTTCTGAACTTCTAGACTATGAGCCAGACGCAATCCAGCTAATACCGCCTCGTACTCAGCCTCATTATTTGTTGCTTTGAATTCAAATCTGACGGCCTGCTGTATTTTGAATCCCTCCGGGCTTGTTAGAATTATCCCGGCACCACCAAGATCCGAAGTAGAAGACCCATCCACATACAACGTCCAATAATCGTGCTCCTGCCGGAGTATGGCCACTATTTCCGGAAATTCTTCCATTTCGGACATGCTGCCATCAGCCTCAGGAAATGAGCATTCTATCACAAAATCAGCCAAGGCTTGGCCTTTAATAGCTGTCCGGGGATAGTATTCTATGAAGAACTGAGACAATTCCATCGTCCACGCGGCAAGCCTTCCCGAAACCTCTGGCTTCCCTAACACCTTCTTTAGTGGTTGGTCTGTGTACACCACTATTATCCGACCTTGAAAGTATTGCCGAAGCTTTCTACTAGCAACGACCAAAGCAAAAGCAAATTTCTCAAGGTTTGGATACCTTGTTTCTGCATCCCTAAGGGCGTGATTTACATAGTAAACCGGGTGCTGCTTACCCCCAATTTCCCGCACCAAAACTGCTCCTACGGCCAGTGAACTTGCAGCCAGATACAAATACAAAGGTTCCGTAGGAACTGGCTTCACTAACAGAGGTGCCGAAGACAAGTACCTTTTGATGCCTTGGAAAGCTTCCTCACATTCCGAAGTCCATTGGAAGGTCTTCGCATTCTTCGGCCCTTTCAACGTGTTAAAGAACGGCAGGCACCTTTCTGCTGACTTAGACATGAATCGTCGCAACGATGCTATTCGACCAGTTAAACGTTGTACATCCTTGTATGACTGGGGTGATTTCATGTCTAAGATAGCCTGGATCTTCTCTGGATTGGCTTCGATACCTCTCTTACTGACCAAATATCCCAAGAATTTGCCTGCCCCCAGTCCGAAAGTGCACTTAGTAGGATTCAGCTTCAATTCATAACGGCGCACCGTTCGGAAACATTCTTCTAGATCATCCAGATGACCATGACCCGACATGCTTTTAACAATCATATCATCAACGTAAACCTCCATATTCTTGCCTAGCTGCTTCTCGAAGATATGGTTCATCATCCTTTGATATGTAGCTCCCGCATTGATTAATCCGAAAGTCATTTTTTTGTAGGCGTACACCGACCGATGAGTAATGAAAGCTGTCTTTGGTATATCTTCTTTACACATAGAAATTTGATGATAACCTGAAAAAGCATCCATAAAACTAAGAAAAGCATACCCCGAAGTTGCATCAATGAGTTGGTCGATATGAGGCAGAGGATAGAAGTCCTTCGGGCAGGCTTTATTTAGATCGGTGTAATCTATACAAACTCGCCACTTGCCATTATGCTTCTGTACCAGAACTACGTTGGCCATCCACTCTGGATAATCGATCTCAAAGATGAAATCTGCATTCAACAACTTAGTGATCTCCTCATCAATTATCTTCTGTCTCTCCAATGCGAAGAGTCTCCTCTTCTGTCTAACTGGCTTCTTAGTTGGATCCACTTGCAATCTGTGCTCCGCTACTTTTCGACTTACTCCCGGCATGTCACTGGGGATTCAAGCAAAGACATCGGCATAGCACCGAAGCAACTTCAGCAGGCTTGTTCGAAAAGGTTCTGGAAGTCCCGAACTGATTTTCACTGTTTTCTCTTTCTTCCCCGGAATCAACTCGATCTCTTCGGTATCCTCAACGGGCACGACTAAAGGTTCGGTTCCGCTTTCTGTAAATGGTTCCACCTCAATGACCATTGTATGCTTCAGTTTACTGATCCCTACCCCCGAAGTGATCAGAGCATTCCGATAGCACCTCCTTGCTAAGTTTAGATCTCCAGCCACTTCGCCAACTCCGTGGGATGTAGGAAACTTAATTTTAAAGTGGGGTATTGAAGTAACCGCCTGTAGAGCTGTCAAAGTAGGTCTCCCCAAAATAGCGTTGTAGGCAGAATCAACATGTACAACATAAAATTTACAAAGGATTTGAACCTGTTGGGGAACTGTCCCGAAGATGACTGGCAGCTCGATGGTCCCCGCTACCTTGACGGGATCGTTGCTGAAACCATACAGAGGGGCCTCCTGCCCGATTTCCATCTTCTGGCCATCCGCAGGCATTCGGTGGTAAGCATGAGCATACAATATATCCACCGAAGAGCCGTTGTCAATCATCATCCTTTTCATATCCACAGAACCTACTTGGGTCGTGATTATCAAGGCTCCTTCATGTGGTTCGATAGGTTCCGTAGGGAAGTCCTCATCTGTAAAGGAAATTATGGAACCCGGATATGCCCTTTCGACCTTCGTAGGCTTATCTGCCAGAGACATCACAGAGTCCAGATACCCTCGTCTCTTCTTACCTGCAACCTTTCCTGTGTTCCCCCCAGATATCACATCCACAACATGCCGTACCGCTTGGTTTGGCACTGGTTGGACAGGCTGGGCAACTTGAGCCAACTCCTTATTCTCCGGTTGATTCCTTTGTCGTTCCCGACCTGTTACATAATGCATCAAGGTACCACTTTGAACTTTTCTCTCAATAAATTCCTTCAAACTCCAGCAGGAATTTGTATCATGCCCAACCGCCCGGTGGTAATTACAATATAAGGCAGGATCTCCAGACCCCGGTCGAAGGTTGTTTTTGGGTGCTTCGAAGTACGGTTGGTTTTTAATGTGTTCCAAGATGGTGGCCCGATCCGTGTTAAGTTGTGTGTACACCTTGTTCACTCTTTGAGTTGGAATGGGTGGACGATCTCCCCTGGGTATCCAGTTACTATTATACCTTTTTTGATTACCTTCGGATCGATCGTTGCCTGCATTATTTCTTCTCTGATTAATGTCAGGCTTTTCCCTGTCTTTCTCCTTTACTTTTTCCGAAGAGCTTTGTTTCAAGCTAGCCATTGCCTCTTCCACCACGATGAAACCTTCGGCCTTTTCAAACGCTTCGGCCAGACTCTTCGGATGTTTGAACACCAGCTTCTTTACTAATTTTTCCGATTTCACCAGATCTAAGCCATTCTGGAATAACCCCACCGCCTGAAGATCGTTAAGATCTGAAACCTGCCCTACAGCTTCTCGGAATCTCTTCACATACTGCCCCAGAGTCTCACTCGGATATTGCCTTACTTGGGCCAACGATCCCGTGGGTCTCCCTCTTCTCTTATTGCTCCCGAAGCGAGCATGGAATTTGTCACACAAATCCGCCCATGACGCAATCGAATCTGAAGCCAGAGCCCCCATCCATTGCCTTGCGTCCTTTCTTAATGTTAATCCGAATGTCTGACATTTAGCTGCGTCTGAATAGTCGTAATAATCCATTAATCTGTCAAATGCTTGGCTGTGGTCAAACGGATCTCCAGAACCATCATAACTTTCCATATGAGGCAACTTTTTGCTGGGATCAGCTTTCTCTTTAAGAATTTCAGATGAAAAGGGGGACGCCTTTTTATCCGGAGTCTTCCTCCCTTGTTGATCCTCTGCTAGCTGCTTCCGAAGCTCCTTTATCTCTTTCACTAAGTCTTCCACCAACCCGGATGAAGAAACAACCTCCTTCCTTGGAGAAATCGTCTTATTGTGTCTAATCCGATCTTTTTCATCCGGGCTAAACGATGTCGAAGGACTTCGTCTCGTACTTCGACCAGAGCGAGAACTCCATGTATGGTGTATCCTCTTCGAATGCCTTGGAGAAGGACTTCTAGATCGGCTTCGTCGCCCATCTCTTCTACCGCTTCTATGGTACTCAATACGAGGCGTCCTTTTCGAAATCTCGAGAGAATATTCTTGTGATATACTTCGTTTCTCATCGGGAGAATGACTACAAGTCTCACTATCGTCTCGCTTGGAGTATTCATTCCTCCTTGCTCTTCGACCACGTGATTTACCCCTTCTTCCCGGTCGAGTGTAACTGAAAGCTTCGTCTTTTCTCTCGGCCGCAAGAACCATCTGTTTAGAAATCTCCTCTCTCTGCTGCAGAAGTGCTTTTAAAGCTGTGTCGGTCTCTTGAGCCTTCTTTGCCAAGACAGAAATCTTGTCTGTATGGCCTTCTCGATGCCGGGCCTTGAGTGGTGTATCCATCATCTTTTTCCGATCGTTATCGGAACCTTTGCTAGCAGTAGAAAATAACTTCCTCTTGGCATCCCCATGGTCTCTAGCTTGAGAACCTCCTAGTACCCTCTGTGACTCAAGTCTGTCATGAATACTTTTTGAGGGTCCTAGTCTGTCTTTCACCGAAATCCTTTGCAGAGAAAAACTAGCGTCCGTTGGCTGTCCCTCAGCCGTGATCGTTTTACTTTTTACCATAGCTTCCGACGTAAGATGCTTAATACGTTGTGATTGAAAATCAGAAACAGTAAGAGCCCTCCTTCTAGCGCCAATGTTAACGCCACAATCTCGTCACGCGCCTCAATCACGAAAAGCACTCTTTGTCCTGCACAATGAACACGTCAGCACCGGATCTCGACGGTTTTGGGCCGCCGGGGATCGCTCCGGTGTGAGAATGAGTACAGATTTTGAGAGAAATTGGGTTAACAATGGAGGTGGTGTGCTTTTTCGTTCTGAGAGAAAAAATGAAAAATATATCTCTTACCCCGTCTGTGTAGTGCCTTTTTCCCTCTTATTGTCTCATCACCTTTGCATGTTTTCCCCCGATGTCTCCGTCAATTGGCTGCATGCAGGCTTTTTTCTACTTGCTTTTCCCCTAGTCAACATTATGTCAACTCCTCATTAATGAAGGTGGCTTAAGACGGCTGGGCCCATCACCTCAATCAGCCGCCTGCTAATCTCACAGATTAGGGGTAATCTTTAGTCTATAAACTACCACCTGTCATCCACTACCAGTTTCAATCTAGAGTTTATCTAAATGAACTTTTGGATAGTAGCCCAATACTCCAACAGTAAAAATGGGTCTGACCCGGAAAGCCCATAACGAATTAAAATTGACCGACCCAAAATATTTACAGCCCAACAGATGGTAACATAATTTGTGAGTTTAGAGTCTTCTTCTGGAGTCCATGGACCTTTACTCATCTCCATCTTCTTCTTCAATTCTTTAATTTTCTCTCACCTGTGTGTGGGAGAGACGGAGAGTAGACGTTTCTTAATTTGAATTAAGTTGAGTTATATATAATTAGTATATATATATATATATATATATATATATGGGGTTGCATCCATAGCAACAGGTTGTTGGGAGCAACCACTTTATATGGAGTTTGGGAATCATTATTATAATGAGACCCACTGTATTTGGGGGATAAATTGAGTCAAAAGCTCCTACAAAAAGTGAGATAAAGTGGTTGTTCCCAACAATCGGTTGCTGTGGATGCAATCTCTATATATATATATATATATATATAAAGATGAGGGATTAGTAAAGTGGAGATTGTACTGGGCAATTATTAATAAACTTATGTTGGTCCTCTTTCTTAACTTTCGGGGAAACTACTCTTTCTAAGTGATAAAGTCAATAGTTTAAACTAACGTATATAATATAAGTGAAAGATAAACACATCCACATACGGAAAAATACATTGACACACATATATATAGATAAAATAATAAAAGAAGACAAAATGGATCGAAAGGAAGGATCCAGATAAATTAAAGGAAAGCAACAATAGATTATTTTTTTTTATAAAAAAACTTGAATATATATATATATATATATATATATATTTATATATATAATATTTGTTAATATATAATATACAAAAACTTTTTCACTTCACATGACCTCTCTCTAATATATGTATGCTGATTACTCTCCATAACTCACTCTAATTATTATAGGTCACGTTCTCAAATATATTTTGTTCTTTCAAGTTATATTTATTTTAATTTTAAATTTGCAAAGTAGTAACTTGTTAAAGTCAGAATGGTTCTTTTAGAACGGAGTGTTTAATTTTTCAGATATAACAACCGACTTCCATGAATATATATTTAATTTAGCATTTATATAATTACCAAGTGTGGGATATTGAGGGCGAGTTAGTAACTATGCTATTTATAAAATTAAGACTATGGCGAGAATACTCATAGTATAGGATTAGCTAGCTAGCCAGCCATTGATCCCAGTGTCTGAAAAGGTTAAAATTTGTGCTTCGCTTGCTTTTTCGTGAGTTTCTATGATATATATTTTGCACCATGTGAAAATTAACAAGCCCCCCTGTAACACCCCCTTCCCGAAATAGAAAGGGAGGTTACTCAAACCACAACAAAACCGAACGAAACCTCTATGCCACGAAAGAATAATATTTCACCAATAAATATCAAAAGGTCAAACCAAAATAAATACCAACAAACTCAAACTCAAATCTAGAGTATTTATTACAACTCAAAAATAAAATCAATCTATCAAGCCTAAACAGAATATCTAAATCATTGGATCGAATGGAGCTCTCATCACACATGCCCTTGATCCCCCTGATTACCTGCCGGAAGAAAAACACAGCATGAGCCAAACGCCCAGTACGGATAAAGAATACAAGAATAATGAAACGAAATAACTAACTCAATAAATGAACTGAACTGAACTGAAACAAACAAAACTAACACCATAAAATAATAGGCTGAATCAAATGGCTGGGTGTTATTTCATACCGAGCTCAAAATAAAACAGAAATATACCTTGCCACACAGGCAAGGTCAACCAATGCCACACAGGCAAGTCGCACACATTGGACCGCGAACCCAAATGTATGTAAAATCGGAAGGCGTGTTTGGCACAAACATCGCCACTCCGCAGAACAGAACAGAACAGAAAACTAGGGTCGACCCATACGCCTCCCACAACAAAACACCAAATGGCCAACTCCCACCGGAGCACAAAACGGAGACGCCGTGGACTGATCACACCGCCACGGAAAGTGTCATGCCTCTCGTGCCAAGACAACATGCCTGTGGTACCCCCACAGGTGGTTATAGCTCAGGTATACCCTACGGTATATTCTAACAATAATATCATGTCACAACACATGCGACACAATATTAACACAAGGGTTCTAAGTGTACATGTAACATCGAAACGAAAATAAATACATAGCTCCCAAGATACATTAACAGGTACATCTCTAAAAGATTTAAAATAAATACTAAATATGTTAACATAACTCAAGAGTACAAATACGAATTCTATGAATCAACACTAACATGAAACAAATATATTAATTTCACAAGGAACAATTATGTGAAATAATAACGAATTTAGAAACGAGTAACAAAACGAACTAATTAAATTTTATAAGAATATCGCTGAAGGAGTACGGAATCCGTACCTGGATTATGCAATGTAATACCCAATTATAAATTCCAATTTTTTTTTTATTTGTTAAACTCCTGCCGTCCGAACTAAACAAAAAAAATAATAATAATTATAAGTATGTTTGTAAAAATTATTTTCACCCTTAAACCTTAAATTAAATTCATTAATTATTATTATTATTATTATTATCATTATTATTATTATTATTACACTGCCTTCCGTTTCCACCAAAACAATCGTCAGATACTTATTAAATTATAAGATATATATATATAGTATAACAGAAGCAGGCATGATTCTCTTCTTCTTCTTTTTTATTCATTCATTCTCTTAATATAGATATATATATATATATATGTCAAATTTGCATATTGAACATGATGATTCCGTTTTGTATCAAGTTGCAGAACTTGCAGGTTATCATATTATTATTATATATATATATATATAGTGCCTTCCGTACCAACAAGTTAAAGTAATATGACTAAAACTTTCATATACACTTCCAATAAGAAATCACATATAGACTTACAGGTATGATAAAAAAATAAATTCCTGATCTTCGGTCTTCACCGTTCCGCCTCCTTGCGCCGTTCCTCCTCCAAAATTCTTATCAGACGTGATGAAATATAAGTAGGTTTTATATATTCTCTTATTATCTCTCCTAATTCTAATAGGATTTTAATGTTATACAAATATAAATTTGATCCAATTAGTTTTAAAGACCCAAATTAATAAAATCCCTTACTTATTATAGTCCACATAAATTAAATACAATTTGACCCAAACACAAGAAAAACCCAATTAAAATATTTAAACCAAAAACTTTAAAATATTATTTATTTATTAAAATATCCGGGTATTACACCCCCTCCTCTAGCTATGACAGAGAGAGAGAGAGAGAGAGAGAAACGTATATATATATATATATATATATATATATAATTGTTTAAGGTTGTCTCACTCCTTTCCGCTACCAACATTGGACCATATCCGTTTTTTTCCTACATATATTAGTAGACTACATGAGTTAAAAGGTGATGGTGGAGTTTGGTCAGGTGATTCAATTCAATTCATCTTCTCAACTTTAATTGTATTATAAGGCAAAGAGCGGAATTAAATTTCTCATCAGAATTAATTTCGCTATTATTTTTTTAATTTTACAGTATTTATAGTTATGTAGAGTAATTTGGTTCATAATTTTTTCCCTGTTTTTTGGGTGGAGGATTTTACTTTTGATGCTCGGGTGGGATAAAATTTCAGTCATTTTTGAGCTGTTGCTTCAACAACAAAAAAACAAACAAATTTCTCACTCCTAGAATTTAAATCTCATTTGCAACAACTAATTTAAGAATACTTTGCTTTGATATTCCCCGTGTTTACTTCAAAAGTACTGATTGATGACATAATAATAATAATAATAAAATTGTAATAACCAACCGCGCATCAAAGAAATAAATTAAATTAAAAAATCAGAACATAAATATGAATATATAATTGGGTAGCCGTACGTGTTAATATGATCATAAACAGATATGATCACGTGTTCATGTAAAGCTAAATATTACTAGTAATTGGGTAGCCGTGTTTTTGGAAGTCTTCTCCTCTTTCGGTCTCTTAAGTCAAAACTTTCGGTTTATAACTAATTAATGCTTCTTGAATTCCTTTAATTAATTACTAATCCATATATTGCTGGGTATGCTTCAAGTTCAAAAGCGTGCTCCCCTCTCCCACTAGCCATAATTTTATTTTATTTTTTCATCAAAAATATATTAAATGTTATAAATAGACGACATGCTGAGAGTATGGATCCGATTATCATGAAATTAATTTTATGATAAATTGGTCAATTGATCAATACAGTGCTGACATGCAGGAACAGAGATTACCTTTCAGTCTACATGTCGACAATGTATTGATTAATTGACCAAAATTAATTTCATGTTAACCTGTACCTGAGAGTATATATACCATGCATATGGTACTCTAACATTGCATGTTAAAAGCATTATAAAATGCCAAAATGAGCCTAGCCTAGGTACCTGCAGGAAAAATAAAAAACTAGCTCATGCAGCACGACAGGCATAAGTACGATTGCTAGCCAACTCTCTATCTCCAACAAATACAGCATCCATTGGTTATAGACATGAAACATAAATTGCTCAACATTTACATTATTAATGTCATATCTTCATTGTTACATTAAAAATTCAATGATTTTTTTTTGTAATATATATATATATAAACTTCATAAAGTTTACAAAAGCTTAATTAAAAGGGAGAAATTTGATTATTAATTAGATCTTAAAATCACTTATATAATTTATAAAACTGCCCTCCCCTAAGTTACGTTTTATTATTTAATTGGTATGTCGTCCTTAGTGGGGCAAAGATTAAGTTTCATTGATAGTCAAGATCAATCATCACCGATTACCAACCCATGGTCCCCCTTCTCCGAATTAATTTCCACAAAAGCTCTCTCCTAAAGTAGCAGAGGTGATATAATATCCAATTAATTCTACTTTTATTTAATAATAATAATAGTTAAGAGGTTTCACCTACCTCTTTAACCTTTTGTATTCACAAGGATCCTAATATTCAGCACATATCATAGAAATTTGATGATTTTACTTTCCTTAATATACCTTGCAATCTTACATAGATAATTAATTACAATTGCTAATATTTTAACAATGTGTTTGATATAGTGAGTCAATCTTATAATTAATATACGAGATAATCTTAATTCAAAAAAAAAAACTTTTGTACGTAATACATAGTTGGACTCCTACCGTAATTCTTTATTATCTTAAATTAGATTGGAGGGGTATATATATTTAATTTGAAAGATTTAAAACTTCATTACATATATATCTAGGTTACTAAACCGTATGTTTAGGGTAAATAAAATAAATACTAAGAAACGTGTTTGCATTAGAGACAAAAGTTAATGACAAAATGAAATTAGAAGTATTAGTGAATGGAAGTACCTTAGAAATCGATGAGAAGTATTAGTGAATGACAAACCGTTAACACTCTGTTTCTGAGTTTTTAAATGGATAAAAAAAGAAGAAGAGATAGACGAAAAATTTAAGTTTTCTTTTCAATTTCTATGTTTTTGAGTTTTTTAATAAACGGAAAAAAAAGAATAGATAGAAAACCTGGTCACTTTTCCTGCCAAAGTTTTCCGTCCAAAATTGGCCTGATTTGGACGAAAAAAAATAGAATAAGTAATATTTTTATAATTCCCATATTATCCTCAACTTTTAATATAATACATTTTAAATTACAACTCATGTCCTTAATTTTTTTATCTATTAAACCTAATGTAAAATACTGACAAGAAAGGGAAACTATTTTTTTCCTTCAGTCACGGATATTATATGGTCCGATATTTATTTATGGCCTCCAATTCCATCATTCTCCATTGATGCAAAAATAGACAAGCAAAATAAGTCCAATATTTGTTTTTGAATTAAAGGTATTTTTTATTTTATTTTAAATATATCTAGAAAAGAAAGATATTACATTTTTTACATATACACATTAAACTTTTCTAAGCTTGTATGAATAGAATAAAGTATGATAAAAAAATTAAAAGAATTGGAGAAGTATATATCGCAAATTCAACTAAAATTTTTATTAAAAAATTAAGTAAAAAGGAGAGGTAATGTATTTGGATATTTGTATTTGAATATGAAATTTGTTCTTTGATTAAATTTATCTTGCATATTTTTATTTATGGTTTAATGGTTATAATTAATAGAAGGGTAAATTTGTAAAAATGATATTTATCTTTTCTTTTTATTGGAACTCAAAAACGCAAGTTAATCTTTAAGTTTCTATTCTTTTCTTTTCTGTTTTAATTTAAGTTTTCTATTATTTCCTTTTCTGTCCAAAACTCAGAAACAGAGTGTAAGGGTACAAATTAGTCTAAGATCATGAGAAGCATTACTTAAATATATATATATATATATATATATATATATGATCCATAGCATCTAGTTGCTATGCATGAAAAACTGGCATATAACATCTTAATCTTTCAAAGCAATTATCAAGGGCTGTGATTAAAAAAGGGATCACGTCGTCCGCTAGTTATACTAGCGGACTGGGTTAAAAAAATTCCTTGGCAATTATGCCCCCAATCAAGTATGATGCAGTGACCTGATGCAAAACTCAAATTGGGGTTGTGAATCGAATTGGGGATTCACTGTGAAATCGAATTGGAAATTCGCGAATTGGGGCTTCACTGTGAATTGGAAATTCGCGAATTGGTTTCTATTCCTTCCGAGGCTTTTCAATCTTTTTGGACAAGAGCCCGTAGGAGGAGTTGGGGTCTAAAGTTGAAGAGTTCATCTTCTATTGGGGATTTGCTACAGGTTAATTAAAGAGAAAGGAGAAATGGGAAAATGATTTTACTCTCGGGATTTTAATGGTTCTCAGAATCACGAGAATTTGGAGGAAGATATAAATATGAATGATGGCTCCGTTGGAAGAAGTGATGAAAGCTTGGACACCTCTGGAGATTATAGTGATTGAAGTATAAATGTTGTAAACCAAAAAGAAAGGTAAAATTTGAAGGATACATAGGCGCCTAGAAGCAGCTTATAGCTGGTCAATTTATTTCTTGTTTCTTTTAGATGGCCAATTTATTTCTTTTTTCTTTTAGAATTCTAAATGTTCAGAAGAGCTGATTTCTGTGTAAAATCATAGGGTAACATATTTTTGAATTTTATTTTCATTCATAGTAGTGTGTATCTTAGGACTTCAATGCACTATATGTTTATGTATGAGCATTTAATTTTGATTTAAAACCGTTGTAATTCTGATTCTGTTTTGTGAGGTTGATCAAAAGGGTGATGCAACAACATTTCCTATTTTAAATATATAACAAAAATTTTGGAGGAGGATTTAGGAGTAGAACACGCCACATATCAAACAAGTCATTTGTTAAATACTTGATGAACTTCTTTTACTGGGGAAAAAATGGTTCGGGAAGAAGAAGTATAAACTGGATGGCGTGGGATAAGCTTTGTGTTAATAAGCATGGGGGTGGTATGGGATTTCGAAGATTGCATGAGTTCAATATTGCGATGCTAGGTAAACAAGGGTGGCGTTTACTTACAAAACCCAATTCATTGATGAGTAAGGTGTTCAAAGCACGTTATTTCCCTAGGGGTACTTTTTTGGATGCCCAAATTGGTCCGAATCCTAGCTATGCATGGAGGAGTGTTTTGGCAGCTCAGGAGCTTATTCGTACAGGAGCTCGATGGAGGATTGGTACAGGCAGTCAGGTGAAGGTATGGTCAGATCCTTGGCTTCCAGATGATAATCACCCTTATATTGAAACTGTTATACCTCAGGGGATGGAAGAGATAACTGTCCAGTCTTTATGTTGTGTGGAGAATAGGTGCTGGGATTTGGATATTTTGAATGATCTCTTCTCATTACGGGATAAGAGGCTCATTCTTGAGATTCCTTTGAGTCGTAGGGTGAAGTCAGATTGTTGGAGTTGGTCCAGAGAAAGACGAGGCATCTATACAGTGAAAAGTGGCTATCATACTCTAATGCGTCATAACAGGGATGTGTCACAACATGATAATTCTAACATGTGGCGCAAGTTGTGGGCTCTAAAGGTGCCAGCAAAAGTGAAACATTTTCTTTGGCGGGCGTGCACAAATAGTTTACCCACTGTGAGAGATCTGAGAAAGAAACGTGTTGAGGTTAATGATATGTGCCCAAGGTGTAATAACAATTCTGAAGATGCGTTACATGTCCTGGTGAGGTGTCCTTACGCGAGAGATGTTTGGAGGTTATCGCGGATTGGGGATAATAGTGGGTCTGAGGAGAGTTTTAGGGATTGGTGGACACGGGTGTTATCTAGTAGAAATAGAGAAGAGGCTAGTATGGCGGCGATGGTTGCATTGGGCCTCTGGAACAGTAGGAATGATTTGGTTTGGCTTCATCGCAGGAGTCATAAAGGGCAAGTAATTTACATAGCAGATTCATTATATGAGCAGTGGAGGAAGGCTCAGGTTATTATCAATAATAGTGAAGCACGTGCGGTGGATGCTAACACGACTTGGAAAAAGCCAACTAACGGTACGTATAAATGTAATGTTGATGCAACTCTTTTTGTTCATGCTAGGCGTATTGGTTATGGCAGTGTGGTAAGGAATGCGGAAGGGTCCATGTTGGCAGCCAAGAATGGAATAGTGGATGGTCCGTTGGATGCTACGGTTGCGGAAGCAATTGCTGTTCGTGAGGCGTTAAGCTGGTTGAAGACAATGAGACTCGATAATGTGGTTTTGAAATCTGATGCACAGGTGGTAATCCAAGCGATTACAGGTACTCAAGAGGACTTTTCTTACTTTGACTCAATAGTGGAAGATTGTAAATCCCTGGCCAGGGATATTGGTAATTGTCATTTTGTGTTTGTGAGAAGATCAGCGAACCAGGTAGCGCATGCTCTTGCACGAGCAGCTGGTTCTAAGTCTGTTCAGGAGGGGTGGGGTCAATCTCCTCCCTCTTTTCTTGTTGAAGTGTTGGCCTCTGATTTATGTTAATGAAATTTTACTTTTCAAAAAAAAAATACTTGATAAGCATAAAAATCTAGTAATAAAAAAAGAGGTTTATTCATTAACATTATTTCTCAACTAAACTGATTTTGTTACATAATTCAACTAAATTACAAGTATACTGATCTATCACACATTAAACAAATGCAGATTGTAGCCACCTTTAAAGAAGAAAAAAGAAAAGATAAGAAACAAAAAATGTATACAATAACCACATGGATCAGCTGAAACACTCAACTCATGGAGCAAGTAGCCTCTTAATCCCAGACTTATGTTCTGCTGTTAATCTCGTTGGGAACTTGATGTTGAACTTAATCCGCAAATTTCCCTTCTTTGAAGGGTCTTTTGGTATAGGCGTCCCTTCCCTCGGAACAATCTCTTCATAAGATGGATGATTTAACCGTGTGGCCTGTTAATGCTTCAGCAAGTGATATTTTCAGTGTGACAATTAGATCATTACCATCCCTTGTAAACACACTATGCGGTTTCTCATCAATTATAAAGATTATATCCTCTGGAATAACGTTTGGTTGCTCGTTGCCTTTTTCCGGGAATGTGGTTTTTGTACCCTATTTCCAGCCGGCCTTGATGTTAATTGTTAGGATCTCCTCTACTGGCATGGTCTTCCAGTACAACATGAAGAATTGTTACATCAGAAAATGGTTGATTTTCTAGTGTGCATGATAGGCTTAAATTTCTTTATGCACCGGTTCAAATGTATTATAGTCTCCCAAAATCAAATGGATGTAAACTAAAGTTTTCACACGATTTTTGATATGCAGAATCTAATGAAAAAGAATGAACCTAGCTGGCAGTACAAGTAGATACAATTAGAGTATGAGATGTTCATTCTCATTCCCCCGTTTGGTTGTTCAAACTTATACCAACCATATAGTTCTTTGTTCTCATGTTAAAAACAACCATATAATTCAAAGTTCTACAATTTGCCTGCACTTCTTCCCGCGGGCCTTGCTTTCATCAATAAAGCTTATTTTCTTTTAGTGTCAAAAAGATGATACCACTTGGACATCAGAGACATGCAAACAATTTTGATGATCATATAAGCTTTATTAGTTATTTTTAAGTAATCCTTCCATCTTCAAGAAAACAATTTACATGACCATACAATCTGATAATCTTTTATTTGAACTATTGAATATCTATGTGCAATTTCAATTAGGATGGAAATACCAACATACAAACAGAACTTTTTATCAAAGAAATAGAGTCGATACAAAAATTGAACAAGAATGACAGACTTACCCACTTGCATCAGCCATTTCCCTCGAGATCTTCATCTTTTTTGTAGTTCCCATGTAAAGTTCCTTCAGGCTACAAGGCAACGTATTGTCAATTGGAGTAGCGTTCCGAGGTGCTGAGCTCAATGGTCTCTCCCCAAATGAACTAAACATATCACCCCCAAATAATCCACTTGAAACCATTAGAGTACGGCCACCGCCGTCGCCACCACCACCACCCCCTCCCATACCTCCGAATGGATTTGTGATTACAAACTGAAATTATGCAATAAACTGATACAAAACAAATTCGGCAACACAATTTCTATATAGGAAAAGGCAGATATAAGGATATAATATATTTTTCTCAATTTGTTGAGGCTTCTTATTAACCCAATTCGCGAATTCGATTTCCAGTGAAGCCCCAATTCGATTTTAGCATCACCTCGAGGATTCATAGTTGAGCCACTATCAAAAATCAGTGAAGCCCCAATTCGCGAATTTCCAATTCGATTTCACAGTGAAGCCCCAATTCGATTCACAGCCCCAATTGTTTTGCATCAGGTCATTGCATCATGCTTAATTGGGAGCATAATTGTCAATAAATTTTTTTAACCCAGTCCGCTAGAATAACTAGCGGACGACGTGATCCCTTTTTTAATCACAGCTCTTGATAATTGTTTTGGAAGGTTAAGATGCTGTATGCCAGTTTTTCATCCATAACAACTAGATACTATGGATCATATATATATATATAGCTGCTTCCTTGAATATAGTTAGAGGCTAATCCGCTAATGTAACTCCTTGGATTTATAATGTACCACTACAAAATTGCAAGTAACATTTTTCTATTTTTACCAATTAATGAATTTGTCTTCAAGAATTAATAGATTCATCCAAATGAAAGTGAAGAATTAACCTAACACCATACCAATTTGCCCGAGGTATCTCAAGAAAGGCATAGCAAATTGATTGAGGTAATATTAGAAATTAAATAATTAATATTTAATTGAAATTTTCAAATGATAAATATTAAGAGACAAAAATACTTTAGTAAAGCGCTATTTAAAATGAGAGCGACGGAGTAGTTGCTTAACGTTTGGGTAACGTGAAATGCGAACTTAAATTAGTTGAGCCGAAAGGTCAACACTGCATACCCAAACGGCCAAACCTCTATTGGTGGCGGTGTTATCAGAGGCGTTACACTGACGTGTAGTGGCGGCGTAGTTGTATTATCAGTATTCTGGCAATGTATCCGCCGAGAAGAGTCCAACCCAATATCTTGGACACTATTTCATAGGGAGGGGCCACGCGGGAATTTTATCAGTAAGGACATCCTTAAAATTAAATAATTTTTTTTTCCTACACGAAAAAGTCTCATTTATAATATATATAAATATTAATAAAATATTTTTATTTTATATTTATCATTAAATATGATGAATTGTTAGTTTAATAGTGATCATATATAATAAAGTTATGAAGTCAAGTTTAAGAATATTATTTTATTTTATATTATTATCAATAAAAAATGATAAATGAGACTTTTTACTCCGAAAAAATCACCAAATATAAATTTAAAATATATGTATAAATTACTACAAAATTATTTTTAAAAACTTCATTTTATAATATAACCAAAAAAAAATGGCCACTCCACTTGCCACAATACTAATAAGTAATTACAAAAATCTAAGGGGGGCACTTGATTAGTGAATGGGGATCCACCCACGCATGTCTAATCATCACGGTATTTTGAATTATTCTGGCTTTAATTTGGTTCTTTCGCTTAAAAATATTTTTCTATCTGTAATAAAATTAAAGATAAGGTGAAAAAAAGATTAAATTTTTTTTACCATGTTGTAAGTAATTTGTTTGGTTGATTGAATTTTATCATGCCACTAGTTATCCTTACCACTTACCGGTGTATTTTTGTATCTTCTTTTTACAGCAATGTTGGAGTCGTAAAAAAATTCTGATCCAGAAGAACAACAAAAGACAAAAATTATAACTTAATTATCCTTTTTAATTTTTTCCAAAATTAGAGATATGTATTTGTTTTTAAATTATGAAAATACGTATAAGATCCTCGTATGCAAAAACGTTTGCCTTCAAGGTCCAACAAATATTCTTAGTAAACATCCACATCCACATCCAACAAGCTTTATCGCATGCAAATGTTAGCAAATACTACTGTATTATATAATGTTCAGTAGTTTTACTATTCCTTAGAGAAAAGAATTTTCGTCACTGGTTTCAGGATTGTCCTCGCATGAAGAAATATGGGAAATAAAACGAATAATAATATTAATTATTCTGAAACTAAAAGGAGCAAATGACAGTATCTTGAGAAGATACCTCAAACAGTGTAAATAGGTAAACATTAGCATGGTGCAGATTTCAAAAATGAAAACTCTATGTTACAAGATTTCAGAAACACAAAGAAATATGAAAAACTCCATCTGGCTATAATCACGATCCAAACTCAGATTCAGCAGCCTATGCCTGCAGTTGTAAATAAAACAACTTTAGCATCAACTGGAGCGCGTGCAAGTGTAGCATTTTATTTTGGACTGCATTATCTGGAAAAACTTACCTTGTTTGCAATGTTGTTTGAGAGCCAGTCCAGCCCCTCATACAACCCTTCACCAGAAGTGGCACATGTGCTCTGGATATACCTGCAACACCATATATACAAATCTGTTTTAGAGAGCGGATGAGAGGGAGAGAGGGAGAGGGGAGAGAGACAACGATCCTGTAATTTATTTACCAGTGGCGCTGACGGAGAGAGTGAAGGCCAAGTTTATCAGTAATCTCAGCAGCATTCATTGCATTGGGAAGATCTTGCTTGTTTGCAAATACAAGTAGCACAGCATCCCTTAACTCATCCTGCACAAGTGCAACAAAATCTTTTATAACCAAACCATACCATTGGAAGGATGTGAAACAAGAAAATTTTAAATGATGTAATAACATTTTTCAAGGGGTACAACAGCTCATTGCAAATAAAAGTGAGATGCCTATTACCTCATTCAGCATTCTGTGAAGTTCATCCCTGGCTTCAACCACACGATCTCGATCATTGCTATCAACCACAAAGATGAGACCCTGAGTGTTTTGGAAGTAATGTCTCCACAAAGGACGGATCTGCAAGAACATTTTAGGAGATCATCCACTTGATTTGTCATCTCGAGTGTAATGTAGATGATGCAATGATGTAATGTCAGGTTAATGCTGTTTTTTCGTTAACTCCAGATCTAGTAGATACTCAACAATAACATGCTGAGTCAGTGGCTTCACCTAAATACTAATCACCAAATATGGAGAATCGAGATAAGAAAGCGAGAAACATATTTCTTCCAAACTTTGCATGTACCAGGAACAACAAACAAAAAGCAAGGGTTTTGTACAGACTTTCATAGTATTCTAAGAATAACTACAAATGGAGCAATAGCTCTATTTCTATATATGTACACTATAAGTCTATAATAGTACTCCTAGCATTTTTAAAGCACATAGCACATAGGGAACCAAACGTTGTAAATCAAGACATTCTCAACATTTGTGCAACCATGTTATGTTACTAACCAGATTGTTACTTAAGCAATCTCCTTCGACTTCCCAGTCTTAGTTAACTTGGGTCTTTTTTTGCTTATTAGCTGTTATATTGACAAGATCGGTGATCTAAAGTTAAAAATGAATCTTCAAAAAACATGAACCATGAATAGACTCACAAGTCCTCTAGATTTCTACATATTCAACCTATTTGTAGTTTAAGGATCGTAATATGCTTCAACAGATAGTGCAAATGATAAATCCTTCACCACGGGTAATCAATCCATAAATCTCTGCGAATACACCTTCAACAACAGACTACTTAAACCACCCAAAAGGATCATGAAACTATTGTAGCTTGGCCCAGTGGATAAAAAACCAAAAGGTGCGCACTCATACAAAAAACTACGCTAACTGTTTCACGAGTTAATCACTTGTATCCAAGATACTCCTCAAGGCAATAGAATAGCAAACAAAATAAATATTTAGGAAACTAAAATACTACATATCGTGTAAAGTATGGACAAATCAGTTATGCATGCCTCATAGACTTAGGATCACTGATCAATCTAAGCAAGTGGATATTCGATGCGAGTCTATGTTCATTAATAAAGGCAAAGGAACGGGAACATTTCCTAGCATAACCTATAAATAGAAATTTCACCCACATATTCAAATTTGTTTGCCTAAGCAATTAAACAACATACCTTGTCCTGGCCACCAACATCCCAAACAGTGAAGCTAATGTTCTTATATTCCACGGTCTCCACATTAAATCCTGAAAGACAAATATATCAGCTACCAGGCAACAAGTCCTCAGTTGCTTTTGAGTTCTGACATAGAAATGTTTCAGCAAGTGAAAAGACATGCAAACAACAGAAACATCACTTGTATGTTCTTTCCAGATGGTTTGTAGGCTGTAGCTAGAATTCTACCATTACAATATAAAACAACAAAAAACGTATTTTGTAAACAAAAATATGGGTGCGAGTAGCTTCAAAGATAAAAGCCCTCCAGGAAAACTGCTAAAGTGCGTTGATCTTACCTATGGTAGGAATTGTTGTAACTATCTCTCCCAGCTTGAGCTTGTAAAGAATGGTTGTTTTACCAGCTGCATCGAGACCCACCATCAGTATGCGCATCTCTTTCTTGGCAAACAGCCGACTGAAGAGCTTGGTGAAAGACAGCCCCATCTTAGCTACTCCTAATTCCAACAGATGCAAGGTCATAAAACTAATAAGTCTAAGTATTACTAGATTCATAACTGAAAGACAGATAGCTGGCAAGCTCACAATAATGGTGTTATTAACATATATTATGAAAGATGAAATTTTTATTTTTATTACAGAAGCACACAAATATTGAGCCCCTGCATTGAATTTGAAAAGGCACTAAAATCTTGAACAACTTCACTAGATTAATCCATAAAACAACACTCCGCATGAAGATCTTATTTCTCTATATACAATAAATTCACTTCATGAAAGCATGGCAGTATACTATAAGCTGATACAGGTAAATAAGAAAAAATAAAGAAGAAAGGGCAGAAGCTAGATAAAAAAACATTGTGAAGTGACAGTAAGAAAGTTTAACTCTTTAAATTAAATATTACTCCCGTCAATGATTACAAATGGTTTTTCAAAGAAATAGTAATAAAACATAGAGTTTAGCCAGTCAAATTTTGAATTATTCGACCAAAATTAAAGCGGATCACATGATCTTTGTATACAGTTTTATAATTACAAATCCGTAGAATCCAAGCATGATCCGGAATCCATACATAAAATTGGCATTAAACATAGATTTTAATCAGATCTAAAAACTCTAAGGTTATCTAAACAGCAAAAATAGCCATGTAAAATTATTCGATATCAGAATTAAGCATAACCTAGATCGAAATCCAAATTCACGTAACAGAAAAAAAGAAAAAGAAAGGGATCTGAAGCAAAGTGATTTTCCAGACTAACAGATCCAAAATGTATATGAAAAGGGAAGATAGAACGCATAGATCAAACCTCAATCACTCAAATGATTCAGATATTTCACAGGGAAATGAGATCAATCTACATTTAGGTTAAAACAAGAGAGAATTGTTTATTTAAAATTAAGTACAAATACCTACAGAAGGAAACGAATGAATTGGAAATACGACGAGAAAGAAACAGAGAGATCTTCCTTTGTTTTCTCTCTCTATCTTCCTCCACGACAAACAATATAGCGGAGAATCGGCATGGGGGACGGCTGCTTATAAAATTAAAATCGAATATCGCGGGTTTTCACTCACAATTAAAACCGTAAATCCAACCAAACGGTTTGGGGATGATTCGGATCAGGACATGATTAATAATACTATGATTCACAAATTTAACAGTTTCCTATTTTCCTACGAACTTGTAAAATGTGTCTGTAAATCGAGAAAAAGCGGGGATAGCTCAGTTGGGAGAGCGTCAGACTGAAGATCTGAAGGTCACGTGTTCGATCCACGTTCACCGCAATTAATTTTTTTTTTTATCGTTTCTTTTTCCGATTAACAGCTAAAAGGGGATATCTAATCAAGAAAATGCTTATCGTTTCTTTTTCCGATTAACAGCTAAAAGGGGATATCTAATCAAGAATATGCTTTTATATGTTCCTGTTGCTTTTATGTTTACCAAGTTTCAAATATCAGAAAATTTCTATAAATTAACCACCTAAATTTAATATAAGAAAGTGCATATACTTGGTGTTTGGGAAGTCCTAGCTATATATCAAATGGATTGCACCTACAAATGTCAAAGTTTTCCTTGTAATTTGGTATGTTCAAGTACTATATTAAGTATAATATAAAACCCTAGTTGTTCTTCATGGCCGGCTTAGTTTCCATAGTATGAAAATTTCTTTCAACTAGCAAGGATGGTTTTTGTTCTTCATTCTATTTGATTCTAAGTTTCGTACCCTAATTTTCATAAGGGGGGAGACCCAAAAAAAAAACTTATTTTTGAAATAATTTGGATTCACATGTATAAGCTTTTAATAAGTGGGGTTATAAATTCATGAGTACAGCTAGAGATACAATTTATTCTACAACTATTTTACAACTTACAACTTACTGATGTGGCATACTCCACCTCAGTATATTGATGAACAAATTGTTTCAATGTAGTATTCGGCCCCACGTAAAAGCTGAGGTGAAGTATGCCACATCAGCAAATTGTAAAATAGTTGTAAAATAAGTTGTGTCTCTAGCATTATTCTAAATTCATTTACTTAAGCGCATTTTCAGTTACAAATCTAGTATTAATATGCATGGTCTAAACAGACTAAATTGCAAATTTAGCCATCCTATGTGTCATATTATTGTTAAATTATTCCCTAATTTTTTAGCACAACTGTTCCTCATAGATGCGTTAGTCATGCAAATGTATTCTTCCAATTTTTTTCACCTATTAAAAATTAATTTTCTCTCTCCTCATTTTTATTTTTTATTTTTTATTTTTTATTAGATTTAAAAAAAAATTGTTTGTCTTTAAAAATACACCAAAATTTTTTTTGTTTGTCTTTAAAAATACGGAGTTCAACTTTTAATAATAGTCGTATGATAAAAATTCAACTTTATTTATTTTTTTGTTCAAAATATAGGATCAAGTTTGATTCGTTTAAATCAATTTAAGATATATTCAATTTTAAAATAAATCATACAGTTATTAGTACCATTTAGATAAAATAAAAAAATAATAAAGTTTATAATTTTGATAATTATATTGTCTAATATTAATTAATTTATACTAATTTTGAATTTAGAAATATTTCATATTGAATTCAAAATGTCAATATATAAATAAATAAATAAATAAAAAGAAGAAGAAAAAGAGTATACTTTTTACACAAATTTTTATTAAAAAAAATGAGGAGAGAGGAGGGAGAAGAGAGAAAATCAATTTTTAATGGGTTAAAAAAAATTAGATGAACACATTTGCATGACTCACGCATCTATGAAGAACAATTGTCTTAAAAAAAAGTTTAAAAAACAATTTAACAAAAACATGACAAATTAAATTATTGCTTCCAAGCTTCTCTCCACAATGTACTGCCCGGTTAACTTTGATTTCTCTTGGAATAGCTCATGTGAAGTGTGTTTGGGAAGATTTGTTCAATCCGAAGAGCTCATGTGAAGTGTGTTTACGAAATTGTAAAGTGTGTCTGTAAATTTTAATTTTTTAAAGGGTGAAAGAGATAAAGAGAATTAATTTTTTATAATTTAATAATGAAGTATCAAATTTATCAGTCATAAAGATACATGTAATGTTATGCGAAAATGAATGAGAATCCCAAGAGCTTGAGATCTTGTTATAAATATATATTTTTTTCGACCACTTTATTACAAACAGAGAAAGAATGATTCTGACCAATTTGACGTAAAAAAAATTTTCTATCCGCAGTTTAATTATGTGGATGATGATTATTTAAAAAAAAATATTTTTGTACATTTATATAGTACACCTCCAATAATAAAAAAGATAGCAAAAAGAAATAAAAATAAAATAAAATAAATAAAAAAAGAAAGACTAGAATCTCTGTTTCTCTCTCTGTTGTATTCTCCGATTAAATTTTTTAAAACCATTGGACAATGGACACTCGACAAACTGTCCTTCACAAGAAACACAACTTTCAAATGGTCAAACGCCTTTTATGAGTTATGACAGAACCTTCCCAGTTCCCACCCAACTTTCTCTAATGCTTACTTTATGTGGAATTACAAAGCCAAGGAGAAATGAAATAAATGTTGAAAGTTGAATTAATCAATTTAATAAAAAATTATAAAATAAGGTAGACCTTAATTTTTGAACTTAATTTTAATTTAACCTCTAAATAGCACTTCTAGCTACACGTATGAGTTCTCAATAAAAGCTGTAAGGTACAAAAAGAACATGACATCAAAGAACCATTGATATCATGTAGATCAAAGCCCAATATTGCTCTAGTTTGTTCATCTACATTATGTTATTTTAATTCAACAAATTATAAAGCAACTATACACCAAAATTTCTTATAAACGTACGTAAGATCATATATATATATATATATATATATATTGTTAACGCCTGATTTTGTACGCCCGACGAAATCACCCAAAAGACGGGCCAAAACAGCGCCAACGGTTTGATTGTATCGTTGTGAAATCAAACCCACAGAAATACACAACATAAATAAAAGAATAGAAAGCATGAACACAAGAATTACGTGGAAACCCAATTGGGAAAAAACCACGGAGAGAGAGAGTAATCCACTATAATAATATTGGGAGTACATATGGTGTATTTGTGTTGTATCTCTGGTGCTATGCTATGATCCCTTTGTGTTGTATGATGACCTTGTAATTCCTCTCGTAATGTGTGATCTGATAATGAATCCCTTCATGCCTTGCTTGTAGCCTTATTTATAAAAGTCTTGTCTGTCCAAACCCTACTAGGAATAGGAGTCCTAGTCAAAATCCACTTATAACTGCAATTGCTTCCTTCCCAAGTTAGATATCCTCATCCCACCAAATAAGGAAACCCCAATCCTTCTCTAATAAGGACTCTTACAATAAAATACATAATAAACATATATGGGCCAACATTAAATACGGCCCATTACATAGATAGGGCTACCCCATGGCCAAGCCCAAATATTCACGCCCTAACATTGCCCCCCAGTCTCTTATTTATAAGGAACTTATAATAAGAGAGTATACAAATAGATTGGGCTGCACCATGGCTAGACCCAAATAATCACAACCAAACATTGCCCCCCAGTCTTTCATAAAACGGAACATTTGATGGAAGAGTATATAAAATACATAGCCCAGCAACACAAAACGTCCAGCCCACCGGCTAAAAATATGGCGATCTTCGAACTAACCCAACAGGACCAAGAACTGAGACTCTCTGACCGAGCCCAGCAAATCCAAGAACTGAGACTCTCTGACTGAGCCCAGCCTTCGTCTTCAAGTCGATGCTTATGTTATATATGCATGAATGAAGATATGAATGCATGAATGAATGAATCAATGAATGCATGAATGAATGAATGCATGAATGAATGCATTCATGAATAGAAGTGCACCCTTAAATAAATATTCACTTCGCTACGAGGAGACGAAGGAATCCAACCTTAAACCTCTGAAGTCTTTCTCTCCGAGAGCCGAAGGAACATCATGAAAAATATTCACATCGCTCCGAAGAGGCGAAGGAATCCCACCTTAGTCACTCCGATGTACCCTCTCTCCGAGAGCCGAAGATACACCGGGAAAACTTGCTTCTAAGAGAAGCCCACCATAGTCACTCCGATGTGCCTTCTCTCCGAGAGCCGAAGGCACACCAGGAAAAATATTGCTTACACATGAAGCCCTCCATAGCCCCACTGATGACCTTCTCTCCGAGAGCCGAAGGCACATCAGGAATGTTCCAAGACGCTCCGAAGAGGCGCTGGAACCCAACCTTTAAACACTCCGATGTACCTTCTCTCCGAGAGCCGAGGGTACACCGGGAAAAGTTGCTTCTATCACGAAGCCCTCCATAGCCCCACCAATGACCTTCTCTCCGAGAGCCGAAGGCACATCAGGAATAAACCTTCACTTCGCTACAAAGAGACGAAGGAATTCCGCCGCGGATCCTCCAATGACCTTCTCTCCGAGAGCCGAAGGTATACTGGGAAAAATAAAAACTCCGCTCAAAAGAGACGAAGGGTCTTCCACCATAGCACCAATGACCGATCCGCTGATCGGTTAAACAGGTTTTGGTCCGCTGAACAGACAATCATAAAAGAACTCCATGCTGCTAGTCTTCTAGAGACCTCTGACCGGCCCTGATCTTTCTTCATAAGTTGATTCGTATATTCCACCACCAACCGATCTTGGAAATATTGCCGAAGCCTCTGACTGGCCACTACCAAAGCGTACATAAATATTTTCCAAGTTCGGGCTCCTTGTTTCCACATCCTTTAGGGACTAGGTGCTGCTTACCCCCAACCTCCTGCACCAGAACTGCTTCTGTCACGAGAGCTGCTCCGAAGCCTGTTCTCGGTTCGCCTCGTATCCGCTGCATGACGCACTATATACTCCATTCTCAAAGTCATCGAATTGTCTGCCTATCAACAACAGTCCCGCTGAATTGTTCAATCAAACCCACCATACTGATTCTGAAAATATTTCTCCTTAGACTGTGAGTCTTCTTCTCCACTGCTTTCTTCGTCAAGTCCATCGAATATCCCCCATAGTAAATTCCTAAATCTGAAGCCTCCTCTCTCTGTTGCAGTTGATGCGGAGGAAGTTGCATATGCAAGATCGCTTCAGACATAGTGACTAAAGACTTGCGAAGAACTGTCGAGGGTCATAGGAGTAGTCATCGAAAGAAAGAGCCGCTCCTTTTAACGACTTAATATTAGTAACCATAAATTCCATCAGTGTTGCTTCACTTCTAGTCCATGCCCTGTATCCCTCCTTCCACGTGCAGATTCCCCATTTCCCGTAACATCACCATCCCGATGACAGTCTCAAAAATCTGGTGGGGCATATTTATTCTTTCTTCCCGAACAACACCACAAAATAGCTTAACCGAAGAAGCTTGAGGGAAACGCCGAAATTGCCTTGCAAAGCAAAAGTAGTCCGAAGAGGAATCGCCGAAGGGTTTGCCGAAGTGGTCCGCAGTCATGCCGAAATCCTGCCGAAGTAGTTTGAGTATGCCGAAGGATAAGTCATGTCGAAATCCGACCGAAGTGAAAGCATGATGAAGCCGATATGATACATTCTGAAACAAAACTGCTATCGTCCGAAATGGACCCTGTTGCCCGAAGTGCCATGAGCGGACATCTTGAACTGTCAAATCTGCTGTAGTATTTTGATGGCGACCATGCCGAAGTGTCGACCGACTAATCTGAAGCCCCGATCAATTTCCATTCTGTAGCTTGTATTGGTTGGTGTCGAAACCAACGTATTGAATAAATGCCGAAGTCATTAACTTCGGTGAAGCCCATAACAACTTTCTCGAAGTCCCGATTCCGCCGAGGGCTATCCTGACGATTTCCCCTAGGCTTCTGCACTGACAATTGGGCCTCCTGATGAGACCTCTTTTCACGGGGGCTGACTTGTCTTCGATCTCTGCGAACGATCTCTCCAAATCTGCTTCTATCACGAGAGCGGCTCCGAAGCCTACTCTCGGTTCTCCTCGTATCTTCAACATGTCTTGTAACTATAGTAATTGGAAACCACCAAATCTTTGTTCATGATTCTAATTCCAAATTTTGCAATACCCCAGTCGGACCCCGTACCGTTTGAGAAGCCAAGACGATCACCGTTGCACATTATCCCAACTATGAGATATACTGATGCCCAAGAAAATATCAAAAGTTCTAACCACCATGTATCCAGACAATATCAAAAGTCTCCACGTGATCGATTACTGCATAAGCCAAACTTGGTTGAGGTGTAATTCCTGCTTTGTAATAGGCTGAAGTGCCGAAGTGTTCCGAAGTGGTCTCGATCAATCTTCCGATCCTGTTGCATCTGTGCTGGTGCTCCAAAAATTTCCCGGGATATCGTCCCTCTTCGCTGTTTGCCCGATTTGCTGGAGGATCTTTATTGCACAATCATGGGCTGGTAATAATTCCTCTGTTGCCAAACTTTAGTTTTGCAGAGCCAATGTAGTCTGTAATGGGCACCTGTTAACAGCCGAATGACACCATGCTTTCCCGAACGCCAAATTATGCTTCAATTCCCGTAAAACCCCGAACTCATCTCATTTGCCAATATTCCATTCAAATTAAATACAGACAACATCCATTGAAGCCCTTCTAACTGGGATGCTCTTAGTTCTCAACCCTGCAAGTAAATCACCAGTCTTAACACCTTGTCCAGGTTCCATATCAACTACATCTGTATTCTCGTCTTTAATGCCGGACTGCCACTTTTGCTGCAAAGTCTGCTACCTTTTTTTTTCAGTTATTTGAGATGTCTGTGTATCCAACCTCCTTTACTTGGCGCTGCTCCATAAGAATCCTTTTCGAATCTGCTTATTTGACCCACTGGAAGCTTCTTCTTGAGATTGAATAGCTGCGCCCATTCGTGGTCCCTGGATTTGTCTTTGCTGCTCCGGTGCTTGTGGTCTCGATCTCTGTGATCTTCGTTCCACGTTCTGCCCTTGCTGCGAATCCTTTAATGCTTCTTTGAATTTCCCCATTGCAAGGTGAGCCGCCCCCACCTGTAGTATCCTAGTAAGCTGATATAAAATTGGCCACCACCGTACGATGATGTTGGAGAGATTGCAGCTCCAATTGCTATTTGTATTAGGGTCGCTCTCCTCACTGCAGGAGCTATACACATCCATCCTTCACCACCTCTTATGCAGAAACCTAGTCAGATCTGCATGTATACTGTTCTCACCCTGGAACACAAAACAAAAATTACTCATATAAAGTTGAGGCGGTGCAACAAGTAGTAGAAGTATGTGGATGACCGCAAAAGCTTTTCTTTATTCTAGCTTCTTGGGTATATTGCGTAAATAAAGGCAAGGAGCATGGTTATACCGACCATTCCTTTAGTGCACTTTTCTTTTCAAAAAGTGAAGACAGTATTCACACCAATAATTTCTAAAACCACAGACCCCTTCATTCATTATCATATAAAAATAATATACATGCATTATTCCCACAAATAATACATATACAAATTCACAACCAACACACATATATCATTGAAAGGCAAAACCAAATAATTCCTTATAATCATAATATAAGAATTCACCACAAACATAACCATGCTATATTAGGTGATATGCCAATAACTACACAGTAAGCTACCGAATGTTATAATATATTAATATGACGAGGCAGGATATATGGTTTCTCCATATATATGTTGTCAGGATAATTTAGTGGGAACGATCCATGAACCCACTAGTTCCAGGAGGGGTGTAGTTTTGTACAAATTCATATTCAAAATATGCATAATATTACGATGATACTACAAAAATATCATGAACGATCGGATCAATAATATTTCACGCATACGTTGAATATGTATTATTCAATCAATAAAAAAGAGCAACTTAGCTTTATTTATTGGCTCTCCTTCTTGACGAATCGGTGATTTTAATATGACATTAAAATATATCTCCTTCCCACAGACGGCGCCAATGTTAACGCCTGATTTTGTACGCCCGACGAAATCACCCAAAAGACGGGCCAAAACAGCGCCAACGGTTTGATTGTATCGTTGTGAAATCAAACCCACAGAAATACACAACATAAATAAAAGAATAGAAAGCATGAACACAAGAATTACGTGGAAACCCAATTGGGAAAAAACCACGGAGAGAGAGAGTAATCCACTATAATAATATTGGGAGTACATATGGTGTATTTGTGTTGTATCTCTGGTGCTATGCTATGATCCCTTTGTGTTGTATGATGACCTTGTAATTCCTCTCGTAATGTGTGATCTGATAATGAATCCCTTCATGCCTTGCTTGTAGCCTTATTTATAAAAGTCTTGTCTGTCCAAACCCTACTAGGAATAGGAGTCCTAGTCAAAATCCACTTATAACTGCAATTGCTTCCTTCCCAAGTTAGATATCCTCATCCCACCAAATAAGGAAACCCCAATCCTTCTCTAATAAGGACTCTTACAATAAAATACATAATAAACATATATGGGCCAACATTAAATACGGCCCATTACATAGATAGGGCTACCCCATGGCCAAGCCCAAATATTCACGCCCTAACATATATATATATATATATATTGGGGTTACAAAAACATGCAGCAAACACATGCATCTAGAGGGTAAGTTTAAGGTCTAACCCACTTTCTCCATCTTCTTCTTTGTTGAAAATAACATTATTACAAGGAATACCACCACCAGGAGGGATAGGCTGCATAAAATCTTCCCATTGAAACGTCGGAACCCAACCGGATTCCTCATTATCAATGCACTTCCTCTTCTTCTTGTTATTGTTATTATTGGCCGCCAATTCGTTGATCAGCTCATTCCTCCGGCGAACACGTGCTTCCCGGAACCTCCGTATTAACTCGAAGAACTTGTCAATTTTCTGATCTTCCTCCTTCTGATCATCTTCTTCTTCTTCTCCTCCGACGATACCTGCATGATCATCGTCTTCTTCTTTTCCAATAATTGAATTAGCAGCAGTCTTCTCATTTTCCATATCTATTTTTTTTCCAGCGAACTCTAATGAGTCCGTGAAGATGAATTTATAGGAACCTAAAAAGACGATTTGGTGATTCACACGTGACGATGGTCTAGTGATGTCATGGGCTTACGTTCACAAAGTCGTCGTAGCTATAAAAATTAGCTACTGTAATTCAGATGGGTCCGGTCCGAACTAATAGATCTAAGTGATGACGTATATGTCATGATGTCATCTCATCCTAGGTTGTACTTTATCCTATCCCATGCATGAGAATTGAGAAGCAGCCTTGTTTGGCTTAGTAAACGGCGTACAATTTTGATCAAAATTGAAAACATTTAGTTTCACTAATTAAGTCCTTATTTGTGAACTAGTAGTATATACTACTTCTAATTAGAGTGATCCAAGTTTCATGATTTTCATTTAACTTTTTTAATAGTAAAAATATTGAAAATAATGTTACACTTTAATGGGTTAATTGCAAATATAAAATTTTATTTTTAGCCTCAAATTATCAACTTTCTCAATTTTGTTCCTACAAGTTTAATTTTTGTACAAAATCGTTTAACATTATTGAGAAAAGTATTACTTTCCCAGTTAAATAATGAGCCATTTATTAAACTAGTGCTGATGAAAAAGTCACGATTGCAAGCGACATATGTTGAAAAAATCTACTACTAATTACTCCGTAATTACCCCTCTTGTGATCGTGTTTGGTAGTAAACTGGTCACCCAACCTTTCTCATCTTTTGTCAAAGAACAGGTACAATTTTATATCAAACTAACCCAAATTTGATTGAGATATCATATACTCGACCTGTTTCAAATTATAAGATTAATATTAATTTTTGAAAAGCCAATTTCAAACTCCAAATTCAAATAAATTCATTTAATTTATGCCAATACAATTATGAGTATCATAAACTACCTAAAAAGTACTACTAAGATTTTATTGTTTTGAAAAATTTAATGAATCATGTCAATTTTAAATTTAAAAATGTCAATAGAGATCTTATAATTATAATTTGGAGTAGATGGAGTATAATTTATTCTCATATAAGAAAGTAGGGGATATAAGGAAATTTGATTGAGAAAGCATATATAGTACACCAGAAATATTTGGGTTGTGATTGCATTACTTATTGAGTTGCAGCCTTGCAGGAGGCAAAACTTCATAATTTTATGTAATTTGTTAATTAATAGTTTTTGAAACATATCCTTAGTATTTATTAAACATGTAGACTAAATATAACACTACAAGAATCTCATTTCCGACGGAATATTCCATTAAAAATTCCGTCAAATATAAATCGGTCGGAAATCAGTCCCTCGGAATTTCAATAGACAATTGCATATCTTAAATTAGAACGGATTAAAGAAAATATGTATCTCTAATTTTAAAAGACTATACTAACAACTTTATTATTTTTGAGAAAAATAGGATTATTTTTTCTTTCTGGTGGCCATTTAGTGGACGCCATCATCATCAACCGTTCTTTAGAAGATAGATGCTTAATTATACCCTGAATAAGAAGACCCAAAAAAGAAGCTTATTATCTGTTGTGTAAATAAATAACAAAGTGGGGCTGCGAATTTGTTCTCATTCAAATGAAAAACAACATAATTCGAACAAAGCAATTGCACCATTTTATTAATTAATTAATTCAGCAGCCTCACTTTAAGTCTTTAATTGTACGTTGCAGCTAGCAATATATTCTCATTTTCACATGTGATTAATCCTTCTAAATATTCTTTCCATTCTAAAATAATATAGGTTTACTATTGGTTTTTTAAAGTCAATTAGATATATTTTGAAATTTAAATTAGATATGAACTCTTTTAATTTAGACAATATAATTTTAACTATGTAAAAAATATCACTAATTACAAAATTTATTTTTATCAAAAGTAAAAATGAATCACGCCAATTTTTAATTTTAATATCACAGTAACTTTGAAAAATCAAACTTATATTATACTTATTTTAGAATAATTCGAGCAATATTAAAATGTATTCGCTATGTCTACAAAATATACTTCCTCCGTCCCAAAAAGATGGTTTAGGTGATAAAAAAGTTTGCCCTCAAAAGCAAGGTTAAATTAAAGCACATAAATTAATTAAATAAAATTTCGCATTGACTAATTAATTAGCTTATTTTGTATATTCCTAAATAATTGTCGTTTGCATATACTACTATTTAGGAGAATCTTAATTTCTTTCTTATACTAATAACCATATTTATATCCTATTTTCAAGGAGATAGTAATAACGTATATTGTATGTTTCAAAAATAATTATCGTTTGCATGGATAACTACGAGAATGTTGAGTTCTCTTTCCTATAATACCCATATTTATCTCCTCTTCTAAAATATATTTAACTCAGTCTAACAACTATTCTTCTTTTCTGTCATTTTTCCAATTAAGTTTTTCTTCTTTCCCTCTCCTTTTCTTATACTCCCTTCGTCTCAGGATAAAAATCTTTATTCATATTATAAATAATCTCAAGTTAAATATCTATTTATCTTAATATATATTTTATAACAATTTATCTATAGTACCCTTAATATTAATTATCATATTTTAATTACCTACGCATATTTATAGAATATCTCTAATCATATATAAAAAACTATAAATTAAATAAAAATATAAATATAAATAATTTTATCATTTTATTCTCTATTTTAACATGCATATAAAGTCAACCGGGTTTATTATGGAGCATTTAATGGTCTGTTATTTTCTAAAAAAGATGGTTGTGACGAGAAAAGATGGAGAATAGTGGGATACTCTAATAAGGACAACAAACTGTCGCTGTAGGGTTTCTAACGTTGTATACATTTATAATGATATTTTTATTGTGAAAATATTAAAAAAATATTGTGAAAATATTAATTTTCTGTTGTTATTTATTTATAATTTTCCCTCTAAAATTAAGTTATTAATTGTATACTTAATAAGTCATGTGCACATTCTTTTAGATTAAAGGGAAGGAGTATTACATATATAGTTTAACAAAATTTACACACATAACAGATTTAGGGGGTGTTTGTTTAGAGTTGCATGGCTGAATCGGTCAGTCATTCAGTACTTTTGTTTTGAATAAAAATCGTCTAAATGACTGAATCGGTCAGATTTTTTGGCTAAATGACCAAGTAATTTTTTTGGCTGAATGACTGATGAATGAAGTATTTTATATTTATTTATTTTTTACAATATTAGCTATTATGTTAAGTAATATTTAATAAATTTACAATAATTTTGAATTTTTTTCGGAAGGGGAAAATAATAAAAATCTGTTATTCACATATTTCTGATATGTCAATTATCAAATCACTTTTTTCATCCAGTATTCAGAATTCTGTTTCGTTTAGCTTATTCAGATTACTTGAACATTCAAAACTATTTCATTCAATTTTATCAAACATCCCCTTACTTTGATTATTAGACGATTCTATACTTCTATTCCTAATGAAAAATGCCTAACACACCTGATTTTGGTAATGTTCATTGTTTGATTAATGTATTGAATTGTCAAAATGAGTGATAACATTAGGATTAAGTATGGATTTTCAAAGTTTAAAAAGAATATTATGAGTTAGGTAGAAGTATAATTTTCAAATTTAAAAAGAATAAATTGTTGAAGATAGATTATTCAGATTTGGATATGAAGTTTTCATTACGGTTTGTTCTTTTATTATTTTTGTTGAAAAACGATCCTGATTTGAATATTTTACTATTATTTTTGGAATAGACTATATTTCAGAAGTTTATTATATGTCGTCCTACTAGCGTTGTTACTACGATTGATATTTTTTTTTATCGTCTGTTATTTTGTTTGGAAGAGTAATTTTTATAATTTTTCTATATTAATCATTTTATCTTTTGTAATAGATTACAGTTTTAATATATTTCTGTTTTTAAAACTATTTGATAAAATAAAATAAAAAAGTCAAGAAAGAATATGAAGAGTTAGGTAGGAGTATAATTTTCAAACTCAAAAAGAATGAGATGATAACAGGCACGAACTTAATCTTCATTTTCAACAATATTGACATTTATCATCCTCAAAGAAATAAAAAACACTATATTGGTTTTCATGGGCAAACGTCCTAAAAAGCCTCTGTCATTTTTCTCGATATCCCACATTTACTAATTTTAGGTCAATTATGCCCCTCTTAATTAAAAAAAATTCAGCTAGACAAACGGATATGCTAAGCGATTGACACGTGGCACAAATAAAATTTAATAATTACTTTTTATTGTTTTCTTTTTCTTCTCTCTCTTTTCTCTCCCATTTTTCTCCCCAAGTCCGTCTGGGTGCATGTAACTAGCAAAAAACACACACAAGAAATTACATTAGAGTTCTTATGGGTTGGTTATAATATATAGATTGCAACATATGCTCAAGCAGTTCTAGTAAATAAATACCTCTTTAATGTCAGGGTCATATTTATGCGAGAAAACTCTAATCTCATCAAGTTTCCTCGGCGACCCTGCATCTACCGTGCAATTATCTAGGATCATTTTCCAGCTGTAAGTGCTCTTCATTACATTTCGGCTCGAATACACCTTATCCATGCAGAAAATTGTGGGTCTTCGACATGTATCAGAGTGATGTTCCCTTGTGTCAAAGTTATATAACGTGTGCAAATGATATTCCTTCTTATATGTCTCGAATGTCTCGTGTGCGAAGGGTATCCGAGGGGCGGAGTAGGAATGATAATTGGGACGGGCTAAAAATATTATAATGTCAAAATTGTATATTTGGGTATTTGGATTGAGTGGATCAATAATATTATAATACTAAAATTATACATTTGGGTTGGACTGATCAAAGTTATTCTAACTTTTTTTTATTTTGAGCTACATAATTATATAGTATATTTAATAAATAAATAAAAAATTAGACCAAGCTATAGCCCCGAAAGCCGAGCTCATGCTCCGCCCCACTATCCGGTAAAGGCACATGCCTTCCGAATACCTCCACTGCATAGGCCCCATGAAACTGACACCGTCCAAGAAAACCACCGGTCGTAGCAGACTGTTTGCTGCACAATCCTATGGGGATCATATTTTGCAGCTTCTTATAGATGCTCCAATTAAAGCCTTCATAGATGACATATTTAGAAAGATTGGATGTACCAGATCCAAGTGATGGAGAGATAACAATGTCAGTGGATGTGCGGCTAATAGACCAAATACATCTCCCCTAATGTCCATCTGACCATATATACCAGATTTCAAGGTTAAACCAACATATAATAATTTCAATGAATATGATAAATTTTGAAAGATATTCAATAAGCAGAATTGTAGGTGTTACCTGATGGAAACCAGGTTCATGGGTCAAGCTTATTCCAAGCTCGGCTTATACAAGAAGAAATTCTACCATCACTTCCATAGAGATGAGGATATCTTTCTATACAAGAATCAAACACTTTTGCCAATACTTTAGCAAGGGGATAACTAATAGCAAAACCGGCTCCTCCAAATCCCTTGGAGAGTTCATGAACTACAGGAATATTAAACCCCAAGCAACCCAATAAACCTCTCTTGTACGGCAAGAAAGTCTTCCTCATCATCTCTTCCGCCGCCGCTCGGTTCACCGTATAATGCCATTCGTGCGCCGACCTGTCCGTCGACCGGAAACTCGAATTCCATACATCTTCATTCTGATTCTTCTTCAGTATGGCGTATTTGTCCTTGTGACCCTCCGACGCGCTGCGGAACAGCAGTAAATCCTTGAGCTTCCATTTACTGAACCAAGTGGAGGTTGAATTTGAATTTACAAATGAGCTCTGTTTTGAATTTACGGGAGACAAAGGCCTCAACCCTTTTCGTTCAACACTCGAATTTGATGAATTGTAAGTTTTCTCTCCCCCTCGTTGATTGGTCCCTTCCAATTGATCATTAGAATTTCGTTTCACCTTCTTCTCGCCTCTTCTTCTCCTCTTGATCTCTTTTTCTCATCCTCTTGATATCTTCTTCGATTTTGTTTTTTTGCATAAAACTGATTAGGGCTTTGTTGCCGCTTTTGAAAACCGAACATAGCTTTTGTTCTGTCTCTGTTTACGTGCTTAGTCAGCAAAAAAATATACACGTGTAAATAGAGTTAGTCTAGGTGGAACGTCCGTTGACAGCAGGGAACACGATTGACCCAAAATTTAGAACGTTAAATGTACTTTTAAAAGAAAAAAAAGAGTCCAAGATGAAAGTGGGACTTCGAGAAAAACATCAAGCGCATAGTTCCAAGGGAGACAACTCCAGTGACCAAAATCTACCCCAACATACAACTGATCGGTTTAGTGACTTAAAATAATAGTATTTTCCTTATACTTCAAATTTAAACTTTAATAAAGAGTAAGTACATAAAATGAGCAAACAGTTCGTTTCGATTCGTACGCGTTCGACTAAAAGTTCATTTCGAGTTAAACTCGAAATATAAATAGTTCAAATATGAGCAAATTTTAAAGTTCGATAAATTACTCAAACCTGCCTCAAATTACAATTTTCTATTGAAAACTATTCATTCGAAAAGTTCAAACCGCTTCGAGCCCGATTTGAAATCATGCTCAATTCGATAGCTAAACTAACCCCGATCAAACTTTATTTTATACAAAAATAATAGACAAGGAGAGTTCTGACAATATTCGATTCATTTGATTTTGAAACAGGTAACCATGCACAAAGTCTTGCCAAAAAGAGAACCAAACATTCAGAAAGCTGTTCACTTGAGCACAAAGACCTACTTACTAAAAATAATATTACTTCAATTAATATCTCTCGTCATAATTGAGACAGAAGGCAAGTAACATGCATCTTGTAAAGCAAAACAAAACCACCTTTGCATATCAATAACGGTTACAATTTGTCATTAACCAGACACAAGGGTCAGCATACCCACTTGATGGTATGGGAGAATATTGAGCACATCCTTTTTGTTCTTGCTACTACAACAAACAACAAAGATAAATACATAGAAGAAACAAAGGAATAAATAGCTCCCAGGTGTTGTTACTTAAGACAATGCCTCTAACTCGTCTGAGTAATTTCTGCTGAAAACAGATGTTAATAATGCAGAAAGCATCACGAACTGAAGAATGCGCTTTGCTTTCTCGCATGCTCTGGAATCAGCTTCCCCAGCATCTCAGTTGGCACCTTTTTCAGCTCTGAACAACAGGTGCAATAATCAATATCAAATGGCAAAGAGAAAGAAAGCAGCACAAAGAAACCTTTGAATTGATGACTCCTTACCGTGTGACTTAAAGTTGAACAGTGGCGGAAGAAATCGTCCGTTTGGTAGGCGGGTGTTAGGATCACGTAGCTCATCAAAAAAGGGATGCATCAAAGCATCCAACTGCATAAATAACCATTTAAATTAAGTAAGATGCCCACATATAAAGACAGGGTTTTCGAGATTTTTCATACAAGACATCACCATAATCCAACAAAATTTTGTTTACTCACAGCTGTGCTTCTAAGATTTGGAGAGTACTGCAGTAGCCTTGATACAAGATCCACAGCTTCTGGTGGCATTCGCTTGTGGAATATCTGAGAACAAAAATTTCTCAATGAAAACCATGCATTAGGAAATCAAGAATGCATCCACAAACTAGATCCCCCATACCTTGTGCCATGGATGAGCTTTAATCTGAGGAAATTTAAACTCTGTATAGTTTGGATTCATGCACTTAATTTCTTCTCTTGTTGGGGTACCTAAAACCTGCATAAACAAGCATCTCTACTCTCAGACCGCTTCCAATAAAAACCCAAATTTTTACGAACATTTTCCTTTGGGAAACCATCAACAAAGAAGTTGTTTCGAAGTTTATTTTTAAGTTGATATCAATCCTAAGTGGACAACATCACCACCATATAAACAAGCCACAATAAGTATTGGTCTCCCACCAACGAAAGTCATAAAACGCTTTGGTATCCACAGACTAAAATCACAAGGGGCTGACAGCTATATATATGCTCATATTTATCCTATAACCACCAAAAGAAGCATGTAATGACTGATCTAGAACTAGTGATAGACACTCACCTTTATGATTTCCACGAGCTGGTCCACTCCACTCTCACCAGGAAATAGGGGCTGAAAATCACCAAGAATGCGCTCCTTTTAGCAACTATAGATATAAGGCTCCAATAGTAGTAAAAAAACAATACATAATATTGATTACCTACCTGTCCAAGCAGCAATTCAGCCAAAACACACCCAGCAGACCAGATATCTATGGCTGTAGTGTACTCTGTAGCACCAAATATAAGTTCAGGGGCTCGATAGTACCTAGAACAGATGTAAGAAATGTTTGGCTCTCCTTTTACCTGTCCAATTTGAATCACAATACATGATTAGATGATATCTCAAATCAAAACAAAATGAACATATTGATAACAGGAAGATGACACTAACCAATACTTTTGCACTTCCAAAGTCGCATAATTTAACTTGGTGAGTATGTGGGTTGACCTGTGAAGAAAGGAATCTCATCAGAAGATGGTAATATAAGTTTCGGAAGTCCATCATAAAATGAAAGACAGATATTTCTCATCATCCCACTGCAACAATAACTTCTAAAAGCAGGGCAATTGTCACTACTGAGCATTACAAGACAACATACAAATTCATATTCGTAAACTTACCAATAAATTTTGAGGTTTGATGTCCCTATGGCATACTCCAATGCTACCATGAATGTAAGCCAGGGCTCTTAAAATCTGCAGAGAATTGAAAATATAGAAAAGGTAATCAATTAAAAGATCTAACAAATCATAATAGTATCTATCAAAAGCAACCCCCACCCCAAAAAAAAACCCGCAACAAAAGACAACAAAAAAAGAGAGAACTAATCAATTCTGTGACTTGAAGAAAGCATACCTGGTAACTATAAAGTTTCACATAAATCATGGGCATTCTTTGGCTCATCTTATTGTAGTGTCTGATCACCCGATGAACTGTCTCCGGAACAAACTCCAACACAAGGTTTAGATAGAGCTCCTCCTTTTCCGTTGTCGAAAAGAAACAATGTTTAAGAGAGACCACATTTGGGTGATCTAGAACACGCATGGTTTGCAGCTCCCTATTTTTGTACCTCTTGTCTTGAAGAACTTTTTTTATTGCAACAGCTTCACCAGTCTCTAAGCACTTTGCCTAAAACAACCATAGGTAGTAGAACTAAGTACAAATGAAATTCACAAATTATATATCTCTATATTAAACCATAGGTACGATATTTTATTACATCACTACTTTAAAAGAATAAAAGTACAAACCTGGAACACTACTCCAAATGATCCTTGCCCAACAACACGCTCTGCCATATAGCTAATTGTCTGGATCATAGAATGTTATAGTCAAATCGCAATCCAATACAAGTTTATGAAAGTTAGTAATCCAATTGAAAACTTAGGATGCCAAGATATACCTGCTTTGGCTGGCCGTTTCTACCACCAATAGTTGTTACAATTATATGACCTGTCTCTGTTCCACTACCGTCAACAATGGTTGCTTCCATTTCCTAAAATAACAACAATATAAACAAGTTATTAGTAAAGTGCCCTAGACAAAAGAACAATTACAGGAAATAGAACAAACATATAAACAAGGCACCTACCTTATCATCCCTAATTTTCATGTCATTCATCTCTTCAGGCAACCTATCAACACCAACACTATTTCCACTAGGTTCTCTTAATCCTGACGTCGGAACTACACTAAGTGAAGCCATTCGCTATACTGCAGAAAGTAAGAAAAAAGTTGGCCAAATTCCAGATTCTGTCTTGACTTAAGAAGCGAAGTCAACGTGTTACCTATAAAAGTATGTGTTAGTTCAACAATGCAATCCAGCAAGTAAATCAAGGCAAACAAAATTCAGAAAAGATGATTTGCTGAAGAATTTTTTTAATAAAAGATGAATATATATAGTGAGATATATTTCATGCCGTGAATCATCATCTGATTATAAATTTAATTTCTAAAGACTGACAAAGAGTCTACAAAGGAAGAAGTTAACAAACCCAAGTTAACACAATAATTATAAACTTCTTTACCTCAAGCTATGACAAAAGTAACATGGAAAAGTTGAGTATCATTCTTAGTTCATAACACTATGGTTTTCTGTAACAATAAACCATATATAGGTATAATTTACCAGTTTTTACTGATCTAACACCAATTAAAAACAAGCAACTCAGACCAGAGATTTATGTACAAATTTCTGCTTCAAAATTTTCCGCTCATGCCCAAAACAACAAACGAAGAACAATCAGACAAACCATCTCTTCTTACAAAAATATTTATCAAGGAAAGTGGTTGATTTCAGGTGAAGAATTCCTCCTCAAAGGAAATTAGAGATCAGATGCTTTTCCCCGAGTTTCACATGAAACCCACCGGCAGAAACAAACTCAAAGAAAAAGAGAAAACAAAAGTACAACTTACAAATAGATCTGGAAGACTACTAAAAAAAATTAAGAAAAGTTTCTCTTTATAAACTATTATCACCACAGATATTCACAACAGCAAAAGAACAAGTAAATGAAGTGTACAGCTACATCTATACAAACCATAAATCTTAGCCCACGATGAATAGAACTAAAAAGTATAACAGATCAAACCAAAACCCTAACAGAAAGATCCACAATTCAACGACCAGAAAGCATCGAAGCCAAAAAGTCTCGGTCGATCCAAATACCCAAATCAAAATAAAAAGTTTAAAACTTGATTAACTAAAAACAAGAAAAAATAAGTAATGAAATCAAAATGATTTAGAAAAGAGGAAAAACATACCAATCAGGTGAAAAAGATTACGGTTTTGTAAGTAGAAATTGACACAGACGGCCGCGATCGATTCATAATCAAATCGGAAATACAAGTCTTGTGATGTGCCAACAGATCAATTCCAATGGGTATTCAAGAACTTCTTTTGATTGGGGGATTAGTTTTTCTGGAGAGAAAAGAAGAGGAGAGAGAAAAGGAGAAATGTATAGAGTTGGGGACAAATTTGGTTTGGATTATTTAGCTTTTTGGTTTGTTTGGAGGAGTTTGATTGACAGTCAACAGAAAGAAAGAGCCCAAACATTTATGTATTTTTAATTCTTTATCAGTCTCTTCTTTTTGACCGTTCAACTCTGCTTTCAAATTCCTACTATTATTATATACGAATATAGCTAGATAGATGCTTCAACCAGAAACACCTATTTTGCCATCTCATAACTCGTCAAATAACACTTCAATCCTCTCCTTTTTCTTCTTTATTTTTTTGTATTATTTTTTAAAAATTGTTTTGATTTATTTTGTAGTGTCGGATGAATCTAAATATTGAAGGATAAATATTGAATGGATGTACTTGAATATGTGACTATGCACTATAAAATATGAGACTTTTACCAATCTCCTTTCCTATCTTATGGTTCATCTCTAATTAAAGTTATAATATCAATCAAACAATTTGAGCTTAATTCATAATTAAACGTTTGATTTGAACTTGACTCGAAATATAAACGATTTAAATATGAATATATTTTAAAATTTGATAAACTACTTAGAACTTTTTTAAATTATAATTTTCTACTGATACTCAGATCATATTTGTTCAAAAAATTCAAACGGCTCAAATTCGATTCGAGATAGTGCTCTACTCAGTATCTAAACGAGTCTCAATCAAACTTTATTTCAAACTCGATAAATTTTATAGACCAAATCTACGTAATTCAATATTCGGCTCGACTCGATTTATTTACAATCCAATATTCCAAAAGAATAGACAAAAATTTACGCACTTGTGTAGTTTTCAACACGAGAAACGAAAATGAGGCCGTCGTGATAACTCCACACTCAAATTTAAATAAATTTGTCTTCACTAATAAATGTCAATCAAACCTCATCCACAAAGAGATCATGAAAAAAAATGTCGGTAGGATGAGAAAATCTCAAACTAGAAGAAATGCCCCATAAACTAAAAACATCCAAATTGGAAGAAATAAAACTCCATAAAAGGCAAGAACAATTAAACAAAAGAACGTAAGAAAAAACTTAAGGAATGATATTTTTAGTGTAGATCAAAAACTCTCTCTATATTTAAAAATATAGAGGTTAGGGTTTTTAAAAAATATATATATTTTTCTCTCATTATTTGACTCTAAATATTATAATATCTTGTTCACATCATAGATGAACTCATGAACCCCTCCTCTGTTTTGTATATATCATCTATGTGATTCTTAAGTCATGTTTTTTGAAACAGTTTGATTATCTCACAGTTTCAAGGCATTTTACAAAAGTCTAAACTAGACAAGTTGATAAAATGATGGAGGTCTCCGTTATCTAGTAAGATTGCGGATCGATAAATAATTATATCGGATCAGTTCGAACTGTATATATGATAACATTTAATCAAAAGTACTCAGAATTATGTACCGTACTAGTACCGGTTAGATTGATATCTTGAACCGGTTAGCCGGTTCAATATCGAAATGGTACTGATTTTTACATACGCTTTGTACCGGTTGTTTCAAGTTGATTGCGCTACAAAAAATCAAGACGAGTTTGATTAACATTTTGCATGAAGCAAACTTTGTTGTAATTCATACGTTATTGGTTTAAATGAAAATTGTAAGGCATTACATCTCCCATATTTTCTTTCCTGCATTTTCTTATAACTAAAACAGATCAGAAACTACAAACTTGCCAAACAAGGAAAATTAGAACAACTGAAAAAAGGGACAACTCTGTTTTAATCCTCCATTTGATACATAAACTGAACAAGTACAAATGAAAACAAGAAACCAAACAGAGCAGATTTTGCTTTGCACACATTTACATGAAGCACAATTAGGGGGAAATACCTATAATGTTAGATTTGAAGTAATGAAAATTTGTAAAAGCATAAAATGAAAGATATTTGGTTGTTCTAGATTGTCTAAAGAAACCAAACATAACAGATACTATAGAAACAAATCAATGAAGAGTGCAACAGGAGAACAATTTAAGGGAAATTTCTACAACCAGTTCGGTATGGTATGTACCAAACCTTCAAAATACATTTACGATCCCGGTCCCGAATAAACAGTATATATCGATTCGTTTTGTCCCGAACCAACCGATTCGAACCGGTTCAATTAGCCTAAAAATCAAAAAAACCCGAACAAAATGACCACCCCTACTCTCCTCTCCGGTCTATTCTTTGATAAAGATTATTGTAAAAAAAATAAATTAACTAAAAAATAAGTGGAGAAGAAAAAAGAGGGAAGAAGAGGGATAGCCAATTGATTAATTCTATGGGAGTTGATAAAGTGTCTTAATCAAAGCCTTGAATATCTTTGTTTTTCAGCAGCTAAAGACTGTTAAACTGATCTTTCAAGCCTAATTATTGACCTACTCTACATATAGATAGGGCAGTATAATTATTATTCATGGAATATACCCATTGCCACTCTAGATTATAGGTGTGTTTGTATCGTATTGAATGACTAATTATGTCCTGTGCCTCCGGTACTACATGAACGATGAAATTTATCTCATATTTTGGACGGCGTATATGATTTATTGAGTGAGCGAGAAATTTAAAATTATTTATATTTTAGTTAGATAGATTGTATTATAAAAATATCATTGAACGTGAATATAATAGCATCATGTTACTCTTTTTCAATCTGCTTTTAATAATTTTTGGCCTTTTGGAAAATTGCGAACTCTATAAGGAATAATTGTTGCAAAATGTAGCATGCGAAACATTTAATTTACTCTTTTATGGGACATATTCGATTAGAGATATTGATATATCTTACGATTTTATATCTCAATTATTTTTATTACAAATTTATGTGAATAAATTTAATTGATAATATTTTTACGATATATTTGATACAGTGAACCAAATTTATAATTTTATCCAATCTCATGTATTGATATACGTCATAACCGTAATTGAATAGAAATTTTTCGCAATATATAACAGGACTCTTCGAGTAAGTAGCCTGCAACTTGTCTCCTTTTCTCAATATGCCTAGAGATTATATTTTAATTAGTGGCTGAATTTTCTCGAAATAACTTAAAATTAAACTTGTTTACGACCTGAATATTAAACATTAATAAATTAAGATATATCCCTCCCTTCGTACGTCTTATAAAATAAGAGATGTTTTTAATACATTTTTTACATACAAATCAATTAAAATAAAAATAAAAGAGAGTAGTGTTACCACGAAAGGATTCTAGTTAAGTACTTTGAGAATAAAATAGTATTTTAGATATTTTTTTAAAAATTTAAATTGTATTTTAAATATTTTGTCAATGACAATTTTTTTTTTATATGCACTTTAGACATGATTTACAGAGCATATGAGTAAGTTTTTGGAGAGGATAATTGAGTATGACGAAAGAGTTAGTAGTAGTAAATAGTAATAAATAAGAGATCCATCCATCATTTTGACTTTCAACAATTTAATTGGGAGGGTGATTTAGAAAATAATAATGCTACTATCACATAAAATAATCACATATCTCTCTCATGCAGTTGATGTGTCACCCATGAATTTATTGTTAAGTTAATTGGCCTATATCAACAATAAATTCATAAGTATCACGTCAGCGGTATGTAATTATTTTATGTGATAATAACATTATTGCAGTATAAAATGATTATAAATAAATAAATATAATTAATGATTATAATGTCATCAGCAGGCAGCAGCAGCACGCATTGTCTGACCATCTCAAACTCAAAACTCGATGATTACTCATTCCAATTTTCATTGACCACAGAATTACTAACTTAATTTCTTATTATTAAAGTAATAGCTTATTACCTTGGGGATAAATAGTAGGAATAGTCTCACATAAGTTGATATAGACTTTAATCAAGATGGGTCAAAATGAATAAGTCGCTAAGGTTTGTATCATTGTTATTTTCATTGAGAGTCCATATTTACAAGTTGGGACTCTTAACGGACCGAATGAAAAATATATCTTTATTGTTTATATATATTTTTTTAAATGGGACTCCTTATAGAAAAACTGTACTAATTAAATTTTAAGTTTACAACTTTTCACAAGGACAAATTTAAGCTACTGTGAATTTATTTTTGGAGATGTGACTTTTAAAATTTGGGGTGCAAGAGGATAAAAAATAAAATAAAAAGGCGACTCAGTTTCAAAGGGTCGAATCAATTGAAGTACAATTCAAACGCATTTTTCTTTGACAAATATAGTTGAAATTAGGAGGATAAATAAAACGAGTCGAATTGAATATTGAGTTACTTATATTTAATTCATAAAATTTATTGAATATGAAATAAAATTTGATTGAGATTCATTTAGCTATCGAGTCGGGTACGATCTCTAATCAAGTCCGAGCAGTTTGAATTTTTCGAACAAATATGATCCGAATATTAATAAAAAATTATAATTTAAATAGATTTGAGTAATTTATCGAACTTTAAACTTTGCTCATATCTAAATTGTTTATAAGTCTAGTTCGAATCAAATTTTTAGTGGAACGAATAGAAATTAAGTTCGAATCGTTTGATTTATTTTACATCCTTAGAGGCTGCAACCGTGGAGTGTTATAATTTTGGACTTTGCCGATGCGATAATATGTGGTGTAAGAATTTTCTTTTCTTTTCTAAATGACTACGTGGAAAATTATTTTTTAAAAGGGTAAGGCATGCTAGGGGTTTGTTTTGCGTTTATTTTTTGTAGGTGACGGTTCTAAAAGTTGACATTTTCAGATTAATTAAAGCACACATTACTATTATAAGTGTTTAAAAAAGCATTATCATAAGGGTTTTTTTGAACCTCAAATTATTAATAAGAGCGTGAGATGAAAATAAAGTATGAGAAAAAATAGTGAAGATAAATAGAGGGAATTGATATTTACTATCCACGAGGAGGATTTTGCGATAAATATTTCAAAATTGAAGAAATAATTTTTATTTTGATTTAAAAGTAGAGATGTATTTCTAGATTTAAACTATATTTTGATAGAAAATTTCTAAACATGTTATTGAGTCAATTCACAAAATCCTAAAATTGATATGAAATTATTTAATTTTAATACAAACAAATATAACAATTATAAATTAACGATAAAATACTACTAATTATCATCTATGTTGTTTTCAAAATTTGAACGAAATTATATTAATGTTGAGTTTTAGGATTTTTCGAATTGACTTTAAAAAGTCAAAATGTATCTCTAATTTTAAAACGATTGAGTAGTTTATAATATTTTTTCCGACTTTAACATCATAACATTATTTACAATTAAAAAAAAACTCTTTAAGTATAATGAGAAAGATTTGATATAATAAAATTATTTAAAAATAAATATAAAGAATATTTGGCTTTAACCACAATGAAAGGTAAAGATCAAAAGTTATTTATTACAATAAATTTGAACTTAATATAAAGCGACGTCACATAAGGTTAGTTCACGATATGCCTTTGGACTTCTTATTGGTAAAAAGTATTAGCCCACCTTTTGCTATTATCTACAATCAACTTGGGCTTTGCCTTCCAGTCCAATGCCAGATGACAATAAAGGTTCGGGCTTGTACTTTAGCGGATTGATATACCCCCACCGTCCAAAATTATAAATATATTTTTAAAATTATAACTTAAGAATTTTTTTTTATAAAATATATCCATAAATTAGATTTTAAGAGCAATGTTACTATCACATAATTTGGGTCACATAAAGTTCACATACACACATACATATTTGCGGGCCCTGCATGTCACGCAGGGGACACAGTATGCATGTGTGTATGTGAGCATTATGTGACCTAAAATTATGTGATAATAGCATTATTTTTTGTGTAAAGGGTTAATCTTGTAAAATGAAGTGACCAGCGAAGATGTCATGAGCTGTATATAGTCATTGTCTATTTATTTATTTAGGTTAAATATAGTCCCCGCTGTCTATCTGAATTTTTAATTATTTAAGTTAAAGCTCGAGTTTGAATCGATTTGAGTTAAATCTTGAATTTGAATAAAAATACAGTATAATAAAATTCAATGTGTTGTCTCAATAATATTTTATTTGATAATCTCAGCTCGCACATAGGTATTAATGATGGTCACAAAAGACTTAAAATTTTTGTCTCTCTAGTCATTGTTGAATAATACCAGCAACTTATTAGGTTCGCCATCATGTATATGCCTTTGACAACTGATTGAGGATAACCTGATCCGAATTTTCGAGAGTCGACTCTGAATATTGTAGGTAAAAATTCGGGTCAAATTCTAAATCCGAATCAATTCATAGCATTATAAGAGCATTCACAACCGTTTCCTTATCTCTATCCCTACTCTGCAGTGCTATTGGGTCAGTCTGTAGGATAGGGATTCAATTTTTTCACTATATACCCAATAGGTTCCTTATATTGATTACTTAAATATTAAAAAAAGTTAAAATTTGAAAGTTCAAACAGTCAAATCATGTTTTGACCGTTGTAACTATTTTTTATTTAAAAGTAATTGTTGTTTGAATTTAAAATTTAAAATTATTTTAATTTAAAAATAGATATGGCTATAAATCAAAAAGTGCAACGATCATTATGTGTTTATGATAATTAAAACAACATTATTTCAATTATAAAATAATAAAATTTATAATTAGTAGTAATATTTTTTACAAAAATGATCAAAATCAAAATTTAACTAATTTTTAATTTTTTATAGTTCTCTTTCTTTTCTAAATTCTCTGTTTAAAAAATAAAAATGAGTGAATTTGATAGACATACCCAAATCAGCAATTAAGTGAGATAAGATCCTTTAACCAACATAAAATCGCAATAAATAGGGTGTGAAGTATCATTTTACATAAATAGGGAACACCCTTTTGATTCTCTCACCCTGAGGAGTCAAATCATATATAGGGATTAAAATAGAGAGAATTATATAAGGATAAGAAAACTGTTGGATATTGATTTATTGATATATTCTTTAAATGTGGGAATAGAGAGTTTATTGGAGAAACTGTTGCGAACGCTCTAATGTAAAGTCGTGCCCTCAATAGTGAGTGTAAATTCGTGCCCTCAATAGTTAGTGTCCCCAGTTGGATTGACAATTCACGCTTCTTTCTAGCGAGATTAGCTTCTCAAGTGAGTGACTTACTCACAATAGAGTGCTATTATAAAGAAAGAAGGGGGATCTATTTTTAGAGGAAGAAGGGAATCAAGCCCGATAGATTTGGCTAGCTGAATTGTCCCTTTTCTTTTGACTATGATCTGACCTTAGAATAGTAGAATCTGATGAACCGTTTTCATTCAAGGACTTCCTTCGTTGAAAGTTTTCATCGAAAGATTAAAAATTAGTTAATTTTAAAGATGACACAATTATAAAATTCATATGTTTAAAATGTGCTAAGAAAAATTGTTTTATCCCCAAGTCGTACTTGGATAAGGTCCCCTAATTTAATAAACAAAAAACTCATTATTGTTCTTAAATTGCGTGCACTAAATGAGTAATCTTATAATTTATGGAGAATTTTTTAAAATTAGATATACAATTTGATTTTTAAGGTCAAATGATAATATATTAAATTTTAAATTTTATATAATTATATAATTACAATAATTGTATGAACTAAAATTAAATAAATTCATATTAATTTAAAATTTAATATGTCATTGTTTGATTTCAAAAATTAAATTATATCTATAATTTTGAAAGGGAGAGAATATTGCTCAAGTATTTTCTTTGAAACAAAAATAAAGTGAAGAGCATGCTAGGACCACAGTTTTGAAACTCGGCCTGGAAATCGAAAATCAATTTTATGTTCGATCTGATTTGACCTCTTTGAATCAATTTGGTCAAAATTAGGATTGAACCGATTGGTCATTCGGTCGAACCTTTGGTTCCACCGGTAAAACTTATTAAGTTGACCTATTAAACCGGTTTTTAATTATTTTTTAGTAATTTTTTTGTATCAATATTTTTTTAATATTATAATTAGCCATTATTAATAATATAATAATTCAACTTTGTTAAGTTTTAAATCATGAAAAATAAGATTTTTTAAAATTTTATTATTTATTAATAACATATATTTTTATATATTTATAATATCACTGGTTTAATAACAATTCAACTAATTATGTTGTATAAAAAAATTTAATTCGATGAGTGGTCGGAGTCTAAAAACGTTACCAACCCTTAGGTAAGGAAACCACCGATTATTACTAGACTAGACTAGACTAGAGCCTAAAAATTTCTGTTGTTTTTATGACAACTCACATGACTATGGTTTTCTTGGTAGGTCGCACTATTACTTTTCCAGGAGAACTACTCCTATTATTAGTGGTTATTAGGCAACAATACAATGCTAACATACGGCTGAGACGATATTTATGAATTTATTGTTGAGTTAAGTGAATTATATTAATAATAAATTTATAAGTGTCACGTCAATTATATGTTAGCGGTATGTGATTATTTTATATGATAATTACATTATTGCAATGCTAAAGTTTTCTTTATGAAAAGGGTTGATGTGTCTCCTTATTATTGGAAGTTAGGCTGATGTCAAGTTGTCAACATTTGGTTGACTCATATATTGGCCTCTAACAAATCAATTTAAAATATTCCATCCGTCCTGAAATAAAAATTTTAATTAATTTCAGTACGATAATTAATAATTTTTTCTACATAAATTAGCCTTTTTGATTATTTATTAATTCAAATATTTTTTCACTATGACCCTAATAATTACTCTTTCACTTTTCAATGACCTCAATAATTGTTCTTTGATACGTTATTTAATTCTCTAATTTTTTTTTATAACTCTTATATTCTCAATAAGTAGATTAAAATGAGAAAAACCAATCATGCTTCTGCGTCAGGTGTATTTGATTTTTTTAGTATAGTGTCTTAAAACGAGTAGGGGATAAAGTAGGACAATGAGGGAGAATTGATGTAACAAAATGTTGTGCTTTTCAGTTTCATGGTTAGAAGTGTATAAAAAAAATAGTTGCAAATATTAATCTAGCTTATGTTTAATTACTTATGACAACCATTTTGATGAATATTATTTTAAAAGTTTTAATAAACTTTAATTATTATTTTTTTACAAAGGGCTTGTTTGGAAGGAGGGACCGACCAGCGGATCAATCAAATAGGATTGCATTTGGGAGAAATCAACCTCATAAATTTAGTGGTTTGAGGAGTCGGTCGGACCATTCAACACAGATCAACCTTTATTCAACACGTAAATTAATAAAGGTTGACAAACGCGGCGTTAAAAGTAAAGGCAGCCTCAATTATTATTACCGAAAAAGAGGGTTGGTTATAAACAAACAAACATTAGGATAAGGAATAAATCAAGTCGTAAATGTGCATGCAGAGGGGTCAACCAGAGATCATTATTATTTGATCTCCAAGGAGTCTAAATCCATGCAAGAAGGAAGGCGGTGGTTAGCTGAAACATATCCATAGATATAGACTTGGGTAGGTTTAGTTTTGTTCCAACAATATTAATCACCTTATTTTATGCTATATAGTACTATAATTTAGTTATTTAGTTATATTTAATTTTGTAAATATAAAAATTTATCTGACACAAATACAAAAAATGAGGAAGTGAATTCTATCGATATATATATATATATATAGAGGTTGATGATTCTCACAAGTTATTATGAAGACATGTCCAGAAGACTAATAAAGCGATGAAAACGGTAAGTTTTTCCCTCTCCCACCTAATTCCTTCCCCCTAAATTAAAATAAATTATTGTAGTAATAAATTAGAACATTCAAAAAAAGGGTCTTCTTAACATGTGTCCTAAGGGCACATGCTAAGCACACAATTCAAGAGAATATTCTCTTGAATTGTGTGCATATTTTTTTGAATTTTTGTATTTGCACCAAATTCCAAAAATATGTACACAATTCAAGTGAATATTCCCTTGAACTGTGTACTTAGGTTAAAAAATTCCTTCAAAAAAAGGAGAGCTGAATTCATCAATGCCGCGATGGCATCTATAAATAGCCAAACAGTGCTTTACCGTAACACAATGGTACACCGTGTTTTTTTTTGTTTTTTTGAATTTAAAAAAATAAAAAAAATAAAAAAAATAGACAGGGGGGCCGAGGGGGTAGGTAGGAGTAGTGTCTCTTAAATAGATGTTGTATTGGACATTTTGTTTTGCTTTATTTATTTAATTATTTATTGGTATACGCTAGAGGGAGGGGATATGGTTCATATATAAATCCTACTTTAAATTTACAACTTGAAACCTCCTACCATATTATTATTAAGTTTTGACACCTATACTGACTTGTTTCTGCTCATTCATGGTAACCAATCTATCTATATACTGGAGAGGGTTCGGCTATGATGAAGTTGAAAATCAATTTTATCACAGTAAGTTGTATAATTTTGTCATACAATTTTAATGTATTAATAATACCTTAGTGCCAAAATTATACAATTCACTATAATAAAGTTGATTTTTACTTCACCGTAGCAGGATCCATATGAAGGGTAAGTGCCCAATAAAACTATGCTATATAGGATTGGTTTGATTTGATTTGATCCATTCATATAATAATATAATAAACTAGATTCAATTATATCTCACCAACTAAAATGGACCAGTTTGGGCTATAATTTTTATATGATTAATTATTAATTCTAAAAATCTTAAATTTAATAATGATGGAAAAACAAATTTTATACTCCGGTCAATTTAAAGCGTATGGACTAATAACAGGACTTTGCATGTACGTACGTACTAGTAATTTTTTGGGCAGAAAAAGGAGTGTATATTATTGGTCTCTTTTAAAAGTCAACTATCACAGAGGGGCGATTACGTCATTTAATATGAAAAATTGCCCTCGGGCCTCCTCACAAGTCGCGCTGTATTTCCCCAACAACATTCACGTGTTCTGCAAGTGAATCCACCCCATTATACTGCGTGGTTGTTTGTTCGTCGATGGGACCGACGCGTGTCGGTCGCCAAACCAGCTTCCACTGGCTGCTGCCGGTTTCCACTCTTTCCCCATCCTCAACTATAAAATCCCAGTTCAACGGCCAGTGACTTCCATTTCGATCTCTTTTTCGCTCACTTTCCATAAAATCAAAGAAACTCCCAGAAAAAACAAGCTCCAATCTTAACGAAATTATTGAACTAAAAGAGATTTGAGAGAATTGTATTTGTAATTTTGTTGTTTTTTGTGGTATATCTGAAGAAGAAGAAGATGGGAGCTGAATGCTGAGGTAATCATACAACATACCATCATCCCAGCGGTATTGGATGTTCAGTTTCATCGATCTCGAACTGCTAATCTTCAGGAGATTGAAGATATCGTCGTCTCTAACATTTCGCCTCCGATTTATGACCCGATTATCCAATCTGGGTCCGATTCATCTGTCTCCCAACCGGTGAGTTGAGCTCCGGTTCTTGCTGTTGACGATTCCAGCTTGTTATTTGATGTTATTGTTCTTAGTTCTAGATGGGTTTGTTGATTATGACTTATGATTTACTTTTTGTGCTGTTTTTACCGGTATTTTGTCTTTTTTATTTGATGTTTATGCGTAGTATTGGGTGCTTAGATCTTAATTATGTAAGGTAAGATCGCTTGTTCTAGCTACAAGGTTTAAATTTTTTTATTTTATTTTCAGGGGATTGTATTCGAACCTAGTTTCACAGGGTTTTCTAATTCTAAGTGATTAATTTGGTTTTTTACTTTTTTTCAATGTTTTACTTGGTGGTATATAGTAGTTGTGATGATTGGGACCATGAACTATTGATGGGTTTTATTGGTTACATAAATTTTGCTACGAGTCAACTGAATTTGACGAAAATGAGGTAATGAGTTATATCTAATTGATGGATCTTAATTAATGGGTTTCCTAACTATTAATTGTGGTTGTTATTGCTAAGTTCATCAACTTTTGATAATTTACCATCTGTTTTAAAGTAGCTATACAATGCTTAGTAATTGACCATCAATTATGCTAGTGTTCTTTAATAATAACAAATTATCAGACTTCTGGTCGAGAACATGCACTTAAGCCATGCCAAACACAATTGTACTCTAAGTAATGCTAGCAATTACACGACCGGTCTACTTATTTGGGTTTTTGAAATGGATACTTGGATATCATGCTGCCATTGATACTTTGGCTATGTTTGCTTGTAAGGACTATAGTCAATTTTATCCTACAAAAAAAGGTGACATGCTTTTTTAGAGAAGGATTATACATGGAATAGTTGAAAATAGGGATATTTTGTGTTTAAGTTCTTAATTGCTAGTAACTGGGGATTATATAATACCTAGTGAATATAATATTAGATATAGCCCATATGGGGGTATAATGTTATTTTGGGACTATATCGTCCAGATTAGAATTTGATTTCAACAATTGATTTAATAACCCTATGGGCCTGAAAGTCTTAACAGAGGGAGTTCCGATGATCGTCTACCTTCGTTTGAGGTCTACTGTCCATTCCTGTTTTATAATGCTCATCTCATTGGGTGAAGGAGTAAAATCCAAGTATGTGAAATTTAAACCCTTAATACGTTGCTTACCTAAGAAATGTAATAATGTATAGTTACTTCATAGGGAATGGCCTAATTTTATGATGAGTAGAGAAATTGCTCTTGCCAGATTTAACAGGTTCGCTTGAGGTTGGATTTCTGCTGATATATGGTAGCTCCAAGCTTGGCTCAGTGATAATTAACTGCTTGGATCTTTAATGCTAATGGTTTTCCTCATGTAGAGGTCCTTTAGTCAGTTAGTTTGCATGTTTTCTTATTAGGAGAATGAACTGCAGTTTATGAATATGTGTGACAGAGAAAATGCTGGCTGGAGTGTGATTCATATTATGCGAGTCGAACTTGCTGATTCATTTTTGTCAACTATTTCGTCATCCTTGTTAGCGGTCTGTCTTCTTTATTTTGAAAGAATACTTTGTAAGCCATGTACATATTTTCGTGGTTAACGTGACAAAATACCTTTGTTTTTAGGATATGAAATCTCCAGAATCTGCAATTATGCAATATTTTCCTTGCATCCGCTCTGGTAGCTTTGCAGATATTGGGCCTCGGAGGTACATGGAAGATCAACATATAAGGATAGATAATCTGTCAATGCATTTGGGGTCACACCTCAGGTTTCCTAAGCCAAATGCTTTCTATGGGGCAAGTACTTTAGCAGTCTTTAAGTTCTATTGCTCTAATCTGATTCCTGTGTTGCTATTAAACTGATTGGGTTGATTGTGGTACAGGTTTTTGATGGTCATGGAGGACCTGAGGCAGCAGCTTATGTCCGGAAAAATGTAAACCAGTTCTTTTTCGAAGATGCTAACTTTCCACAGTCTGCTGAAGTTAATGATGCATTTCTAGAAGAGGTTGGGAGCTCTCTTCGTAAAGCATTTCTTCTGGCTGATGCAGCGTTGGCCGACGAATGTAGTGTGAGCAGTTCTTCTGGGACAACGGCATTGACAGCTCTTGTATTAGGAAGGTACATGCATGCTAGTTAGCATTTTATTTTTGTTAGTTCCTCTGTTACAGCGTTTGTGGCTCTAGGCTCATTCCTCCTGATTGCTCTTTTCGCTCATTGTTTTGAATGACTTGTATTGTATATATGCATGTATCTGTCTATCTGCATATACGTTGGTCTGTGTTTTCCTTGACAAAAAGATTCTTCAATACTGTGATCTTTCTCACTATAGTTTGATGGCATAGATAGTAGGGCATTGTGATTTTGACGTTCGTAGCACCTGTAGTGAGTCATAAAACCAGCAAATATATGCACATTTGAAACAAAACTTGCTTGGTTTTCCTTCTTTATCTATTGACTCAGCATTATTGGTATTTTGGACGTTAACGGATCATCTTCTTATTTTCTTTTTTGTCCTTTGCAGTCTTCTAATGGTAGCCAATGCGGGAGATTGTCGAGCAGTTCTATGCCGGAAAGGGGAGGCTATTGATATGTCTCAAGACCATAGACCAAGTCATACATCAGAAAGGAGGCGTGTTGAAGAATTGGGTGGGTTTGTTGATGATGGCTATCTTAACGGCGTTTTATCAGTAACTCGGGCTTTGGGAGATTGGGACATGAAGTTTCCTCAGGGCTCCCCCTCACCTCTCATTGCAGACCCCGATGTCCGGCAGATTGTTCTAACCGAGGATGACGAGTTCCTCATAATTGGTTGTGATGGGATTTGGGATGTGATGTCAAGTCAACAGGCAGTCAGCCTTGTTCGCCGTGGGCTAAGGCGGCATGACGACCCTGGGCAGTGTGCTCGGGACCTTGTAATGGAGGCTTTGCGTCTCAACACGGTTGACAATCTAACCGTCATCATTGTTTGTTTCTCCTCCCTTGAAAACCGGGAAGAATCACCAGCACCACATCAACGAAGATTGAGATGCTGTAGCCTCTCAGCAGAGGCCCTTTGTAGCTTGAGGAGCTTGCTGGACCACCGCAGTGGCGGCCATTGAACGTAGAGCCGGATTCTTTGTGTGAGCATGGGGAATGTATTCTGTTTTTGGTTGCTTCAGTTAATAGCAGAAAAAGCAGCCAGCAGTTTTGTAGGGATTGCAGACTTTTAGCTGTATTAGAGTGGGTGGTTGTACATAGATTGGCAAGTGTAATGCGGCGGTGTAGTTCATTGGAATAGAGCCATTTGTTATTGTTATTCACTGGTTCAGACTCTTGATTCCATCTCATTTTAGCTAGTAAATGCTGTAGCCTCTTCAGCTGTTTTGTTGCCAGTTGGAAGAAGTCGAGAGTCAATTATTTTGTGTGTTGTATTATTCAAATGAACATCCACTTGTTGCCATTACAAATTCAAGCACCTTTCCTTTCCACGATCTATCTGAGTTTATGAAAAATCTATGTAAACATATTTAAAAATGGAGAAAGAATGATGAAGATTTCCTTTCCAATAGGTTCAGCAGCTTTGCCAAGCTTTTATCTACACCTGAAAGAAAAATGGACGAGGTACACAGGAAGATTTTGCTCAATATTGCCGCTTTCCCCTCAGCTCTAACACAATGCAGGACCACCGGCATTAAACCAGGAATGCCCTATAATAATATACAACATACGTGTATATATATATATATATGTTTAATTTATGATTTGTTTCTGTTTTTACATAACAAAAATGCATCAAAAGTGATAATTGTCCGACCATTTTTTCAGTGAGAGTGTTTGATACAAAAAAGATTGGCGAAAGTCATCAGTAGTAATGAGTTTCAGTTACCTGGTTCAGAAAATCACGTGGCCGATTCTACTGGGTAGGTTTTTACGAACTCTGCAAACCTTTCCAAACCACGCACAAGTATGCCTTCGGAAAAAGGTTGCAGGGCCTGAATGATTAAAGCGTTAAAAGAATTAATGCTGGATAATGTCATGCCGGTTTAAGCCTATATTTATTAAGACTGTTATAAGAAAAATAATTGTCACCTATCTCTATTGCAAATGTCTTCTAGTTACCGAAATCAATTTAGTGTGGGGATTTTGTGGCAGCCAGTTGCAAATTTGTTCATTTGTCTTTGTGCAATCAAACAATGGATTGTGTTGTATTGTTTTGCTTATATATATTTTCTAGGAACAAAACCCTTCAAAGTTAAACCAATAAAATGTCTATAAAAACATGGATAAAAGTCTTACGGATGCCACCGGAAGTAATATTTGAGGAACTTCGCATGAAACAGTAAGCTGAAAAACAACGATAACTTGTAAGGGACAACTTGTAAGAAGTGATAAAATGGTAGTCCAATCCAAGTTTACTGAAGCAATATAGTAACAATAAATGATAGGCAAACTGAAATTGTATGAATGACCCTTACTTCTACCACACATGACGAATCACCTTTTGGGAAAAATCGAACAGCTCCTCTGCAAGATGAGAAACAGTATCAAGGTTCTGATAACAGTGGCAAGGCAAGTGACATAGCACTTTTCTTTTCATTAAGTGATGACGAAAGTAATATAAACTACAGCATTTACTTGGGATAGAAAAGTAGAGAAATATAAATGTTGCAAGTATTTTTCTACTGTAATTAATAGTGAATAAACCAAATGGAGTGACCCATAAAAAAACTAAACCAGTTTCCAGTAGTTGTGCTACATTTGTATTTGTAGCACAAAATAAAATTCTATATCTTGATCAATTGGTAAAAAGAACATACGACTATATAATAAAAATCATCTTTGTTTAGTCTTCTAGTTTACTAATTTAAGAATACTAGCATAATCAGTTGATATCACATCATTGATAGGATTGCTTGCTTGCTATGCTATTCTTGGTACCTGTTAGGAAGACCTTCCACAGATCTCCAGTGGATTTTTTTATTTTGGATAGGCTGCAAGAAGTTAAACATAGGAACTCAAAGGGAATATAAAAAATGCATCAACGTAGTAGAACATAATACGATGACATAATGGTAGGTTTCTGATTATCTGGACCTGCATATTTCGAGCAAGCCAAGAGAATTCGATATCATGCCCAAATGCATTATATTTCATTGACCATCGCGATAGGTCAGGCTTATCCTCCAGAATCTGTGAAACGAAATACATTATTTAGTTCGCTACATTTAGAAATCCAAAGCAGCCATGATCTAAGTTAGACTGAAGAATTTAAAGGTGATATAACATACATGAGGAATTAAAATTGTTTGCAAACTCAGTTGGAAATCGACAAATCGTAGACATGTCAATGGGACATTCCAATCCTAAAATTTTATTCTTTAGAGCCACATCAGAACTGCTAGTGAAAGCTAGTGGTATAAGATCTTGATCTTGGAGAATACAGTACGAATGTTAAACTTTTTTTAGCAGCCCAAAGAAGGTTAAAATTTATTAAGCCTGAGCATCTGTTAGAATGAAAGGGAGAATACAATCATGAATCTCTCCTAATCAGTAATAAACAGGAAAAGAAAAATTAGGAGAATTAGCCAACTCAGCTAATCAATGTGCAACACGGTTCCCACTATGACTCATATGAGAAAAGCTAACGGAATCAAACGAGCTCCTAAGCTGCAGGCAGCCTTCAATCAACTTGCCAAAATATGATAAATCCTATAAAGGGTCTGAGAGTCTAGAAATAACCTGAAGACTCTCACTTTCTACAAGAATCTTTGGATAGCCCAAGTATTTGCCTTTTGGCGAACCTCATAGCAGCCGTAATAGCTAAGGATATTAATGTTAAGGTAGTGTTACATACACATGTACTTTTACTTGCAGAAGATGCCATCAGAAAGCTTCCTCTTTTTGCACTAATATTCCCTTGACTTTTGAAAGAGTGATTATGATTTGAGAGAAAAATAAATTTAAATTATGAAAATCTATGCGCGATGGAGGGAGTATCAAAATCATATAGTTTCTTTAACTTTATAAATATTTCTACTTGTCATTCCACTGAGATAAACAAAGTAAGGAAGTAACGAAAATTTTGAATCAGATTGCTCCTAGAAACAACCTGAGGTAAAAGATAAACCTGAAATAATATTTTAACAAAATGCTAAACAACTATAAACATGTTCACGGAGGACCAAATTTAACCCACTGATGGCAGGTGAGGAGACTTGAGTGAGAAGACATCCTATTTCAGTACAAGTCATGCTTCAAATACTTTTTTTCTCTTTTCTTTTAAAACAAGTTAAGAAAAAGAATTATTCTAATCATTTAAAGAAGTGCACGTGCAAAATGAATGACCTATTGTATAATTAGAATTTTATGCCAAGTCCAGAGATCAAAAGAACAATTTCAGACATTTTTCTGGATTGATTTATAATGTAGAGACCTAAGATGCTGTTCTCAATGGGTTCATAGAAAGAGAATTGTTTGAATTAGAGGAAATCCTGAAGGACCTAAACAGATCCCCTCTTTCAGGAATATGGCATACAATTTTACAGGTCATTTTTTATGCATGCTGGCTTTAATGGGTTAAGTACAGGAGCAGTGGTCCAATAGTTAATATCAAGGTACCAAAAACTTATACAAGGTTTGGTCTTTGTATGAATAACCTAGAATTTATAGTACAAAATTTAAACTGGACCATTATCCTGAAAACCGAAAGGGAGCAGAACAATTCTGTCAACTTACAAGTGAAAAGCAATTGGACCTGTAGAAACAGAAGGAACTTAGCATAATATATACCCGATCGGTCCTTCCCCAATGACTAACTTGCAGAAAGTGGAAACAAATCACAAGGGAGACTTGTTAGAAATTTACAGGATGTCAAGGGTGACCCAGAAAACTAAGCTTTAGAGCATGGAGATAGATTACAAAAAATCAATAGCAGCAAGACGAATATATAATCAATGCATATTCTTACACACCGTCACAGATGATATGATAGGCATCCACTGAGGAATGGCTTCCCGATCAGAATAACAATTATAAGCTACTGAAACGGGCACATCAATTTCAATTTTAACCCTGCATTACAATTTTTTTTCTTTCAAGTTAATGCATGTAGGAAGCTTAAGTATGCAAATGAAATCCCACATTCAGATATTAGATTGATCCAATATTATTTAGTCCAATTAAGTACATGATAATTAACATAACAGTAAAACAGCAGCTTCCTTTTAATTTGGAAGATTTATTTTTTCTATAAGAAAGAAATTACAAGTAAATTATATAAAGAAATAATAACTTCACCCTAATTCCATCAAGATAGGGGTATCTAGAATCCAACCAAAAAATGTAATCAAAGAACAAGTAGATAGGCTCTCCCGGTGGATGAATTAATTATAGAGAAAAGTTACCGAAGGTCTTCTTCTACTCATAATTGACAGAATGAGTATTTTATAACTTTGAAATTTGAAACTTGAAACCTCAATAGAGACCATATATATACTCATCTACATGAATCTATAAGTAGTGATTTAGAGAGCAAAAGGGTAATTTGCTCTTGCTCATTACTTGAAAGGGGAGAAAATTTTAAGATATAAAAAATTCACAAGCAAACTTGATTGGTTCAAAGATATTCAAATTTTGATCTGGATCTTCATCAAAATTTCATCATTACATGTTTTTACAAACCAATAGATTCCAACTTATAATTGCAATGTACTTTTTTATTTCTTTTTGCCACATAAATGAAATAAAAGCATGAAAACTTGGGGTAAACAAACAAATTAATATGTGACAATACATGATAGAAATACAAGAGTTATTAAAGATTACTTGTAGTCCTGCCATTCCATGACTGGAGAAAAGGGTTTGACGTATGAAGAATTTCTTTTAGTGGGTCTTCTTCTAAATGGGCATTTGATGAAGATAGCTGATGATGATAATGATAATGGTGATTCTCTGTAACCAGCTGAAATAATAGTAGCTTTATTACGGAAGACGGCGCCATTTCTAGTCCTTTTTTCTACGTAATTGCGGTCAAGAGGATTTGGGGTTGTTGGGAATACTGCTGCAGTAGCCATTTTAGCTCTGCAAACCAATATTCGAAAACTAAGCTGAAGAAGATCTGTTGAAATTGGGTCTCAGATCCTCTACAGTTACCTAAAGTCAAAGCCGTGAAACGAGTCGTTTTCGGACCAACCGGCCAACATAGACTTGGTAATTAAACATTTTTGCCTTTTATTCTACACAAAAAAGTCTCATTAATTAATTATTTTTTTATTCTACAAAAAAAAAAGAACAGAATTATTTCTATTGATGGTATTATAAATAAACATAATATTCTCAACTCATGGATAATTTTTTTTAACTATCATTTATTATTAATAAACTACAATTTATTATATTTAAGGGTAAATAAGAAACAAAAATACTGCAATAACGGTGAGGAAGGAAAAACAAAAAGTGCCGCCATGACTGTAGTTCAAGTGAAAGTCAAGTGTATGATCGGTGTAGCAAATCATGATCAATTAAACACAACATCATCATCATCATCATCATCACCCATGAACGTTCAACCCATCCAGCATCATTGCCAAAGCTGTATTAACAACAGAAGCACCCCCATCAACTACTAAATTATGCCCACTTATACAGCCAGATTCATCACTAGCAAGAAACAGAGCAGCCTCTGCTACATTTTTTGCCTTGAAAATAATCCCCTTCAACCTAGACATTGAAGCACTGACCATTTCAACTTCACCCGGTTCTTGATTATGCACATTGCACGCCAATGGCGTCGCTACACCAAATGGGGAAACACAATTGACCCTTATTCCATGCTTCCCAACTTCACTAGCAGCTGATCTAACAAGGCCTAGTAGAGCATGCTTGCACATTGTATACGGGACAGGACCATTCGCACCAAAATTGGACGCTACGCTCCCCGTGCAAATTATTGAGCCTCGGACTTTTTTAGCCACCATGGCTCGAGCTGCATGCTTCACTGACAACGCTGAACCGCGTAAATTAATGGCTATGGTTTCATCGAAACTGTTCATGTCCATCTCTAATAGGCCATTTATAGAGCCCATGATTCCGGCGTTGCTGTACATGATATCAAGAGTGCCATATTTTTGTATGGTGTAGTCAATTGTTTCTTGGACTAGGTTTTCGTCGCTTATGTTACAATGCTTGTAGGTAGCTTTATCTGAGCCTATTGAAGCAACTACTTTATGTCCCAATTCATCTTGAATGTCTGCTATAACCACAAAGGCCCCTTGCTCCGCAAATAACTTGGCGGTCGCCTCGCCTATGCCGCTTGCTGCTCCGGTGATTATTGCAACCTTACCTTCTAACCTGCATGTAAAAATAATAAAAGCAATGGCAACTTTTGCAGACAATTCACTTGAAATTAGCTTTTGTATGAGAATTGGGAGTTCTTCTATTCACCTTAGCTTAGACATTGAGAGAGGTTTTGCGACCGCCGACGAGATTATAGTTTGATTAAGGGTAGGCTCAATAGATGAGGAAATATTGCAGTTGCCCAATTATATAAGCTTGATTGATAGCCTATTTGTTGCACACATTAAATCATTAATATATGTGGTGCTAAATGGTATGATTGTTTATTATACATGAAAATAAATTGGCATATTGCCTAGTTGTAGTATGTTTTATATAGGAACTAGGGAGCCTTTAATTGGTTAGGCGTGATTAACATAGGAACAAAAAAAAAAATGAAATTAAGCCGATCGAACAAATCAAATAATGGAAACAAGCTTGCCGTTTGTGAAGTAGGAGTGTAGAACAGATATTGGTTCTTAATTAAATGTCTTCATCCCTTTTGTTTGTTTCTTCAATGAATTATTGGCCAACAACGGCTCAATTCCAAATATTTTCATTTCCTTTTTTAATTTCTCTTCAGCATATAACCATTATTATATTTTTATTTGTAATTTGATATGCAGATTTTACTGTAAACTAAAAAAGAACATAGAAGAAGCGACTGAAGGTGCAAAATTTTCAATACACTACAAAAAACAGAGCTAGGGACGGCTTCCGGCCGCAGGTATAATAGTTGTCGCTATAGATATTATTAAGCCACGTAGTTGGTGGTGCTTTTAGCTACGGTTTTGGTGTTCACCGACGGATTCTCTTGCCAGCAGTCGTAAACTTCCTTGCTACTGTCAGGACACCATGCTATAATCTCCTACAGCGACAGTTGAAACTCTTAAGAGTTGTGTTTACCGATCAACCCCTATAGCTAATTAGCTACAGTTTCCGTAACCATAGCTAATCACTTCTAGTTGTGGATTTTAATTTTATTTTTGTGCTCACATATTACTTCTTTTTCTCTAGTTAATTGTGCATAATTGTGTGTATATAGTTTGTACACATAAAACTACTCATATAAAAACATGATATGAATATAGTTTGTGCACAAATGTGTCGTGTATAGATGATATATATACACACACATACACACGACACATTTTTGAAGGTAGTATCATTTTTGCTCAGAAAGGTGTGATTGAAGATTCTGAAACTAGCTAAACATTTGACAGGCAGAAACACATATATACATCTTGCAAATTCGCAATAATGTGTTTATAAAATAGCATATAAAGCAATCTCTATACTAGGCAATTTACCCCACCTAGTAACCACCATAAAATATATGACCATGGCACCGGATTTCAATGACAAATGTAACTTTTATTACAAAATTACAACAAATAAATCATCATTATACAATTAGCAAACGATTCACACTTAAAATTTGGTAATCACCATTACGAGGAAAAAGAAAATGAAAAAAATGCAAAATTACAAAAACCTTCAAAATAACCACATGAGATCGATGTTAATTAATTTGCTTAGTTCACAAACCGGCAATCCTTCCTAATCTCACCGTTTGTGCCTGTGAGGACCTCAATGGAACCCATGCGGACCATAGCAGCCGCAAACTTAGCCGCCCAGGCCGAACCATATTTAGCATTGTTCACCACAATCTTAGCGGTTAAGGGGCTGCTAAATAATGTTTGATCACAAGTTAATAACCCGTTGCGGTAAGTCAATCCCGTATAGTATTTGTTGTCCAAATAGTTTGGTGTTAGAACATCAAGATTCACTGTCGGGTTAGGGCCAGAATTAGCATTGCTTGGGCTGGGACACTTGTTCTTCAAGTATGCAGCATATTTTTGGTCTATGGAGGGGTCTTGTGGGTGTGTTTTGTTAAAGGCGTAGAGACGGTTTGAGAAGGAAGAGCAATGGGAGATACCAATGGAGTGTGCACCTGATAGTGTCACCATCTCATCTAGTGACGACCCTTTTCGGGCGAAGTTTTGTTGCAGTTGATTAGCATTGAAGGAAGGTGGAGGGAGATTTTGTGCAACTTCACTGCTCAAAGAAACACCCCCATCGCGACGTCCAGCCGGAACGTCGTCAGAGTTTATTCTTCCTACCTTGAGAGCACTGTCGCGAGCAGCGAAGGCAAGTATGTCTGAGCACGACACGGTATTAGGGCATATAAGCTCTAGTAGGGCTTTGGCCCCATGAATCACCTCAAAACCTCGAAGGCTAGGGTTGTTGGCTGGATGAGTTTTCTCAGGAGCTGGTTTTCCTTGTACCCAATCTAATAGAACAGAAGCATCATAACCCTGAAACATTAACTAGTTTTAGTGCAGTTGTATTTTAAAGGTCATATTTTCAGTGCATGCAGTTGTATAATTTTTAATGCACGTGATATATACATCATTAATTTGCGCTAGAAAGAAAATTATGCTGGAAATTAATATTTGTTCGATGATCACTATAGATATAAAAATGAGCATTGAATTAGGTTATTCGTACGTAACGTTCGTACCCTCACAAAGCAATCATGGAAATGCATTCGAATGAGGCCAGCAGCAATGCCAGGATTCATTGACACTGCTTTGTTCACAGCAATCCTCACAATAGTCGTCTCAGCAGCTGGACAACTTGTACGTACGTACCATAATATCCGATCTTTAGCTTCGGCGAGGCTCCCATAGTAGCTACTGCACTATGAGAGAAAATCATACAAGAGATCAGTAACGCAAGTACCCCCAACTTTGAGCTGCTTGAATTCATCCTATGCATGAAATAGAAAAATTAATGCGTCACTAGCAGATTTGTTATAGCCTACTTCTATTAGTACTGCTCGAGTAATTAAAAACTTTTATTTTTTATTTTTGTAATAGCTTGTGTATATCAGTAATGAGAAATTAGCTAGTATTTATAGGCCAAGAAATGCGAAAGGAAAAAAAAAACGAAACGTGCGAAGCTAGCTGTAACCACAACTTGACGCAAGTTGAGATTGTTAGGAGTAGCACAGTACTGAGAAGGTGAGAAGAGATAAATTATTAGCTACACTCTGTCCTTCCGTTGACGGACTCATTTTTCTACAAAATTAGGGAAGTTATTTGATCCTCTGGCATTCATCAAATCTCAGGTTTGTGTGAGGGGGTTTAGAATTTTTCAGTTATGAAGAAATCTATTGAAAGGAAAAAGGATGATAGGAGGAGACCACTAAGTTTCAACAAATAAAATTAATTGTATGGGCCCTGATTAAGTCGTGCAATGGCACTTCTTTACCAAAAGAATGTTGTACAATAATTTAGAACGTTATGACACAATCATTTCTTTCTAAATGTATGCAAAAAAATTTATCAAAATAAAGTGCCCGTTTGTGTGCTAGATCAGTACTTATATATCAAAGGGGAGGGAGCACTATTTTCATATATATTTTGATATTTTTATATGAGAGAATTAGTTTCCTATATCAAAACTTCTGTCTCAAAGTAAACGGTTAATTTCTCATTTCTGATATTGTCTATTCAAAAGCTATCTGACAACAATGAAAGTTATGGAGAAAAACCTTCAATAACTATCGCACGATATGGACAAAGGCTTTTGTAACAAATTTCTTTTTTGAGTATTCAACAAATTGCCATATATATATATATATATAGTTTGTTAACACTTTAGCTTCTTAGGTCAGTAGGGTCAAATTTGAAATAAATAAATTCATTCAAAAAAAGAAAAATATAGTAAAATAAATTACAAAACTAAATAATGTTCAAATATTATTTATAGTAACATTTTTCGAGACTTCATTACTTAAAATTATTGTATGATAGTCTCATTTTTATTAGTTATAAAAATTCACAAGCAATTACAAAAAAACCGCAAGTAATTACAAAAAATCTCAAATCAATTACTAAATTAGTGAAATTATAAATAAAAAAAATTAATACAACATATCGAATTTTCTCTAAAGTCAAACTAATGGAAAGAATTAGGCCAAGCCGCTGGACAAGAAACGGAGAGACAAATAGTATTGTAGTGACCTAGGTAGTATAGGATATGAACTTCGAAAAATTTAATACTACATCCATTCCAAAATTAGATATATATTTTGACTTTTTAAAGTTATTTTGCAAAATCCTAAAACTCAAATTGATATAAGTTCGTTCAAGTTTTGAAAACAACAAAGATAATAATTAGTAATGTTTTATAGTTAGTTTTCAATTGTTATATATTTTTTGTATTAAAATTACTAGATAACTTCATATCAATTTTGAGTTTTAGGATTGCGCAAATTGATTTTAAAAAATTAAAATGTATCTCTAATTTTGGAATGGAGATAATATAGTATTTTACAATCTAAACTTTAATTTTTTTTAATAAATATCCTAAAATTTTACTCTGCTTCTAATGTTGTATCGTTGCATTTTTTTTTTTGTGATAACAATTGGTACAACCACAACTTATTTAAGAAATATATGGAACATTATAAGCGTGGGGGGGGTGGGGGGGGGCTAGAAATTTTCAATTGCTCCTAACTATGCAACTATTATTGTAATTGCTTCATTATACTAATTTTATCTAATTTATGATGATATGTTCCCATTTTCATTATTATTGTGATATTAATTACTCCTAATCATGTCGATCACTTGAGCATTTGATTGAAATCCAATTCTAATTCTTTATTATGTATATTTGTTCAGTGTATAAATGAGATTTCTGTTTAACTTGTTGACATTAGATTCTATTAGGGTTTCTTTAGGGCACTTGAATATTATAATATATATATATATATATATATATATATATATATTAATTTTCAATGAAAAAACTTTAGTCTTAAAATTAAATGTTAATTTTATTTGTTTATTTAGTTATTGCGTAAATATATATGTCCTTGGACAAACCTTAATGTTTAATTAACATTCCATCAAGCTTTAGTGATCTTCATATATGTGACGAAAAGGAGAAAAAATGAAGGCATCTATATATATATATATATATATATATATATTAGGAGATCAGAAAAGTTGTGATTTCTGGAAGTATGTAAAGAATAGACAGAAAGGAACTAATACAAATATTGCCAGTCGAAGCGATTACAAAGACAAAGGTAACTTTTGTTACAAAAATACATCAACAAACAAATCAATCATCATTTTACAATTATTAAAATGATTCGACAAATACCATTTTATATCAAAAGGGAAAAAAAATGAAGCAATTTAAAATATCAAACACCTTGCGAAAAATCAAATGCATGAGATGTTAATTAGTTTGCTTTGTTCACAAAACGGCAATCCTTTCTAATCTCACCGTTTGTGCCTGTGAGGACCTCAATGGAGCCCATGTGCACCATAGCAGCCGCAAACTTAGCCGCCCAGGCTGAACCATATTTAGCATTGTTCACCACAATCTTAGCTGTTAAGGGGTTGCTAAATAGTGTTTGATCAGAAGTTAACAACCCGTTGCGGTAAGTCAATCCGGTATAGTATTTGTTGTCCAAATAGTTTGGCGTTAGAACATCAAGATTCACTGTCGGATTAGGGCCAGAACTACCATTGTTTGGGTTGGGACACTTGTTCTTCAAGTATGCAGCATATTTTGGATCCATAGAGGGATCTTGAGGGTTTGTTTGGTTAAAGGAGTAGAGACGGTTTGAGAATGAACTGCAATGGGAGATACCAACGGAGTGTGCACCCGAAAGAGTTACCATCTCATCTAGTGACAGCCCTTTTCGGGCAAAGTTTTGTTGTAGTTGGTTGGCATTGAAGAAAGGTGGAGGGAGATTTTGTGCAACTTCAGAGCTCAAAGAAATACGGCCATCAAGACGTCCAGCCGGAACATCATAGTTTATTCCTCCTGCTTTGAGAGCACTGTCGCGAGCAGCAAAGGCAAGTATGTCTGAACAAGACACAGTCTTAGGGCACAGAACCTCGAGGTGAGCTTTGGCCTCATTAATCACCTCAAAACCTCGAAGGCTAGGGTTATTGGCTGGATGAGTTTTCTCGGGAGCTGGTTTTCCTGATACTGAATCTAATAGAACAGAAGCATCACAACCCTGAGAAGGAAAAATAAAAAACACATTAGTTCTAATTTAAGTTCTTTGAGTTGATCAATCATGCGAGAAAAAATTACTAAAACGAAGAAAATGATATTTCCAGCACAGAACTTTCGGCTACAACACAAATGTAAACTTCTTAATACACATCATTTGCGCATAAAACATATATCAAAGCAGTCATGGAAATATATATGAGCATTTAGTTTAATTTATTCATACCCTCACAAAGCAGTCATGGAAATGCATTCGAATGAGGCCTGCTGCAATGCCTGGATTCATTGACACTGCTTTGTTCACAGCAATCTTCACAATTGTCTCAGCCAACGGACAACTTCCCCCATAATATCCGATCTTTAACGGTGGTGAGGCGGCCATGGTAGATACAGTACTATAAGAGAAAATGATCAAACAAGAGAGCAACATTGAGCTGCTTGAATCCATCGTATGTGATAGAATAAGCAGATTTCTTATAGTTTGCTCTGAAGCTAGCTAGTACTGAAGATAAAAAAACTATGTTTTGATAACTTGTGTATATTTGTAAAGGAAATTGAGTATTTATAGTCCAAAGAAACGCGGGAAAATAATAGTAATGGATTCCCTTAATCTTTTATTTTTTATTTTTTCTTAGAGCTGTGGAAATCTAGACGTGTGAAGTTGTAATCCCACCGGCAAAGTTCAGCTTTGAATGTTTTTGCCACCATATTACTAAAGGATTAACTATATATATATACTATATATGTTGCGACTTTGCATGTCAACTTTTTATTTGTCAGTTAGGATGAATAATTATAATTGGTAATATTTAATGTTGTATTTGATATATATATTGGACCAGTTTTATAATCCTACTCATATATACGTTGCAATGAAAATCTTCACAATACATAACATGACTCATAACCAAATTAAGATTATTAAAACCTGCCCTCTCTATTTCCTTCCTTTCTAATATTCTATAAGCTTAGAATTATTTCCTTCTAAATTAGGAAAGTGATTTCATCAAAAGTCAGCTTCTAATTGCGAAGAGATTAATTCACGCAAACATAATTTCTTGTTGTGTGAAAGTTATCCTATCGAAAGAAAATTAAGATATGTTTCTTTATTATATGAGACGCGAGAGAGAGCCCTGGCCTGCATTAAAAAACATGCTGATTAAGTCGTGCAAAGGCACTTCATTTGAAATGGGGAGCTTCCTAACGCGGGTGGGAGGGAGTACTAATTAATTAGGGAATTAGGGAAAGGGGTTTTTGTATATGCCCTTTGACATTCACCAAATGTCAGTTTTTTGTGAAGAGATTCAGAAACTTTCCACTTCAAGTCCTGCAATTGCTCTTCTTAACCAAATTAAAGAATGTTGGACTATAATTAATACTCTACCCATTCCAAAATTAGAGATACAATTTGACTTTTGAGGTCAAACGACGGCATATTATTAATGTGAATTTATTTAATTTAGTTGATACAATCATTATAATTGTATACTAGTATATAACAAAAACTATTAATCACAAAATTTATTTCATTCTAAATTTTTATGAGTCGTCATACCAATTTTAAAATTTAGTAGGTCGTTGTTTGACCTTAAAAGTCAAATTATATCTATAATAATTTTGAAATGGAAGGAGTACTGTTGAAACATAATCATGTATTTTGATACAAGTTGATTTTTGTAGGTAAGCTATAAATTATTTAAACAAGTGTTAAGTGTGTTATTATATATTCAACCATTATTGGAGCATGATTTTTTTACTGAGCTTAAAATAAATTAATAAAATCATTTTAATTTCACTTAACTATTTCCAACTTGTTATATATGTATAAGAAATTAAATAGTAGTAAGTCAGATGATCTCAATCGTAGTTTATTTTTAATCTTTTGAGAAATTTAATTCAAAGATTAGTTATTCAAGACACGTTTAATATTTTAATTTTCAAAAGAAAAATACACGGCTAACCTCAATTTTATAGCAAACACCAAAAGGACTAAACACACATATTTACCAGCTTTTTCCCCTATAAACCTTGTAAATGGTAGAAGAATGAGAATGGTATAAACCTTATAATTTGACTTTTCAGATCAAATGAGAGTATATTAAATTTTAAATTAATGTGAATTTATTTAACTTTAATTGATACAATAATTATAATTGTATAGTATATAACAAAAATTATTAATTACAAAATTTATTTCATTTTAAACTTTTAAGAGTCGTACTAATTTTGAAGTTTAATATGACGTCGTTTGATTTCAAAAGTCAAATTGTATCTCTAATTTTGGAACGGACAGAGTAGTAAAAAGTACTCCCACCGCAGTCCTCAAAATTATGGATTAACAAAGTATAATTTGCACATATATTAAGAAAAATAAAAATAGAGGAAATAGAATAAAAAAGTTTCAAATTTATCCTTAGTGGCCTTATAAGATTTTATAAAGTGATAAATACTTTTATTTTTTATATAATTAATGAATCTCATTAAATGATATATTTACACTTCACTTTATGTACTTTATTTTATCCTTTTGAGGATAAAAAAATTTGTACATTTAGTCATTCTTTTGGGTTGTTGGGAGTAATATTTTTATAGAAACAACTTTGTGGCTTTGGTGTGAATTTCAAGTTTAACTTGCAGTTAAGTTTTTATAATTCCTCCGTCTCAAGATAAAAATCTTTTATTAATTTTTATGGTCAAACTGTCTATTTTTGAAGTCAATAATTAAACTTATATATTTAGAATTTCAAAAAGATAAATATTGAGATTAATACTAAATTAATTGTATGAAATTTGTGATGTTTATATACTTTTTTTGCGCGAACGCACACACATATGTATAAAATAATAAAATATATTGATCCAAAAAAGGTCAATTTGGTAATAAAAAAAATTTTATGTTGAAAAAGAGGGAGTATAATATTTTGACAGCCCATTGTTCCGTAGTCTTATGTCTCGCACAGGAGAGAGGGCGAGCAAAATAATAATAATAATAATAAGGAAAAAATAATAATAATTGTAAATTAAGTACTAATAATTATTATCTTTATTATTTTTAAAATTTAAACTAAATTATATCAATTTTTGATTTAAAAATTTTACAAATTTATTTTAAAAAATCAAAATGTTTCTCAAATTTTAAAACGGTTGTAGTATTAAATTTTCATATAAAACATATTGAGAAATTAATGTAGAAATGTGTCATATGCAAAGTAAATAAAAAGTAAAATACTGATTTACAAAAAGGGAAGGGAAAAAAAAAACAAAAAACTCTGAGCTTTGATTGGAGTTCTGGACTGGTGCACAAGTTGAAGCTTATAGGGTTTGAGCCCCAGAGGAGCCTCAACGAAAGGAAGAATGGGAAGTCGGTGCAAGTTGTGGCTCCCAAAGAAGAAGAGATTTTGTGCAAATATCCCTCTCGGCACTTCCCCGTAAGATTTCTTCCCCTTTCTCTCTTCTCACGCAATCGACAGAACTAATTATGATATTTCGATTTCTAATCGAATGCATTTTAGGTTTTGCGGGAATCACACAACGAGGTCCAATGACCAGTGGATTACATGCCCAATTGACCCTTCTCAGTAAAGTTTCTTCCTTCAGTTAATCAGTATTTTACTTTCTTTTTTTTTTAATTTCTTATTAAGATGAATTCTGTTCTTGTTTTTACTCATTTTGATAGCTCTGTACTTCAAGAAAATCTTGAGGGTCACCTTAAAAAATGTCCATTGCTGAAACATGTTCAGTCCCTGTCACTCCATCCTTTTTACCAAAAGGGGATCAATGGCGGCAAAGAAGATGAAGTTGTAGTAGTAGAGGGAGAAGATAAGTCTTCTTCATGTTCATTAGATAATATTATCAGCTCGGAAATGAAGAGGAAGGCTGTGTATGCTATGGGCGTACCTCAGTTGTCCGAATTACTCAGTAAAATCAAGTCCATTCATGCATCAATTTGTAATGATATTCAAGACTCGCATAAGATTCCTGAAAGTTGTGGTGTTTGGATCAATCACGAAGTTGACAGGTATTTATTATACTTTTTGGATTAGAATTCTTCTGTACTTCTGTATTTTTTGAACTGTTCCTATACGTATTGTATTGTTTTCGAATTGTTGTGTTGTTTTTAGGAAGTTGCCATTTCAAGAAAAGCATGTATTGCAGCAGGCCTCAATTCTTGGAAACTTGGAAGAATTTGGTGTTTTGAAGTCTTCTGGTGCGGGTACAGTAAAAGAACAATTGGACAATAACGGGTCATCTGTGGATGATAATGATATCCCTGCGGTTGTTGAATTTGGTGCTGGGAGGGGATACTTAACACAAATGCTTGCAGACTGTTATGGGATCAATAAAGCGATTTTGGTCGAGAGAAAGTCATACAAACTTAAGGTTTGTGGATTTTAACTCAAAATTATTGTACATCATGTTTGAATATTCTTGTGGTTGTTATATTTTGTGGTTTTATTTTATTATCTTCAAAGATTGAGTTTTTATTGTTGGTCTGTTAAACCATAGCTTTTAATAATCTAAGAGGACCCAGTATATGACATATGAACTAAAGTAGCTGCACTCAACTTAATGATTTGTGCTTGATTTAAATGTTCATGACCTGATAATGTGACTTTTAGGCTGATCGGAGCTTGCGGCAGAAAGACAGCTTGACACTAGAACGGTTGAGAATTGATAGTAAGGTTTTCCAAAATCCTATTGTTCAGAAAGCTAATTTAATTGTTCTGTTATATATATTCCATCTTTCTTTTATAATCCACACCTCTTCCCATGCCTGTTAGCTACACTGGGGACAGGGACAGGGGCGGAGTTACTAAGGGGCCGATGGCCTGGGTATCCCATAAATTTTTGGATTTCTTCAAAGCTTGTAAAAATATTGTTACTTCAGCTCCCAAAGATTTATGAAAAAGGTAAAGTTTGTGCGAGTGTGTACTCTGTGTGTGCATCAGAAAAATGAGAACTGCTATTCCAAACTTTAAAGACTACATGTCTTAAGATTCATCATTTAGTATGTGTGTGGTTGTCTGTCTCAAATCAACTGTCCATCCTAAGAAAGAAGAAAGGATAAGTGCTTAGTATGGTTGGTGAGAATGAAGCAATATAGCTGTTTACTTGGTTTATTATTGGTTAGGGTTAGCTTTACTCTTGTTTCGATTCTAGTAATGAATCAACCTTTATTTGTGAACACAATCATTCAAGTTCATTCACTAACCAAATAAGAGCTTCGGCAAGAGATTATACATGTCAAATTTTCTGCCTGTTACTGTGGACCTTTAGTAGGTGCAAGTATTCAGCCTAAATAATCTCAGTGGGCAGTCCAATGGAAAGGTTGATCTTGCATTAATAGCTAATGTGAGAACACGTATACTGAATAGTTTGCTGGCGCTACTTCCATGTTTTCTACCACTGCCTATATAAGTATATAGTTACATCATAAATCATGAATACATTACAACTTTACTCCATTGTGACACCCTCAGTAAGGAACTTATCTTTATGTGCTTTGATTAATGTTTCTTCTTCAAAGATGTTTTATAATGAGGTGAACTTTTTTGCCCCTACATTACTTGAATACTTCCTATAAGCTGAGCGCGGAATCAAATTCACACCGCCTTTGAATTTATACTCATAGTCATACTTGGTTTCCCTTAGTTTGTAACCTTTTATTTTATCAGCTGCTTTATTACGTCGTATTAACTTTTGCAGTTGAGGATTTAAACTTAAATGCTGTTGAGTCTCTTAAAGGAATTCCGTATTTGGCAATAGGTAAACATCTTTGTGGGCCTGCAACAGGTAATCAAAATATTGCTTTATTTTATCTTGCTCCGAAACATTGATATTGAATTTTCGTAATAATTTTACTCACAACAGTTTATTATAACTTATAAAACTTTTCTTCAGATATGACCTTAAGATGTTGTCTTGGGGAACAATGCAATCACGGTAATGTTGCTGAGTGTGGTGCCAGTTGTTACCTGAGAGGCTTAGCATTAGCAACATGCTGCCATCATCTTTGCCAGTGGAAGCATTACATAAGTAATCTCTTTGTCGTACCCCTAATAAACAAATGACAATAGAGGCAATCTACTATTGTTTGAATTTCAAGTGTCCTTGTATAGTTACTTACTAAATTTGGCTGACCTATAGATGAGTGATATATGCCTCTTATTTAACCAGTGACAATTGAGGGCAATTTGTTCTTGTTTGAATTTTAATTTCCTCGTATTGTAACTTAACTTGCGCTGAATTTGGCTGACCCTGTAGATCAGCAATATATGTCAACTCTGGGGATTGCCAAGGAAGATTTCCATGCAATTACATGGTTTACCAGCTGGGCGGTAGATGCAGATCATGGTTCGGGCCTATCTGGTGTTGTTGACAGCACATCACATCTGGGGATAATGTAATCATTTTACGACTGTTTTGAAGTGAATTCTAGATATGCCAAAAATTGACAAATATTTTGTTTCTTCAAATTTCCAAACAACTCAGATACTAATGGCATCTTTATTTCTTTTTCTTTCCCTTTTTTATTATTTATTCTGGACAGATGGAGTGTTAAATTATTTATGTGGCATCTTTTCCTTTGTTTTAGCAGTGGGAAGGAAGAATGTGGCAGGGATTTTGATATATGCGGCGGAGTCGAAGGAATTTTGAGGAACATGAGTGCTGTAGAGAGAGCAGTAGTTGGCTTCATGTGCAAAGATATAATCGACATGGGGAGATTTATGTGGCTCAAGGAACATGGTTTGGAATCCCAACTTGTAAAGTATGTCCCAGCTAACATCTCTCCCGAAAATCATTTGCTGATTGCAAGGTACAACAACTATGAGCTGCTGGAGGCTCTTCCATTTGCTTATTGCTAATTACTTGTATAGGTTGTCTTTTATTTAGAATAGACTTGGCTTCCAAGTTAATTGTAAACTAGAAGTGTTTCTAGTCCGCCAGGATGAATTGCACTCTATTGTATTGTGAGGGTAAATTGCGTGCTGGTTTTGGGTTATGGCAGAGTGCATTTATTGCTTCCTCATCAACAATTTACGCTAGTTTAACTACTTTTTAAAAGAATTTAACGGTTTTTATCCTGTATCCCCCTGTATGTACAGCTTCCATTCAACTCAATATACTCTATCGTTAATAATAAGTCTGTATACATTGTATGTAATTTGGTAGTTTATGTTGTATTTTGAGGGTCGAATTATAAATTTGGTGTTTTTGTAACAAAATTGTATTTAGACATTTGATAGTCATTGAACATGTTTGGAATAATTTTAGCATCGGTTACAAATTTCTCATTTATGGAGTGTTTTGTGGTAAATAAATAAAATCAAATCAAAATTTCAATGGGGGGTATAACTCGCATTAAATTGAAAAATGACTTGTATGTGAAAACAGAACTGCATTCAATCGTAGAATCGTCTTAATTCCTATTCAAAGAAGAAAAATTTTGAATCTCACCAACAAAAAAATGTAGCAGCCTTTCATTCTTGCTTAGGATAGGAATGAAATAAACAGCACCATAACTTGTGCAATTGATCAAGAAGTTAAAAAAGAATCACCAAACCAAAAACCAACACTAATGTAATAAACATCACCTTAACTTCTGCTTGATTAACACTAATGTAATGCAATTGATCAAGAAGTAAAAAAACAAAGTAGTGAAATGAACCAAAAACTTAGACGACGACGATCATTCAAGAAACACTAATAGTTTCTTCTAAGTCATGGAAAATTAATGGAGAAAAACAAATCAACAAATTATTACAAGGTATCTCGACAAATTTCAGCCAGCACCTTAACTTCTGCTTCAACTACGCAACAATCATTCACTAAAAATCCTTTGCTATAGTCATTCAAATCTTTTAGTGGAATGAAGGCAGGCGAACCCCAACAGACCTTCGAAGCACCAAACCAGTGAGGACTGGCTGCAATAGATAGAAATTTTAGTATTAATATGAATCTAAACAACCTGGCCTGTAAAAATTTTCATTGAAAAAACCAAGTAAGAAACAATCAAGCGTACCCTTGATTTGCAGATGCTTCTGATTAGTGATCTGGTCCTTAAGTGTGATCGTAAATTCTACTTTCACTTTATGAGCAACACTGAAATTGTGGGAATCCGCAAAGATAAGAAATAGGGAAAGGTTGCAACCTCTACCGTAATGATTGCCTTTTGGACAGAGCCTGAGCTTCCTGTATTGAATAAAAACTTTCTTTTTCTCTTACTTAACGAAACAGATAAATATTTAGGCATAAAATATAAGAAGATTAAGATGATGTAGATACCATTTGTAACCTCCTACAACGAATACATCTGAGTAGCAACTACTCTCTTCCAGCTTTGAAAATTGATAAATCTTCCATTCATGTTTATAAGATATGTTAGTTAATGCTAACAATGATATAGATTCTCCACAAGGCCCAGAATCCAAGCTCTTACTGACAAAAACCTCCACCCCAAATAAGCAAGCGTCACCAACTAAATATCCATTTGAAGCTTCTGCGAATTTCTCGAGAGAAATGAACTTGGAAAAACCCCATTCTGATTTCACCCTGTCAAACCGTCTCGCAATCCCTGCATACAACACACAAATACACAATGTAAGTACCTGTAAAAACTCCTCAAGTATATATATATATATATATATATATATATATATATATATATATATATATAATGACAACGTAACTATAGCTCAAATGTTAGATGTCATGTTGAAGCATTCACTTAGACACTTAGTGCAGAATTTCAACCAATATATATTGGACTTTAACCAGATGACTTGAATGAAAATAAAGATTTATTACATTTCTTTAAGAGCTGATCACAAACAAGACAATGTTTCTATTCAACTAGCTATTATATAGAATACTTGTACGTACCTTCAACTGCTAGATACTTCCCTCGTATTTGATCAAATAAAAAGAATCTATAGACAGCATTGATCTCACTGCCGGCAGAGAGATTGCTCGCCATTGCCAAGTATATGGAGATATGATCTTGAACATTTGCGCTATTGTTTCCATTCGGAAAGAATATGATTTTCCTGCATGTGCACGTGGATTCCTTAAACAAAATATATTCGTAAATTATGCCTTGTAATGATGCACACCAAATTTTCTTGGCATGACATAATTCTGATATTATTAATGTGCTATGAAGAACAAATTTTATCGTTTTCAGTGCTTAGTTAATTAATTAATGGATATGATATAAGGACGACTAAGGATTCATACCAATTAAAGATTTTGCGATCTCTAATCAAGAAAAATATAACACCCAATGATGGTGAATTGGGAGTATTTGACTTCTTCATCTTCAAATGTATATGATTAAGATGAGTGTAACTTGAGAGAGTGAGGAAAAATTAATTATAAATAAATTAAAAGTGATGTTTGTGAAAACTGAATGCGGCCAAGTGGGTGGTGATTTTTTTTCCTTCTACAGTTTATGCAGCTTTTGTTTGATTTTCTTCTCTTTTCTTCTCATTATTTTACCTAGCTATTTTAATAGAACTCTCTCTTACTACAAGTTGTGAGCCAAAATTACACAAATTAACAATTATTTTCTATCTCGCAACAAAATCAGCACAAGTGCTATAAATATATATATAATTAACAAAGGTAAATTTTCGTATGTTCTTCCTAAATATATATATATATATATATATATAATACAAAAACATATATACCATTTGTAACCTCCGGCTTCAAACTCGTTGGATTCGTACTTTTCTACGCCATTTTTCGAAAACAGTGAGAAAGACTCGACTTTGAGCAAGTAATGTGATGGAGGACCGTCCCTTGTTTCTCTCAGAATCCCTTCTGCATGCATGCATGCTCATAATTTATATTTTAACCGTCACAAATTAATTAAGAGACATATATATACATGAATTAAATAAGGGTAAGGGGTTAATCACAGAATAAAATAGTCTCTCATAGATTTTGACCAAATCTATCTATTGAAGAACAAATCTTAACAAAGCTGTAAAAAAACTAACCGTCGTCCCCCCCGATGGTCAAAGCCATGTCACAGACCGGATAAAAGAAAACCAAAGACTGTTTAATGACGAAAACCCTAAACTCAATTACATATATATAATTAATGAAAACATAGGACTCCTTTTGCATTAGGACGTCATGGGAAAACATGACTGTTAAATTTTCCCATTTTTAATTTTTTGAGTATAATTCATGAGAATTAAAGTCTCCTGGGCTTGGTGGACTCCTTTTGCATTGAGTTGGATTTTATAAGCTCGCCTTCACGTACTCCATCCATACCATTCACACTCTCTATGTTCCCTAACTTTAAGCTTAACCTGTGCTTTTGAGTTTTGGAAGGAAAAAAAATTGAAAAATTAAGATATAAAAAGAATAAACAGAATATTTATAAATTTTCTTTCCGTATTATTACTGTTTATTTTTAAATTATTATTTTAACCTTATAGTAAATTATTAAATTTGTATATAAAAGTTAGAATATAGATGAAAAATTATTTTTAATATTTTAAAATAAAATATTATTTTTAAAATAATAATTATTTGTTATATTAAAAATAAAAAATTATTTTTAAAAAATTATAAATATAATTATTATTTTAAGGAAAAAATATTAGAAATTTTATTTTTTCAAAAATGAGTAACGTTTCATAAAATATATATTTTAAAAAATAAAATAAAAAAATAAAACTTTATTTAAAAAAAAGAAGATTTTTTTCATTTTTTATGTAAAACTTTATTTTCATAATAAAAATCTTTACCATTATTATATGTATCCTTAATATTAAAATTTTTAAAAACAAAAACTAAATAGAAATTAAAATACAAAAATAGAAAAGATAAATTAAAAAACTGATTCAATTTTTTTAAAATAAATTAAAATTTAAAAAAATATTATTATTTTAAGGAAAAAAAATTGGAAAATTTTTCATTTTTTAAAAAGATGAGTAAAGTTTTATAAAATATATTTTAAAAAAATAAAACTTTATTTTCATAAAACAAAAATAATTTTTTTTAAAGATGTGTAAAGTTTCATAAAAATAATTAAAATTTAAACAATTTTAACTTTTCTTTTTTTGAATCTATATTTTATGAAACTTTATTCATTTTTGAAAAAATAAAAGTTTCTAATATTTTTTCCTTAGAATAATAATTATTTTAAAACTTTTTTTTAAATAGTTTATTTTAAATATAAAACAATTAATTATTTAAAAATATTTATTTTGTTTTAAAACATTAAATTAAATTTTTATTTAATTTTTAAAAAACAATATTTTATTTTAAAATATTAAAATTTAAAAAATATTTTATTTTAAAATATTAAATATAATTATTATTTTAAAAATAATATTTTCTTTTAAAATATTAAAAATAACTATTTTTAAATAATTATTTTATTTTAAAATTATAAAAATAATTATTTTATTTTAAAATATTAAAATTTGGTGTTGGGTCAAACTAGGGTCGAGTTGAATCAAAATTCGATCAAAATGAGTCGGGTTAGGGTTCAGGTAGGAGGAACGGTTACGTCAAAAAATGTCACTTTAAAGATCTAACTGATGAAAAATAAACTTTAAGGACGAATTTGAAAGTGAGTAGCTACTTGGAGGGATAGAAGTGTTATTCAGCCGACCACACGGTTAAGGACGTAAACGAGTCAAACCGTTCAGGCTCGACTAAAAAAAAATACAAGCGAGACTCGAATTCGTTAATAATATGATTCAAATTTGAACATAAAAAATAGTTCGAATAAAAATATGAGTAGAATCTGAGTAAGGTTATACTTGACTCGTTTGAGATTTAAACTACTCGAATTCTCAATTGTGATTCGATACATACTCGATTGATACATATTTGATTAAATACTTGATACATTCTCTTATAATATATACAAAATTAAATCAAATTAGGTTAATTAATTATTATTGTTTTGTTTTATTTTTAATTTTAATTGTGATTTTATATTTGTAAAGTGTAATAATAAATATATTTTCTTATTTCTAAATAAAATAACAAATTTAATTTATAATTATATTTATTATAAAGTTAGTTATTATGTGGAGACTCGAATTCGAGCTTGAATTTGAAGCTCGCGAGTAGTTTGAATATAATTCGATCTGAGTCGATCGAATTCGGGTAATAAATATTTGAGTCGAGTCGAATCTGAGTAGAATTTTTGAAATACAATTCAAATTCGAGTCGAATTTAAGTATGAATTTAACGTTTCGAGGGACTCTTTATTCGCTTGAGTTCGACTCGTTTACTCCTTTACACACGCAAAATAGGCAGACTGCTACCTGCGCAGCTGCGCTTGTCATTGCCAAGTATATGGATACATGATCTAGTCCATTTCCGATATTGTTTCCATTTGGAAATAATATAATATAATTTTCTAATACAATTAGTATATTTTCGTAAAATTAACTTTATATTCATTCCATTCATCCCCTCTACTTCTCTTATTCTTATGATCTCTACATTCTTAAGAGATCTTGCTCTAGCAATAATTTCATACAATGATCAACTAACGTATTATAACACTTAACCAAATCTAAAAGTCAGAATTTAGTAAAGAAACATTAGTAATAACATTACGAATGATCAAGATCAAAATTTAAATATGATAATTTCATTTTTCAGATGTTTCAAAAACAAAACCCTCAACTCTCAAATGTTATTTTCTATATATTTAATTCTTCTTAATGTATGACATACACCTGTTGCTACATTTTAAAGAAAACAAACTCGAACATCATACTTTTACAGTAGCAGCATCATTTAACAATGTGTAATAACAGCAGAAGAGAAGATTGATGGGCTTAAGACTTCTTGATTAACAGATAAAGATTTCAATTTTACCCTTGAAAGATAAAGGAATTATTAAAAGACCAACCGGATGTGAATTCATCCTTGAAAGATTTGGTCTTCCCCATTCTTTACCCTGTAGAAAATATATAGAAATATATTTGGGGGATTCCAAGTAAACTGGAGTAGAAAACTCTGCAAAGTCTTTACGTTACAAGGAAGAAGAAACATTTAACGCCTTTCGTCACAAGGCGGGGATAGCTCAGTTGGGAGAGCGTCAGACTGAAGATCTGAAGGTCACGTGTTCGATCCACGTTCACCGCATTTTTATTTTATTTTTTATTTACTCTTCTTATTATTTCAGCCCTATTAACTCGAAGCCCAGTGGAGGAGAACAAAGGCGCCACTCTGGAGTGGTGGAAAAGCAAAGACGACAAGACCGCCGTAAGACATTGCAGAGACACTCGGACAGAGAGAGAGAGAGATAGACGCTGTAAAAGTAACAGCCACCGCCGCCTCCACAGCAGCAATGGCAGAGCCGAGCGAATGGCAGCTGAAAAGAGGCCAATACCTGGGAGAAATTTCAGCCCTCTGTTTCGTCCACGTACCTTCTCAACTCTCTTCACTTCCTTACCTCCTCTCCGGTTCGTTTTTAATTCCTCTTCTTCTTCTTCTTTTTTTGCAATTATAATTCCTCTGTTTGACAGAACACACGGATCCCCAAAGGGGGCGGACACCGGCGAGCAGGGGGGCGGCGGTGGGAATGGTGTGGGGAAGGAGGTGGTATATACACTGAAAATTTCCGGCGACCAGGGGGGCGACCGCCACCCTCTGCCCCCCTCCCTCCGCCACTGAACACACATACCAAATCTCATTAGTTTCAATTTTATTTTTACTTGAAGCCTTGATCATGGCGGTTGATTACTAAAGAACATCTAGTAACAAAAGATAGAAAATCTATAAAGCATATGGGTGGCCTATTATTTCAACTTTATAGCTCGCAATTAAAGTGATAGTCTACTTTATTTGAGCTATAGAAAAATCGTAATTCAGGGAAAATCTCTCATTGTAATGTGAAACAAATTTTGGTGACGCCCTTTGAATTTATTTGCACTTCTTGTTTTGGGCTTTGAACATCATGTATCATGTGGGTTGTACATGCTTGCTAACATTTTTCTGTTTTTTTTAATCTTTTTTCTTATTTAGTACCCTATCCTATGATATGAACGAATGTTAGACCTCATGGAAGCTTTCTTTCAATCTTGTTACATCAGGAACGGGTTCACAAATTCTTATCTATGATTTAGTTACGGCAAAAGTGATAAGGTCATTCCAAGTTTTTGAAGGTATTCGTGTGCATGGAATTTCTTGTACCTTAATTAATTGCACAGAAGGATCATGCTCCTCCAAGCTTGAGTTTAAGATTGCTGTCTTTGGAGAAAGGAGAGTGAAACTATTTAGCTTACACATTGAATTCACGACTGATTTGCAAAGTCAGCCACAAGTTTGCATGGATTTGATCCTTTTCCAATCATGGCCAAAATTTAGTCATTGGGTTCTAGATGTATGCTTCTTAAAGGTTTGTACATTGTAGTTATCATACTCACAGTCACAGCATTATTTATGCTTTTACTTCTAGGAATTAATATTTATAATTATTCTCTTTACTGAAGTGGTTTACATGTGGATTGATAGTAGGACGGTATAAGTTCTTCGTCTGAGGGAAGACACTGTCTTGCAATTGGATGTAGTGACAACTCTGTATGTTTCTGGGATATTATGAGATCTTATTCGAGTTTTGAAGTCAAGTCTCCGGGTTAGTTTCTTCAACATCTTTTATGCTGGACTAGTAAATTTATAACTGCAAATTAGTTTATGCTATGTGGTAATAATATATTTTTAATGGGGAAGATCTCCTTTTTAATTGGTGTTAGAAGAGTAAACTGATGTTTCCCTTTAAATACATGTAATTAGATTGTCGAAGAATCACTAGAGATCAAGACATATGTCTTGGTTGTAGACCTTAAATAACTGGAAACGTGAAATGTGACACTTTTGAATTGAGACTTGAGTTGTATATTGGTCATACTATAGCTTTAATATTGTATCCCCTCTCTTCGTTTATAATTTCTCATTCATATGCAGAGAGGTGTCTTCTGTATTCCATGCGTATGTGGGGCAAGAAAATTGAAGCTCTCCATATTGCATCTGGTACAATTTTTAATGAGGTACCTAGTCCTCCCATTCAGTGATTTTTCCCACATCATTGCATGCCTTTGTTTCTTCCATTTTTTTTTTAATTATGATATCATATATTTAATTCCCACTATCCTAATTATTGTGTATCAACAGGACATCTGTAAATGTACAAGTTAGCTCTTTCTTCCTTTTTTTCTCTGACGTTCTCAGAGATAAATTTTTGGCAACAAAAAGTATTCCCATCAGTTTCTCCCAGCTATGGTCGCAAAATGTAACAATGATACTTCTGATGAAGACCTACACATATATTATTAGTTAACGCACAGAAGGTTTTGATTGTGTATTTGCACCGTTCAGTGTCAATAGATAGTAAAAGACTTGATTAATTTGAGCATATGTATTCAGAATACTTATATCAGAAAAGATATTTGACCATTCTGACGTGCATGCTTTCAAGTTTCAACAAGGGAACTCTTCTGAACAAAATACCATTCTCCTTTGTATTCTTTCATATATCTGAAGGTTGACAGTCATTTCAAAAGAATCTCAAATGGTTCTTCAAAGGGTACCTTGTCTTCAACCTGACCTTTGTTTGGGCCACACTGTAACCCTTACTCTTGACATTCTAGTACTTCTAGATAGACTATTTATAATTTCGTCAATGCCTTTCTTAAACACAGGATTATAAATGAACAGATCTCTATGAAGAGAAGAAGAACTTGGGATTTGATAAGACTAGGTAAGGGCTTGATGTGATAAAGTTCATTCTGCAAATTCTCTAAGCTCGGGCTTAGTGTACTGTCTAGGCTCCTTTGTTAAACAATATCCTGATAAGGGGAGCTCAACTCGTTTTGAGTCTTCTGACTTGGCTTTCCTGTTAACATGAATATACTTGGGTTAAACCTTTTATTTCAATGACAAAATTTAAGCCATTTTTATTATTTATACATTAGTTTTTTATTCAAATTGACTGAACTTTTATTACATTTTGGATACTATTATTCTAAATTTATCAAACCATGTAGGATAGGTTTAGGGATTAGGATGAAAAAAGGAAGAGGGAATAAAATGAAAAAGAAGAAGAAAAAAAACCTCTGAAGGGATACAAGTTTTATTATGTACACTTTGAAATAATTTAACTTAAAGTCTACTGCTAAAAATTTAGTGTAATGGCCTACTGAAAAATCTGCTGCATCTTTTTAGATTCAATTTTCTATTATTTTTCCTTGTACTAGACTAGCTTTTAGAGTTATTGCATTTGTGCTATTTACTTGTACCATATTGCTTAAACCTACATTTTTCAACTTTCAAAGTTATAAATTGTAGAATCTGAGCTTTTGAAATTTTGTAAACTAATTGGCATTTGGCAGATTATAGTTTGGAAAGTGGTTCGTCAGAATCCAGCTCCATGTGTAAACAGCCCTGTGAAGGACCCCATAAATCATACCAGTTCTTTCAGCGTGGGACTCCAGCTTCAGTTCCAGGAATACGGAGCTATTCCTGTACGTAGACTTGCTGGACATGAAGGTTCAATTTTTGCTATTGCATGGTCCTCCGATGGATCAAAACTGGTATCCGTCTCTGATGATCGAAGGTGAATTATTTCTTAAACTTACTATCATTTGTGTTGTGTTATGAACTATTAGATCTTTGAACAATGACATCATTTGGTGTTTTGGTTTCTTTTTAAGTGCAGTGCTCGTATCTGGGCAGTTCACGCTGAAAAGGAAGGCGTTCCTCACTCAGTTGGGCCGGTGCTATTTGGTCACAGTGCCAGAGTTTGGGACTGCTGTATTTTTGACTCTGTGAGCTCTACAAGGACACTTGCACATTTATAGATTATGCAATTGCTTTATTTTTGTTAGACATTTATTTTCCCCTCTTTGCGCCTTAGTGGACTTTGGATTTTGTATTGTTCAGCTCTTTCTCATCGTTTATTCTCTACCCATGTCTTTTCCCAGCTCCCTCTTTCATAGAGTTTGACAATTAAGTTACTATCTAAATTTTGTTTCCTCACTCTTCATTCAACATGCTTTGAAACCTGGGGAAAATCTTCTGCCTTTAAGATCATAGCACTAGCACCTGAATGCTTTACTTTCTTAAGATCCTCCTTTCTTTGTGAGGGCTGTAAAGTCCTTTGGTATCATTTGTTCAACGTGGACACTCTCTTCCAGATCTTAGAGTTTCTATTAATGCGCCATCTCTTATTTTTTTTTCTTGACCTTTTTTTATAATGTTAAAAACTTAAATGTTACTCCATATTGTCCTGGATATTTGCATGTGCTTAAAATTTGTCGACTCAGACTATTATTTTAAAAGATTATGCATTATTGGTCAAACTTAGATAAGGCTAATGATTAAAGCCTTAAAGGAATTTGAGCTTGCTGCAACTGAGCATATGGTTTCAGTACTTGTTTAAATTTTTAATGCTTTTCCCCATTGTGCTTTGTTTTGATTCATCCCTCAAAAAATCTCCATTGTTTCAGAAATAACTTTGTAGTTGTAAATCAATTATAAATGGGCATTCTGCATTACTTATCAAAGTAAATAAATTTGCATTTTGCAGTACAATTTTGGTGACTGCAATTGGGCTGTAATTTTGTAAAAAACTAATTGAATTGTGTAATTGCTTTATTTGTGTCGACTTTTTTTTTTTTTTAATAATAAGTTATGCTATTTGTCTTGCCAAATTTAAAGCCTGTCATAGTTCTTCTGATAGTTTTACCACTCACGGAGCTTCTAATGACTTGTGTTGGTCTCGTTTTTATTGTTTGTTGACTTGGATGACATAATATCAGAGGCAAGCAGCGATGTCCATTTCTATGGAGCTTGCATTGACCTCTTTAATTTCAGACTATCACATTGCTTGAGATTGACAGTATACATTCTTGTTATGTTCTTTTACTTCCAAACTCCAAATTGTTTTTACCTGGTTAACACCACCTCCTGAATCTACTTTCTCGAAATAAGCATAATCTTTGTAGGTTCTTACAAATATGAATGCTTTACTAGTTTATTAGTTTTTGGACTAATTGTTTTTTCTTGATGGGGATTTGCATAGCTAATTATTACTGTTGGCGAGGATTGTACATGTCGTGTGTGGGGACTGGATGGTACCCAACTGATGATGATCAAGGAACACATGTAAGTACACATTTTTGAATATATCTTACATAGTGTTGCACAAAGTTAACTGTTGATATTGACCTGATTTATTACCAAACTGCCATTTGTCATAAAATAGTTTGGAAGATATATAGGTTGACAGTCACTAGCTTTTGGACTTCTAGACTACCTTGACTCTATTTACAGAGAGGCTGTTTTCAGGACTTGAACCCATGGCCGTTCTTTCTTATAAAACTATTCAGTTCAAAACATCTGATATTGATATTAACATATACTGTCAACAAATTTACTGTTCTTCTGTACTTTACAGTGGTAGGGGAGTATGGCGATGCTTGTATGACCCCACGTCCTCTCTTCTTGTTACTGCTGGGTTTGACTCTGCAGTAAAAGTTCATCGTCTGTATGCTTCTAACTCCAATGATTCTGAGACTTCCATTGAAGTGGTAGAAGAATTTATAGACAGAAAAGAGATCTTTACTCTTCGTATCCCAAATTCTTCAGGGCATATTGGATTTGTGAACAGGTATGTTCAATATTTTAACATCATTCTGATGCTTCTTCATCTTTCCAATCATCAATCCCTCCAGTTCTTTCCTACCTAAACCGAAAAAGATACATTTAGTATCATGAGAATCAATGACATTTGAAAGCATACAATAGATGTGCCATTTTGTTAATTCTGGTTGCAGTGAGTGTGTTGGTTTATGCTTACCATATTTTGTTCACACTCTTGGATTGTCAAAAAAAAGAAAAGGATTGATATTCAAAGATTTGAGAGATTGGTTGATTAGGTCCTTAAATGGATAGCTTGTGAGACATTTTTTACATGGCAGAGGAATAATGGTAGGGGTGGTAGCTGTGCTTTTTTCTTTTACTATTTCACAACTACAATATTTCGACTCTAATAATTCATAGTCGTTGGAGATCTAAGATTATTAATAGCAAGTATTTAATTCATTGTTTGTTTAATTTATTAAGAAAATTGATTGTGTTTATTAAATGGTTCAATGAAACTTTAGAGAGGAATGCAGATTTCCAAATCAAAATCATAAGAAACTTCTAAAGTTCTTTTTTATTTCTTCTAAAATAATTTGAGGTCTTATTGTTTTCCCATAGTACATATGTTGTATGTATATTCATATTTTGTCATTCTAATAATTAATTAATACTCTAACAAGGTTTCCCTGAAAAAATTAATTGATTACTGAGTACTAAAATTACTAATATGTATCATGGAGTGAAGATCTTTCCTAAGAATTTGTTAACTAATAGTAGTGTTCTAAAAATTCCCGCCTAGGCGCTAGATGGTCCTCTACCGCCTTGATTTGTTTAGGTGCCTAGGCTCCCGCCTAGCAAGAATCTGACCTTACTTTGAAACTCTACAATACTTAAATGAATTTGTTAAGTCTTAAAAGATAGCTATTTTTGGTAATGTTTCATGTAAAAATTTTATAAATTACATATACTATATGTTTTGTATAATATAACAATTATATACAATAGAGAAATAAATAAATGAGATCACCTAAGAAAAGACCTGGTCTGCCTAGGCACCTGCTAAGCGGCCTAGGCGCTAGGTGCCCCCTTTGGCCCCTAGGTTGCCTAGCGATTTTTTGAACACTAACTAATAGATGTAGTTAAGTTATTGAAGGTTAACATTGGAAGTGTCCAACTAAGACTAATAAATTGCTTTATTGTATAAATCAATTTACATAGATCTGCCTCTTGACGATGCGCAATTAGATTTATCTTCCTCATAATATTATTTTGACAACAAACAAAAATATGCATTAAAAAAACATGTGGAAAGAAAAAGCTCAAACTACATAAATAATATATCAAAACAAAATTGTCTTTGGAGTTTACATTATTTTTTGAAAAGTTGGTCTTTGGTGCTTTGTATGGGTTGATGGGTGAGGCTTGGGTTTGTCCGTCGAGTTGAAGAAGCTGCATTCGGTGGTAGCAAGGATGGCAAAATCCTCTTGCTTTATGTGTGTTTGGACCTACAAAAACGCGATAACTTTCCGTGATTGTTCCCTTCCTTAAACTTTCTTATGGGACAAAGTGTCTTTTATTTTCTTCCTTTTCAACGTCGGCCATGGGAGGCTGGGAGCTACTAGAGGGTAGTCATTTTGAATTTGGAAAGGAAGTGGAGGCATTCTTTTCTTGAGGACTTCGTCATTTCTTTATGGTATATTCTTTCTAATAAAATTTATTTTTGTCTAAAAGTAAATGGAAGAGAAAGTATTTATTCCTCTAGAAGCACATTTTTCCCTCAGATAATTTCTGATAAATTGAATAAATATATTAGCTTTAAACAAAGGAAAACTGTAATATTAGTGGAAATATAATTTTAAATTCATAAACCTCCAATTTCACCCACTAGAAGACGCATTGCCCCTGACCCTGAACTTCTTTAAGGAATATAGAGTTGTAGCAATAATCTATACACAATATACCTATATATTCGTTAGGGTTATATATTCAAGGAAAAAGTGAAAACTCATTTTTCTCAACAATGTCAAATGGAATAATTTTATTTCTTAAAATCAAGGTTCGTTTTACCACACCACAATATAAAAGCCTCTTTCCAGTGTGCTTAAGCTTTAAGTATTACTTTAAAGTTTATTTCTTACCCCCACGACAATTTTGTTATTATCATATTGGTGATTCCTATACTAACTTGCAATTTGGGATCTTTTTGCACTTCTTGCAGCAAAAGTGAATATGTCCGTTGTTTGCATTTTACAAGTGAAGATACTATTTATATTGCGACAAACAATGGTTTTCTGTACCATGCTAAAATCTTTGATACCGGAGATGTAAAATGGACTGAACTTCTCCAGGTCAGTGAAGAGGCTCCAATCATTTGTATGAACTTGTTGTCTAAAGACTCTTCCGACCTTTCTTCTGGTATTGAGGATTGGGTTGCTGTTGGAGACGGTAAAGGAAACATGATGATTGTAGGAGTTGGTGGTGGTGTTTGCACTCCTAATGTGAGAATCTCTTTTACTTGGTCCGCTGAATTGGAGAGACAGCTCTTGGGAACCTTTTGGTGTAAGTCATTGGGATGCAGGTAATGTGTTGTACCAAAGCTTTTTATGACCACAAAGTTTAAACAATCTCTAGGTGATTTCAAGCACAAAATTTATAGATCACATGCAAAGTGATGGGATTCAAACAACGTCGACCACCTTGTTCTACCCAATAAAAAAATTATCCAATGTTTAAATGGTTGATGACTGAAGCAAAGCTAGGATACCTCCATCCGAAATTTAGTGTTTCTATTTAAGGAGACATGTAATTTACTTTTAAGTACCATATACTAATATTCCAGAGTGTTAATATTATCTCTCACTTGTTTAAGAATTTTTTAAACCATTGTGAAAGGATAGTCTTGGAAATTTACTAATCTTTCATATGTGATTTTTTTTCTTCCTACGGATTTCATTTTTAGGACATCTCAAAATCGATACTAGGACTCTTGTTACTTATCGACAAAAAATTGATAATAGGAAGTTTTGGATGGAGGAGGTAGTTTCCATTTTCATAATTATATATTGATAGTATTATGACCCTAATTGTTGTCTACTTGGTCCCCAAGTCAAGCACTTGAAAACTATTTGTGATTTTTTATATGCTTGAGGATTACTTCATCAATGTTGTGATATTCTCGTATTTTTTAGAACAAGTAACAGCTCATAGACCTCTAATATCTGATGTATGTATCATGTAGGTTCATCTTCACTGCTGATCCTAGAGGAAATTTGAAGCTATGGAGGTTGCATGAGCCTTTACAGTCTGTTTCTCATAATTCTATGAGAAGTGCTGATGTGTCTTTAGTAGCTGAATTCATATCATGCTTTAATACAAGGATAATGTGCTTAGATGCCTCATTTGAAGAAGAGGTATTTTCTTTCTAAGCATGTTCCTCAACTTTCTTTGCTGACTTCATCTGAGTGCTGACTGCTTCCTTTGCTCATATAATATTGGAATTTCTTCAAAGGTGCATGAGTTGACAACTTGACATATTAAGTAGAGCGGAAGTCATGTTTCGGATATTAATCGAGCATATATGATAGGCATTGATAGCCTAAAAGATCTAACTTTACTCTAGCCAGCCTAAAAGGTAGTATTTCTCACTAAATTTTAGATACTCTTGTACGGGTTCCATCTTGATGTAGGAATTCTGCTTCTTCCTCTCTTTTGATTTCTCCTAGTTCAAAACGTGTAATGTCAACAAGAAAAAATCGCTAGAAAGACCATGATGTTGATTGGGTGTATAACCAACCCTAGTACGAGAAGACTGGGGGCATCCCTAAGATTACAGTGTAGTCCCTATACAATGTGTCTTGGCATCCTCCTAAAAGTTAGTGTTCAATGCAATAATATAGGGTATATGGTCTCAAAGAATTATATTCACTTTTCTCTGGCGTACATACATATAACAGTGCTTTCTACTTATTCTTCTCCCACCTTGTTCTCCAATACTCATTTCAGTTCTAACTGAGCTTTTGAATACTTTACTATGCCATTCAAGTGCAAGCTAAAGAGGAGCATTGCTTCAAATGTTTTTCATGCTTTTGCAAATTAAGAGTTCTTTGTTGAAAAGAATTTCCATCACGTGGAACTATGATGAAATTGGTAGCAATTTATTAGATTATGCAATGCATGTGAAAAAAATTGGTTTTATAAACTCCTTGAGATTAGTTGAGTTTGACATATGGATTCAGTAAAATTCAGTTAATTTGTGATGAATTAGATTGCTGATTGCTTTAGTATATTTTCTAATTAATTCTTGTTATTTTCTTCCAGGTGCTAGTGTGTGGGGATCTACGTGGTAATCTGTTATTATTCCCTTTAGTAAGGGAGCTGTTACTGGGTACGCCAATTGCTTCGGAATCAAAAATATCTCCGTCAAGTTATTTCAAAGGTGCTCATGGGATATCAAGTGTCTGCGGAGTTTTAATAGCCAGTTCTAGCTCTAGTCAAGTTGAAATATGCTCGGTACGACCTATTTCCTAATATAAAATGCTCTGCAAGTATGTTTGTATATGTATGTGTGTGTGTGTATATGATTATATTCAACATTATAGTTATAAACTTTGTGAAGAATCCTCTTCTATATTTTCCTGAGGATGTTGTCTCCATGAAGGAACTAATAATGTTCTATTTGCCATATTTCATTTGATAACATGTTCTGTTGAATTGTTGATACTTTTTTAATCGTTATTATGAATAAATACCAATCGCAAGAAGGAAATCTATCTTGTGGTAAAGCACTTTAAGGAATTTACATATATAGATGGATGCGTATGTATAAATTATTTTGTTAATTTTAGCATTTTTATTCAGACTGGAGGAGATGGGTGCATATGCTATTTGGAATACGACAGAGATCAAAAAAAGTTGGAATTCATAGGGATGAAACAAGTGAAAGAATTAAGCTTGGTTCAATCTGTCTTTTATGATCCTAAAGTGCATGATGATTTAGCTAGTGGAAACTATGCAATAGGTTTTGTATCAGCTGATTTTATTATATGGAATTTAATCACTGAGACAAAGGTACTCTCTCCCTCTTTCCTCTCCTTCCAAATTTTACACCTTCCCTTCAAATGAAGGTTCATATTGTAACAGGTTGTTCAGATTCCATGTGGTGGATGGAGGCGTCCGAATTCATATTTTCTTGGCGATACACCAGAGATGAGGAACTGCTTTGCATTTGTCAAGGTTTGTTCCTTCTTGTTCTCTTTTCTTACCAAAAGAGAGTTTATAAAAGTAACTCGAGGGTAATTTCTGCCCGTATTTTGCCAAAAAGAGGTATGCTTTGTACAATATTTTCTGCTGTTCTTGTTTTCTCAGTTTTTCCTCCCTCTGTCTCTCAGGATGAGATCATTTATATCCGTAGACACTGGGTACCAGACAGTGAGAGGAAAATATATCCCCAAAACCTGCATCTGCAATTCCATGGCAGAGAGATGCATTCCCTATGTTTTATCTCTGAAAATTCAAGGTTTGGAAAGCAGAGTCTCTTTCCTAATTCATGTTGGATCGCAACAGGGTGCGAAGATGGAACTGTGAGGATGACTAGGTATGATATATGATTGTTTCGTAATCTGACTCAACATTTGATGATTTTGAAATACAGTGTCAAACTTAAATTACTTATTTTGGTCGTGACTTAGAGCACTGTCTTTTCACTTATAGTTGGGTCTTTAAGCTTGAGTGTGGGGGTATATGCTCATGAGTCATGAGTCGACTCATGTGTACATGTGTACAGTATTGATATGCTTGGCTTTTATCCTCCTTTTTCCACTGCCACCTTAGAACAATGACATGCTAACTACAATAAATGGTGACTGATGTGATGCTTGAGTAGTGTGGCCAACTGATAGTGTTATTAATGATCCAGGTATGCTCCAGGTGGTGAGAATTGGACTGCTTCAAAATTGCTTGGGGAACATGTAGGTGGATCAGCTGTGAGATCAATATGTTGTGTGTCAAAAACACACATATTTGCCACAGATTCAACCAACATGCCCAATGGGATGACATTAGAGGATGGAGAGAATCCTTTCCTACTAATTTCAGTTGGCGCAAAGAGAGTCCTAACTGCTTGGAAACAAAAATTTACGATGAAAAATAAGATGGAAGAAGCCCTTTCCAATGGGCCAGATAATGGAATCAGGAACGAGTTTCATTCTTCATCAGGAGTGTCCTCGTTGATGTCATTCCAGTGGCTTTCCACTGATATGCCAACCAAAAGTTGCAGTACTCGTGAAAAAAGAAATAACATGGAGTAAGTGAAACAACTTCAAAAATCTTAGCAATATAACGTCTGTCCTGCATCTGAATCAATATCTTCGAACAACAGGAACATGGATTCACTAGCCTGGCTTGGAGACAAATATGAAAATGACTGGAGATACCTGGCTGTCACTGCTTTTCTTGTTAAGGTTCCTAAGTCCAGGTAATGTGAGCTATACAAACAAGCAATCAAGCTTATTTATTTTTCACCCTTATAAGTTCTTTGATTCAATTTAAATAAGGATGTTCTTTGTTTACTTCCAGGATTTCTGTCTGTTTCATTGTCGTTGCTTGTTCAGACGCCTCGGTTGTATTAAGAGCTCTCATACTACCGTATCGGCTTTGGTGTGCATCAAGCTACTCATTACTTCGTTTTGATAACTCATATTTGTTGATTGTTTTCTCCTTGCTCTTTTTCAATATATTTCTCTGTTGCAGGTTTGACATTGGTTTATTGGTTCCCTTGGCATCACCCGTTCTGGCATTGCAGCATGTCATTATTCCTGAGCGTCTGGCTTTTGACGGTTAGTCCAATGTTCACTTGCATAAATCATAGCCTTCTTGTTTTGGAAATCTCAATTAAAAACTTTTCAGCAAACTTTACAGTTCAAAACCTTCACTGCTACACACCCTCGCCAACCCAATCCCATAGCGAATTGCAAAAGATACAAGAAGAACACATTCTCCTTCACTCCCTATTTGCAAATTGAAAAAAGTTAAATGTCAACTGGGACAATGAGAAGACGAAATTGATAGCGACAGTGACACCTATTTTCTAATTGTTTGCAGTTGCAACATAGATAACACCTTTGTCATTAGTCTCATTCATCTATTAAAATGCAGTTCCAAATTAGATAACAACTGGCTGTTAATTTTTTATTTTTTATTCCTTACTGTTATATCGAAGTTTTGAGTTCCTAGTTACATATGTATTAACTCCTGGTCAATGTAACTTTTCTCACTGTAGTTTTGTCAAAATGCTAGAAAGTATACGGCTGCTGCAAGCCCCAGCACCTGGGTTTGATGAATTGACTTATTATTGAGAATGCCAATAACAATGAATACCTTTACTGCATTGTGCAGTCTTAATATGTTGGACACATTTCTTTTTAAATGCACAGAAGTTTTTTTAGTGCATATTGCATGCTGGTACTGCCAATACTAGCTAAGGTTCCTGCTTGATCTTTGACTGGAACACTTTGATTAGGTGATTATGAATCTGGGTTATTTTAATGCTTACCAGAGCATGCTGCACGTATAATTAAAAGCATTCTATGACGCGACCAAAATTATCTCCTCTCTTTTTTCTTAAATTATAGGTTGTTTTCATTATATTAATGCCTGAGGCTATTCTGAAAACTCCTTCTATTAAAGGCTTTTTATGTGATTACTCCCTCTCCCTTACCAGGTTGTTGCCTCGTTTGTCATTTGTAACCTATTAGTAAGTACCCTTGTTGGTAATTTAGGTGAATCTAACCCTTTGTAAAGAATTTATTCTCTTTTTTCCTGTATTTTTTTTCTTGTGTGTTTTTCTTGTGTGTTTTTCTTCTTTTTTTTGGGTGGCCGCGGGGGTGGGGGGGGGATGATAATTTTATAAGCACCAATGTGTCAAATGCATGAACCATGCTTAGAATGATTTCTATTGCTGTCCTAATTGGTTTCTATTTATGAACACCAATATTTTTGTAGATGTAATCTTTTTTATATCATTTTGTCTCACCTTTTTAAATAAACTAGTTCTTTATTCTGATTTCTATCTAAATTTTGGTTGAATTATTGTTTGTCTTTCGTTTCCCTATCCAGAGTTGAATGCTTATCTTTGCAGATGACAATTGCCATATGTAGATTTCATGTAATATAGTCTAAACTGTCAGTGGCTGTTGATACCACTATTTACTCTTTAAATACTGCTGGAAAGATTATTACAAACAAGTTTTCACATACTTCCTTGCAGTAGCCTAAATTTAATATTGTGATTTCATCTGATTTGAGTGCCTCTGGCAAAGTAGTTTTATGTATTGCTAAAAATTTGATTTGCAGATAACTGTCGAATTGGAAGTCAGTATATTGTACTTAGTGGATCTACTGATGGAAGTATTGCCTTCTGGGATCTTACTAAAAATGTTGAAACTTTTATGGGACGTCTGTCAGATCTTCAAATGGAAGACTACGTTGATTGTCAGAAAAGGCCACGCACTGGAAGAGGAAGCCAAGGTGGACGATGGTGGAGATCATTAGGCAGTAGGGTTTTGAAGAAGAAAAAACAAGGTTGCTCAGTCTCAGGGGCACCTATTGAGAAAACTGACGACAATACTCAAAGTAATGTCATATTCAAGCCTTCATCAATATTAACTCATTCTGAAAGGAATGAAATAACTTCATCCCAAGATGTGGATCCTGCTTCCCTTGAATCAGAAGTGAGCACCGAGGATTCCTCACTTGAAACATGTAAAATATGGCCCTTACATACTTTCAGTAATGTTCACCAATCGGGGGTGAATTGTCTCCATGTTTCAGATGTTAAACATAACAGAGGTTCTGACTCTGGTTTTCTATTTTATGTTATAAGTGGGGGTGACGATCAAGCACTTCACTGTCTTAGATTTGATTTGCCACGGCTAGTATCAGTGCAGTACCCTGAGAATGGGACTCCAGATCTGTCTAGCTTTACTGAATCAGAAGCTTCAAAGAATTGTATTTATCATTGTCAAAAACAAAACTACTTGCTCAGATTCTCATATCATGAAAAAATCCTCTCGGCTCATGGCTCTGGCATAAAAGGTATGGACGTCATTACATTTTCTTTAAAACTACATTTATTTCGATGTCAATGTTAAGGCAACCAGTGTGAGCCGGTAATAGCCTAAGGCTCAACAGCTTGAACAGCAAGTGAAAGGATTTACTTAAATTTCATATGAAAACTACATGTTTACTCATATCTTGGTAGTTTCCACTCTATCCAACTTGTTACTTTATACACTGATATACCGTGTGCACGTGAGAATTTCTTAGTCATCTACAGAATCATCAACAGTTTTCATGGAACTTTTGTTCATTGCACAACTTTAGATGTTCTTACCCTAGTTATTGGCGACTCTATAAGGTGACCTGTATGACTTGTTTTACTAAAGAATTTCCTGGAAATACGAATATGGCGGATGATGAGAAAACATTGGGTTTCATTTTTGTAAAGGTGTATGGACAGACGGGAGTTGGGTTTTCTCTACTGGTCTAGATCAGCGTGTCAGGTGTTGGCATATTGAAGAGAATGGTAAGCTAACTGAGCATGCTCATTTGATCATTAGCGTGCCAGAGCCGGAAGCACTGGATGCTAGAGCCTGTGGTAGGTGAGTAGTCAAATTCAATTTCCAACTTACACAAGTCCTTGCCAACCTCTTTTTTGACAACCTCTTTGTGCTGCTGTTTGTTATTCAGGAACCATTATCAGATTGCAGTAGCTGGACGAGGGATGCAAATGGTCGAGTTTGTTGCCCCTGACCTGATGGAGAGTGAATAATGAAAATTCGTGACGGTGCATTGCTGTATCCCTCATGCCATGATCATGTTTAATTCGTACTATTTGTCATGCTTGGCCTTTCATTTTTCATTCTCTCCCTCCTATTATTTTTTTTCTTTTAATTAATTCAGTCTGAAATTTGCAGTCAGTTTTGACAGGTTTGTGTTTTTTTTTTTTTTTTTTGGGGTGGATAGGCCAATACAAACTCCACTTCAGTTTTGTTGACGGAAGTGATTAGCATGAAATTAATTTTGGTAAATTGGTCAATAATGTACGATCCAAGTTTGACGTTGATGGGTTTTCACCAACTTTCCACCTAACACTGTTTAGCTCAGAGTGACGTGACATCACATACCAGAATTAGGATCCCCGATGACCGGTACGTGCCAGTCAGACCAAACTGCAATTCCTTGTTGGAAACGCACTTACCAGTTACCAAATACCAACTCCCTCCACTTCTGACTTTTCTTTGCAGCTTAGTCATTATTCAATTTTAATAATAGACTCCTACTAGACTAGTAGTAATTAATTTCAACATTACTTGATAAACTATATCAATAAGTCTTGGCAGACATGGAAATTGGACATTTTCAATTTTATTTTTATTTTTTTTTTTGGTTTTTGTTGTGACTCCTAAAAAATGTATAGTATTTATTCTAACTGGAATTTTTATAAAAAAATATATTTTAGGTGTAATTTGGATACATATACAAGAATAATGTTGCACAGTCTGTATAACACTGTTCTTGTATATGTATCCAAATTACACCTAAAACATTTTTTTTTGTAAAAATTTCAGTTGAAATAAATATTATACATTTTTTAAGAGTCACAAGCAAAAACCAAAAACCAAAAAAAATAATTAGAAATGTCCAATTTTCATGTCCCATTTTCATGTTCCCATAGAAGGACTCAAACTATATAGGTTACGGTCCAATATCGTTTTTAAGTACATACTACTTATTAACAATAATGAATATAATATACTTTAAAAACTTGTAAAATATATCAAGTCAAACTAATTCCAAAAAATTATGGCTTGTTTGGTATTTTGATTTGAACATGCAATTTATATACGTACCGTGAAAACACGAAGAAAAATATTATAAGAATCATACTCTCAATAAATAGGGTCGTTTACCTAATTTACTATGACGACCGGACACGTATAAAATATAATAACTATCTATAACTTTATCGTCATTTGTTATTCAAATTAATATTTACAAGAAATTAATTTATTATTAATATTTAATCAGCTAAATAACTAATTTATTATTAATATTTATTAATATTAAATATACTAACTAGTTCTGATGTATATTCATTAAATATATTTACAAAAAAATTAATAATGAATAATTAAAATTTTAAATTTTATTGATGTATTAATTAAAACTAATGTATTATAATTTATAAATTACAATAATAAATAAGTAAAAATTTATACTTCATTGTTGATGAATAGTTATAACTTTAAAATTTAAAAATTACAAATAATTGAATAAAGAATTAAGTTAAGCACGGACTAGGCAAACTAGATTTTTATCTTAAAAGAATAGTCTTTTCAAACTTTTTCGATCGGGAATGAACAATTCAAAGTTTGACCAGATCGAATTTTAAGTAGGCCTGACCACTAGACCGCATACATTTTGTTCGTCTATATCATATTAGTTTTAAAATTTAAATTTGGTGGAATTTATTGACCAAAAAAAAATAGTTAAATTTGAAAAGTATAGAAGCGTCGAGCACATTTGGTGGAAGATTGACCCATGAGCGACGAGTCCTATTTCACCCCCTATATACAAAATCACCAACCCCGACCAACCATGATCCAACGGCTAAAAATTGATACTAACAAAGAATAAAATTCTAATACAGACTTCATCCAAAGATGTAGATTCTATCCCGCAGTCAAGGAATCCTGACTTGCTACTCCGGTATCCGGTCATCTGAGTACCTCGTTGCTCCCAGATCTATAAATTGGACTGCAAATGTCCTAAATATGTGTCTCACTCGTCGGAGGTCTGAATCAAGAGAGATAAAGTTCAGATCTGCTGCTTACACAACCTATACTCAGCCGCTGCTAAATCTCTCTCCGGTAGCTTTATCTATACTTATTTTTAGTTCGAATTATCTTTTCTTTCAAATGCTGTGCTGTTGTAGGAATCTTAATCGGTTATATGCTTCTGTTAAAAATTTCATAGATCTGCTGTTGATAGGGACTTGAATCAAGTAATGTTCTTCGAAAATTTTGAGTAAAGATCTGGAAATCGTGTGTACTCTTTGATTTTTAGAGAATTGGCGTACTTTCTTATTTGCAGACGCACATTCATCAGTTGTTGTCATTGAACCAGATCTGATTGTACTAATTGTATTTATGCTGCTCGGGGAGTATAGTTTTGCTTTCTGTCATGCTCCCGAGAGTGTTGCTAGAAACTACTTGTACATGCTACGGCCTACAGCTGACATTACTTTGTTAATAGTACCCTCTTTAGGATGAGATTCCCATGTGACTTCTTGGTTTTTTGTTTGATGCATATTTAAATTTTGCTAAGGTACTTATTTCTTCTATATTATTATTTATTTATTTCTACATAAAATTTGAGTATTAAAAATTATTATTGAAAAAATATTGAAATTGTTATGTTTAACACTGTTCAAGTTTCAGACTTTCAGGGGTCTCATCAGTAATCTAAATTTAGAAGTCGCATTTCTTTTCCTTTTTATTTTATAAGCTCACGAAGAACACATGGGAAAACTTTATAAGTTGGTTCATTCCTTTCTTGAATTTAAGTTTTCTGTTATTTTATTTCTTGTCAAAAGTTCACAAACATATCGCCATAACAGACTAACAGTAAGTGTGTAAGTGTCTCGTACCTTTTTTGTTGCCACCTTTATCAACTTTTTTGCGAATATAGGCTTCTCGGAAAGCATGAAGACAGTATTTAGATTCTTCATTATCAGATTAGTACTTTTAAGTTAAAAAGCATCTTATATGAGAAAGCATGTGTTATATTCTATATTCTTACGGAAAGCATCTCACTAAGGAAGCTTCTATACTCTCAAGTTAATATAATAATGTCCATTTATATATATTAAGGTGGTTGAGTATGCTTCTGTATCTTGCAGCTTTAGAGTATGGAGACCTTCCTATTTACCTCTGAATCTGTTAACGAGGGTCACCCAGACAAGCTTTGTGATCAGATCTCCGATGCGGTGCTTGATGCCTGCCTAGCCCAGGACCCCGACAGCAAGGTTGCCTGTGAGACATGCACCAAGACCAACATGGTCATGGTCTTTGGGGAGATTACTACCAAGGCCGATGTAGACTACGAAAAGATTGTCCGTGAGACATGCCGTACCATTGGATTTGTTTCTGATGATGTGGGTCTTGACGCCGACAACTGCAAGGTCCTTGTAAACATTGAGCAGCAGAGCCCTGATATTGCCCAGGGTGTCCACGGTCATCTTACAAAGCGGCCCAGAGGAGATCGGTGCAGGTGACCAGGGCCATATGTTTGGCTATGCCACTGATGAAACCCCTGAACTTATGCCTCTGAGCCATGTCCTTGCAACCAAACTTGGGGCTCGCCTAACTGAGGTTCGAAAGAACGGTACCTGCGCCTGGCTGAGACCTGATGGTAAGACTCAAGTCACTGTTGAGTATTATAAAGAGAATGGTGCGATGGTTCCAATTCGTGTTCATACTGTCCTTATCTCCACCCAACACGATGAGACTGTCACCAATGATGAAATTGCTGCCGACCTCAAGGAGCATGTCATTAAGCCTGTGATCCCCGAGAAGTACCTTGACGAGAAAACCATCTTCCACCTTAACCCTTCAGGCCGCTTTGTCATTGGCGGCCCTCATGGTGATGCTGGTCTCACCGGGCGCAAGATCATTATTGACACTTATGGTGGGTGGGGAGCCCATGGTGGTGGTGCTTTCTCCGGCAAGGACCCTACCAAGGTGGACAGGAGTGGTGCCTATATTGTTAGGCAAGCTGCCAAGAGCATTGTAGCAAATGGACTTGCACGTAGGTGCATCGTTCAGGTCTCTTATGCAATTGGTGTTCCTGAGCCTTTGTCGGTCTTTGTTGACACCTACGGAACTGGAAAAATTCCGGATAGGGAAATTCTTACGATAGTGAAGGAGACCTTTGACTTCAGGCCCGGAATGATCTCCATTAACCTAGATCTGAAGAGAGGTGGCAATGGCAGGTTCTTGAAGACGGCGGCCTATGGACATTTTGGAAGGGACGACCCGGACTTCACCTGGGAGGTAGTGAAGCCTCTCAAGTGGGAGAAGCCCCAAGCTTAAATTCATTATGTTTGCTTCTTGCTTGCAATGGTTCTTTACTGTATTGAATGAATAACTCAAGTCTTCTAGTTGATGTTTGCTGTTCAATTATCTAAAGGTTGCAGTGGTTGCTTCCAATTCTTCTCCCACTTCTAGTTCTGTACCAATTTTTACTTTTTATGAAGCCCAAAGAAATATTTTTAATGGATTTGCTTCAATTCTAAAGGTAAATGTTTTTATTGTTTTCTCTCTCCTCTGTCGTACAAACTTTTACTAAACAAGGGTCAAAATAGAAGTGGTTAGTATGAAGTTAATTTTGATTAATTGACTAATACAGTGTCAACATGCAGGCTGAGAAGAGAATTGATCAGCTGACTATGAAGTTAAGTTCATTATAATCGAATCCGATCAAAATATATTAGTTATAACCTCACAATATTTTGATCTCATTGGACAATTAATAATCCTGGATTCATCGCTGCTGAAGTACACAGCAATGTTGGAATGGTTTTATAATCCATCTTGTTGTCATTTTGTCGTGCGTTACAACATAGCATGTAGTAGTTACGTGTTGCAACATATATTAGCTGTACATAATGACGAGAAATTCGAGGGAGGTTGCTAGTAATTGGTATCTCTTTGTTTCGGCTTTGGTTTTTGCTAGCCTCTCCAATTTCTTGCAAAGAAAGAAGAAGACAAGTAAAACCTACAATGATCCTTCCATATTATCTAGTGCACACAGCATAATATATGAAGCAACTCTTAATACAGATAAAAGTTGGCATAAACTAAGATAAAAATGTCGCAACATAATGGGACGGTGGTCAGGTGAATATCCCAGGAAGGCAATCCAGTCAGTCCCCTACAGATGATACCACTTGTGAAATAAAGGCAGCAACTCTTTCATCTGAGGTGGTCCTAGATCATAAAGGAAATAGCGCCATAACAAAATCAGTACAAAATCCTTTTAAGCCTGAACAAGTCTCTTTCGTCTGAGATGCTCCAAGCATTATCAATTCTTTCTATGCTCATGGGTTCATCACTTGTATAACCAATATCACCTATACAAAGTACAAAAACTACTCAGTGAAGCAAAGCTACAGGCTGAAAACAATGATGGTACAACAGAAAGGGGCAGATGAAATTGAGTCCTCAAAAACAGACTTGGCAGCGATAAGCAAAGAAGTCAGCTCATCGTTTCGTATATTTGCATCAAGTTCCGGGAGTAGTAGGGATGCAAGATCCTTTAGAGAACAAGAGGATGGAAATGAGCTGCAATTGGCTGCTATTGAGAGACTACCAACATACAAGCAACATACAACAGCACTGTTTATTCAAGATAATCATATTCATAACTGTAAAGAAGATGAGGAAACTAGAAAGACGGTGAAGATTGATGCCCCCAAACTTGGAGCTCTAGAACGACGTGTGTTTATCAACAAACTTCTAAAGAAAATTGAGGAAGACAATTACCGGTTGTTATTTAGACAGAGAGAAAGAATAGACAGGTTGAATTTATTCTCTTCTGATACTTTTCTTCTTGTTACTAACTAAAGCAGGAGGGCTCAATTATAATATGTATGAGGTTGAACAGAACTATCTTTTCTTCTCAGGGCGGGGCTGGAATTACCTACAGTGGAAGTAAGGTATCAGAATTTATGTATAGAAGCAGAATGTGAAGTCGTCCATGGGAAACCTCTCCCTAGTATATGGAACAGCCTCAAAAGTATTCCCTCTGTAAGTGTGTGCTAAGTTTCAATGGAAAGTAGTATTCGTAGTAATTCTGTATAATCAAGCACATCCTCTTCTAGAACAAAAGTATTCTACTTGAGAATCAAATCTATACTCCACAACAGCAAGAGATGATAGAACTCTAAGCTTATATATCTAATACTCACATAGTCCCAAATGGAGTGTCATTTTCCTTTTTCGTACTCCTATTAACAGTGGTTAAACCTAACTTCAATGAATATCAGTCAGTATTTAAAATCGACTTTATTTTTTGACTAGTATTTAAAACGCATGTTTCTATAGTCTAACTCTCATTTTAGGAAAAGTGGAGTATATATCCTCCTGAATGCACATAAATCATAACCACCTCAGCAGTAACATCAACTGATCATTGTGCTACCTCATTCCACACATTGGCAATGCCAATTACCAAACAATTTGTGAACCCTATGGAAACAGCAGTGTTATTCGCGAAATTTTTACTCCAGTCTTTTGCCTTTTGCTTTTAACTCCAACTAAAAAAAAACCCTCAAGAAACCAGGAGGGGCGGGGAAGAAGCACCTAGTTTTCTTTCATAAAGTACAAACCTAGATGACCGGTACTTGCCAAGCATTTGGTTTATATGCTTGTAAATTTACCATAAATTCATCAGATAAATGAAATTCAATGATGAACAGGCGATCACAGATATTATTTGGAAGAATTCTCATGCATACAATATCAAAATCCTTCAAGACATCCGAGGCATCATCAAGCCTTCAAGGTTACTCATTTTCTGTTGTCAATGGGTGAATACCTTAACTACAAAAAGACTTACACGCAAAAACTTCTTTGGCAGGATGACGCTGTTACTTGGGCATCCGGGATGTGGGAAAACCACTTTATTGTTGGCACTTGCAGGGAAACTTGACCAAAATCTCAAGGTTCTCCCCTCCTCTTTTATAAGCTCCTGTGAGAAAAGGGGGAGAAAAAGACATCCAACTTTTCAATCATGGGACAAAATTTACAAGACAGTTGAGCATTGCAATTTGCAAATATGTCGCAAAAAAACAAAAAAGAAAAAAAATAGATCAAAAAAACTTGCGTATTTATTTTAAAGATAAAACTAACTTGTATAATTATAACTTTGTCATTCTTTCTTCATAAAGCAATACTACACAGACCAAAAGAATGAAAAAAGGAATGCAGAGTAGTGCTAAATGAACCTGATGGCGTGGCCTATCACATCTTTAAGAAACAATGGAACCAAACTTTTCAATCAATTTCAAAACAACCCTTGACACATCACTAGGTGCAAACTTTAGGTCCACTGAAGCGCTTTCCTTCTGAATACACGGGCAATTGTTGATTCTTGTTTTTGTGAATCTCATATTAGGTCACCGGTGACATCTCATACAATGGTTACAAGTTAAATGAATTTGTCACACCGAAGACATCAGCTTATATTAGCCAAAATGACCGGCACATTTCTGAGATTACAGTAAGAGAAACACTCGATTTTGCAGCACGCTGCCAGGGCATTGGAAACAGAGCAGGTAAGCTTTGTTGCCTAAATTACACTCATGATAACAATTTTTACAGTATTATATTGATCCTATAGTTGAACTTGATCCTGTTATGTATTAAAGAAATTATGGAGGAAGTCAGCAGAAGGGAGAAACAAGCTGGGGTTACTCCTGAACCAGATATTGACACCTATATGAAGGTAAACTATATCCTGCAGAAACCAATTGAACAGAGCTTAATTCTCCTACTAATTATCTTCATTCTCCTACTAATTGTTTTCATTCAAGAACTGTAACAGGAAGTTGCTATTGAAGGGTTAAAAAGTACTCTTCAGACCGACTATATTTTGAAGGTAATTAACTTTAACAAAGAAAACAATAACCACCTTCCAAAGCCTTGTTGAAATATTAAAAAAAAATACTCAATTCTTACATCAACTTATGGGACCATTCAGATACTTGGACTGGATAACTGCGCTGATACAGTTGTTGGAGATGCAATGAGAAGAGGAATATCAGGTGGTCAAAAGAAAAGGCTAACAACAGGTTCTAATCAAATGATACTTAAGTGTATATTAATAACTTTTAAGCATATAATTTCTATTTTATAAAGGTTAAATAGCTCTTAATTGAAATCTCTTAAATGTCGAAACCTATGGGGTTAATTATACATAGTGTTCACTTTACAACTAACGATATATCATCAATTCCAACAGAATAACTTTCCTGTACGTTTCATGTGCCAGGGGAGATGATAATTGGTCCAGCAAAAGTTCTTCTTATGGATGAAATATCGAATGGCTTAGATAGTTCAACCACTTTTCAGATTGTTACCTGTCTTCAGCAGTTGGCTCACATTACAGGATCCACCATTTTGATGTCACTACTTCAGCCAGCTCCAGAGACTTTTAATCTCTTTGACGACATCATCTTGATGGCTGAAGGTAAGACTGTATACCATGGACCTCGAGAGAATGTTTTAGAATTCTTTGAGAATTGTGGCTTCAGGTGTCCACCAAGAAAAGGCATTGCGGACTTCCTCCAAGAAGTATGTGATGTATCCCTGACTGATTTCTACAATAAAATGTCCAAAAATAGTCGTCTCACTGATTTACCTCAAGCATCTATTTTCTACAGGTAGTTTCCAAAAAGGATCAAGCTCAATATTGGAGTAAAGACCAACCTTACATTTACATTTCTGTTGAAGAGTTTGAAATAAAATTCAAGGAGTTTCATTTGGGACAAAAGCTGGATAAAGAAATCTCTCAGCCTATTGATAAAATTGAGCTCCAGAAAAACGCTTTGTCATTTAACACTCGCTCTGCCAGAAACTGGGAGCTATTCAAGGCATGCATGGCAAGAGAATGGCTTCTTATGAAGCGTAACTCATTTGTTCATGTATTCAAATCTGCACAGGTACTGATTAGTTGCGACGAGAGTTTCATGAATGCATTCTTGACAAGTATGGTCAAGGAAATTTAAAAGTGTTTTTCATTGGTCTGGTGGCTATGTTTATGCAGCTTGTGGTCACTGCAATTATAACAATGACCGTGTTCATACGTACGCGGACAAAAATGGATGATGTCCATGCAAATTATTACATGGGATCTCTATTTTATGCCCTTGTTAGGCTGGTGACCAATGGAATCTCTGAGGTTTCCATGACTTTTTCTCGGCTTCCGGTCTTCTACAAGCAAAGAGATTACTACTTTTACCCTGCATGGACTTACGCTATTCCGGCTGCCATTCTAAAGATTCCATTTTCATTTCTAGATGCTTTTCTGTGGACAGTCCTTACGTATTATGTTATTGGCTATACTCCTGAACCCGAAAGGTGTGTTACACATAAAACTCGTCTTTTTCTTTGTAAAAAATTGTTGTGATCCATCCCAAGTACTGATGTTATACATGGATGCACAGGTTTCTTTGCCAATTACTCCTCCTTTTCGTTTTACATCAAGTATCTATATCATCATTCCGTTTCCTGGCATCCATGTTGCGAAATCCATCTTTTGCTGTGTCTTGTAGTCTTTTCTCCATGCTAGTGATGTTTTTATTTGGTGGCTTCATAATTCCACGATGTAAGGCCACTTATTATAGGACTTTTCTACTAAAAGAAGTAAACAATTCTTTACCGAGAACTAATAGCCCCTCCTCATCGCAGCCTCTTTGCCTGCTTGGCTGTACTGGGCCTTTTGGCTTTCTCCAATAACTTATGCCGAGATCAGTGTTTCAATAAACGAATTCCTTGCTCCAAGATGGCAAAAGGTGGTACCAGAACCGATTTACCCTCTAATATATTTATGCACATCCTACTTGCTTTCAATACATTGGTAAATTTTCATATATCATTCTTTTACAGGTCTCGTCTTCAAATGCTACAATAGGGCAACAAGTACTAACATACCACGGACTAAATTATAGTGCAAACTTTTATTGGGTATCAATAGGAGCATTAGTAGGATTTTGGATAGTTCTTAATATTGGATTCACTTTTGCATTAAGTTGTTTAAAGGGTAAGTTCCTCACACACATGCATAATAAGAGAAGGAAACATATAAAGATACAAAAAAATTAATTTTCTGCGTACTAACCTGCATCTGATGAAAAATATATTTGCACAGCTCCAGGAAGATCACGGACTATTATATCACAAGAAAGGCTCTCCAAACTAAGAGTGGAAAGAAGTTTGAGAAAATTATCTAATGAAAGCAAATGCCCTCCTGTTGATTCTCCAAAAGCTCCTGAGGAAGCAAAACAAATAGGTGAGGAACTAATTTTACACAGGTAAAAGAGAAGTAATTCATCCACTGCTTGCGAAAATTGAAGGATGAAAGCAGTGGGTAACATTATTGAGCTCATATTTTTCTTACATAATGGAAAATTAAAAGTGATTTGATTATTCAACAGGGGTGGTCTTACCTTTTGAGCCCATGATTATAACGTTCAAGAATGTTCAATATTTTGTGAATACTCCCAAGGTAGTCATTTTTTAAGTCGTTAACTAATACCAAGGCTGTTGGATATGGCTTGTACTGATAACTGATCAATCTTCAATATATCATGCAGAAAATGAACGAGCAAGGTTTTGAACAGAAAAGGCTACAGCTTCTTCAAGATATTACAGGATCATTTAGGCCAGGAATTTTGACAGCTATAGTGGGTGTTACTGGAGCTGGGAAAACAACACTTTTGGATGTCCTCTCTGGACGTAAAACTAGTGGTATCATTGAAGGAGATATAAGAATTGGAGGTTACCCCAAGGTTCAGGACACTTATGCCAGAATATCTGGTTACTGTGAGCAAACTGATACACATTCTCCTCTGGTTACAATAAAAGAATCCTTGGCATACTCTGCTTGGTTACGCTTGCCATCTCAGCTTCATCGAAGTACAAAAAATGTAAGCTCTCTTATTACTTGAAAAAAACAGATGAAGCTCTATTGCTACTTATCCAGACACACACCAAAAAACCAGAGAAAGCTAAATTATCTAATAACATGTGAATCTCTAGAGACCCTGTGGTGGGGTCTAAGACATTCATTTCTGCTCATCTTGTAATCTACTGAAATCCTATAGAACTTGCGCACACGTGACACACACATAAATATATGTAAATAAGTATGTATGTATGTGTATGTCTTCAAGCCATTGCAGAAAAATATATTGTAACAAGAATTCACTTGAAATGTCCACAAAGTTAAATACGTACACATACACAAGTGCAAAAACCAACGTACAGATGTCTGATGGCACAAAAAGTCAAAAACTATTAGTTTCTTCTCAGAATGTTTAATTTGATAGGTGAGTGCTTAATCAACTTTTCTATGTTACAGGAATTTGTTGCAGAAGTTCTTCAAATAATTGAACTCGATGATATTAAGGATGCATTAGTTGGCTATCCTGGTGTAAACGGTATATCGTATGGGCAACGAAAAAGGCTAACTATAGCAGTAGAGCTTGTTTCAAATCCATCCATAATATTCATGGATGAACCAACTTCTGGTTTAGACGCCAGAGCAGCTGCAATTGTCATGCGAGTAGTGAAGAATATTGCTAATACAAGAAGGACAGTTGTGTGCACCATCCATCAACCAAGTATTAATATATTTGAGGCATTTGATGAGGTACACTAAAGCAATTAACATGAAAGTTCGTGTCAAAAATAGAGTACTGTTGGACTCTAAAAAACTGAACCATTTTTTCTAGATTATGATAACTAAGAAAGTCTTTTATTTTTCATGTAGCTAATTTTAATGAAAAGAGGAGGACAAATAATATATGCTGGACAGTTGGGTCTGCATTCAAGTAAACTGATTGAATATTTCGAGGTAAGCAACAAAAGGAACAAACTTCTATTTTCCTACAATTTTTCATTGTCAACATTGTGCAGAGGTGCTTCCAGAAACATCTGAACATAAAACAGAGAAACTAAATCTACTATCTGAGGCAATCCTACAATAACTCAGATATAAAACAAAAAATTTATAAAACTACAGCTTTTTCTACTTCTTTTTGGCAGAATATTCCTGGAGTACCAAAAATACAGGAAAATTATAACCCTGCAACGTGGATGCTAGAGATTACAAGTCCATCTGCAGAAGTTCAACTTGGTCTAGATTTTGCCAATCTCTATAAAGAATCTCATCTATGTCGGTAAGCATGAGTTATTCAAAATGCAGAGACGTCGGTATTTTGACATTGACTAATACGTACTGTTAAGTAACCATGTCATTGACAATGCTAGAAAACAATTAGTAGAGTTTTATGACAAGAGACTTCCGGCTACTATCCATTATTTTACATAGGTAATCAGGCAACTAAGGCCAGTTTGGATATCGATTTTCAATCTGTTTTTCCGATTTTGATTCATGAAATTACATAAAAATGTGTTTGGAGGCTGTTCCTGATGACTGCTTTCAGGAAATGTTTCTGAAAAGACACTCATTTCAAGAAATACCATAAAGGTTTTTTCGGATACTTTCAGAAGGAATATGGATTAAATAATTTAATAGTCATAAATTACTAAATTTTATTTTTGTGGCAATTATTATGCACTTCAAATATAAGCCAAATTAGATTTATCTGTTTTTCCAACAATTTTTTTGTAGAATTCAAGTACTCGTTTTCCAAATTAAATTTTTTTTGTAAGTAGCAAAACAAGTACTAATTTTCAGAAAATTCAAGAAATAGAAACTAAAAAATGAGATGGTGACCAAATAGACCATTGTTACATGCCTCTTTATGTAGGAAAACGGAGGAACTAGCTAGAGAACTGAGCTCTCCAGCAGAAGGTTTAGAGGAGCTACAATTTTCTACTCGCTTTCCACAGAATGGATGGGAACAGTTCAAAGCATGCCTCTGGAAACAGAACTTGTCCTATTGGAGGAGTCCTACATATAACTTGGTGCGATTAACATTTATTACCATGGTGTCTTTGCTCTTGGGGGGCATTCTTTGGCAGAAAGGAACAGAAATGTAAGCATTTTTTTTATAATTAAAATTAATTAAGGAATCAAAAGTATGCGGAGATTTTGTGTACACATAATAAAGGAAGGGTCCACGTATATTGAGTATATTTAGGGAAACACAAGGCATGCACCCCATAATGATCGCTTAAATATCACACAAAATCTTATACTCAAAGAAACCTAAGATGACCAAAACCAGTTTTACACCTGATGATGACAAACTGCAGTTGAACCGTCTCTTCCCTAAAAGAGCACAAGAGTTGCATGAATCTCGAAGGAATTAGTATTCCACTAAAGTTACTTTGGACTACTAACAACTAGCAGCCCAAGCATGAGAAATGCCTATGCCTAGAACAACCTATTTGCACATATTAAACTAGTCACAGATCATGCAACGCAAAGTTTCTTCCTAAAATAGATACAGATCATGTAAGTTAATTGAGAAGTCAAATATTATACCAACGTTGATTTCCACCATAATATCCAGAACACACACATATTAAAGTTCCTAGATGTACCGATTCTACATATTGCCACTATGGTTCCTTGGCAATTTGCACTCATGTGCACCCAATATCAAACATGGTTATTTCATTCAAGATAGTAAAATAAGTTACTGGGATAATTTCCTCCAAGACCACTCCTTAATATAATCACCCCACCACCCACACGGTAGTGTAATTAAGAATGAAAGGAAATAACATCTCATCTATCACATGAAAAATAAGCAACCAATTTAACCAGAACCCGACTGTACTAAAGAAGTAAATATAGACAGACCCATAAGAATCCCTGCAGAAGGCAATTCTACACACAAATAAGATTTACGAGTGCTAGTAATGTTTAAAGTTCTTTTAGGAGGGATATCTTTTACCTTAAGTCTTTACATACATAAGAATCCCTGCAGAAGGCAATTATACACACAAGAAAGATTTACGAGTGCTAATAATGTTTAAAGTTCTTTTAGGAGGGTCAATATCTTTTACCTTAAGTCTGTACATATGATAAAAAATACTGAAAGCGATTCTTGTTCTGAAGAAATGATGAACAGGACTTGATGAACATACTGGGATCAATATACATTTTCGTCCTATTTTTGGGAATAGCCAACTGCTCACCTGTTCAATCATTTATAGCCACTGAGCGCACCGTTGTGTGGAGAGAAAGGTTCTCTGGAATGTACTCTTTGTGGGCTTATTCATTTGCACAGGTTTGGAAATATTCATAAGCAGATAGTACTATTGTTCAAACCTAAAGAGGTAGTTAAAATATTTTGAACATTAGATAGTTTCAATTGAACAAAAACTTTGCTTATGTTGCAGGTGACAATTGAGATTCCATATATATTCCTTCAAGCAATTCTGTTTGTGATAATCACATATCCAACCGTAGGCTTCTACTGGTCTGTCAATAAAGTATTTTGGTATTTCTACACAACATTCTGCACGGTACTCTACTTCACTTACCTTGGGATGCTGCTCTTTTCCATTACCTCAACTCTCCAAGTGGCTTCTGTAATGGCAACCTTCAGCTACACCATATTGAGTCTTTTCTCAGGATTCCTGATACCCGGACCAGTAAGCCAATTCTGATCCTCTTCATCCTGATAGTAACTATTTGCAATCAGTAATTTGGCACTAACATTTATATCCATTACAGACAACAAATAAACAGCAATTAAGCATCACTTATTTTATTTTTTAGCTCGAGACTAACCAATAAGGCATTATAACCTCGGTCCAAATATTGACCTAATGAAACACATGTTATTTTGAAAGTTAATATTAATAGGAACAAAATTTCCTTGCAACAACAGTTTTCAATTAAAAACCAACGGAAAAAAACACACTCAATTTAGCTGATACAACTTTTTACATTTGTTCTTGCAGCAAATGCCAAAATGGTGGGTTTGGTGTTACTGGATATGCCCAACGGCCTGGTCCTTGAGAGGCATTCTTACTTCACAATACGGAGATATTGACAAGGAAATACTAGTATTTGGAGAGAAAAAGGCAATCAATGCGTTCTTAGAAAGTTATTTTGGTTATCATCATGAGGATTTAAGTCTCGTAGCATTACTTCTCTTTGCATTCCCACTTGTATTTGCATCTTTGTTTGCATACTCCATGGCAAAACTAAACTTTCAGAGGAGGTAAAATTGCCAAAATCTTAATCAAGTAGTCATACAAATCCTAAATTTTGATAATTCATGTATGCATGTTTATATATACCACAAAATACAGATTACGCACTTAATCTCGTAACACAAATCTGAACAATTCAAATATTGGAGCAATCACTTACAAAATTCCTTTTCCAAAACAATTTACCACTGCTATCGATATTTTGAACAGTAAACAATTCACCATTTCAAATCTACAACACTTTAAAATAGACGAATTTGATTTGGATAGAGGGTAATTTTGCAAAAATAATTTGAAAGAGGGGAAAAAAGTAAGCAAAACTTACATTTTATAAGCCATCTGAAGCACACAATACCATGAACTGCGCATTTTCAACTTCCCGTCGTTACTCATCGCCGATCAAGATATAATCCGATCAATCAACGAAGTTTTGAAGGTAATCATCATCTTTTAATCGATGACACCGGAGGAGAATAAATAATTGTATCAGTTATTCCATCAACCACCGATTAACAGACGATTGGAGTTTTATTTTATTTTATTTATTTATACCGTTTCGCTAACCAAAGACATATAAACATAAAAAAATTCAACAATGCTATTGTCTCATATAATGCTGACATACATACATATATACATACGTATATTATGAGCTCCAGTTTAATATATGAATCTCACAGTATATATATATATATATATATATATGAGCATTATATGTGTATATGTAAATATTATATAAAAAAATTTACAGGATAATAGCATTATTTATAAAAATTATGGGTGTGGTAGTAATCAATTATAATTACTAGATTAACTCACGACAGTGAAAAATTAAAATTAGTTAATTACAGTTCCATACATTATTTTGTATCTATTTTTTTTTGTTATTATAGCATTACTTTTGTTATATTCATTGATATTTTCAACCAACAATCATACTTAACAATTTTTATAATTTTATAAGTATTTTTTTAATTGTCTAATCGATTAGATAATTGATAGAAAAAAGTACAGATTACTCCCTCTATCTTATAACAATAGTCATCCTAGTTTCATACACACAAATTATGAAAATCATTTAATATTATCTACTAATAATTAAAATTTATATAAAATTTTATCACTGTCTCTTTATGAGAAATTATAAATTATTAATATAAGAGACAAAATCTCTTGGAAATTAGAGATATTTGGGATAATATATAAAAGTATATAATTTATTCTTCTTGAAAAGTACAAAGTAAATTGAAACAAATTTTTCCCCTTAAAAAGCCTATTATTATAGAATAGAAAGAGTATTTTAACACTTATTTTAGGTGATCAATATTGTTATAGTAAAAATAATATTTACTAAAGTAATAAATACCGCTTAATGTATTAAATATCATTTTTGTCTTGATAATGTCATCCGTGTTATATTAATTCAAAAAGAGTACACAAAAATTAATTGGGAATGGTAGTTCGTAACCACTATATAAATGAGTATCTATCCACTAGTCAAAACCGAACAATTAAAGATTCTAGTCTCTTGTTTATCATGGCATCTTCCTCTAAATCTCAAGTGCAGCTATACTTACAAAAATTAGTTTACAAAATAATGTATCAAAACGTAATTAGTAGACAGTAATTGTAACTAACTAAAATTAAATACATCATTATATATATATAATAATTCTTTAATCACCGTAATATTATTGCTAAAATCTTTCTTGTGTCATAATTAAAATTTTATATACATACGGGAAATTACTTACTATGAATCAAAAATGGGTAAAAATCATCATTAACATCTAATACAAGAACCAACGACCGAAATTAGAGTTGAGAAATTTTATATTCGCTATTATTAGTTGAGGACGACAGGTTACGTATGCTACTATTAGTAGTGGATGACGGATGTCGTCCGCTACTAATAGTAATAAATACTGCTGAAAATGGTATCGTAAACGTAACTTATTGTCCTGCTACTGATTAATTAAGAATTTATATAACATATGTTAACTTAAAAATTAAATAAATTCCATACGCCAACGAGTGTATCTAGCGTGTCTTTTGATACAAGAATGGTAGTGCAATACATCTGATGCACTCTTGTTCAGTCCATATGAGATTTATGTACTTCATTATCAATTTAAGTACTAATAACAATTACGTGGATATTTTTAAGTCTTTTCATTTTTATCAATTAGTATATAAAAAATAATAAGTATAAAGTATTGAATTATAAAAGCACTTATCTTTTTAAGGTAAAATCTCTTCTTTTTTTCGTGGTTAGCATAGGAAATTGTTAGTTGATCCCATTTTTCGGGTAGGAGCATAAATGGCAGTTTCTATCCTTTGGTTTAGTTGATAGAGACTATTAACCACAACACTTGAATGAAGTTGGTTCTTGAAAATAACAAGAATTTGTTATAGGTTGTTATGTATTTACGTAATAATGTATTATTATATACAAAGTATTCTTTTTTATTTGTCAAAGTGAAAATTGTTCTTTTTTTAATTGTCGTTTATAAATTTCAAGATTATTCCTATATTAAATACCTTTTTAATTTTTTTTAATAAATTTTAGAAGGCTAGCATCGAAATTTTATAACTATTTAGACAAAACAGGAAGGAGTAGAGAACACAAAGATGGAAGCTGTTTGGAGACTATTTTTCTGAGGCACTGAGAAATGTGGTCGGGACGGAAGGTAGGAAGTTACATTTAAAAATTCACATGTCATGCAAATTTTTACTCCCTATGGAAGTGCTTAATCCGTCAACGGCTTCATTTCTGGACCAATGCGTGTTCAAATTCACTTGTCAAATACTACCAGTTTTTTTACCAAATATAAATGAGAGTCGCTCACTATTCATGTGTAAAAAAGACAAGTTCACTCCACAGATAGCAGGCAGCTAGTAGCATTTCATTTCATTAGTCTAAATGAGGCACTTTGGTTACAATTTATGCAGCTAGCTAATAATAGTCATATTGATATGCCTATGGCCAGACAGACTTTTCACAAAAACTTCCTTTCTTTTACTTCTATGGGATCATTGAAGACAAAATATAAACAATGTATATTATTATGCTACTAGGAAAAATATAAAGTCATAAAACAATGTATATCATGTTAAATAGTAAGGAGTATATAGAGGAATTTTAGTTTTATTACTAGTAGTTGAAGATGGGATCCACAGAGTGAGAGAAACGGGAAACCTAGAGAACATGCGTAGAGAAATAACACTCCTGAATATATGGAATGAATGTTTACTATGTGTAGAGAAATAACACTCCTGAATGAATATATATATATATATATGGATGGAACGTGACGACGTCTTCTATAAATGTTCTTCATGCACATACAAAACCACATTCGCCTTGCCTTCAAAAGTTCGTTAGCAATGGCAGAACTGAACGAGAGCGATCATAAGATCATGGGGGGGTCCTTACCAAAGGAGGAAGTGACAGAGATTAGGGACAATCTCAGCTCATCTTTTCGCCTTGCTGCATCAAGTGATCATACTAGATCATTCAGAGAACATCAGTGATGATGAAGACGAGTTGCAGTGGGCTGCAATTGAGAAGAAACTACAAAACCAAAGACAAGACGAAATATCAGTAGTATATGACAATCAAAAGAAGTTAACTAGTGGAAGTAAAGAACACAAACAAGGAAAGACGGTGATGACTGGTAACGCCATCAAGCTTGAATCAGCTCTTGAAACTCATGCATTTATTGACAAACTCCTGATAAAAATTGAGCAAGACAACCATCGGTTGTTACTCAAACAGAGAGAAAGAATTAACAGGTATGCAGCTAAAATCTCTCCTTTTCTGCAACCACCACACTGTGCAGTAGATAAAACTCTGCCCACCGCATATATGCACATTGAGCACTCCTATTGTAAACTATGTGTGAACCTAGAAGATTTGAAGGATATAGGATAAGCCTATAGGCTAAGAATTAGCAACAAAACTACTTTTCAATACATTTACATGCTGCCAGCTCAAGGGGTTGGATTCAAAATTCTGCAATCAATCCTTAACTGCAGTCTGCAGTCATGAACGCTGGCAGCTAGCCGATGAGATAGTAGATAAGTTATGGCAGTAAGCGGATGATGAGGAAAACAAAAATCAGAGAGCTACTTTAACCTACATATCCAAAAACATAAAGCACATTTTCTCGATGCAAATGCACCCATAAATCTACGAAGATACCACTAACCGAATTATCTTTACATTTATATCATATTATTACATTCGCATGGATCTTTATAACTATGCCTGTACAACTAAACCAAATTACCTTCTTCTCTCAAGAGTGGGTTTGGAATTACATACAGTGGAAATCAGGTATCAGAATTTATGCGTAGAAGCAGATTTTGAAGTGGTCTATGGGGAGCCCTTGCCAACTCTATGGAACACCCTTAAAAGGGTTCTCTCTGTAAGTTAACATGTTCATCATTCTTTTCTCAATATTTAGAAAATTATTGTAAGGCGGACTTTTTACTCCTATCTTTTTTCCTTTATCAATTACAAATTTTAAAGTGGAATGTAACACTGTTGCTTGTATGTTTTTAGAGCAAAGATAAAATCATTTCCTACTGGTATTACTCCATAATCTTTTACCTAAAAAAATTCTAGGATGAAAATGCTGCCTATTCAGCTAACCCATTCGACATATTTTCTCATCAAGTATGCTACTGACAAATTGATAAATGAAATTTCTATGCTGAACAGGGTATCACAAATATTATTGGGCACAAATCTCATGCAAACAAGATCAAAATTCTTCAAGACTTCTGTGGAATCATCAAGCCTTCAAGGTTGATCTTGAATATCGGTTTCATGCACTCATGCAGAACTGCAATACAAGTTATAGGAGTTCCTTTAGTTAAACAAGATTTACTCACAAAAGCTTATTATTTTGGCAGGATGACACTATTACTTGGGCCTCCGGGCTGTGGGAAAACCACTTTTCTTCTGGCACTTGCAGGAAAACTTGACAAAAATCCGAAGGTTTTTTCTGCTTTTATTTTATCATGCACCTATGACATAAAATGTCAAAAAAAGAAAAAAGAAAACTAGCACTATATATGACACAGAATTCAAATACTCATATGACATTATAAATGAAAACAGTAATGCTAACTTACACAGTCACAGCTTTAGTCATACTTTCTGATTGAATAATAATCACAGACATAGTTACTGATTACTGTTCTTGCAAAATTTTGTAAAATTAGGTCACAGGAGACATCTCTTACAACGGTTACAAGTTAAATGAATTTGTTCCGCATAAGACATCAGCTTACATTAGCCAATATGACCAGCACATATCTGAATTGACGGTAAGGGAAACTCTCGATTTTGCAGCCAGATGCCAGGGCATCGGAAGGAGAGCAGGTAAGCTTTTATCAAGTTAAACTCGTGATCGAACTCTTAAAGTATTAGTTTGGTGGCTGACCTCTGTTTACTATTGAAGAAATCATGGAGGAAGTCAGCAGAAGGGAGAAACAAGCTGGAATTATCCCTGAACCAGACATTGACACCTACATGAAGGTAACCTTCATGTAACCTTATACAGGAACAACTTCGATTGACCTCTATTCATGTCATGTTCATGAAGTAGTTGTAGCTTGATTAATTAGATTTTGTTGACTATCTCCATTGGTGAACTGCACTAACAGGCATCTGCCATCGGAGGATTAAAAAGGACTCTTCAGACAGACTATATATTGAAGGTAATTCTTTTGAACAGAGTACAAATCAATAACCACCTTCCAATGTTGTTCAATAGAAAAATTTTCTAATACCATCTAATTGTTCTGTTTAGATACTTGGAATGGATATTTGTGCCGATACACTTGTGGGAGATGCAATGAGAAGAGGAATATCAGGTGGTCAAAAGAAAAGGCTGACTACAGGTTCTGTAAAGATTACTAATAATCAATATCACAAATTGATGTTTCATGTAATATCCAAGATACTTGTTGATAAAAATCTCTAACTGCTGAAATCTATGGGCTAGCTATTTGCCTTAATCTTCTCATTTTACCAGGGGAGATGATAATTGGTCCATCAAAAGTTCTCTTCATGGATGAAATATCAAATGGCTTAGATAGTTCGACCACCTTTCAGATTGCTACTTGTCTTCAGCAGTTGACACACATAACAGGATACACCATTTTGGTGTCACTGCTTCAGCCAGCTCCAGAGACTTTTGATCTCTTTGACGACATCATCTTGATAGCTGAAGGAAAGACCGTATATCATGGGCCTCGAATTAACATTTTAGAATTCTTTGAGAAGTGCGGCTTCAGGTGCCCACCAAGGAAAGGCATTGCCGACTTCCTCCAAGAAGTACGCACGTTCCAACAGTAATCCAAATGCTAACAATTCCAATTTGTACTTTTCAAATTGATATCACCTTGACCATCTATTTCTGCAGGTAGTTTCTGAAAAGGATCAAGCTCAGTACTGGCACCATGAAGACAAACCTTCAATTTACGTTTCCCCAGAAGAGTTCGGAAGAAAATTCAAGGAATTCCATGTCGGAAAGAAGTTGGATGATGACCTCTCTCAGCCTAATGATAAAACTATGTTTTGTGATAGTGCTTTGTCATTTAAGACTGCCTCTATGAGGAATTGGGAGCTATTCAAAGCATGCATGGCTAGAGAATGGCTTCTTATGAAGCGTAACTCATTTGTTCATGCATTCAAATCTGTACAGGTCTGGATACTTGTAATGAGAGTTAAATGAATGTGGTGCCTTCCTTTCTGGCAGCCTATGAAACTTTTTTTTTTTGCTAAGTAAACTTACTAGACGTTTGTTTGTCTGAATGTTTTGTTGATGCAGCTTATTTTTGCTGCATTTATAACAATGACGGTGTTAATACGTACTCGTACAAACATTGATGCTACAGATGCAACTTACTTCATGGCATCCTTATTCTATTCCCTTATCAGACTAACGGCTACTGCAATCCCAGAGCTATCTATGACTGTTTCCAGACTTCCTATCTTCTACAAGCACAGAGATTTCCACTTTTACCCTGCATGGGCCTATTCAATTCCAGCAGCCATTCTAAAAATTCCATTTTCATTTCTAGATGCCTTTCTTTGGACAGGACTTACCTACTATGTCATAGGTTACAGTCCGGAACCAGAAAGGTAGGATTTCCTATGAAAGTACTGAAACTATTTTATTTTTGTTTGTGATGTAAAATTGTTCTCTTCCTTTACTGATGTTTTACACGCATGCAGGTTTTTCCGCCAGCTACTACTACTTTTTATTCTGAATCAAGTATCTGTAGCATCATTTCGTCTGCTAGCTTCCGTGTTCCCCAACCAATCTGTTGCTACCTTTTGTAGTATTTTCTACTTACTAGTGATGTATTTACTTTGTGGCTTCGTGATTCCACAACGTAAGGCCAATGGCTTCACCAAGTCTTTATTTCCTACTGAAGTTGGTATTTCTCCAACACATTAACGAATAATTCCCCTCACTGCAGCTTCTTTGCCTGTTTGGTTGGAATGGGGCTTTTGGCTTTCCCCATTAACATATGCAGAGATTGGAATTTCGGTGAACGAATTTCTTGCTCCAAGGTGGCAAAAGGTGAGGCCAGAACAGATATACTGTTGATTATATTTCTGAAAGGAAATACTATCTTTTGTTGCGGTTGTGAATGCTCACTCAATATTGTCTTTGTAGGTCTCATATTCAAATGATACAATCGGGCTGCAAGTTTTAAGAAACCGTGGACTAAACTACAGTGCAAACTTTTATTGGACATCAATTGGTGCACTAATAGGATTTTGGATTTTTTTTAATTTTGGATTCACCAGTGCATTGAGTTTTTCAAAGGGTAAGTTCCTCCATGAATGCCTACGAAGATAATGAAATAATACTATCTCATGTTTATATGGATAGATAACATACAAATATAAAATATACAAGTAAACTAATATTTCTACTACCCTGTGCTGATGGAAATATAATCTGATCAGCTCCAGGAAGATCTCGAAATATTATTTCACATGAAAGGCTCTCCAAACTAAAAGTGAAAACCAAAGTACCTGAAGAAAATGATCAGACCAATGTTGCTTCTCCAAAAGCTTCTGTAGAAGTAAAACGAATGGGTAAGAAGCTAATTGTTACATGATATAAATATTATAGTTGTGGAACTTCTTACTAAATTGAAATGAATAACATCAATGAGTTCAAATCGTTCTTCGGTCAATGTTAACTGACAGATGTTCTTTACTCTGCAGGGATGGTTTTACCTTTTGAGCCCATGACAATAACATTTGAGAATGTTCAATATATTGTTGATACTCCTAAGGTAAAGTTTTATCCATCCAAAACCAGTTTTGCGGCTATTGAAAATGACTAGGACTGATAAAAATTTATTCAATGCATCTTACAGAAAATGAGAGCGCAAGGTTTTGCACAAAAAAGGCTACAACTTCTTCAAGATATTACTGGATCATTTAGGCCTGGAATTCTGACAGCTTTAATGGGTGTTACTGGAGCAGGAAAGACAACTCTTTTGGATGTTCTTTCTGGACGTAAAAGTAGTGGTACCATTGAAGGAGATATAAGAATTGGGGGTTACCCAAAGGTCCAGGATACTTATGCCAGAATATCTGGTTACTGCGAGCAAACTGATATACACTCTCCACAACTTACAATAAAAGAATCACTCACATACTCTGCTTGGTTACGTTTGCCACCTCAGTTCAATGAAAGTATCAAAGCTGTAAGTTATCTTCCACCCTGACAAAACACGAAGTAAAGTTGTCTAAAAAGCTTGTGACTCCCAAGATCACATTAGACCAGGTAGAAATTGGTTCGCTATTAAAATAAGTGTATAAACATTCATGCAAAACCTACTAATAGCTAATGTAACTTTGATTAATCTTGATAAAGTATTTATCCAAGTTTTGAAATAAAGAAACATATTATAACAAGAATTTATATGAAATGACTACAAACTAACAAACACATGTCACCAAATTCAAAGAATGCTTCATTGTACTCTAGATGCTATGCTAACTCTTTACATACAGGACTTTGTTGAAGAGGTTCTTCAAATAATTGAACTTTATGATATTAGAGATGCATTGGTTGGCTTTCCTGGTGTAAGTGGTATATCAAATGAGCAGCGAAAACGGCTGACAATAGCAGTAGAGCTTGTTTCAAATCCATCCATAATATTCATGGATGAACCAACTTCTGGATTAGATGCCAGATCGGCTGCAATTGTCATGCGAGTAGTGAAAAATATTGTTAATACAAGAAGGACGATTGTGTGCACCATTCATCAGCCAAGTATCGACATATTTGAGGCATTTGATGAGGTACTTGAGTACGCAAACTAAACCTACAATATCTGTCAAAGGAATATTATTGCAATTTTTTTATATTCTTCCTACTTTTATAAGATGCTATATGCAACCTATTTGTATTGGATACACCATGATTGTACACCAAACAATAAAAAATCACACAAAGAAAAGATAAAGAAGAAAAGGCCTTTAACTCTACATAAGTTACACAGGCAACATATGTCTTCCATGAGTAAAGAAATGCATATGGCCAAATCAAGCTCACAGGGTTGCGCTACTAACATTTTCTAAGAAGTACCCCACAAGTATGATTACAGAAACTAAATTGATGTAAAGAATAATCTAAGACATGAACAAAATTTTACCAATTGTCACATTAGGTCCAGCCAATCAGTAAACTTGCATGTTTTTCTCTTCCAGCACTAGCTTGTTCTAGATCAGACTATAATAAGCAGGAAGTTTTTTTTTGTTTCCTGCAGCTAATTCTAATGAAGAGAGGAGGACAAATAATCTATTTTGGAGAGTTAGGTCAGCATTCAAGTAAACTGATTGAATACTTTGAGGTAAGACATGACTGCGCAGGTCTTCCATTTTTAACATTTTCTGTTTTCACAGCCAGTTATATAATATAAGGAGTTGCTTCTCAAAACATATATTTTCCATTACAAATTGGGAAATGAAATCGTGGTTGTGGTTTTTTCTTGCCACTACCTTTCATTATGTGAATTTCAATACACTTGTGACTTTAGAAAAAACTATTGATGTTGTTAGGATTGTGGGGGGGGGGGAGAACTTTCAAATTCAACTCAAGTGTGGCTATTTTTTCGCTCATATTTTCAAACATTAAACTATTGTTTTACGGATAAAGCTAAACATTTTACTCTTTCAACCATTTGATTCCTTATCAAAATTACTCAAATCGTAAACAGGATTGTCAAGTAAGTTTTCAAAGTTGGTCGAACAAGAGTCTGTGAAGCTCATGATTGAGCAACTCTAGCTAAAATGATAAAGAGTAATATCTAGTGTGACATATTAGATAATATAAAGGCTTGGCAAAAACTACATACTTTTAGCTTAGCGCATACCTTTAAAAGTATTAAAAACTCACTTAATTAGTGAAATCAAAACATGAGACAGGAAACTTTCCAGTAATTAAGTAAATTTATGATATTTTATAGATTTATCATTAGCTAAGCGATAAATATACATTAAAAGGAAAAAATACAAGAAGATGGAAATATAAAAAGTCCACCCACCCTGACAAAAGTGGAAAGCAAAACAACACATCACTTAAAACTTTGCAGCTCTCTAATCTAGACATAAATTTGACATCGGTCAATCCTAAAGGCTCATGCAGCAAAAGCCACAAATAGGCAAGTGACTCTCTCCCACAATAAACTTAGTAGTAGAGATCCCACGGAACAGCCTACCACTACACTACGCTCATTCCAAATCACCAAAAAAAGGAGAAGAACTCATACTTCCAGAGCAGCTTTTGTGATTATGGATTGAGCTTTTATTAAAAATAATCAGATTCGGAACAGTAACAATATAAAATTTAACTATTTCAAGACGGTTTTTCTCTCCTTTTTGGCAGAACTTTCCTGGTGTACCAAAAATCAAAGAAAATTACAACCCTGCGACGTGGATGCTAGAGGTTTCAAGTCCATCTGCAGAAGCACAACTTGATTTAGACTTTGGTCAACTCTATAAAAAATCTCACCTATGTTGGTAAGCATAATAACTAGATATGAATTCATTAGACTGCCAAAGTGATGTCATTCCCACATTAATTTGTATATCACTATGAGGACCTATGAATATGCCAAGAATATTACAGAAAACCTCCAGATACTATACATGTATTTACTCATATATTTTCCATCCAAATAGGTAGTTGGATTCTTCTTTGTACACAAATCAATTTATGATCTACACTTGATTGATATCTTGAACCATGAAGACCTATGTTCATGCTAAAAATAACATTCAGACTAGTATTTGTAAACATGGATAGAAGGAGGTAACATGATTTCTTCCCTACATAGGAAAACCAAGGAACGAGTAAGAGAATTGTGCTCTCCAGAACCAGGATCAGAGGAACTATGCTTTTCTACACGTTTTCCACAAATTGAATGGGAACAGTTCAAAGCATGCCTCTGGAAACAGAACCTTTCCTATTGGAGGAGTCCTAAATATAATTTGGCGCGCATAACATTTATCATTATGGCATCTTTGCTGTTAGGAGCGATTTTTTGGCGGAAAGGAAAAGAAATGTAAGAATATCTTTTCTTTCTTTTGTTTTTATTTTAATAGGGATGCTTTATCAGTTTATTTTATATATGTGTAGGGGGGTTATACTTAATATACCCAAACAACCAATCCATCTACTCATTCTTCCCAAACATCCTACTCATGGTCTCATCCACAACCACTCAGCCTCTTCAAAAGAAGCCATCCTAAATATCATCCCCCTACTCTTGCACCATAGTATAATTGAAAGGTAAGAGAAATAACACCTCATTTATTGTGTGAAACGAAGAAACCTAACAACTAGGAGCGGTTTGTAATTGTACTACATTGAGTATTAATATTACAAGCATTGTTCTCCACTGAAGTAAGATTCAAAAGTGTTATTAATGATGTCTCAGATTCTTTTTTTTCAATATTTTTTGGTAGACACTTGGGATTTTTTATATTTGATATCTAATATGTGGATCGTGATCCTTGTTTCGAAGAAATGATGAACAGGACTTGTTGAGCATACTAGGATCAATGTACATTTTTCTACAATTTCTGGGAACAAGCAGCTGCTCATCTGTTCTATCACTTATAGCAACTGAGCGCACCATTGTATACAGAGAAAGGTTTGCTGGAATGTACTCCTCATGGGCGTATTCATTTGCACAGGTTCAAAATATTCATAATCATTAGTTACTGTTCCCAAAGTTTAAAAGTCAATTTCAATAATGTTTTTGAACTTCAGATATTTCCAGGAAATTTTTTTTTTTTATTCTTCAGGTGATCATTGAAATTCCATATATATTCCTTCAAGCATTTCTTTTCATGATAATCACATATCCAGCAATAGGTTTCTACTGGTCTGTATATAAAGTATTCTGGTACTTCTACACGATATTCTGTACAATGCTCTATTACACTTACCTTGGCATGCTGCTCGTGTCAATGACCCGATCTCTCCAAGTGGCTTCTGTAGTGGCAAGCTTCTTCTACACTATGATGGCTCTTTTCTCAGGATTCCTCGTACCTGAACCAGTAAGCCAATTCTGATTGTCTAAACCCTGTCAACTTGCTATTTGTAATCAGTACTCAACACTTTCAAAAATTTTATTTGTTGCAACAATAAATAACTCCATTATTTAGCTTGCAACACACAAATGCACAATTTTTTACTCAGTTCATATATCTCCTTAAATTCATATACCTATTTTGCATTTTAATAATGATAAGAAAATTTTCTTGTTCCAAGAATTTTCGACTAAATATTACCGCATCCAATTCAGCTGACACAATTGCCACCGTTTTGTTCCTTGCAGAAAATACCAAAATGGTGGAGTTGGTGTTACTGGATATGCCCATCATCATGGTCCTTGAGAGGCCTTCTTACATCACAATACGGAGACATCACCCATGAAATAGTAGTATCTGGGGAAAGAAAAGCAATTAATGCCTTCTTGGAAAGTTATTTTGGTTATCATCGTGATAGTATGGGTCTTGTAGCATTAGTTCTTATTGCTTTCCCGTTTGTCTTTGCATCTGTCTTTGCCTATTCCATGGCAAAACTGAACTTTCAAAAAGGCTGAAGTGCAAAAAAATTATTGGAATTGTAGTGCAATTATGAAACTTGGCAAATCTTGTATGTAAAGGTATATAGAAACTATATTCAACCTATGAGCTATGCTATATAAACATAATTTACATGCACCTTGTAGAAATGAAAAAATTATTAAGTGATTTGTTCAAAATATAGGAGCATCAGTGAGAAATCTACGCAACACTGAATTTTGACCTAGACACTGAAGATAGAAGAGACAAAAAAAACACACATTTTCATCAGTTAAAGGGAGAGATACGAACATTTTGTGCTGTCGATTGCATCCGTGATTCCATCGCCGGAATGGCAACCGCGGCCTGACTTTGGGACTGTCGCCGGTTGGAAAGTGGATGATATCAACTTATCCGACTTAAAATAAACTACTCCCTTCATCGTAAAATTAAATATAAATTGACTTTTGGTCAAAAACTTTAAAATTAATATGATTTAATGAAATAAATTTTAGGATTAATAATTTTTATTATATCAATAGCTATAAAGGCAAAAAGGCGATCCCAATTTAGGGTCGACTTTGAGTTATTTACCGAGTTGGTCGAATCTCTTCCTCTTCCTCGTAATCATCCTCAACAATCGTTCGGCTCTTCCTCTTCCTATTCCTTTTCCGTTTTTGCTTAACTCACCTCTTCCTCTTCTTCCACTTTCAGTTTCTTTCCCGTCCCCTTCCCCACTCTTCCATCTTCTCAATTAACCCAATCCTTTTTTTCCTTCTCCTCCTCATTCTTCTCCCTGTAAAATCTAGATTTTCCACTCCTCTCATTTCTTCTTTTCCGGTTCGTCCCTTCCATTCATACCTATCCCCATACATATTTTGTCACTTATTTCACACATTAGGATTATTTCGACCGGTCCTTTTCTGTTTTTTGTTTTGTGGTATATATCAAGCGACAATGATCTGCATCGATAATTTCGAATGGACGTGTAACAGAGATTACTCGCCGACTAGGTTTCAATCTCAGGTCGACGCCGTTAAACTAATCTGTGGAGCCAAAACCCAGGTGAACCAATTTATATCTGTATACTATTGACTATAGGCAAAAGTATTGGTTTTGTTTTATTTGTTGTAAATATTTAATTTGGGCATCGTTGCGATTGTCCGGTGACTCGAAAGCTTAAATGACTGGATTGGATGGAGTTTGTGTCGAGATTGTTAGAAGTCTCCAACTGTGCACGAACATGGTATTGGGCTACAGGTTTTGAGGATTTTTTTTTGCAACTCTTTGTTGGATATATCGTTGTTTGAGAATTACCAACAAGTTTATGATGATTTTGGTTGGATTTTTTGATTGGTTTTGATGAACAACAACTCTAATTAATGTTCATTTAATATTAGTTGTAAAATTGTTTATGTTATTCTTAACTTCAATGACTCTGTGATATATCCGTTCCACTCTTCTGTTTCTCTGTCTGCAAATTCTCTCTTCTTCTATTTCAATTGCAGTTGGGGGACCAAATCAACACACACGGGAATCAGGTAACTCAAGTCTTGGCGATTATAGTTTCTTTATTTTGAATTTGATGAAACATTTTATCAATACTGGGTGCTATAACTGTTATTTACTTTGGCTGACTTGGTGCACTGTAAGTGTTTGAAATAATGCCACATAAGTGTGAATCTGCACTATTATAATAGTGGCTCCCTAACTTTATGCTTACTCTTATTAATTAGTTCTAAGTGTTGTATTACTGTTGTTGGCGTATGATAGTAGAAGCTCTCTTTATTTTTTACTACTGCTGGAGAACGAGTCTGTAATTTTCTCAAATCTTCAGGCTCTGCATAATCAAACATTTTGAGAATATTTTGTTTGGTTATCTTACCACAAACCATTTTTTTTCTAGCTAACTAATTTGTTACCCTGTTTACTGAACAATGCCAGAAGTGTTCATCTTCTATATGTTCTAGCAACTTGATTAAATATAAGTGCAGAACTGGAAGAATCCTATGAAATGTACTCATATAAGGAAGTGCTATGAAAGGAAATTGCTTTATATCCAAGGCACTGTTTAGAACTCGAAATGGACAGAAGAACACTTCATTTATCGCTACACTCTACTTATGTTCCAAAATTAGAGATATATTTGTAGCATGACAATTTTGTAATTCTTTTTATTTTTGTTAAATTTGAAAATATTAGTTGTAGCAATAAATTGTCAAATTTTCAAAGGCGAAACAAAGTAATTGCCTTCTGTCATGTGCATACAGCTTTTACAGGTTTAGAGTTGTAAACCCATTCCCCATATAAGATTCCAGCATGCCAAATTGGACCTTAATGAGAACAACAAGTTTCTTTTTGAGAATATTGTCACTGAATAGTTGGATTATACTTATAGGCTATTACTAATGCATTGTGGAAATATAAAGCTGATACTTATGAATTTAAAAGTGCATGTTTTAATGTTTATATGTGTGTATGTATGAATTAGAGAAATTTGTTATAGTTCTTGAAATTTAGTTTACTCTTTGAATAGAAGGAAAAATACAGTTTGACATAGTTGAATTAAGAATTAGAATTAATTGGTTCAGATTTTGAATGATTTCCTCATATAATTCATTGCGGACAATACATATTCAGTCAAGGATGTAGTAGTATCTATATCGATTAACAATTTTTTTTAATTTTACTTATTAATTCTATTTGATAATTTTATTTATCATGTAGTACATTATTTTTAATATACCCATTTGTATATATTGTGTAGGTATTTATAGCTAACTTCGTGAATGACAGTTTTTTCAACAATTTATTTAATTAATGTTCTGAATGTGATTTTTTAGCTGTATATGCATAAACATTGACAGTAGATTGAGTTTGAGCAGAAACTATGCGGCCAAGGATATTAGATTTGGAGTTGAAGCTCGGGCTTTAATGCTTAAGGGTGTTGAAGAGCTTGCTGATGCAGTTAAAATTGGTACGGGCTCTAAGTTACTCTTCATGTGTTCTTTCTCTCAATTATTATTTTCTTGAGTTTTTCTTATTCATTTTTCAATCCGTTTCGTTTTATTGATTTTGATTTGGGGTTGTGTTGTATGAACATTTGATTTTTATGTATGTTGATTAATCAAGTTCAAGTAAAAGATGTCTTTGAGTTACCGACTTCAAGTAGTTGGTGTTGGATTTCCAATCAATTCTAATTGCAGCTATTAGCTCTGAGTTTACAATGGTGAATATTTTGATAAATTTAGAATTGGAATTGTGGTGTTTACTAGTATTAACAAATGAATTGTTGACTCTGATGTCATTGTTTGCATCATTGAAGAAAAATACCCTAACCCTTCTCTTGCTACTACTCCTGAGTTCTCCGTGTATGCTCTCTCTCTCCCTCTCTCCCTCTCTCCATCTATATATATATATATATATATATATATATATATACCCACATGTTTATATGTATGTCTCTGTGTGGGTGGAAAGTGATAATGTGTGTATATATTGTTTGCAATCCCAATGTTCATAAATGGTATTTTTTTTATTAGTTATTCTATGTGGTAATTATAGTTGTAGTTTTCTCTATTCAAAAATAGTAGTACTGGATGTATATGAATTTTTTTGTACATAATTTTTTTCCCAGTGTAATGGGAACTTCATTTACTCACTTTTCTCAAGTTCTTTTAGTGTTGTGAATTGGTAAGTTAACATATAGAAGATGTTGGGACTTTTCAGTTGGACTATCATTTTTATCATGGACTTTGAAACTCAATTAGTTGGTAAATGATACTCAAATTGGTGTTATTGTTCAATTTTAAAGTATGTATATCTTCAATTTTCTTTAAAATTGACTAAATTCATTACTTAATTTGAAATTGTGTGATACGAGTTCACGTTGGTACATAGATTGTGTATTTTCAGTCTTTTTTGAGATTAATGTCTGACAAATTATTAATTTTATTATTGAAACTAGCTCATGCATTGCACGGGCTATCATCTAGTATTATATAATTATAGTGATTGTATTAATTAAAATTAAATTATTTATATTAATTTAAAATTTAAAATATCATGTTTTAATTTTAAAAATTAAATTGTATCTTTAATTATTTGAGAAAAGAGAGAATATTATATAAGATTTTGCAATGCATAATAAGAATAAAATAATACTAATATTTATTTCTTCTATCAAAAAAAAGTTTCAACAGATTAATTATATTCATTCATATAGTAAGAAATTTAATAATATTTTGATGACAAAAGATTTGATACAAAAATAATATATATAACAGTGATCAATTATAACAATTAGTAGAAGATATGTTAATTATAATTTGACATATTATTTTATATTTTTTTTTATCACCATAACATTACTATTTTCTTATTATGACATTTACAGTACTACTTAGTTTTATTAACATTTCAACCTCGTTGAAACTTACTTTCAAAATAAAACTTTGTTGAAACTTGCAAGTCCCAATTTTGTTATGGTCACTTGAGTGGTAAATCTCATAATAAGAAATTATTTTAGGTTCATTAGTAAATTAAGCGGTTGAATGATAAATGTTTTAAACTTTATTGTGTAAGATAAGTTTTAGTACTCTCTTCATTTTTAAAAAAAAAATATTAATAGTATAAATTTTTCTTATCACTAACACTTTGTTTCTGAGTTTTGGACAAAAAAGAAAAGAATAGAAAACCTAAATTAGAACAGAAAAGAAAATAAAAAAAAAAACTTAAAATTTTCTTTCGTGTTGTTTCTGAGTTTTTAATAGAAAAGAATAAAAAATTAAAATTGAGGACATGGGTTGTAATTTAAAATTTATTATATTAAAAGTTGAGGATAATATGGGAATTATAAAAATATTACTTATTCTAATTTGTTTTCCGTTCAAATCAGGCCAATTTTGTATGAAAATTTTGGCATAAAAAGTTGTCAAGTTTTCTATCCCTTTATTTTCTTTTCCAGTTCATTAAAAAACTCGGAAACATATGAATTGAAAAAAAAACTTAAATTTTTCGTCTATTTTTTTTTATGTCCATTTTAAAACTCAGAAACATAGTGTAAAAGGATGAGATAAAATATATAAAATGATTGCTAATCTCTTTTATATATTTATCCAAATTTTTTAATACGACATGTATGCTTAAAACTCAATCATAAACTTATTAGTCAACGTGGGCAATTAAGAAAAATATTAAAATATTGGAATAAAATCTGAAAACATGGATGAGGAAATGTACGAAAGAAAATAGGGATAGAGTGACAGAAAGAAAATAATAATAATAATAATAAGTTGTGAGTGGTGTAGAGTTGTTATAAATTTATCATTGTGAAAAAATAATTTAACTAAAATATAATATTTTTTAATTTTATTATAAAATAGACCAATATAAACTGAAAGATCCCTCCCACTTTATATGAAAATGATATATATTTTGACTTTATATATAAATTTTGTTCTTTGATATAATATATTAATTTTATAACTCTATCAAATCTTATATAATAATCGTAATCCAACAAAAATCTTAACTTACTTTATATATAGATAATTCATAATAGTAGACGGTGGAGAAATCTTTACCTTTTAAGTAATTTCCAACGTGTAAAAATAAATAAAGAAAATTTATTATTATTAATTAAATATACTAAATTACAGTATACCATTGCATGACATTTGTCATTCTCAAATTGCAACATATGTCCTACCTAATTAATGTACTCATTTATTACTAATTTAATTATTATTTTTTTAAATCACTACTTTTTTAATACCAAATTAATATTTTGAATTTATAATCCCCCAAATAACTACAAATCTAAACTATTTTGGTAATATCAACTGTTTTATATTATCCTTTCTAATTTTATTTTTAAGATTTTGGAAAGTATATATAAGATTTTTGCCAAATTATATTTTATTAAGGTAAGTAAGTAATATAATCTATTCGAATTTGCTAAGTAAAAAGCATATTATATGATTATAATCCAACTCAACGCGTGATATACGTTTGAAAAAAAATTAAAACCAGCATACCAAACAGGATTTTAAACATGATTTATTTTTTATTTTTTTATTTTTTTATTTTTTTTTAAACAACATTTTTAAATTACAATTAAAAAAATAAGGAACCTACATTGCGTGTGTAGGTGACTTTTAGTATAAATAACTATATACAAATTCCTAAATCACTATTTTTTCAATTTAAACGGTTTTTATATTATCGTTACTTAATTATTATATCCTAAAATAACTACTTTTTAATCCCACATTAATATTTTGATTTTATAATATCCTAAATCACTACAAATCTAAACTGTTTTGGTAATGTCAACTATTCTATATTATTATTTTTAATTTTATATTTAAGATTTTGAAAAGTATATATAAGTTTATTGTTAAATTACCAATACATTTTATATTCTATTAAGGTAATTAACTAATAGAATCTATTCGAATTTGCTAAGTAGTAAACATATCATGTGATTATAATCAAACTCAACGCGTGATATACTTTGAAGGAAAAAATAAAACTAGCAGACCAAACATGATTTTAAACACGATTTGTTTTTGAATTTTTTATTTTTTAAAAAATAATATTTTTATATTACAATAAAAAAAATCACTACAAATATAAACTGATTTGGCAATGTCAACTGCTCTAATATTATCTTTTTTAATTTAATTATTATATCTTAAAATCACTACTTTATGATATTATCATTACTGAACTATTATCAATTTCGTATGTGTTTTACTCTATTTTTTTTATTTAATATAGGAGTTAAATTTTTTATGTTCTGTTAGTTTTTAATCCGACAAACACGTGAATTTTTAGCTAAGTGTGAGACTTTTTTGTGCTCGGGCAAAATTATTTCCTATAGAAGAGTTGTGAAAAGATAATTATTTATTTGGTTGATAGTTTATGCAATGTTGAAATCAACTATTAAGTATGTCTAAATTCTTATATCTTACTTGTAATAATTCGGGTCAAATTTTGTGTTCGGAATAAATTTTGAGTCAAATTCTAAATCCGAATTGAATTAAATTCATCCAAAATAAGAACTTAAATCACTGGCCCAATAGTATCTTCTTGGGTTATCTTAGCCCAACACAAGCTCACCCAAAAATTATGACTGAATGTATTATTAGTAGTAACTTATTTTCTTATATGCAGACAAATTTTTTTTCTATCTTTCATTGTGGGACTGGGATGTTATAAACTCTCCCACTTAAATTTATGACGTTCCCGTCAGAATCGATTACACACAGTTCAAAAATCTTTGCCTCTCTAGCTATTGTGGCCCAAGTTCGAATTGAATCAAATTCATCCAAAATAAGGACTTAAATCACTGGCCCAATAGTATCTTCTTGGGTCGTCGTAGCCCACCACAGGCTCACCCAAAAGTCACGATTGAAGGTACTATTGGTAGTAACTTATTTCCTTATATACAGATAAAAAAATTTTCTATCTTTCGATGTGAGACTGGGGTGTTACAAACACTCCCACTTAAATTTTTGACGGCCCGTCAGAATCGATCACACACACGATTCACAGATCTTTGTCTCTCTAGCAATTATACAAGTCTTTGTGTCCCCACCTCCGATAACCCGATCGGATGACCCGACTCGAGCTTTCGAAAGTCGGCTCTGATACCATATTAACAACCCGGTTCAAATCTCAAGTCCGAAAAAAAAATTCGCTATCTTTCAATGTGGGACTAGGGTGCTACAAACTCCTCTATTTAAATTTTTGACGTCCCTGTCAGACCTCCCGAGCTTTTGAGAGTCGGCTTTGATACCATATGTAATAACCCGGGTCAAATCTCGAGTCCGAAATAAATTTCGGGTTAAATTCTAAATCCGAATCAAATCAAATCTATCCAAAATAAGGTCTTAAATCACTGACCCAATAGTATCTTATTGGGTTATCTTAGCCCACCACAGACTCACCCAAAAGTTATAACTGAATGTACTATTGGTAATAACTTATTTTCTTATATGCAGACAAATTTTTTTTCTATCTTTCGATGTGGGACTGGGGTGTTACAAACTCCTCCACTTAAGTTTTTTACATTCCCGTCAGAATTTCTCTATCTTTCGAAGTAAAATTGGGGTGTTACATTACTATTGCCCATATTCCTGTTGAAAATATTTATAAGATTGCAGCGACTGTTAAAAATATCCTTTAATTGTTAATTTTTGTTTGTGTGGATATATTGCACATTCAATAAACATAACTGGATTGAAGCATAAACTGAAAGCAAATTAATAGTGATAATCCTGATACTTATGGTTCAATGATAATGTGATAATGAATTTGGTGTATACAGTTATTGGTAGGGTTAAATTTCTTGTATTATTTCAGGTACATCATGAACTTTATTATGTTTATCATAACATAACTTTGCGCCCTGCAATTCTAAATATTATTAAAAGTGTAAAAGAGTTATATGGAGACCTTCAGATTATGGTAACAGTGCATTCAATGGGAGGGGTTATGGCTATGATAATAATGTGAGTGCCTCTACAATGATCGAAAATGGATAAAAAATTAATGAGGCACTGTATTCGTTCTTTAGTTATAACATTGTGTTATGTATGACACAGTGATATACTGTTATATTTTTAAACACGGTGTTTGTTTGACATGAAGATCCAACATAATTATTAATGCTCGTATTGTGACGCCCCCAGAATAGGTCCAATCCAATCAACCCATTCTGAGTCGTCAAACATATGGTACAGAATTCAAATACAAACTTTTATATCACACGATCGTGCAAAATACGACCACACAACTGTGAGTGTCAATACAAATATGTAAAAAATATAAACATTCAAACTAAGTCTTCATTACAATTATTATCACACTATTTTATAAAAATAATGATAATTACTACTGCTCTAACTCGGACTATCACTCTGTCCCCGGACTAGTCCCTGCGACATTCTCATTTTTTGAATAGGATAATAGAATAAAAGGGTGAGCTCAACTAGCCTAATAAAGAATATTATGACTAAGATAATAAAGAACAATTTATCGTTAGTCTTCAACAAATCAGATAAAATATTATGGACCATAAGTTTTAGATCAACAACTGCAGCGAAAATAACAATGCATCAGAAGAATTAAGTAGAAAATAATGTCTACTATCTTCTATGATTTGAAAGTCCATAATCAATATTTTATCCCTGTAACATCAATAAATATATATCTTGAATCAAATATTCATATTTGCACTACGGCCAAAGATATTCATCAGGTAATCATTCATCTTTGCACTACAATCCAAATATATTCATCAAATAATCATCCATCTTTGCACTACAGGCCAAATATATTCTTTTGTATCACTATTTAAGACTGAGGATGATGAAAAATATTTTAAAGAACGAATTCAGTGAGATAAAGGACAAAAATTAGGGATTCGTAATTTAGTTTATCCAAATTCAAGAATACTCCATAATAATTAATTGTGGGACAAAATTCAAGAATGGAGATCAAAAGTTGGATCCAATCAAAGATAGAAATCATAATAGCCAACTTGAACAAATAAATTTTTAATTTTTCTGTGAATAGTACCGTATTCGTGAATAGTGCTGTATACGTGAATAGTAACTCCAATATGAAAAAATAAAAATTTCACAATAAAATTCATACCAATATTTCGGTGTCATGATATTGAAAGAAATAACATTACTTTAAAAAAAATAACATCCCTTACCTCAAAACAACAGTACTTCAAATTATAATATCGGATATAATACTGAAGAAACTTGCATTGAATAGTAACACTCAAAGTATCAAAATACTCACAAAAATGCGCTCGATATTATAGAGAGAGAAAGCTTTTTATTCTGGTTTGATTTTTAAATTCTAACTAAGCACCCTATTTATAGAAAAATGCTTAGAAAGCCAAAACAGAAAATTTAATAAAATAATATTTAAATTTTTTTTCATGCCCACCTCTTGACTAAAATTCATCAGCCACCAGTGGGGCCCACCTCCCATTAAAAATATATTTTTAAAAAAAAAATATTTTTAACCCCAAAATCACTTTCGATCCAAAATTCTAGAACTTCAATAATTCATGAAAAATACAAATTTTATGTAATTTTTATAGAAAATTTAATTCTCTACAACTTCGTAGAAGAAAGTTTTTCTAAATTTCAAACATGAATTGTCCGAAATCCACAAACGGATATTTTTTTACACCAAAATACTGATAAAAATACCTCAACACTAATTTCTTCTTTTATACCCACAAAAATAAATATTTTCTTATTATATAAATCAATAATTAATTATTTACAAATAATATTATAGAACTAAAATATTGACAACCAAGTCGTTTTCAGGAAAAAGAGGATTTTCCGATAAGAATTTCTCTTTACTGGCGCCCAATTAAATAACCCCTCCTATACAGAAATTCTTTAGACATTGTCAATAATGCTATCTAATAATATTATTTGAATAATATGAATTATTGATCTGATAATGAGAAATAATGTGTAGTAGTAATTATTGAATTAACAATAATATAAAAATACTGTGCAATACCGTGTGCTACTATACAATAACGCGTATTACATAATTTTATCAACCGGATATTTCAACAGTGTTAACGGTAACAATTCCGCCGTTATTTATTAAAAACTCATTTTTGTACTTTTTTTTCATTCGACAGTTTTTCGTTATGAGGCCCATAAATGACTGCGCCTTCGTACGAATATTCTCCGACGACAATAATATTTTATAACCACTTGCTTATTTAAAAATATTTGTGCATTTTATCCATAACTTATCACATTAATCAAATCAACCCCTTATTATTCAAAATAATATATAGAGGAAATTCAATTTTTATTCATAAAAGTTGGGGTCTTACACGTATTTTTCAATTTTCGCATGTTTTGTCAATGTAATTTTTCTTCGGGTTTGAAGACCAAAACTGGGATATTCTTCTGCTGTTTTTCATTTCGTTTGAATGTTAGAATTCTGGTGCAAGTAAGCGTATATGAGACATGGACTCTTTAAAATGCATCAAGTACTTGTGTCATATATTTGAGACTTGGTAAGATTTTTATAATATGTAACAGATTTTAAATATGCCACTAGCAATCATATTAATATAACAACTCGATGACATTGTGCATTACATTTTCTAAATATTTATTAGTGTTTAATGAAAGAGGTACCTATTTTTAATCTTATTGGTTATATTATAAATATTTTTATCAAGAAATTAAAATATATATATATACACACACAACTGTTATATAATATTTTGAGATTTAATGATCATATTAATTTTATACTTAGATATATATTTGTGCATAAATTTTTATCCAATTCTGTACCATATGCTATCAAAATTTTATCATCGTATAATAATTTATCATTTTCTTATTATATTTTAATTTATTAATTATATGTATAAATTTATTATTAACAAATTGAATAATCCAATCGCAACTCGCGCATTTCTGTTACTAAGAAAAGAAATTGGGGGACGGAGAGAGAGATTTTTGTCGTTGGAAATTGGTCTGAACTTTTTCGTGTCTTTCATTTTCGTCTAACCCACGCAAGGAAAAGAAGTAGATAATAAACCAATCACTCCATTCCTTTACATCTTGAGAACTCCGAATCTTCCTCTCGGTTTGCGCGTGGAGTGACTGTGACGTTCATCTGCCCAACATACAATCTCTGTCTATTAAAGCTTAAATAAAGCCCTGTGATCTGTGACAATAAAGGGGAACTAGGGTTCTGTTCAAGACATAATCAGTCAGTATTTCAGATCAAAGCTTTTGGAGACTACGCTTTCATCTCTAGGTGAGTATCTGTTTGTTTGTTTTTTATTTTATATATTTGAATCATATGGATGAAGTCGACATTGTGTTGGTACTGACTCGGTAGAGTTTATTTATTGAATTAGGGAGTCGAATTTCTGCATTTACATTGTGTGGGATCAGCTTTGGAGTTCCTTGATTTAGTGTCATTGTTCTTGAATGTTACTGAGCTGAATTACTTAAATCAATAGAGGTTCGGTTTGGTTTTCAAACTTTTGAATCTCAAATAACCGTGAAATGGGGTTACTTGATGGAGTATTTTCCTGATTGGAATTTTATTTAAGTAGTTGCAGCTTGTTTAAACCTTGTTTCCGAGGCTTTTCTTTGAATTTTTTTGTATTTTTGTCCAATTTCTTTCCCTTTCTACTGTGGTTTAAGATACGTTTGTTCCTATTCATGGGATGGAACAAACTATGTTTTGTATGCGTTTGATACAAATGACATCATTACATCTGGTATGATTCTTTCATTCCTTTGTCCGATTCACATATAAATAGAGGAAAGATACACCAAGTGAAGTAGTTAGTATGTAATATGTCGGTTCATGGATATGACAGCTTCCATATAATCATATAAAAATTTAAGAAACCAACTCTAAACAGTCTTATTTAATGCATAGAATGGCGCTCTAAAGCGTAGGAGTAAACAAAGGTGTTTGAGCGATCAGTGAGATTTATAATATCCGAACCCTATAAACTCAGTCAGTTTTTAAGCTGGGTGTGTTGAAGTGCAAGTAAGACTTTAGAAACGTTCAAAGACAAGTAAAATTTCGGAAATTTATATTCTTCACTCCAATGGCTTTTTCATTCAATTTCATGATTATTCATGAATCTGTAAAGAATGTTGTTTTAAGTGAAATAATTTGGTTTAAAAGTTTGAAGGTGTTGTCTAACCTTAATTTCTTGTGTCGTCGCAGTATGGCATGTTTGAGACTTGTTAGAGGAAAGAATTGAAAATATTAAAAAAATGCATTGATTTTGGAGTATGTTAGAGCATGGTGGCCTCAGAAAACAACAGACCTTATTTAAATTTTTAACCCTTTACCTTTTTATCGTTTGCTTTATTAGACAATCTCTCAAACTCTGTTACAACACCATTACAATTTATACCTAATTTTGCTGTCTCACTTTTGAAATATACCCCCCACACCCAACAGTTATAGCTTGATGGGAGCCTAATGATCAGTCTGACAAACATCAGAAGCAGAAAAACCTGTTCTAGGTCAGCTCATTGTTCATTTTCCATGAACTAGATAAACTATTTGGAAATTTCCAAACTGCCCGTTAGTATCCTAATAAACATTTACTTTTGTAGTTGTAAGCTATTATGTCTAAACATTGAAACTTAAGACCCTACACAAATTTAATGGTATATGATGACCTCCCAATTTTTTTAAACAGTGCATCTGCATACGTCATTGTTACCCTTCACCCTTCACCCTGGGCTGATTTGATATAAAAAATCCTTTGATCACAAGGAAGCTAGCCAGGGTTTTCCCCAAATAAAGAAGCGCAATAATGCTTTTCTAAATTCCTACCATCAATATTTTTTGAATTGCCATCTAAACTTTATCAATTTGTACAAGATGGATTGCTGAAAGGCACTTCACTATAGAAAACACTAATTCTGATCCATGTTTCTGGTATTTGATTGATTATAAATTTACTTGAGAAACTCACGTAATATGTTTATATTATTTGTGTTATTCTCATCTTTTTGTTTTTTTCTTCTTTCTTTCAGATCCCAGAGATGTCAGTTCCTGCTTTAATAATGCCATTCGCATCTATAAATTGGCGTAGGAATGATTATTTCTTGATCATTGGTTAAGGGGATCGCTATTGAATTGAAGATCTGCAATATAGCAGGCAAAAGTGTTTTGGAACAAATTAATTTTGGTTCTAGGTAGAAACTTACTTTATCTAGACGTGTGGGCAGTTTCTAATATAAGAGGAGTTGACGATTTTAAGACAGCAAAATGATCAGCAGACAACTGCTATTGACCTATTTGTATCTCCTAGTATATATTTTGCTGTCGTCAGGAGTTATTTTGTACAATAAGGTACACAGTTTTACTATCTATGATATGAACATTGTGACCTCCATATCTTGTTTTATTTTTTCAACAGTCGTATATTCTTAATTAAAAAAAACAATTTCTTAGATATTAAATGGAAAAAGTGGATCAGTCTTTGTTTACTAGTTGAATGGTTATTGCCGCACCTGCACTAATGATTGGGTCAGACTGGTTCTACCTACTCTGGAATAGGACCTGTGGATTACTGGCCTATCATTGTCACTGGGATTTTATAAAATTTTATCCTTGTGTCATGAACAGAGATGAAGAATGATTGTTTTTGTTCAATGGATTCGTAGCTTTTACACTAACACTAACCAAAACTATTATCAGACGAAGATAATTTTTTATTGTAAACTAAAGAAACATGTGGATGAATTGAACGTACTGAATTTGATTCTTGAAAACTGAGGTATAAGTTTACTACGCATGATACTAATTAAATGAGATAAATCTGGCATATTGCTGATTTAAGTTATCTTTTACTTTATTATCACCCATTTTGACTTGCACTTAGTTACGACTTACAGAACATGACATCAAATCCCAATTTCCCCTGCGTCATCCTATAAGAAATGTAGGTGAAGGAATATATTTCAGTTAATAATTAAAAAAGATTAGTGATTTATTGTTCTGGATCTACTGTTCTGTTCATTAGTTCTATGATATGTTCTCTTTAAAGCAACGTTAGTTCAGCTTTGCATCCCTTCTTCCAGTTGTGCAAAAGATTCATTAGTACTTCTCCAACTATTTGTTTTAGTAAATTTGTGTCTTGATTCTCTTGTTCTGCTTATGGGCAGTGGGTTCTCTCTCCAAAATACTTCAATTTTCCGTTCCCAATAACACTTACCATGATTCATATGGGATTTTCTGGGGCAGTGGCATTCTTTCTTATCCGTGTTTTGAAGGTATGTTTAAGTTCGAGCTTTTGTATGCTGCTTACTGGATTCTTTGGTTAGCTGAAATATGCATTACTTTTTTAAATTCTCACTACAACATTTAATTAGTCTCGATAGTGATTGGCAATTTGGCATGATGTAAGATGAAAAAACTTTAGAAGTACAAAACCTTGTAAGCTACTTCTATGTACTAGTGTATCTCCATGATTAACTATTAGAAATTTAGAATAACTAATAAAAGTTAGAGGTTCTGGTTAATCAGACACTGTTAGACAAAGCAAGAATATGTCATTAATCTAGCTTTACTATACCCCTTTTATATATGTCATTAATCTAGCTTTATTATACTCCTTTTACATTATTTACAAGTTTCCTTGAGCTATAATGCTGCAGTGCTTAAAAGGCATTGTTGCTCATTCTCTTGGAAAGAATGATATTACGTCAGTTTGATAATGGTTGAATGCCATTGCTTTTAATTTGTCTTATTAATACTAAGAGGTCATTACTTGAGTCTTGACTCTTGAAGTCTTGAGATACATTGCTGTCATCATGACAGGTTTGACACACAATTGCTGTCTATGCCGGGGGAAGCAAAACTTATTTATGTTTGATCCTTTTGATTTCTTAAAAGAGGGTGCATTGTACCTTTTCATGATTATGTTTCTTATGATCTTCTTTCAAGTACTGTCCATTTGCCTGGTGGATGGTAGCGTCTTCTATCCTGTATAATGGTATTTTGCATCCAAACATTTCCTCCAGTAGGTATAGGTGACCATGAATATACCTTTTTATAAGTTGTTTTCCATCCTTATTACTTGTGTTCTCAAAGTTAGCACAAATATGCCCACATTCTTGCGTGCGCATAGTAAATATGCCCACGTTCTTTCTCTGTTCCAGTCGCATGCAATTTCGTATGTGCTAATCTAATCATGGCCATATTTCTAACTGATTTATTTCTTAGTCATGTTTATCCTCTTTGTTAATATCTCCTTCCGTGTGTTTACACTTTCTCTATCTCTGTCTCTTGTTTTTGGAATAAAATACTATTGGCTTAGCTGATGTGGTCTGAATTAATTTCAATTTATGCAGGTTGTATCCCCTGTCAAAATGACATTGGAAATGTAAGAAATTTGCATATACTTTCCTTTTGGTTCCATATGAGGTTTCCTTTCCTTACTATTTTCTCCTGCATTTGTAGATATGCAACATGTGTGATTCCTATCAGTGCCTTCTTTGCATCAAGCCTCTGGTAAGCAGTTAATCATGCTAAACTGGAACTCTGTTTTGATTCACATGATTGTATTCCATTCTTCAATAGGGCATGAGCTCTTGCATAAATTTCTTGTTCTGCTATTAATTATCTTTTTTACTGGACCAAAACAACCTTAATCTACCAGAATATGTCAAATGACCCAAGTTTTCTCAGAAGTTTCCTTCCTAGCTACTAATGTTCTAGGCGGCGGAGGGGGAGCCTAGGCTGCCTAGGCATCTTCTTAAGCGGTGTTATTTATTTATTTTTCTATTGTATATACTTGTTATACAATACAAACATATAGTAGATGTATTTTTTTTGAATTTTACATGAAACATTGCAAAAAACAATATTTTAATACTTAACAAATTCATTGCAAGTATTGTAGAGCATCAAAGTAGAGGTATGATTATGCTTAGGCGAGGGCCTAGGCACCTAGCTAAATTGAGGCAGTAGAGGGACACCTAACGCCTAGACGGGATTAGGCGGGGATTAATCGAACCTAGGCAGAGATTTTTAGAACACTGACAGCTACCAAAGCAGTGGATTGAGCTTTGTTACATGGACTCTTCACTTTTCTCTAAAATACCCGTGTCCGAAACTCGACACTTGGACAAGGGTATGGGTCTCACTTTAGTATTAATATTTGGCAAAATTGAGAATTACCCACGTCAGGCTCTTCAAAGTATCCGTGTCCGATGGGACACTCCATCTGAATCCATGTAACTTGGGGATAGAGTGTATTTTGTTATTATTAATTTTTTGGGGGTGTCATAAATGATGGTTCCATGCTGTTCTAAATATATACATTTGAATACTAATCCAAGCAAGTCATCTATCAAAGATAATCCCTATGGTGAATCCTCAATGTAAAGAAAAGACAATACTTTTTCCAGTTCTCAAGGTTTTATCGCCATAAATATCTGGTTTAACGCAGAGAGCCATTGATATAGTCACACATTATTGTTAGTTCTGGCCTGATTTATGTACACGGTATCAGGAAAAATAATTTTTTTGCCGTTTGCCTCGAACCTGTTTGGTATTGCTAAAAAGGTCAAACTCCTTTTTCCTGTGCAAAATGGTAAATAAGTATATAGCCAACGATATTACATATTTCGTTTCTGCTGTTCAAAACTGGAAATGTGTTTTCTTCCATGATGTGGTTTACATTTATACATTTTTTTAATTTTCTTTTCTGAGTTAAAAGTCATGGGTGGCAGGTTCGTAGGTTTTAAAGATTATATATAACTACTAATGCTGTGGCATCACTTATCTCAATCCAAAATGACTTTTCTGTTACAATTTTTCAGGTTTGGCAACACTGCTTATTTGTTTATTTCCGTAGCCTTCATCCAGATGCTTAAAGCACTAAGTACGTTTGTGGGTCTATCTATCTCTTTTTCTCTGTATAAACTGCTATTATTTTGAACTACACTAATTGGGTTCAGTTTCCGGTATACTGGAATGTTACAGTGCCAGTGGCAACTTTTCTCATGGCTGTTATCTGTGGCACCGACGTATTAAGATGCGACGTCTTCTTAAACATGTTGTTGGTCAGTGTTGGAGTTGTCGTTTCCTCATATGGGGAAATTCACTTCAATGTAGTGGGTACCCTTTATCAGGTCACAGGAATATTTGCTGAAGCTCTTAGACTGGTCTTGACTCAAGTTCTTCTCCAGAAAAAAGGCTTAACACTCAATCCCATCACCAGCTTATATTACATCGCTCCATGCAGGTATTTCAACTCAACAAAGCCTTTTGTCCCAAACTAGTTGGGGTAGGCTGAAACTGAATCCTCTTTCTTATCTTTCTATTTGAACTCATTTAACTAGCAATCCTATCATTACCACGTGGTCCATGATATTACTTGTTGCAGCAAATGTGGTGAACTTTTTTAGAAATTGGTTATCTGTTTTAACTTGGCACATACTTTATAGTTGTTCTGAAGGAGATGCATAATGATATAATGCCTTACCAAGTTAAAGTAATTGAAACATGAATAAGAACTAGGGTTGATGGTTTCATTAATAAGAGAAATTGAAAATTAGGGAGGGCGCATAAATCTGATCTCCAAAAATATGCCATATGTCTACGAATAAAATTAGTTGTAAGAGACATTTAACAAAAGATCTGAAGTACTAAGACACTATTTTGCTACATATAAAATATTATAAATACTTAAGACACTATTTTGCTAGTCTTATCTTCTATCATTCAGGCGACAGGCATTTTCCATGAGAAATTGCTAGCCTCTGCTTTTACTTTTTTCTTTATTGTTAGCTGATATAGTGCTTTAGATGTTCTGGAAGGAGATGCTAATTCTCAGATGTTTCATGTGCAGTTTTGTGTTTCTGTTTGTTCCTTGGTATCTTCTGGAGAAGCCTGAAATGGAAGTCTCACAGATCCAGTTCAATTTCTGGATATTCTTTTCAAATGCGCTTTGTGCTCTCGCGTTGAATTTTTCGATTTTCTTAGTAATTGGTAGAACTGGTGCCGTGACCATTCGAGTTGCTGGTGTTTTAAAAGATTGGATACTGATTGCTCTTTCAACTGTCATATTTCCAGAGTCAATAATTACAAAGCTTAATATCATTGGCTATGCAATTGGTACAGATTTCTCTCTTTTATTTTGTGAGCTTGTTATGAAGTTAAGCCTGAATTTTATGTTATTTTCTTCTGCAGCTCTATGTGGTGTTGTGATGTATAACTACTTGAAGGTCAAGGAAGTTCGGGCCTCCCAACTTCCAATCGAAAGTACTGCAGAAAGGGCAGCAAAGGTCAGTCTTTATATTGAAACTACTTTTTTAATTTTTGCTGATGATTCTAATCATTTAAGTTATATAAAGTAACTTACTTACATTATCTTGAGGTCTTTTTCCCCTTTTCTGCATCTTATGAAAGTTTGGCGCATAAATTATACTCCTTCCGTTACAAATCATATGATCATTATTTACTTTTGAAAGTCAATTTGAGATATTTTCAAACTCAAAATTTAGACGACTCATTAAAAATTATGAAACAATAAAACTTACTAAGCAACACTTTTTAGATGGTCAACAAGCGAGTTTTTGCTGAAGTAATTGTGAACTAGTGATGCTTGCTGCTTTTGCTATGTGTTTTTTCTCTGTAAATTTGTCAAGCTCTGGCGAACATTGGGTATGATGTCAATGAGAAAAATAATGGTATCATGCACAACAAATGTCAGAGTTGAGAAGACCTATTCTCTTCTGAGGCTAAACTTTTGTATTGATTTCTTTCTAATAGGAGGACCTAAGGACGAAGAAGAGGTCATCTGGTTTGTATGTACCTGATAATGGTAACAATAGCAGCGGAGGAGCAGATGTTAAGGCGGATGAAGAAGCACCACTAATTACTTCCTCGAGGATCTCATATCTTGGGCGAAGCCAGCCAACTTGACAACCACTAGGTTGCCATACTTTTGGGAGCATTTATATGTTTCAAACAGAAATTGAAATGCCTGAAGTAGTTTTTAGGATATACTGGTTCCTTTTGTGACTGAACTAATCATTCTTTGCAGAGCGGATTCAATATTTACATTGTAAAGACTTTATCAATGCATTGTTCAAAGAAATCTAAGAGCATAAATATTGTTATTATATAGAAATCTAAGAGCATAAGAATATCATTAAATATTATTATTATCATATATAAATTAATGAGCACAACTTTATGAAAGATGATAATCTCTCTAATTTACTTGGAAAGAGGCCTACTAAATATTACTGTGGGATAGAAAAATAAAAAACAGTAAATAAAACATCAATTTAGGAAATTAACTTTTTCAAAACTGAATCCTCTCATTTAAATAATAAATGAGTCCCACATAAAAAAGTTTATAAAAATATCACTTTCCTTTTTATTATATATATATATATATTATAATGATTCATATTATGTATTTGGTATGGATAAAAAATGAGCATATATTATCTCTTTCGTTCAATATAATAACTAATGATCCAGATCAGAATTGAAAAGTATGTTACTATTAGTAGTGGACAACGGTACTATTTTCAGCCTCATTCGCTATTGTTAGTAGTGGACGAGCGGACATGAATTTTTCAGTTCTAATCTTGACGGTTAGTTTTTGTATTGGACACTAATGAAATGATGGTGTTTGTCTATTCTAATGATGGTATTTGTTCATTTTTAATTTATAGTAAACAGTTGCTATGATTATTCCCATATATATATATATATATATATATATGGGGCATGATCCATATCTAACGTTTTTAATTTAAAGTTAGCCTTACAATAGATCTGAAGCGTCCATCCGAATATCAGATGATTAATATAGCTCTCGTACGCAGTTTAATTTTTAGTATTCTGCAATTTAATACTGCGGACAAGACAGATGATCAAAATACCCCTCCTTGTAAATGTGATCTCCTGTCTGCAATATTAAACTACGGACGCTAGGTATGATCAAATGGTCAACTGGAAAACGATGCCACTTATAAATAAATCCGGTCTGCAGTATTAAATTTTGAATACAAAATTTTAAAAAAAAATTAAGTTTTCAAGGCTCAGATAAATTCTAACAACTCTACGAGGCTGCTATTTAGAGAAACTGCGCTGAATGAAAAGGGAAGAGAGTATGTTCCCACCAAATCCTGACAAGTAAATCACTCCAACTCGCACTGCCAATTTACAGTTGGAAAACCTAAAAAGTAAAGATGTATAAATCTATAATAATAATTAATAGAGCAACCGTGGAAGAATCCAAATTGATGTTCGAGTCGAATTCCAATAAATACCAAGCTCAACATGTTTGCAAGTAGATTAATTACACATGCGTGCAACCAGACAAGTGATGAGTCTCCATCATGGATGCCCATGCACTACTTTGTTCCACTCTAAATCTCCCATTTTTTCCTGTCTGCACAAGTTCAGGCATATGAAATTAAGAATTGAAAGAGTTTTTAATAAAAATTACTCAGTTATCTCTTGGTTAGGACAAGCAAAAAGCGTGGATTAGTTGCAGTAGAAAGAACATGAAACTGAACTGCCTCACCAATTTAGACCTTTAGCCACGGGTATAAAAAAGAGGATAATTTCTCTCAATATCAATTGATCGGAGCTTTAGTCGAGTTTAATACTATCGACGAATTTATTTACACGGCGTTGGTCATTTGGCCATACCTAGTGTATGTAGTTTAATATTGCGGTCTGCGGACGGGGGACATTTATAAGAAGAAATATTTTGGTTATCTGTCCTGTTTGTAGTATTAAAATGCGGACAGGGCCGGCCCTGACATTTTCAAAGCTATAGGCAAAGATCAAATTTGGGGCTCCTTACATTAAAAAAAAAAGGTTATTTCTTCAAGAGTAACAAATGATAAAAAAAAGGATTACAATTTTCAATATCACTTAATAAAAAAAGAACTAGTGCATCTCTTTGTTGCCTCTGTTTTTTTTTTTGAGCCCCTGATGGTTGAATTCTAATTATATTTGGAGGCATTATATGACAATCTGATCCAATTATGCAATAAGACAATAACTCAATAAGATTAATAACTCAATAAGACAATCTCAAGAACCATGTAGATTTTTTCATAGCAGGTAATTAGGGTTTTACCGATTATGCAAACTTGCAAAGTTACAAACTATAATAACCATTCTTCTATATTCCCAAACTTTCAGAAAACCCACATACAATTTACTGTGTACAATTTCAATTTACTGTATACAATTTCAATATTAAAAGTTTCAAAATTTCAATTTATTGTGTATGTTGTATGATAACTATGAAAGTTGCAAAGTTTTTATATTAGGGTTTTACTGTATACAATTTCAATTGGAGCAACTGAGAAAGAACCAATCTTTTAGAATAAAAGTATTAAACGTAAGAAAGAATGAAGAAATTATTTACCTGGTAAAATAAAATTATTCTGAGAATTGGACCGGATGAAGAAGAGATGATAGATATGTTGTTGGGTTTGTACGAAATCGTGACGCAATCAAATTGCAAAAATTAGCGGAAGCATGGTATATCAGAGTTTAAAAAATTTCTACAAAATCATTACCCGGATCATCCTTTATGCAAATTATTAATTTAAAACGATAAATAAGAAGTTATGGAATCATACCCTTGTAGAACGAAGCTTCCACAGGTACTAGTTCAACTCCTTGTTCTTCGTGATCTCCTTGAATTTCTGGGTTAGATTCCTTCCTTTGATCAACGTTAGCCACCCAAGTGTTTGGCCTCTAGAGGTGATCCACCAAGGAAGATGAATTATCAAGAAGGAGGGTGTTTGGCTTAACCTTAGTTTTCTATCCTCTATAGAAAAGAAGTACTCTCCAACAATTGGAATTACATCAATCTAATATCTATTATAAGACTTCTCTTATATAGACATTGGTCAACCCTTCTAATCCTATTAGATATGGGATTTCTTTTAATTAATTAAACTCCTTTAATTAATTTAGGCTTCCCACCACATGGGAATAATTAATTAAATTCATTTAATTAATTTGTCTCCTAATCTTATTAGGAATAAATGAGAGTACTAAATATTAAATTAATTACTAAACTCCTTTAGAAATTAAAATAATAATAATTGTAATAATATTAATAAGACTCCTCTTATTAATTTATATTTAATATTTCCAAAATATTAAATAATAAACATTAAGCTATTTAATTTATTCTATCACCATAGATTAAATTAATTATACTTAATGCATTATTACGATTATGCCATTACCTTCTTAAATAATTATTCTTCCTTTTATGGTGTGACCCTTTAGGTTCTCCATATTAAACCGGTTGTGAATAAATCAATTAAAACAATTTTAATCTTATTTAAATAAATAAATTAAACTAATAATTTATTTAAATAAATAATATTTATTCTACAATAGGGATAAGCCTCCCTAGCGATCAACGACTTTCCAGATAATATAGATTTCAACATTAATCAAAAAGAACCTGTGAGTAAATAGTTACCGTACAATTCAATCCTTCCACCATACAATGTCCCAATTAAATATAAGACATGAATTTACTGTCAAGTCTTATTTTATTTAATTATATGTATTTCGATTAGAAAATGCACAACTCCAAATAATGCAAATTAGAAACTCCTTTCTAATTTCATTTCACCTTGGCCAAGGATTCCTGGGTTGTCATTTAACGAATCACATAGGACATATCTCCTCTTTTACTAGAGGTGGTAGATTCTTTATTGATCATTCATTATCTCCATATGTAACTCATTATACCCAAGCATACCCTATATATGCCTTAAAAGGTCTTAAGGAATAAGTCAAAGTATAATTTGTTACATACAAGATACTATGATGATCTCAAGTCCAAGGATTACTTGTACTACTATCACATTAGGAATTCCTATTGACAGGCGAGTAAATCTCCATTAGGTATTCCATAGCGAATCACGTTCAGTGAACTTATTCTCCAATAAGCACCTACATACTTGCTTTAGTGTCTCCACACAAATGATCATGAGATCAATCATCCTCATCCAATAAGCAAGCAACATATGTACCAATCTATCCGGATTTACTAATCCCCTTTTTAGTAATCCCACGATTGGGAACTATTTTAGTTTTAAAACTTTCTAAGAATTTAGATCTCATTAGCATGATCATCATCATGATTCTAAAAGCATTGCTTAAAACTATGGGTTATTTACATATTATAAAAACAGCAACATGTAGATAATTAAATGCCTTTAATAAATGAATATTTTATTAATAAATAAATAAGATTGTTTACAAAGTACGTGCTTTATCATCATACATGATTGGCTTGTATGCACACTACTATCAATCTCCCACTTGCACTAAAGCCAATCGCCATGGTATCTCATACCCATCTTCTCTAAGTGACGATCAAACTGCTGTTGTGTTAAAGCTTTAGTAAATGGATCTGCAATGTTATCTTGAGAGTCTACACGCTCCAAGGTGACGTCTCCTCTTTCAATGATCTCCCTGATCAAGTGAAATCGCCGCAACACGTGTTTAGATTTCTGATGAGACCTGGGTTCCTTAGCCTGTGCAACTGCTCCTGTGTTGTCACAGTAAACGGGAACTGCTTCTCCAATGCTAGGAACCACACCAAGTTCAGTTATGAACTTCTTCATCCAAACAGCTTCCTTTGCAGCTTCACTTGCAGCTATATACTCTGCCTCTGTCACTGAATCAGCAACTGTTTGCTGCTGGAACTCTTCCAACTCACTGCGCCTCCGTTCAAGGTAAAAACATACCCCGAAACAGATTTACTGTCATCTTGGTCCGTTTGAAAACTTGAGTCTGTGAAGCCCTCGAGTTTTAATTCAGACCCACCGTAGACAAGAAAAATATCCTTAGTCCTTCTCAAGTATTTTAGGATATTCTTCACTGCCTTCCAGTGCTCTTCTCCTGGATTCGATTGGTATCTGCTCATTACACTAAGTGAATGAGCAACATCCGGTCTAGTACATATCATACCGTACATGATAGATCCTATTGCAGAAGCATAAGGGATTTTACTCATTCGGTCTCTCTCCTCAGGTGTCTTTGGGGCCTGTTTCTTGGAGAGATGTATTCCATGGCTCATCGGCATGAGTCCTATTTTGGAATCTTCCATGCTAAATCTCTTTAGCATTGCATCAATGTACGTTCCTTGGGATAAACCAAGCATCCTTTTAGATCTATCTCTATAGATCTTTATCCCCAAAATATAGGATGCTTCTCCCAAGTCCTTCACGGAGAAGTGTTTAGATAACCAGATTTTAATTTATTGTAGCATAGGAATGTCATTCCCTATCAGTAATATATCATCAACATATAATACAAGGAATGAAACTGCGCTCCCACTAACCTTCTTGTACATACATGGTTCATCGTCATTTTTGATAAAATCAAACTCTTTGATTGTCTCATCAAAACGAATGTTCCATCTACGAGAAGCTTGCTTCAATCCATAAATGGATCGTTGCAGCTTACAGACTTGATTTATTCCAACCTTTGAAACAAATCCCTCTGGCTGTGTCATATACACATCCTCCTCAAGTTTTCCATTGAGGAAGGCCGTTTTCATGTCCATCTGCCAGATCTCATAGTCGTTATAAGCTGCAATTGCAAGCAAAATCCGAATGGACTTGAGCATAGCTACTGGTGAAAAGGTTTCATCATAATCAACTCCTTGTCTTTGTTTGAAACCTTTTGCAACCAGTCGGGCCTTATAGGTCTCCACCTTGCCGTCCGCTGCAGTCTTTCTTTTAAAGACCCATTTACACCCAATAGGCTTAATGCCTTCAGGTGGTAAAACCAAAGTCCATACTTTGTTTTCATACATGGAGTCCATTTCGGATTTCATGGCTTCAAGCCATTTCCCTGAGTCTTTATTACTCATGGCATGTTCGTAATTCAATGGATCATCATCATTCATGATGCGTACCTCATCGTCATCCTCTACAACGAATCCATACCTCTCAGGTATCTTCGGTACTCTTCCAGATTTACGAACAGGGTGTGGTATAGTAGGTTCTTCTACTTGGTCAGGTACCTGACTTTGATCCGTGGTAATTTGTGGTTCTTGAACTTCTTCAAGATATATCTTACTCCCACTGACCCCTTCATGGATAAACTCCTTTTCCAAGAAGGCAGCATGTTTCGCAACAAACACCTTTTGATCAGTTAGATGATAGAAATAATACCCTACAGTTTCTTTAGGGTATCCCACAAATCTACACTTTTCAGATTTAGTCTGTAGCTTATCATGTTCAAATTTTTTGACATAAGCTGGACAACCCCAAGTCTTAACATGCTTAAGATTTGGTTTCCTCCCCTTCCACATCTCATATGGAGTCTTTGGGGCGGATTTGGTAGGTACCTTGTTAAGTAGGTATGCAGCCGTTTCTAGGGCATATCCCCAGAAGAAAATTGGAAGGTCGGTAAAACTCATCATGGATCGAACCATGTCTAACAGTGTTCGATTTCTCCTTTCAGATACTCCATTTAACTGTGGTGTACCTGGAGGAGTCCATTGTGAGATTATACCATTTTCTTTGAGACAATTGAGAAACTCACCGCTTAAGTATTCTCCGCCTCGATCTGATCGAAGTATCTTTATACTCTTGCCCGTTTGTTTCTCTACTTCACTTCTGAACTCTTTGAACTTTTCAAATGATTCTGACTTGTATTTCATTAAATACAAATATCCAAATCTTGAGTGATCATCAGTGAAAGTAATAAAATAAGAATACCCACCCCGTGCACTTGTTGTCATAGGCCCACAAACGTCTGTGTGAATCAATGTCAACAACTCTGTAACTCTTTCTCCTCTTCCACTAAAAGGAGATTTAGTCATTTTACCCATGAGACAAGATTCACAAGTTGGATATGATTCATAATCGGATAGCTCGAGGAGCCCATCTTTATGCAACTTGGATAATCTTGTTTCATTGATATGACCGAGTCTACAGTGCCACATGTAGGTATAATTAATATCATCTCTTTTCCTTTTCTTAGTTTGTTCAATTTGAAATATATTTTCTTGTAAGTCAAGTGTATAAAGTCCATTTCGCAAATTTTCAATACCATATAAAACATCGTCTTTATAAATAGAACAACTATTGTTCTTTATAACAACGTTAAATCCTTCCATATCCAATACAGAAATTGAAATAATGTTTTTAATAATATTCGGAACATAATAATAATTATTAAGATAAATGGACTTGCCCGAAGGCATTGCTAAATAATAAGTTCCTACAGCTAATGCAGCAACCTTTGCTCCATTCCCTACTCGTAGGATCACCTCATCATTGTTCAGCTTTCTACTTCTGACCAGTCCCTTCACATTATTACATATGTGAGAACCACAGCCGGTATCCAATACCCAAGTAGAATTTTGACTTTCTGAAAAATTAATTTCAATCATGAACAAACCTTGATTGGAAGTCGAAGCTTCTCCAAGCTTCTTGTCTGCCAGAAACTTCTTGCAGTTTTTCTTCCAATGACCCGGCTCGTTGCAATGAAAGCACATTCCTTTAGCTGGTTCAGGTTTCTTTTGTTCCTTTTCTTTCCCCTTTCCCTTAGCCTTCTTGGATTTCTTCTTTTCAGAAGATACCTTAGGTCTCTTCCTTTTATTGGAAGAATCCACCATCAAGATATGGTTCTTCTTGGATGGGAAGTGACCTTCTGCAGTTTTCAGCATGTTAAGCAGCTCAGGCAAGCTGACATCTAGCTTATTCATGTGAAAATTAACCACAAACTGCGAGAAGGTCTCAGGGAGTGACTGCAAGACCAAGTCTTGACTCAACTCCCCATCCATGACGAACCCAAGCTGTCCAAGGCGTTCAATCAAATTGATCACTTTCAGGATATGAGTCTCGACGGCAGTACCATCGGTCATCCGAGATCGGAAGAGCTCCTTAGATATCTCATATCTAGCAGTCCTACTCTGTTCACCATACAACTCCTTGAGGTGAAGCAGCATAGCAGGAGCATCCATTTTTCTTGCTGACGCTGAAGCTCGTTATTCATGGATGCGAGCATGATGCATTGAGCTACAGATGCATCATCTTGCCACTTTACAATGGTGGCAATCTCTTCCTCAGAGGTTGTTTCTAGAACAGTTCCAGGGACATGTGAGTTTAGGACATAAGAAATCTTTTCAGTAGTGAGAACTATTCTCAGATTTCTTGGCCAGTCCGTATAATTCGGCCCGGTAAGCTTATTAGCATCAAGTATGCTTCGCAGTGAAATTAGTGATTTTGACATTTTTAAAATTCTGCATGTGAAAAATAACATTTTAGCAAACATTCATTTTATTAATTTTGCATACCAAAATAAATTTAGGTCTTTATTTTAAATTGGTATCTCCCACTATTTTTATCAAACTATATTACCCTCACTTATATAGTTCGGCAACATCTAATTAAAAATTTGCTAGTGAGAATAAGGATCCCATTTCAAATGTATATAACCTTGTGGATAGCACAACAAGCGATATACAAATAAATAGGTAGACAACTCTTGTCAATTACATCACCATGTAATTCATTTTATTTTGCCTCTTAAATCATAATGGTCAAGTGTGTGCACATCCGAACTAAAATAATTTAAGTTAAGTCCAGCCTAGCACTTTCATAAATTCAAAAAAGAAAAATGTTCGTCCTTGTGGATAGCACAACAAGACTAGATCGTTCAATTTTCTTGATAAGCATCAAATGTGATTAATTAACATCTTAAATACGCAATACTCGCCTTGTGGATAGCACAACAAGCTCATATTAAATATCTAATACTCTATTAATTTATCATGCTAGAAGGCGATGTTCGATATTCCAAATATCATTTGAACACTTCGGACTTAATATTATTTCTTTGAGGGATTTGTTATTATTAGTCTCATCTTTGTTTAGCGCGCATGCACATATATATATAAAATACGCGTCATTTTATTAAACATGCGAAGCATGTTTGCATAAAATATAATATATATAATATTTAGCATGCAATATAGAATACTATATTCTACCCGGATTGATTATGGACTTTTATTCTAGTTTGGTTCACTAGAGCCACCAAGTGAACCAAAAGGTCAAACCTAGGGGTGCAAGAATTTAAATTTAAACGTAACTATTACATTTAAACCCGGGCTCCATACAAACGGGTCTTCACGCGCTCCTTGCTCCTTGGTCTCTAATTTTTAAAGATAATTCTAACTATTTCTATTACATTAAACTATTTAATTTAAATAGAAACCTTGATCAACAGTCAAGGGGAAGTACATAGGAGGGAGATAGAATTTTACATCAAAAAAAAAAATTAGAGAAGACGAGGTACGTAGACCCCATTTAATAAAACCCATTCATTCAAGCATTCAACTAAAATAAAATCCAATCACATTGGTCAAATAGTCCATAATCAATCCCCATTTATTTTCATACATATCACCATATATATTAATAAATAAATATTCATCTCATGAATTAAAACATTCCATATATATATGAGTATCATTTAATGGGCAATTTTAAATTGCATGAAATTCAATTTCAAGATTAAAATAAACTCTTTATTTTAATTATAAAATTATTTAGAATATAATATATAAATATATCATATTTATTTTTTTTTTTAAAAAAAGTCACCTTCTTTTATTAAAAGAGTCCTGCAGGTTTATTAAAAAAATCCTTTCTTGATGGGTCACATTCTTTTTGGAGTAAGAAAGAGACAACACCTTTTCTTTGCAGAATTCAAGATTAGCACCAAAAAAAAAAAAATTGTGATTCTTCCCAAAAAAAGTCCTTTTTTTTTTCTTTTTTTCTTTTTTTTCTTAAAAAATATAATTTTATACAATAAAATTATGCCCAATAAATTATTTTAAATACATACCCATATGTATATGAAATCAAAAATAAATTAATAATTGCATAAAGATTTGGCTCTGATGCCACTGTTGGGTTTGTACGAAATCGTGACGCAATCAAATTGCAAAAATTAGCGGAAACATGGTATATCAGAGTTTAAAAAATTTCTACAAAACCATTACCCGGATCATCCTTTATGCAAATTATTAATTTAAAACGATAAATAAGAAGTTATGGAATCATACCCTTGTAGAACGAAGCTTCCACAGGTACTAGTTCAACTCCTTGTTCTTCGTGATCTCCTTGAATTTCTGGGTTAGATTCCTTCCTTTGATCAACGTTAGCCACCCAAGTGTTTGGCCTCTAGAGGTGATCCACCAAGGAAGATGAATTATCAAGAAGGAGGGTGTTTGGCTTAACCTTAGTTTTCTATCCTCTATAGAAAAGAAGTACTCTCCAACAATTGGAATTACATCAATCTAATATCTATTATAAGACTTCTCTTATATAGACATTGGTCAACCCTTCTAATCCTATTAGACATGGAATTTCTTTTAATTAATTAAACTCCTTTAATTAATTTAGGCTTCCCACCACATGGGAATAATTAATTAAATTCATTTAATTAATTTGTCTCATAATCTTATTAGGAATAAATGAGAGTACTAAATATTAAATTAATTACTAAACTCCTTTAGAAATTAAAATAATAATAATTGTAATAATATTAATAAGACTCCTCTTATTAATTTATATTTAATATTTCCAAAATATTAAATAATAAACATTAAGCTATTTAATTTATTCTATCACCATAGATTAAATTAATTATACTTAATGCATTATTACGATTATGCCATTACCTTCTTAAATAATTATTCTTTCTTTTATGGTGTGACCCTTTAGGTTCTCCATATTAAACCGGTTGTGAATAAATCAATTAAAACAATTTTAATCTTATTTAAATAAATAAATTAAACTAATAATTTATTTAAATAAATAATATTTATTCTACAATAGGGATAAGCCTCCCTAGCGATCAACGACTTTCCAGATAATATAGATTTCAACATTAATCAAAAAGAACCTGTGAGTAAATAGTTACCGTACAATTCAATCCTTCCACCATACAATGTCCCAATTAAATATAAGACATGAATTTACTGTCAAGTCTTATTTTATTTAATTATATGTATTTCGATTAGAAAATGCACAACTCCAAATAATGCAAATTAGAAACTCCTTTCTAATTTCATTTCACCTTGGCCAAGGATTCCTGGGTTGTCATTTAACGAATCACATAGGACATATCTCCTCTTTTACTAGAGGTGGTAGATTCTTTATTGATCATTCATTATCTCCATATGTAACTCATTATACCCAAGCATACCCTATATATGCCTTAAAAGGTCTTAAGGAATAAGTCAAAGTATAATTTGTTACATACAAGATACTATGATGATCTCAAGTCCAAGGATTACTTGTACTACTATCACATTAGGAATTCCTATTGACAGGCGAGTAAATCTCCATTAGGTATTTCATAGCGAATCACGTTCAGTGAACTTATTCTCCAATAAGCACCTACATACTTGCTTTAGTGTCTCCACACAAATGATCATGAGATCAATCATCCTCATCCAATAAGCAAGCAACATATGTACCAATCTATTCGGATTTACTAATCCCCTTTTTAGTAATCTCACGATTGAGAACTATTTTAGTTTTAAAACTTTCTAAGAATTTAGATCTCATTAGCATGATCATCATCATGATTCTAAAAGCATTGCTTAAAACTATGGGTTATTTACATATTATAAAAACAGCAACATGTAGATAATTAAATGCCTTTAATAAATGAATATTTTATTAATAAATAAATAAGATTGTTTACAAAGTACGTGCTTTATCATCATACATGATTGGCTTGTATGCACACTACTATCATATGTGTGCGTCTGTGCGATGATCATATGCAGCCAGAGAAGAAGAAATTTTTTCGTGTGTTTTTCTGTTTTCAATTTGATAGATATCACTTTTTTTTTTCTTTATATACATATTAAAAAAAAAAAATTGGGGCTTCTACATTTTTGGGGCTCTAGGGCTATGTCTCTTGGGTCTATGCCCAGGGCCGGCCCTGAATGCGGAATACTAAAAATTAGACGAGAGCTAAATTAATCGTCCGATATTTAGATGAATGCTCCAGATCTGTTGTAAGATTAATATTAAATTGACAACGTTAACTACGGATCAATCATATATATATATATATGATTCTTAAATTTTGAAAGAGAGTGGTAATTTTGATCTCGACACGTAAATTAATAAATACGTGTCAGTATAGTTAATTGACCAAATTATTATAAAATTAATTTCAGCGACCTGACTAAAGTATTCCAAACGGTTCCAAAATGTACTAGTTTTTTTTTTACTTTTTATTTTTTCAATAGATTTACAGGAATTAGAAAGACCATGTTCTTACTTCTTACCAGTAGACAGTCTTTTCCGGTAAAAGGCAGAGCCGGCTCAGGAGTTAAAAGAAGTAACAAATAGTTTATAGTTGTAGTGGTAGATGTTATCGGGCGCCTTATTGACTATCTTGAACCACTATGGCCGGAGATGGAACTTTGTCGTCGGCGAAGATAGTAGTAGGAGGAGCAGAAGGTCAGTACACGGTGGCGAAGACGTCGGTGTGGTGGGACATAGAGAACTGTCACGTTCCCAAGGGTTTCGACGCACACGGAATAGCGCAGAATATAAGTTCAGCATTGGTGAAAATGAACTACTGTGGGCCTGTTTCCATCTCCGCCTATGGCGACACCAATAAAATCCCTCCCGCCGTTCAACAAGCTCTCAACAGTACCGGAATTTCTCTCAATCACGTTCCAGCCGGTACTCTCTCTTGAAATAACTCACTCACTCACTTCTTGCTTTGAATTGAAACCCTATGATGTGAAATTATTGTTCGTTTATATGTATGAAATTTAAGTTTAATTGGATCAATTTTGTCAGGAAGTCTTGTAAATCTTGTTTATATCATTGATTTGTTGTGGTTTAGTTTGATTATATGAGGGAGGGGGAGAATGGGATAGGGTTTCAATTTTGGTGCATTTTTGTTGTGGCAATGATGGCAGTAGTTGTTAAATGATTGCTTCCTGGAGTTGGTATTTATGCACATTTTTGCAATAATTTTTTTTGTTATACTAATGGCTATTTTAACACTTGAATGAATTTCAAATTCTTTGTGACTGGGATTTTGATCTGAATCGTATCACATTACAAAATTTTATTTTGTGAGTGCATAAAACCCTCTAGGTGGGCAGTTATGGGAGAGCAAATACCTCTATGGACTAAACCACTTAGAGGGGAGAGAAGACGGCCATGGAAAAAAAAGTTTGTTTTATAACATTCCTAATTTTGTTATTCCATATAAGTCATATCTATATGTGGAATGATCCATGACCGAAGTTGGCTATGGACTGTTTAGTAGCAACCCAGTTTTTATTGTTCAGTGGAAACATCAGGCAGACCTGATTTAAAAAAATAAATAGACCTTCCACATATTAATGGTGCGGAGGGGTCTGTACTTTGAAATGACACACATTCCCCTCAATTTAAGTTTCGAACTCTTAATGGTGCGGACTGTCAATCTTATTTTTTTCTCATGGATGTAGATTAGGTTACATTTTGGTGAACATGATAAGGAATAAGAGGAACCAAATGGATTTGTTTACATGTTGGGTGGTTGCATTTTGAAGATCTTGAGACATGAGTCCTCTTGTAACGGATATGGTAGAGTTTAAAGAGGATACAATATAACCGTCGTTCAAAGACATCAGGAGAATTTATTGATGCAAAATTTTCATGTTTTAGATAAGGCATCAAGTGTGAGTAAAGACAAATCCTATAGTAAACCACAATAGTAGACTAGGAAGCAAACAAGCACCACTTGACTTTTTACCGATGGTGTACAAAGACAGAGTGCAAAGCAGGCATGAATGTGAAGAAGAACCCAGGTGATTAGTGTACCGTTGGCACGTTTGAAAATTTAAATTGAGAGGCATAAACACTGTTGAATTAGTATGGACCCCTCTGCACCATAACCGTGTGGACAGTCTAGTTTTTTAATTTTTTATTGATTTATAATTTGTATAAATTTTATTTTTATTATTAAAATCTCTTCTGTTGAACATGGACGGTGTAAGATGGGTTGGCTACTAAATAGTCTGTAGCTAACTTTGGCTATTTATATAATCTCTCTCTCTCTCTCTCTCACACACACACACACACACATAGTAGATTACCTGTACCACTAGTATCTAAAGATAGTAGTCTTTTTATTTCTCTTCAAAAAAAGAAAGAAAAAAGAAGTGATAGTAGTTTTTTAGTTCGAACCACAAATTCTTTTTTACAGGATAATATGGGCAATATTTATATAAGACCATAGGTTTGTAATTGTAACTGACTGCTGATTTAAAATGTGTATGCATAAATTATGAAGCAGAACAAGTAATTAGAGTTTGAATTCTTTACAGCGATAGTTTGTTGACTTGAATCATCTTTCTATGTTTGATATTTTTGTATATGATCAGGTGTTAAAGATGCTAGTGACAAGAAAATTTTAGTTGATATGCTATTCTGGGCGGTGGATAATCCTGCCCCTGCAAATTATTTACTGATTTCGGGGGATAGGGATTTTTCTAATGCACTTCATCAATTACGCATGCGGAGGTATAATATCCTTTTAGCACAGCCCCTAAAGGCTTCCACTGCGCTTGTTGCAGCTGCAAAGAGTGTATGGCGCTGGACAAGCCTTCTTGCAGGAGGATCCCCACTTACCAGTGGTGAATTATCCCAACTTGCTAATAGTAACAATACATTGAACCCTGAAATATTGCGGGATCCAGTTCCCTACATATTCCCAAAAAACCAATCTGCATATTCAAAACCTGAAAGCACATCCTTGAGAAATCAGAACTTCTTTAATCCTGTTGGGGTTGGTGATGCTAAGGATAAAGGGAAGTATGTTTTGAAAAATCCAAACCAGCCTGGAATAACAAGAGCCTCAAGTATGCCAGTTGGGATTCAAGAAAGCAACAACTTCACTAATATTAACCAGCCTCAAAGTGCACAAGCAAAACAGTTTAAGAGAGCTCCTCACGAATTTTTTGGTGCTACTGAGCCTTTCCCTGCAAGCAGGTCTGACCACTTGGGGAACATTGGCAATTTTAATATCAAAGATGATCTACATAATCAATACACTCAACCGCGGCCGGTTTCTGCACCGGATAGCTTGTCTCGACTAGATTCTTATAACAATGCTTTTCGTCCTGTGGCACAAAAACATGATGGTCCTATATTTTCCTCTGCCACACTCACGAATGTTCCTAATATTGGCAAGTTGGGTATGTTTGAGGAAAGCAATTATTCTGGAAATCCTCCTAATTTCTATAGGAAAGTTGGAGGAGACTACAAACCTAAATCTATGGAGTCTCCGAATTTAGCTAGACCTTGTGTACCACAAAAAGGTGGTATCTCGCACACAAGTCAGCCAGTTTCCCATGATATGCTGGGCAATAGGAATCCTCACGTTTTTGACGTTCCGGCAGTATCATCCTTCTCTCATATGACGATTTCAACTAATAGCATCCATGGAGTTCAAGGATGCCAACCTCCTCCTGAATACATACAAGGCCTTATAGGGGTTATCTTACTTGCTTTGAATTCTCTAATGCTGGAGAAACTAATGCCTACTGAAACAAACATAAAGGACTGTATTCGTTATGGTGATCCTAAGTTCCGTAATACTGATGTAAAGAAAGCTTTGGAGTGTGCACTTGAACACGAAATGATATTGAAGCAAAATTTAGGTGCGGTGTGGCTATATGTTGGTAGAATGGAGAGATTATGGAAATGTGTGAACCCTATTGGTGGCAGTCAGAATCAGTATTCGAAAGCAACATGGGATGCAATTCAGGAGTTTCTGACTTCCTCTGATGGCCGTTCAGCAATAATGGCTTCTGAATGCAGGTGATCTCTTTACTATCTTTTTTTGCCTGTTTTGGGTTCGAAATTTATGATTAGTTATATGTCGTGTTAATCGATCTGCAAACACAGGTATGAAGCAGCTTTAATACTAAAAAATGTGTGTTTAAAAGACCTTGCTTTGGGTGAGGTACTCCAGATGTTGAATATGATAATAGCTGTGAAGAGATGGATTACACATTCTCAGTTGGGATGGCAACCAATTACGGTCACCCTTGCAGAGAGTAAAAGTGATGTAGGTACTGATACTGATGCTTGACTTTGTCAAGGACTTGTTTAGTATCATCAGAAAGTAGATCTAGATGGTTATGGCTAAAAAAATATTTAGGTCAGATTATTAGATAGATGCGAGGACAAAAGGAACCTGCTTCAATTTTGCAAAAGTTTATCAATGGAGAAGTTTACGTATATGGCAGAAGGAAAATAGTACAATAGCTAACTAGTATGAAAGCATTAGGTTTCACTAATTCTGTGCTGGATAAATATCATGGGTCCCGAAAGAAGAAATTCTGCAACACAGGCTCCTTCTGCGGTTTAGCAAATTTAGTAGTCATATATCAATGCTATCTTTCTACAAGGTTTTTGTTAGATGTCTATCCATTTCTTGCTGGTTTGGATAAACTTCAAACCGTGCAATATATACAAAGTATAATATGTCATAATAGATAGGAGCTCCGTCAATAGAGAATGGTTATCTTTGGTGTCTGCATCGAACTTGTGGATAAGGACAGGTTGCTAGTCATGCATTACACCATACTGCAGTTCGGCCTACAGTCTCCTGATCCTGATATGGTCGTTTCAGCAGACATATTTTACAATGTAGTTTACTTGGGAGGGGAAGCCTGTTGGGGGAAATTTATTCAGTCATACTTGCTTGCACTATAAGGAAGGACCTTCATCCAGCTGCAAAGTTATTAATTTTGTGTGATCAAGGTGAAGTACATATTGTCCCAAAGAAAAAATCCTGGAAGATTATATGGTTACAATTTTTTCAGTGTCAACGTTCTCGTAGTAATAGTAAGGGGCTCTTTGATTAGCACTGAATGGTTGATCGATTTAGCTATTCAATGCGTTTGTTTTGGGCTGAATGATTTAGTTCTATTTTTTTGGTTGAATGAGCAGTTGAATGATGTTTTTTTACAATACTAACTATTATATCAAGTAATATATTAAATAAATTTATAATAATTTTTTGAATTTTTAAAAAAGAGTAAAATAATAAAAATTTGTTATTCAAATGGTTCAAACATGTCAATTATCAAACAATTTTTTTCATTTAGAGAATTTTTATCAAACATCCCCTAAGGTTTGAACTGAAGTTGCCTGTTAATATAGTTTTCTATGTTTTATTCAAAATAATAATAAAAAAAAAAAATGTTTGCATGTGTATTCTTTGCGATGCTTCTCTCTATTGTTATTTTCAATATGGGTCCTCTTAACATGTGTTCTAAGGGCATATGCTAAACACACAGTTCAAGAGAATATTTTTTTGATTTCTGCATTTACACCAAGTTCAAAGGAATAAGCACACAATTCAAAAAAATATTCCCTTGAATTGTGTGTTTAGCATGTGCCCTTAGGGCACATGTTATTCCTTTCAATATTTTACAACATTTTTGAGTTCTGAACTTAAATAGAGTACCTTGGTATCAACATTACATCAAAAACATCTGTTTGCTTCAGTTGTTTTTGGGACAGAAAAAAATTGAAGACATGGTTATTTTTGCTGCCGAAAATTACCGGTTCAAACGGAAAAGAAAAAGGCAAATAAATAAGTATTTCAAAAACTCTATCCTCTACTCAAAACACGATAAAATAAATTTTTACATCATGTTCCCATTTAATATAATTTCAATGGATTTTACAAATTCACAAACAACTAAGGTTGTAAAATGAGCAAACAATTCGAATTCGATTCGTACTCGCTCGATTTGAAATATAAATGATTTAAATATGAACAAATTTTAAAATTCGATAAATTACTCAAACCTTCTCAAATTTCAATTAAATTGTTCCGGCTCGATTCGAGATCATGCTCGACTCGATAGTTAAACGAGTCTTTATTTTATACTATATAAATTTTGAACCAAATCTGAACAACTCAATACTCGGCTCCACTCGGTTCATTTATACCCTTACAAACAACCAACAATATTAATTTTGGTTCATTTATACCCTTACAAACAACCAACAATATTAATTTTGATATATTCTGATTCCGTCGCTGTGCTGTTCTCAAGAGTTGGTCCAATCACATCTCTTTCAAAAACCTTAAAATGAGTTTTAATATAAGGAATTTCTTAACATGTGTCCTTAGGGCACATGCTAAATACACAGTTCAAGGGAATATTCTCTTGAATTGTGTGTATATTCTATTGAATTTTGTGCAAATACAGAAATCAAGAGAATATACACACAGTTTAAATGAATATTCTCTTAAACTCTATTCTTAACATGTACCCTAAGGACACATGTTAAGAGGACGTTTATATATAAAGCCAGGCTTGAACTCGGTTCATCCAACTCCAAACTCTACCCGGTATTGTGAACGGATCCCAAAAAGTTCCTACGGTTCGGGTACAAATGCACCCGCTAAAGGAGTCGCTCATTTCACTTCTTCTTCGTTTCTCTTTCCAGTTTTTACTAATCTAATGTGTGCTTGAATAAACAACCCGGAAACAAAAATGGGAATTCGAGGGTTTCTGTGGAGAAATCTGTTTCGACGGCGCCAAGTTATGGGGTCTTATTCTGTATTACATTCAAATTTTCGAAATACAAGGTTACCTCTGCAAGTAGCTATGCCGAATACCTCTCTATGTCCATTCTCCACTCGTACGCTTCTTCTTTTTACCTTATATTTATGTCAAGTGTTTCTCGGTTTTTCATTGAAGCTAAATATTGAGCATATAGATTTTTATCCTTCAATCCTAAAACCCTAGCTCTAAAATTTCATAGCTCTGTATATTTTATTCTGATTATGTAATTGCTTCTTGTTGATTCCCTCATTTCCAATTATTGTAATGATTTCGTCATGTCAGCATTTTTAAACCAAGTTTTTTAGTGAGATCAATTTGAGAGTAAACAAAAGATCCCTACTTTTTTTGTTGTTGTTGGAAAGTTCAGTCTTTAATATTCCACAGTTAAAACTTTATAGTTTATGTTTGTCTAATATTTCTGTTGTGGTTCTATATTTATCATGGTTATGATCAATTGAAAAACTTATAAATGAACAGAATTGCATCCTCAATTTTCAAATGACCTCATTAAGATAATGGAGCTTAAACTATCAGCTATTGAACACAGAAGTGCTTATCTTCAGGGTCTCATAAGTCAGGTAATAGCAACTGAGGAATCAGTTTTTAACTAGTTTTGGACGTGTATTTGTTATGAATTCTTGGATATGTAGCTGTACAAAAAGATTATTTCCTGTGATTACTGGTAGCTTAGATTCTAATGTATAATGGTTGTTGTATCTTTTGGTTTCTTGTTGATTTCCACTTGTGGAACTGAAATATCAACTATGTGTATGCCGTTTTGTTAACTTGGTATGTTGATTAAAGACAGCCAGAAGCCTCACCCGTAGAGTATGCAAGGGCTAATAAGGAGCTTCGAAAACTAAGCAGCTCAATGGATCTTATAAATGAGTTGAGAGCCAAACAGAAGGTACTGCTAAGATCAGAAAGAACCATTATTTATTCCAAAAGATTTTTAGAAAATAAGAGTTTCACATATCTTTAGAACTTTTACATGTTAGATCGGTTCATCAATAATGTTGTATCCAGAATTGCAAATTGTAAGTTTCCATGTTTATTTTATTTTTTTCATAAAAAAAAAAATATGTATAGTCCTGTTGTTATATGTATTGGGAGTTGTTGTTAAAACTCTAAAATTAATACCTTACTTCTACGCTACTAGCACAAGAATTAGTATAGCAATAAGTAAGGATTGATTTCACAAATAATGATATTGTTTCAGATTTATTCTAATGTTCTTAACTATAAACAGAAAGTAAAGATTTGGGGGTTTTGAATCAATTATAATTAACTAAAGAAAATAAAATTTAATAAAGATAACCAAATATGTTAAAGCTTCAGTTCTTCAGTTTAGTTTCATCAATTTACAGTAACAGTGTAATCAAGTTAACATTATTTCTTCTTTCAATGAAATTAATAACCCTAGATAACCGCAATCGCTCAATTATCCGAAATTCTCCTTAGATTTTAATCTAATGTTACAATCACCACCCCACTAGACCCTAACTATTATATAACCTTGAATTATCAGTCACGATTTAATATAACAGAAACATTAAGAATTAGATAATTAGGTTATTCCAAACAAAAATCACACTATCAGGGATTATTTAACTTGCCTTCTGATAATCTTATCAATACCCAAAAGTTTGTCCATAATCATGTATTACTAAGTACTACCTGTGATCAGATAAAATATCGTTTGCTTAATATTATACCTTAATCTAGCAGATGATATTAGCTAATCAATTCAATCCTGCAGAAACTAAATTAGTAAACTAAATAACATATAAGAAGTTGAAACAGATTATCAGAATAAATTTCATGCACGAAGGAATCAATAATGAAACTCGATTAACCATTAACTGTACATATCGTTCCACATCCCTTTAGAACTGAATATAAAAAACTTAGTTTGACATGTCTTCCATCTTGCCTCCAAATCTAGGGTTTACAATTGTGTAGCTAAGATGATAATTGTATTTATATTACTAGAATAAAGTCCTGAGTCTCTAAGAAATAACAATCCAAATCCGAGTAGAATTCCATAAAATTCATGGCCTGAAATAATCTTTTAATTTTCAAATCCCGACGAACTCGCTGGGACGAATTGGGACAGAGAGCTCTTGGCCTAGGCGAGTTGGCATCTTTCATGAATTTTTTCCCTTTTTCCTCTTTTCAGTTCCAATTCCTCTTGAAATCATTAAATACCTTGATAAGCTCATATACACATAAAACATGCAGTAAAACTAAACATAAAGAATCATAATCAATGAATATTATGCACTCATCATGTATAGTGGGATAGAGTTCAAAATGTACTTTTCCTTTCTTTCTCAACTTGCAATCATTTTAGTCATAATATATACTTTGAAGTTTGAATGGTTTTTTGCTTATAGGTTGTAGTGGTGTAAACCTGTTCTTTGAGAAATACTGGACTAGGCCACATCTATATTCCTATAAAAGTCTCCTGATCCCCATCTCAAACAACTTTTTTGAGTCCCACATCTGATCAATCTCTTTCTGTTATATTCTACGTAGCACTTAATAGTATTGTCCGGCTTCTAGTAATAGTGGTAGTGCAATCACTGCATATTTTATATTTATAGGTCACTAGATACTCACATACTCTCACCTTCCTGTTTCCAATGGTTCTTGCCATGTTGTGGTCCAGGACACTTCTTAGGTTTTTATATCCTTTTGTAGGAGATTGAAGGTTTAAAGTCACTCAAGTCTGAATGTCAAGAAGATAAAGGCATGCAAGATATGGTGATTGAGGAACTGGGTCAGGCCATGGAAGACAAGGAAAAACTACAGAATCTTCTTTTAAAGTCATTACTGCCCAAGGATGATGCTGATGAACGTGATTGCATCTTGGAAGTGAGAGCAGGTATTATGTACTTCTGAATTTGGGTTCTGTTTTACTAATCCTTATCGACCACCGAGTTGTACTCAGGCAATAAGGTTGATATTGTAGTTCTTGATAATTTCTCATAGGAACGGGAGGGGAAGAGGCTTCTCTGTTTGCAATGGACATATTCAAAATGTTAGTTTCTCCATATCATTCTGTTACTTGTTTTCAATTCTATCATCAAGCTTTCAGTTGAGGTACTGACCTTAATGTTTAATTTACATAGGTATGAGAGATACTCACTTAATAATGGTTGGAAGTTTGAAGTGGTAGATGTCACAGATTCTGAGCTGAAGGGCTTCAAGGTATGCCTTATTATAAGCTTATCTGCATATTTTTGGGCTTAATCGTTGGCATCTAGCAATTATTGAGGATCAAAGTTGTTATTTATAACAGTTGTTGCTGCTTACCTCCTTCGTTTAGTCATGTTACCTCCTTCATTTAGCCATATGTATGATAATGTTGTGATAGTTTACATATGCACAATTTTACCTTTGACTGCACAAAAATCCTCACTATTAAATCTCCAACCAGGAAGCTAGTGCAGCAATTTCTGGAGCTGATGTGTACGGAAAACTAAAATTTGAGAGTGGAATTCATAGAGTGCAGGTTCCATACCCCCCTTCTTTCTCATAGTCAAGTTTAGTTGCTGTTTCATTCTTTTGAGTGGTTTAAATTATATCACAGTAAAGATAGTAAAAATACTGCTACAAATTACAAAAAAATTTACAGAGTTGGTCTATTGCAGCGAGTTCCGGTGACAGAAAAGTCTGGACGTGTTCACACTAGTGCAGTGTCTGTTGCTATACTCCCGCAGGCAGATGAGGTGGTGTCTTCCCTTTAACTGATGATCTGAGTTGTGTTATTGCGAGGCGGATGTTCCATGCAAATCTTAATTCTTGAAATATTACTGTTATGGAGCTAATCTTTTTTATTTAATACCTTTGTGAAGCTTTTGAGTTATTTTTTTTTCTAATTTCTCCTGATATTATTTATTTCATTCATTTTCTTCATGTGAGGAATTTTAATACAAGGGTCAATGGGACTGTTTGTCTAATTCTGTTTGATCCTACTCATTCTTTTGCAGGTAGATGTGCATTTGAGGAATGAAGATCTGAGAATTGATACATATAGATCTGGCGGTTCGGGTGGTCAGCATGCAAATACTACAAATAGTGCTGTTAGGATAACTCACATTCCATCTGGGTTGACGGTTGCCATACAAGATGAACGATCCCAACATATGGTAAAGTGTTAAAAGTTTTGCAAGCTGCAGCTGTTTTACCTTGATCATTTCTCCACTCTATCAAAAGTGATGTTTTCATATTTCCTCTTGCACAACCATATCCAAAGTGGTAATACTTTTCTATGATCCTAATTCTAGCCGGGACAACCATATCTAAAGTGGTAGTACTGTTCTTCTATCCTAATTCTAGTCGTGGTACTCACTCATCACTGAATGTGATGCTTTCCTGTTTACCTAATTCTATGCCGAGTCTGCAATACTTTTATGCTTTTGTGGCTCTGTTGCTCTTTTTCTTGCCACTTGTATGAACTCATGTTTTCGTTCTTTTTTATTTTGTTAGAACAAGGCGAAAGCACTCAAAGTATTGTGCGCGAAGCTATATGAAGTGGAAAGATATAGAATTCGTACAGATCGGTCAAAACTTCGTATGGAGCAGGTATTGCCGACTTTTATGTCTATTATTTTCTAGCAGAACAGTTTACAGCTTCTTCTGACGTCTTAAACAGATTGGTAGTGGGGACAGATCCGAACGTATACGAACATATAACTTTCCACAAGGGCGTGTTACAGATCACCGTGTTGGGATCACACACCATTCAATTAATGATGTAATGCAGGGAGAGAATTTGGAGATTTTCATGGATGCCCTTCTTTTGCAGCAAGAAATGAATGCTATGGCTTCTTTTGGCTGTACACAGTGATAATAGCAGTGGAAGGTAAGTTGCCGACCTAATAACCTATACAGCTGCAGCTCCCAAGTCTGCTTGCTCCTCTGCGGCAACCACACCTCCCATCAGATTTTTAGAAGTAGATAAAAAGGAAAGGCTTCTGTTACTTTTCCCTAGTCATATTTCTGGTGTGGTAATATTTGTTTTTACCTTCATTGTGGGCTTTATTTGGCAGTTTACTGGCATGATGAGAGCCTCAAATTTTATTTTGTTTTGGAATACGGCTTATTTAAAATGATTTATAAATTAAAATATAAGTTGACTAAGCATCAATTTGTTTGTTTGTAAGTCAGAAATTAAGTTAAAATAAGTTTTGAAAGTGTTGCGGCTCGGTCGTCCGTTGAAATAGTAAGCCGCCACCCCATCCATCCGTCATCTCCAAAAAGAAAGAAGAAGAAAGAAAGAGGATTGCGTAGAAAGAAAGAAAGAGAAAATCCCGTCCGTCGTCTCTCTGATGATGATGAGACGGGTCTGAATCTGTCCCAATAAAGGACGGCAAATGAACTTGCGACATCTCATCTAATTTCTAATCTAACAAAAAGCTTCTTCATCACGTCAGTCAATCACCTTATCAGAAAAACATCTGATCTAAATTCTAATCTAACAATTGGAGGAGCGATAGATGGATGGGATAATTTCCTCTACTTATCTTTTCACCGCCTGGACCATTTCAAAAGCTACTAAAAGTCTTTGAAAACGACTCCATTTCTGACTGTTGATAACTTGGAAAAATGGAGTAGTGGGGTAAATACCATAAATATATTATTATAATAATAATAATAATAAGATAAAATTTGGTAATTTAGTAAGAATTAAAACTCTTTATGGTCCTATAAATTCTAATATTAACTTATTATTTTGCATCAATTTTATTTTTTTATAAGAATCCTTTAATTATTTTGTCATATAATAAATTTTAAGGATTTTAGTTTAATTTTTTACTCAACTTTAGTCTCTAAATGATTATATTAAAAATATTACGAGTAAATATAATAATTAATATCAAAATTATATATATATATATATATATATATATATATATATATATATATTAATGATTACTTTAGTTATCACTTCTATTACATATAGCTGACCTTTAGTTAATTAACTTTTAAAACTAAAATCATAATGACAATTCATTATTATAGAAAATTATATTCCTAAATAACCATATATTAAAAATATAACAAAAATATTATTAGTAAATAATAGTTAATATAAAATATTGGAATGTATATTACAATATATATTAATGATTAAAATTTAGTAAATAACTTTATTTCATATAGAAGACCTTAAGTTAATTAATGTTAAAAAAATCATGACTTATATATCATTAATTAATTTTAATTACTTTTTAAAACTAAAATCATGATCGTAACTTATTATTTTATTAAAAAAATTAATTTTTATAGAGTTTTTTTAGTTAATTAATTATATAATAGAGTAAGACTTAAATACTACTTTTAGGCTTTTAGGTTTTCACTCAACTTTGAACTTTAATTAAAAAATGCATATATTAATACGAAAAATTGATTATAAAAATTAAATATTAAATTTTGAATCTATATAAAAACTTAATATTAAAATTAAAAAAATAAAATAATTACAATAGTAACACTCAATATGTGATTTGTAGTCATTCATTGTTAAGCAAAATTTATAGTCATTATAATCATATTATAATAATAGTAGTAAGTCAATTTAAAATTAAAAAAATATATTTTATAATCACTATATAAAATAAATTAAATATTAAAGATAAGTTTATTTAAAAAATAACATGTGGGGGCACTTAGCTAGTTATCTATAAAAAGTAAAGAAAAGTCATTTTCCTTTTTTCATTATATATTGTAAAAAGTCACTATTTTTTAAAGGGCACATGTTAAGGGCACATGCACCTTAAGGGCACATGTAAGGGTACATGCACCTTAAGGACACATGTTAAACACACAGTTCAAGAGAATATTATATTGAATTGTGTGCATATTTTTTGATTTTTGTATTTGCAGCAAGTTCAAGAGAATATGTACACAATTCAATAAAATATTTTCTTGAACTGTGTCGTTAGGGCACATTTTAAGAAATTTCTTTTTTAAATAATCATATCATAATGAAAATGTGCAAGAAAATTGAGGACGGACCAAGGCCATGGCCCTTCATCTGTCTTTGGCAATCCCCAAAAGAAATAATTAAATAAATATTATGTCTTTCACCCTTTCCCCCACCAAAATAAAAATTATTTGAAAATTGATATTTACACATGATTTTTTAATATTTTTAATCGTTATAAATTTTATAATGACGGTATTTTTACATGTATAATGATATTTTTTATGTGAAAATATCAAAAAATTGTATAAAAATATCAGGTTCCAAATTATTTCTGTCCTCTAATTTCTCTTATTAGGTCCTTTAGTATAGTACTGCGATTACAGTAACCCTGTTGTCCCATTTCATTGTCACGATCAATATGACACAGAACACAAAGAAGTAAACCATTTTATTTCGTAAATATCCCTTCGGACATTGGTAGAAGTGTTTTGTTGATGAATGTGAGACGCATTTTGGGATATCCCACAAGATAAAAATCAAGCCACCACTACTTAAATACTACTACTTTCGTTCTTTGAAATTTTAAAAATTCAAAATTCATATTAATTTGTTTGATTTTGATTAATGCAAACGTTCATATTGTAAACTACTACTTAAAAATATATTACCAAGTACAGAATCATTATTTATTTCGAAAACTAAAGTAAGTTGGCTAGTATCAAAATCAAATAAAACTCTTTGGTTTTTTTTGGTGGAAAAGAGGAAGTTGGTTTAGTTATTAGAAGTGATGGGATCATAATTTATTATTTTATACTAGTATTAATAAAAATAAAATTATTTTATGAAACAAGAAAAGAGGAAATGAGACTATTAGTGTGCAATATGAGTAAATAATTTTGAAGTGTCACACTTTGTGATCTACCATCAATTGCAATTTGCAATCCAGATATAGAGTTGTGAAAAAGAAATAATACCAAGAAACATTTGATGTAGGCCTAGCTAGGGCTTTGTTCTTTTCTGATCATCATGGATTCCAGTCATGAGTATTCCTATTAAAGATCATTTCTTTATGTTATCTTTTGGACCTTCAATATTATAAACCAAATTCTAGTACCTCCATCTTAGGAGTATTTTCCATCCATATTTATGTTTTCTTGTCGATATGGTTGGTTGAGGGTAGTTCTAGATTTAGGAGGGCCGGGTCCCTATTGTCACTGACACCAAACAGAAACAAAACAAACAGAGGATCATTTTGTAGAGAGAGAAACAAAGACACACATAATTCCCCTTTTCATTTTAAAACTCAGGTGTTTGTGTTTCTACAATTCTCTCTCTCTCTCTCTCTCTCACCCTCAGTGTGTGTTTTTTGAACTGCAAAACCCCTTTCATTGATGATCACCGTATAGAATGTGAATGAATGGTCAACCTTTTTTTTCTGGGAAAATCAAGAAATACAAAGGGGGTTCTTGAAATGGATGAATTTGGAGATGGGTGGAGTTGGGAGGAGAATAAGTTGTTTGAGGTGGCTTTGGCCGTGGTTGATGAGGAAAAACCAGATCGATGGGAGGTGGTGGCAGCCATGGTTGGGGGGAAGAAGAGTGCTGATGATGTTCACACCCATTATGTTATTCTTTTGCAGGATTTGGAGTGCATTGAATCAGGGAGATTGGATCACAAACTTATTGATGATTATGCTGACCGATTCTTAGACTGTAGTAGTGCTGAATCCTCTTGTTGCACTGATGAAGAAGATCACAAGTATTTACCCCCCTCCCCTCCCCTCCCTTCTCTCTCTCACTCTCTCTCACACACACTCATTTTTGGAAAATTTTCAAGTTCCACATTTAATTATATATCCGTCGTATACGAGTGCCATAAAACAGAAAATTGTACTCTTTTTATTGGGACAGAGATATGTTGCTAGATCTGCTTTTCATCATGTCTTTTTTCTCCCTTTTAAGATCTTGCAATATGTAGTTTTCATTTCATGTTCCTATTACACTATGCGAAGTGATGTGTGTGTGTGTGTGTCTGACATCTGTGTTAATTCGCTTAAGTGGGAAATTAAAGTTGTGATGGTAAGGAATGCTATTATGCTTCTTCTTTTTTTTCTTTTTCTTTTATAAAATAAAATAAATAATTTTATGATGGTGATCTACCTAGCTAAGATGTATTATAGTTGTATTCCAATGTAAAGGTCCTTTCTTTCTCTAGATGTCCAAAACATGAGTTATTATTTGTGAAGAATTAAGTTTTGATTAGGGCTTTAGGAGATAAAAGAAAGTATATAACTAATAAGGCAGGGTAACTCTAGTCTGTAGAACATTTATATTGCCTTTAAATATTTGGTTATCAAATATGTCTCCTCCTTTTTCCAGGAAGATGGAGGAGCTCTTTACTGCTACTATTATCTATCCTTATTAGGCTGAAATCTTTGGTTATCACATCACTATAATGTTGAACAGAAGATCCTATGAGTTAATAGCTCGATAAAAAAGATGTTTTTCCTTGTGGGCAGCTGACTTTGCATTAAAGGTTAATATTTTTTTAGAAATTTTAGTCTCTCATCTTTTTCTTTTTTTTTTTTTGTGACTGCAGCTTTCTGGTTTATCTGAACTTAGACGACGACTGATCAGTGGGCCGTTGAACGCCATCAGTTCCTCGTATTAAGTTAAGCTCCTCCCAAGCCTGAAACAAACAAAAAACTGAAGAATGCTGCTGCTGCTGCTGTTGATATGGGTAAGCTCACTGATTTTATTCCTGCCAGTAAGTTGATATAAAAAAAAGTAGGTATTGTAATGCAATGCAGCTGGGAGTCCAGACTGATCTTCCCAAATATGTAAATATTGGGAGTCTTTTTGTTATTTGCACATAGTTCGGAATAAAATTAATTTGTTTCTTGTAGTTTTACTGTTTTGCGTATATTGTTTTCTGGAACTAATAAGCTTTTAACTGCTAGTTCACCTGTAAAATATGATTCCTTGTTCAATTTCTGCCATTTTGATCTGGCCAGTGCTTGGAATCTCAGTATGCATTTGTACAAAATTTAATCCAACACTTTGCAATCAAGCTTATTATCTAGTTTTAGAAGTAAATCTTATTTGAAATACAAAGTACAAAAAGCTACAGCAGGTGGACAACAACTGCTTGGTCATTCCTGTAAAGATAAAAAAGTAAAAAAGGCACAACATAAGCAATTTGAAAGCCAAGGTTTCACAAATAGGTAATTCTAACTATTTCAAAAGAACTGCAAAAATAAATTGAAAAAGGAAGGGAAGTAGGTAATTAGTAATCCATGTATAATATCAAGACTTTATAATCTCTCTTCATTCTACAGGTCCTTGCAAGAGTGCATTTCCATTTAATGCAGACATATTTTGGAAAAATCTTTAAAATACAGAAGAGGTTCAAATGAACATAGCTGCATCTTAAACCCTAAACCCTACCAACCACAGTAACCCCAAGAGCCAGACTCTAAAATGAAAGAGCAAAAAACACACACAAGGGAAATCCTGCCACAAGAATTAAATTTGATTTTTCACCTCATTCCATCTACCAGCTCCAAGCACAAGGTCTTCCTTTGCATCTGCTGCAACGCAGTGGCCTTTTAACCATCCGTTTTGATCGGATCCTTCTCGTATTGGGTAGACCTGGTGACCAATGGAGCACAGGAGGGTGTACACGTAATGGAGAAGAATCTGTGTGTACAGGCATGACGGCTGTTGGAAGTGTAACCCGAATGTCTCGGTTGTAAAGTATTTGGAACAGTAATCACAGAGGTTCCTACTATTGTGCTCAACTGCAGCCACAGCATGCAAGCATGGGATGCCAGCGACTTGCCACATTCCGCAACTACAGGCCCAGTGATCAATGTTCACAACATAAATTGCAGTCAAACCATCATCAGAAACTTCAAAATTGCAATCTGATGAGCCTATCACTTTAAATGATCGTGCTTTAGCTATTTCTTCCTTTAGTTTATTTCCTATCGTAGGAGTTATTCTTGCTGACCACTGACCTGAATCCAACCGCCGGTTACATGTTAATTCCATCATCTTACGACTCATGCTTTCTATAATATCTGTTATTGGTAGCATAGGAAGGTCAGCTACCCAACTATAAAATGACTCAGCAAGGTTGCACCTGAGATTGTTATATCGCGAACCTTCAAAAAGTGCATTTGCCCAGTATCTAGGCTCACTTTGCAATATCCACTCATATGCAACGGGTGAAATATTTCTGATGCTCTCCACACACGTCCTGTAAGAATCGGATGTGGGTGTGTAGGCAGCATCAAAGAAATAAGCAAGAATCAACCGGATAACTTCTGGATTATGTTTGCCCCTCAAATACTTTTTCAGATCTTCTGTAAGATGATGGAGGCAATAAGCATGGAAATAATTTCCAAATATATTGGAAATAGACCGTCTTAACCCCATATTTCTATCTGAAACAAATGTTATTGGTTGGGGCACAGCAAGAGCAGTGTTCATTTGCTCAAAAAACCAATTCCAGTTATCATCATTCACTCTATCTACTATGCAAAAGTAACAGGGAAAATACCATCATTTCCATCCAATGCTGTCGCAGTCAGAAGTTCTGCATTGTATCTTGATTTCAAACTCATGGTATCAAGGAAGAGGAGGGGACGGCAACCATTTCGAAAACCAGTCAAGGAAGCATAAAATGCAACAAAAAGACGATGAAAGCTCATATCATTTCTTGTAGTAAGAGTGACTACACTACCAGGGTTTGTCTCTGCTTGTATGAATCTTTGAATGAACCCTGAAGCTTTTTCCTGGCGGTTTCCATCCCGTGCCATGCCTGTGAATACTTTAATTCAATCCCAAAGTCTTGTTGCATTTCATGAGCATTTTCCTCTGGTTTGCTAGTTGGGAAATCTCGTATCATGTCCTTCATAATGCTTACCGCCAACTTTTTTGAGGCGTGAGGTTGATTTGCTACACTGTTATGTGCTCTACAAGTATGGGTGTCAATCAACATCCTAACTACAAATATCTTTGTGGTAGACAATCTTGATGCACGAATTCGCCAAGGACAGCCGTCAGCTTTACACTTGACAATAACCCTTCTACTATCATTGTGCGATTTAATGCATGCAAAACCACGTGCTACACAATACTTGTGTAAAGCATCACGGAAGTCATGAACACTATTAAACTGTTGGTCGATGCCAGTGATGCAGTTCTCCGACGATTTGACAAGTTTAATCTGACTACTCTCCCTCGCATCCATCAGAATCGCAGGTTGGGAATCAACAGCCATCATTGACTCAGGATCAGGAGAAAGCATGAGACCACTAGGGCTGACATGATCAACAGGGGTGAGAGGCTCAACCATCGTCCTTTGGCTGAATCTGCAAGAGTAAGAATTCATAACATACTTCAGGATTTCTTTATCACCGGACATCTACGTTAAAATTGCATTGGCTCACAGAAATCCCAATCTTACAATAAAATTTAGACCGCAACTAATTAACTATATAACGGGTGATCCATCGAGTAGTAAATAATTGGAAAGGAAAAAGGCATAAATACCTCCTTTCAGGCATAATTGATGCATCACTGAAAATATTATCCTCACCAGTGAAGACATAAACAACTATGTTTGTGGAGTAGTCATAAAGATCGAGCATGCGTTGCATGTCTCTGTCTGTAGAAATTGTAATAAGTTTTGTAGTGTTGTTGGGGAGGAAGTACTTGATGGTAATGGAACGAGGATCACATTTCCAGATATCTGCCATCTCAGACTTTAATTCAGCAAACTGGGTTTTATTGTCGACACCAATAGCATAAGCATCTCCACCCGTGTATGACATTGAACCATCAATAGATGTCGTAAACTTCCCACCAGACTGACAGATAATAATGTGCTTCCCGCCGGCCATTGCCTGACATTAACATAAACCCCCAACAACAAAAAAAGAAGAATCTAATTTCCCTTGAAATGACTACCAATGCATGTGGTTAGCTATTCAATCAAACAGCCCCTTTGAAAATTAATATGGAAACTCAATAAATAGAGTTTAAGGTGCTCATTTCATAACAAATTAACAATGCATTGCTGTCCTCGTAAAGATCAAATTTTACCATATGGGTTGTCCTAAAATCCTGACAAAAGATCAAGTTTCTATAAGAATTTCCTTTTTCTGATGATTTTATAAGTGGGTTTAGTTCTTTACAGAACTGGTATTGTTTTACATGCTGTGAAATTAAAAAGAATAAAGAAATCAACCATCGCTGTAAAAATAACATGAATTACAAGCCAAAAGAGCAATGAAAAAGAAATTGATTAATAGAACAAAATGTAGGATCTTTGGACTGACCAGAAGGGGAATGAAGAGATTGTTCAAAGCCTACAAATGGATATACTGAGATTAGGAAGCAAACTCCTTGCAAGAACGAAACTGATCAATTAACCCCAAATATAATATTGGGATTTTGACGCTCCTCGTTTTGGCTAACAAAACAAACCGGTTCAAGTAGAGATGTATCTGGTTTGGGCCGGTTCAGTGCGAAAAGGGGTCAGGCTCCATCTGGACTAGGGGGTGTTGTTTATCTTTCTTTGTTATGATGTTATCTGTTGGATTATTATAAGCTCTTCCAGTTTCATATGACGAGTTTTTGAAAAATACTGTCTTGAGACAAAAGTGGTAGACATATTTATTCTTGTATCCGGATGGACCGGATCCGGTCCAATAAAAATCTCGATATTTTGTATAGCATGATTCTTCGTTGTCTCAGTTTTTAGGAGTAGTCTAGTTATGGGTTGAGCTCAGCTCACATATGGCGGGAAATTTTGTTGCCTTAGAATCAGAGAATTCAGAAGAAGGGAAAATTCTTATTATAAAGGCTAAAGTTTGACCTTGGTAGAAATCTCTATTTGCTCTCTTTAATATAGTAATCCAATGGTGTAGAATTAATGATAACCAACTATGTGAAGCCCAGCCCAGACCATTTTTGCTTGGGCTTCTACCCAAAACTTTCAACAGAAACACTTTCATATTATTCCTTCTTTTGTTGCACAATTAGGGATTATAATAAACTAGAAAAAAATGTCTACTAGAATTATGTGTTCGGGGAAGTAAGAATAACATCAAAGTCACTTAGAGTCCATTCTGCCACTTCATCGTTGTTGCTAACAAAAATTTCAGTTCCCACATCAAGAGATGTCCATATTCTTCTAGCAGGAGTAGTACCTGGATCCTGTAATACAAACAAACATTCTTTCATATCGTCCATGTGTCATGAATAGATCATAATACACCTCATAAAATTACATTTGACACGCATGATTGCAATATTTGTATTATAAAGTTGTGCAAATTCACCAACTTGTTAACGTCTTTTTGAAGCCTTTTCCACTTCCCATTTTACCCTCAAACTTTAATGATTTTTACATATTTTGTCCTCGCATTTTTTCTCTCCCTCTTTCCGCCTCCAAAGTTTTAAAAAATGATTTTTTACCCTACGAGTTTAAAGATCTTTCCTATTGTATACTCCAATTAAATTACAGGCGCAGCGCATGTGCCCCACGGGCTAAGTATCTATTAAGTTACTACTGACCTGATAGAAGTAGAGCCTACTTGAAAGGCCACCTACATCAAGTTCCCAAGTCCTTGCATCTCCAACCCAACCATCTCCTTTCTTAGTTGGGTAGCCATATTCAACCCATATCGGATGAGGCAGCAGCTGAACAATTTCTTGTGCCTGAGGATTGCTGTAAGGGTCACAGAGGCTGTATGGTGCTTCCAAATGCTTGGCATTCCCAGGAGCACAATAATAGTGATAAGCCCCATAAGGGAAGTTGGCAGTGTCATTTCTTAGTATTTTTGTCTTGTTTGGAGTAATGTGGTATGGAGGACAATTGACGAAGAGTTGTGGGACTACACCATGCTGGAGTTGCAGGGTTGATGATCATCTCGCTGTATCGCGTTACGTCCGTGAGCACGTCTCCGTTACATGGTCTGCCATCGTTCTTCCAGCAGCTCCCCATGTCAATTAGATAGAATTGGCTATTTGGTCCTCCTCCTTGTTGCACATTCAAAGTTAATCTGACTTTGAAATTAGGTGACTCTGGAAGCTGAAAGTCGGATGAAGTTGTTAGTTTACATGTTAGGAATAGGAAATACTCAAGAGTCCCCCAAAGAATGTCACTTTTTTTTGGTGCGGGTACTTAAAGAATGTTATGGTGGGTGATTTCAAGCAAATTAAGGATGTAGAGTTTTATTTTTACCAATTTTCTGCTTTATAAAGCCACTGTCAACACTTTATGCAGTTGAATTCTATTTGACTTGTGAAAGAGTGACTATCATTTTGGGACAAACATAAAAGTGACATTTTGTTGTGGGAAGATGCAACTGGCATGTCTCTCTCAAATGTTGTTACTCGACATGATTGATAAAGATGGTATGCATTTAATGTGAAGTTATATAAAGAAGAATTAACACGTCATATGAAAATATTCCTAACACTCTATTTAATATTCGGGTGAATATATGATGTTTTTTTAGTTCTCTGAAAGAAATAATCATGGATTGGACACATCTACTCCAATTAATTCACACACTTCCAACAACAATTCAACAAACATTTGGTATTGTAGGGACTATCTGCTTTCTCATGAAAAAATCACATGGCTGGTAACCTACACTGCATAAATCTTTTCCTTTGTGTGAAGACTCAAGTTGTTCATGTCTATTAACAGATAATTAGGTTTTTGACCCTGATAACTAATGGATCTTTATATGATTAATTTTATGAATTAATCTAAAAAAGCCTCACTCGGATTTAGGATGACCCTACATGTGGACATTTGTAAAAATATTGTTTGACAACCAGCTCGTGGACATGGAAACTGGAGTCTTACATATGAATGAAATCGTTGGCTAAACTAAAAACCAAGTTGCTACCAGGCATGAGCAAAAGCATCACACATATCGCTAGTCGATATTCTAAACAATAAAAACTTAACAATTACTAACCTTAGAAAATAAAAAAAATTTGACAAAATCTTAATGAAAGGCACTAAAATACTATCAGATGAAGCTACTATATACACTACTTGTTATTTGTTAAAAAAAAAATGCATCAAGTTTTTTTTTCACATACAGTTTTGAGCATTCCTCTAGTGTCATAGTGGTAGCCTCCAGAGAACCCTTTGGTAGCATCAGCTCTGAGGTACAACATTAGCCATGGATACAACTTGGAAGTTTTGAGTTTGTGACTGAAAACCCAACTCCCATTCCCAATGTTCTTCTCCCAAATCACCTCATAATAAGAAATTCCCTCAATAAGCCCACCAGAGTGAAACCCCAATTCATAGCTGCCATGAAAACCTCCCGTCATTCTTCTGCCATCACTAGAAAGTTTAGTCTGATCATGATAAAATAAGGGTTGATTCATACAGTCATTTCCAGGGCAAGGAAATCTTCCTGAATTAAAAGGTGCCACCTTTTTCCCATTTTCTGGGCACAAACCAGATTTTGTGTCAAAATTTCCATTTTTCAACATAACCATCCAAAAGTGCCATGGTTTTTGGGTATCTTGAACTTCACATAAAGAACCCAAATACTTTTCTTTTTCAGCTGCATAAAGGTCTGGATGATTCAGAGCTTTTGGACTCAAACCTGGAAATTGATTTCCCACTCCAAGTTTGTTATCTGCCTCACCTACTTTGTGAATCAGAGAATACTCTGCACCTTCTTCAATCAGAAAGAAAAAAAAAGAAACAGAGGAAAGAAAATCAAGAATGTGACAAAAATTTTGTACTTTTACAAAATAAAGATCACACATTTGCTTATATCATTCATTACTGCATTTTTTTTAAAGAAAATTGAAAACCCAGTGTAAAAAATATGAAATTGTATCAAATCACAAAAACAGAGAGAAAAGAAAATAGGGAAAGAGAGAAATAAATACCAGTTGAGAGATCAAAGCAATCAGCAGCTCTTGGGCTTCCCATTGAAGGGGCTTCTTTACCAACTTCATTGCAGAAATTCCAGGCCTCAAAGCCCACTCTAAGCCCGTCTCTTCTCATTCCAGGGTCTCCCACTGCTGAAGCACTTTCCTTAACACTTGCAGAAGAGACACAAAAGAGTGGCAGCAATTTTGCCATGAAAAAGAATGACATTAACAAGGGAAAGTATTTCATGGCTGCTGCTTTCTTTCCCTTCTATTTTGGGAAAGTATTTTCTTACTCTCTCTATCTCAATTCTCAAGGTAGCCTAGCAGGGGAGTTAGTTATTATGGGACAAATAAATACAAAATGGGTTGCAGCTTGCTATTGGTGATTGACAATTCAGGGACGAAGGCACAGAGAAGGCAGTCCAGTGGTGTCACCCACCGATTTTATTTTTTGTTTTGTTTTATAATATGGCAAATGTAGTAAATTTTATGCCTAATATATAAATTTACCCCATTAAAATTGTTATAATTCAAATTAAAAATTTATTAATTTCTCAATCAAATCAAATCTCAGATCTATACCAGTTCTACCTCCTCTATATATGTATCTCCCTATAATCTTTTTAAATTAAATAAATAAATAATTTAATTTATATTATTTTTTAAAGAGTATAAATTAATGTTAATTATAAAATGAACATATGTGAATACATGGAATAGAAAAGAATTAAAAATATTCCTATTATCATTTATTATTTCTTTATCTCTTAGAATTTTATCGAGGTATAAATCATTTTAAAAAATTATAAAAGTCTATTAGATGTCAATCGAGAGTGTATATATATAATATTACTGTTTATTAGTATATTATTACTGTAATTAAATATATATAATCCCAAACTTTTGCTAAATTATTTAAAACCTCGTAATAATTTTGGCATTATTTTAGGTGATTGGTGGTGTTTACAAACATTACACGTGACAACTGGCCTCCTTTTTCACCAAACTAGTCTCTTTTTCCTAAATATGGTGTGTATGCTAGGCTCCTTCATCTACAATAATTAATCCTAGTTAACTTTTAAGTTAATTACAGAATTTTAAAATTCAATAATTCTGATATTAATTCATTAAATTATTGGATTATAGTTAATACATTGTAATTATTATAAATTATATAAAAGTTATATTAACTATAAAACGTACTTGCTCGGAATAATTACAAGGTAAGAATTTCGTGAATGACTTCAAATGGCCAGAATAAGACTTATTTTTTATATGAAACGAAGAAAGTGATACCATATTAAAGATTATATTAATTAAGATAAAATAAAGTCATGTCGGTAATGTCATTGCCCCTCTGCTTTTTCAAAACTATTACAATATTTTCTCTTCTTGTCTTCGGATAAATTGTGTGGAAGAGGCTTCCAAAAATGACACATTTGACACTCCCAAGCTGCTACATGATTAGTGTTTAGTGGCATATTATTGCATTCATATCAAATTAACAAGGGCAGCTACTTTGGGCATTCCCAAGCTATACATGAATCTCACAATATAATAAAAGAAAAGTCATAAAAAGAATTAATGTTATATGTATATAATCTAAAAGAAAAACTTATAATTAAATTAATTTGATAAACAAAAAATATATAAGAAAGATAGTATGTGTCTTGCACGGGTTCCAAGGTTGTATTACCAAAACGATAATACGAACAAATTGAGGATATCTTGACCCCAAAAAAAACAAAAAAAAAAAAATTTATATGTAATGCATGTATAAATAAATAAATATATAAAATTAAAAGAGTATATATAATTGTTTGCATACAAATATATATATAGTAGGACCCCTATCCATTTCAAAAGAGCATGACCTCCTCAATAACCATATCAATTCTTATGGATAATATTCAAATTTTGTTTTTTAAGTCCCCCACAGTATGTCTATATACATTTTGCCTCAATTTCTAATGAACTTTTACATAAAATAAAGATTAAAAAAAGACATTAAAATGTTATATGGAGCAGTTAGTTTTATTAGGCCATGAAATATTGATAATGGAACAAGTAGCGGGTTTAGTAGGAATTAGTCAAGAGTACTACTGAATCTTTAAATATATATATATATATATAATACCTAGCCTGTCCCAAATAATTAAAAAAAAATAAAGGTGGACAGAAGCATGAGATCTCCACTTCCAACTGCCGTGTGGTATTTGTGTTAGTTTATATGTATATGTAATACCTGTCCCAAATAATAACAATAATAATAATAAATAAATAAAAGGTGGATTTGCATGCGCATGCATGCACACCTGTTAGCGGAGCAAGTGGCCAATTCTGTCGTTTTTGTATGGAAACTGTAAATTCGATGTCAAAGCTTCAATGACAAATCCTTGTGGGGGGAGAAAAAAAAAGTATAGTCAACAGATATATTTAAAGTCAATTAATGAAATATAACTTCAAAATTAATATGAATTTATTTAAATTTTAAAAGAAATGTTAGCTAATTAATATAAAATAATAATAATATTAAGTTGTTTGTACTACTAAATTAGGTAAATTTGTATTGATTTTGAATTTTTTTAGATTTCACAAATTAATCAAAATGTATCTCTACTAGGAATGAATTAGCACATTAGCGGATTCCAGCCTGATAGTTCAGTGGGGTCAAATTTTTTTTAAAAAATCTCTTACAAATAAAATATAATAAAATAAATCACAAAACTAAATAATCGTCAAATATTATTTATAATAACAGTTTTCGAGGTTTTATTGCTTGAAATTGTTGTATGATAGCCTCATTTTTAATAGTTACAAAATATCACGCTCAATGTATATTATTAAACAGTCATTAATCTATTCATCTCCCATTTGATTACGGAGTTCATTCTTCACACAATGTTCATGGCTGAAAATGTCCTTTCAACAGTTGTAGCAACGGACAAAAATAGAGCTAATTTCAACAACAAATAAACTTGAAAATACACATCATTTTTTTTCTTAACCAACCACTACTGCATAGAAGTCTTTATGCAACGCCCCTGTTTCGTTGCATAAACCCTACTTTGCCGTTGCATTAGACTTTATGCAACGGTCACCTAAGCGTCGCATCTGCCTTCGTAACATATTTTCATATGCAACGATTTTTTGAGTTTATGCAACGGTTGACAAATCCATATCAATTTAGGTACTATATGCAACGGTTTCTTTGTTAAGAAAATGCCACGGTTGTTTTCCACAATATGCAACGCTTTTGAAAATAAAATACCACAGTTTTATCTCCAAATATGCAATGCTTTCTTAAACTAAATACCACGGGTTTTTTGGAAAATATGCAACGCTTTATAAACTAAATACCACGGTTTTTCCCCAAAATATGCAACGCGTTCGTAAACTAAATACCACGACTATAAAAGGCAAATGCAACGGTCGAAATATTTAATGCCACTGCCACAATATTATATGCAATGCTTATGAAAGCTCACAAGCTTTGCTAATGCCACGGTATTTGTTGTCATATACATCGCTTTGTAACAACTAATGCCACGATTTTTATATTTATATGCAACGCTCAAGTATAGAAAATGCCACGGTTTTCATATCATTATGCAACAGTTTAAATAGATTTTATATGTCCCTTTAATCATTTTATGCAACGCTTTTGAAAATAAAATGCTACGCTTATCAAAAGTACTCTATATAAATAATAAAAGTTCTTAAGGAACATAGTATATACAACGATTTCATATATAAAATAACTATTCAATAGCTAATAATACTACGAAATTCCAATATATTCGTCTACATAAGCTTAATCCCAAAACTAATCCGAACATATATAACATATCCAAAAAGAGAGTTTGACAAAAACTAGTAAATACAAAGCATAGAGCTCATGCCGGACTCGGTTCACCTTCAATTTCTCCATTGCCATCCTACAAAAATAAGAAAAATAGAAATGTGATTAACAAAATATATGAACTAATTCCATTGTACTTTCTTTTTCGTAAGTATAACTGTAATTATTGTACTTGTCAATAAGAAAAAGAATAATTGTCATCAGCAAGCAATAAGAGGCACTTTCAGAAAAAGTTTCACATATTTTAGAGTTGCACATATATGATGATCTGTCCAAGCTATGATCTTGTTCTTATCATTTTACCCCAATCACACATAAATTATTGCCACTATATCTAATTTGGAGCTTTTGGGAGCAAGGAGCAGAAGTTGTCGCCTGAACAAATTTCCATCTTAAACTTATGCAAGTCTTGGACCCACATGGCCACATACTAGTCAATGAAAAGTAACAATGACCAATTTTAATAAGGGATAATGAATATTCAGAAATACTAATATTCTCGTATGTAGTTGGACAAAGATCTATTACTAGAAGTACTAATAAAACACTACAACACTTTCAAATCTATGACTTAATTATGTTTTCTACAGTATAAAGATTTTAAATCTATTACTAGAAGTAGTACTAACAACACTTTGTAGATCATAAAAGATGATCATGACCGCCTGGGCTGGTCTCGTCTCCAGCCATCAACTCCCACAAGTTTCAAGTTTAATATTCCTAAAAAGACAACGAGTTTAACATGGGAAACCAATATTCCCCAAAAAAAAACAGAACAAAAACAAAACACATGGATTAAAAGTGAATGCTAAAAAATAAAATTAAAAGGCAGTTCCCATCGGCCATCACAAGGAAAATCACAACTCTAACAAGATATTCAGTTTCTTATAATATTCCTTCAAACTTCAGTTTAAAATTATAACAGAACAGCGAGAGTCATGGTAAAACAAAATGGCAATCCAATTAAATAAACTTTCTAAAAAATATTCAATAGATGTGTACACAAACTCTGTTCTACTTCACCAATTGTAAAATACAAGACATACAAATCACTAGTGGCCATCATTTTTCAACCATCCAGATATAGGCAAGTCAGAAAAATGACAAACCCAGAGTTCATACATCTACAAAACTATACGTCCATAAATGAGAGACAACAACAAATGATCACAACAGCTACGGGGTAAGCCGACAATGACCATCAACGAGAGACATAAAGGTGACAACAAAATTTGTACAGTTGTACATTTATGCTTAAAGGTTGCAATCAAAGTTAGTTATACAGTTATGCTTCTAACAAAAAGAGAAAAAATAAGCCTATCACATTAGCACAAGCCAGAAAACAATATTTAGGAACCACAAAATCCAACATCTATCATTTTAGTCATGTTAACAATAAGTAGAGAACTAACATATTTTAGAATTAACCATAAACAACGTATCTTACCTTACTTGGAGCGAAACCACTTTGACTGGATAATGGATTACTATTTCGAGGCAGCTGCTTTGGAGCACTAAGAGCATCCCCAGGAGATTGAGCCAATGAAAATAATGAACTAAGAGTGTCATTATTAATATTAAGACCAAGGTTGGCTTGTCGTAAATGCATGACAAATAGGGAAAACATATTTTGTTGCATCAATTATAACTTTTTATCCATTTGTTCTTCCATTGCAGCCTTCTCAACTGCTAACTTTTGTTGCATTTCTTCTTCCAAAGATTGTTTTATGGATTCAATACAATCTCTCGGGACAATAAATGATGGTTTTGATGAGGCTCCTTTATCTCTTAAATCAGATTTTTTAACACCTCTTCCATATAGCTGAACACGACCTTTTACTGACACTCCCAAATCTCCCACAATATCATTTAACAATTGGCTTTTATCACCATTACATTCTTCAGCTTGAATCTTTTCGATGCGAGCCTGAAACAATAGAGTAGTTTGACTAAAGTGATTAAAACTTCTCATAAGACAAATAAAACTTCTAAGTATTTATAAAACACATAAAAGTTGAACCACATACAATTTTTTCGCTAACTTCATCTAGCTGCTTGTATAATTTCCCAACATTTCTCTTTCTCGTTGTCACAAACATTTCAGCAATGGAAAGTGGTTCATCATTTCCTTTTTCCTTGTGCTATATATAAGTATGGGATTATAATATGCAACTGATTCTATAAGTAAACAATCTTGTAAGTATGAGATAATAATATGGGATTAAAATACTTACAATTTGATTATATAGTCGTGCAAAACTTTTTCGGCCAACTGTGTGAGGATTCTTTTGTACTATGCGGTTTCCCCTATTCACTTCAGCCATTTTCTGTATAGATGCAAGTTACAACAATATGGGTGGGTTACGATAAACGTTAAACATTAAGTATAAGATTGCACCTAAATGTAAGTATTTAACCTTCACATTGTCGTCACTCCAATATGCTAAGAGATCAGTGAATATATCTTCTGTGATAAAGTCTGGATGGAGTTGTCGTCTTTCCTCATTAGATTTGTACTTAGTATAATGATTCTCTTTCACTCAGTGTTTGAAAGTCCGCCAAGATTCTCCAACACTCTTGAGAACCCAACTCTTACCTTCTTCAGGAACTGCAAAAATAGTCTGTAATACAATAAACAAATATTAGAATAAAATTATATTAAAAACTTATAAGAAGATAGGTTTCTCACAAACTTACATTAACAAATTCCCATATTTGATCTTTGGTTGGCATTTCTCTCCAATTTACATAGTTTAGTGGCGCAAGGTTAGGTTTCCTTGCTATCGTGCCCAAGAATCCACTAAAACTAATCAAAGTATTTTCATCAGGACCAACCGGCTGATGTTTTTCATTTAAGATGATTGGCTGGCGTTCGCTCCTTTGTCGTGTTTGCAAATCTTTCAACATTGTTAGTCCTCTAGTTTTTTTCTTCTTTGAGGCTTGCAAATCAGAAGTTGTGTTATCTTCATACTCAACCAAAACAGCTGTGTTTCCACCTACAATGCCTATATTATTCTCATGTAATTGGCCACAACTATTGCTACCAATTTTTGGTTGTCCTTCGGGTTGCCGTGCATTCATCCCACTCTCTTATGGTTGTTGAAGTTGATGTGTTTGTTTGGAAACTAAATAAGCCGACACCGAACCATTGGATGCAGATTTAGCATGGTGAGAGCTTTGCGCTTATTCACGTCGAACTTCATTGCCATGACCTTCGTCTACATTCGCTGAATTTTTCTGGTTGTCAATTCTTTCTTGCTTCATTTTCTTCAATCTCAGGTAATCCGTAACTGAACCCGTTGAAGTGAATGTTTCCTTCTCTTGTCCATGTTGTAATGCTTGGACTCTAACTCCCTGATTATAAATAAACAATCATGACATCATAGTCCAATAGGGAAAAATAAGAATGAAGCTAATACAAACATGTTTTCTGCATATTTTTGTAGATTTCTAATTCTGCAGATTTTTTGCACAATTTTCTGCAGATTTTCTGCACAATTTTCTGCATATTTTACAATTTTCTACAAATTTTACAATTTTATAGATAATCATGACATCATAGTCCAATAGGGGAAAACAGATTTCTAATTATGCAGATTTTCTGCTCAATTTTCTGCTGATTTTTAAATTGATATTTTTCATATCAAAATAAATTTAAACATTTTAACATTAAATTTTTGTTGTCCATATTCAGTTTTACCATTACCATAATTTGCTTGGTTCCTTGATGTTGCCGTGTAGCTTGAGATTCATGAGCTTCATCCTCCTTATCTTGAAGGATCAACCGTCGCCTTTCTTGTATTTGCTTTAGTTGTTTTTCTTTGAAAGAAGAAGCAATTTTTTCCGGTGGGCATAATCGTGCTCCTTGTCTCGATGCTTTCGAATTAGGTACCTTAGCTTTGAGCTTCTTCATTTCAATTACCTAAAATGAAAATATGAGAGAACAATTAATTATATATAAAAAAAATTTGCAAGTTGTCAAGCTAGTAACTGAAAAAGGGGAAAGAGGAGCAGGGCTGCTGTTCGTTCACAGCAGTGGTGGTCAGATAGCTGCTGCTATAGCAGCTTTGGTGGTCAGATAACTGCTACTGTAATCTAGCAGCAGTCCCTGTTCCTGTTCTGTTTTAAAAGATAACATTGCACACTCAAATTGAATACTTGTGATTTATCATGAATACTTGTGATTGCTTCAATTTTAACCAAATTTTCTGATGAAATAATCAGAGAGTAAAAGTAATTACTGATTTACCCATCTCAGTCTATAGATTTCATATCTGCAAGAAGTTCAAAATTTCACATATCTGTCATGTGTTCAAGTTGGCCTTGAAGCTACACTAGTCCGAATACTTATTATTTATATTGATTATCTCATATCTTTTTAGGAAATGAAATGAAATCTCTTAAAAAAATATAGTAACAGCATAAGAGATCATGAAATGAAATCTCTACCAAATTTTGGAGCAATTATAGCATCATATTGATTAAACAGTCCCCCCAAAAATAACTTGAGAAAACTTTTTAAGACCATTATTAATGTAACTTTTAGTAGAACTTACCCAGATTGCTTGTGTGCTGATTTTTTTGTAACCAAGATTATAACATGTTCCCCCTTCTCTAAGTTGAATTAAAAATTGGTGTTTAATTTAATATCTCATTAAAGACAAGTTTGGAGTATCAATTACTTTTCACAACTGAGCTAAGTATTAGTTAATTTATAAGAAAATTGGGGGCATGCATAGCCTGTGAAATTCTAATCCAATTGCCATAAACTTTTTGATAGCTCCATTATAAATCCATGCAACAGAAAAAAGAAAAACATCTAATAGTCATATACACAAGAAAAGAGCAAGACATTAATATAATGTTGATTATATTTGTTCATACAAAAACATATACTTCTCAAATATAAATGGGCTCCCATCACTTCCGACAACAGTCTTGCAAAAGCATTTCTTGTATAGAATGCTGGTGGCAAAGGCATTCCCTTCTTAGACAAGGGAATTTTTAAAGTAACAAGGTTATCTATAAAGGATAATTTATGTTTCTTTAAATGAGTAGAGTTATGATTCATATCATATAAGAGAATACAAGCAAGTGATTGAGTAATTTGTAATGGAAGCTAATATAAACAGTCATCTAATTTGGAATTATTAAATCATGTTTAAAACTATTAAACCCAAAGGGTTATTTTAGCCTCATGGAAGAAAATAATGATAATTGATAATTCATTCCATCCAATCAAACCCGGTATCATCAAAATCCGAATCATCTGTATATGTGGCATCATCTATGAGATCATTTGAAGAACTTGTAGGCATGTCAACAACCATTCCAGGTATATCTTCCCTATGAAAAGTACCACTGATTTCATCAATGTTTGTAGACGGATTAGACCCGACATCATTAAGCTCTCCCCAAAAAGTATCTTGAATGTTGACATTATTTTCTTCCACCATATCAAAAACGTCCCTAGGTACATTTCTTATCGCATAATGACAGCCTATGTCAGTTGGATCTTTGATATAAGAAACTTGATGTACTTGATTAGCCATTACATATGGGTCCTCCGAATAGCAATGCCGATTAAAATTAACTTTTAGAAGCCCAAATTTGTCTTTCTCCTCTTGAATCCAAGTGCATCTAAAAAGAATAACACTGCATTGACCAGAATAATTCACTTCAATTATGTCCTCGATTGCCCCATAATAGCTTACATCACCAATGATTGGATTTCTATCTTTCAAACTTGCAAAACTCGGAGTTAATGCCTCTAGAGTCACACCACTATTTTGTGCCCGACATTTGTCATCTCGCTTTATTGTGCGAAATTGATATCCGTTTATAGCATAGCCTGCATATTTCTTACAAACTAAGTCAGGACCCTTGGACAACCAAATAATATGACTTGGAACATCCTTTGACATGATGACTATTAATTCAATCCATTTACAAAATCCTTGGCTGCTTGCTTGTGTTCTAGCCCATTTACTAGTTTTGCCTCTTATCTCCGGTAACTGTTGGTGCTCCCTACATAGTTTTCATAAAATATAACTCAATTGTGACCACTTAATAAAGTAAAAAGTACACCAGTTAATAAACTAAAATGTATGTAATGGCAATTGAATTGGCAACTTACTTTATATACTTCTCAACTTCTTTGTCTCCATAATTAAATAAAATATAACGGTGAGCATGCTCCTTTTCCTCCATTCTCAATTTAATTGACTTGCCAAACTTTTTCAATCTTCCCCCTATCGGATGGCCTTCTGTAGGGAAAAGACTAGACAACACATTGTTATAAGAACCCCTTTCGCCATTTTCAATTTTTGGTCCATCATTCAAAAATCTAGAACAAAAGATCAAGCATTCTTCGGCCAAATAACCTTCAGCTATGGAAGCCTCTAGTCTACTTCGATTGCGGACATATCCCTTCAAACGACCTAGATACCTTTCAACAAAATACATGGAACGACAATACACAGGTCCACCTAGCTTTATTTGATTCGTCAAGTGAATAGGCAAATGCACCATTATGTCAAAAAAAAACTAGGTGGAAAGATCATCTCAAGGAGACATAATGTTTCACAAATTTCAAATTAGAGACAATCAAGATCATCTGTTTTGACAACCTTACTGTATACACCTTTAAAAAAAGCACCAAGTCTGATAAGAGCAATGGCCACATGTTTTGGCAATGATTTTGTGACAGCAATTTTCAGCAAATGATGCATAATAAAATGTGCATCATGACTTTTATAACCAGAAATTTTCTTCCCAGTTATATCAACACATCGTGAAATATTCGATGCACATCCTTGAGGCAACTTTGCATCTTTCAAAACAGAGCAAAAAATTTCCTTTTCATGAGCTGTCATGGAGAAACAAGCTTTTGCTAATATCATGCGTTGCCGAGAATTAGATGGAATTGGGTGAAGCTCCGTTCGAATGCCCATATCTTTCAAGCCGAGTCGAGCATTAATATGATCTTTTGTCTTGCCAGGAATATCTAACAACGTTCCAAGAATGCTATCACATATGTTTTTCTCAATGTGCATTACATCAAGATTGTGATGACAAGTATTCAACTCCCAATATGAAAGATCAAAAAATATTGATCTTTTCCTCCATGGATTGTCTTTGTCTGGTTTTTTCCTTTTTTTTGATTTACCAAAACAATTGGGAAAACCAGATGTTAGTTTGCGAACATCTGTACCTGACAAAGAAGATGGAGCCGATTCATCCTCTACTTTACCATTGAATGATTTTGTATCATATCTCCAAGGGTGACTCGTTGGCAAAAATCTGCGATGATTCATATAACAAGTCTTTCTACTATATTTTAAATACTGAGAACAAGTTTCATAATGGCATAATGGACATGCAAACTTCCCCTTGCTAACCCAACCAGCCAACATCGCATAAGCAGGAAAGTCACTAACAGTCCACATTAAATTTGCTAGAAAGTAAGAAAAACTGTTTAGTAGAAGCATCATACTTATCAACCCCATCTTCCCAAAGTTCCTTCCATTCTTTGATCAATGGCTGCATGTAAATGTCAATGTCTTTTCCAGGAGAAGTTGGACCAGGAATGATAGACAACAAAATTAAAAATTCTGGTTTAATGCATTGCCAAGGTGCCAAATTATAAATGGATAAAACTATAGGCCATGTGCTATGAGAAATACTCATTGTTCGAAATGGATTGAATCCATCACTAGCAAGGCCTAATCTAACATTACGGGGTTCTTTTGCAAAGTTAGGATATCTTGAATTGAAGTCCTTCCAAGCTTGTCCATCAGCAGGGTGTCGCAAAGCACCATCTATAGGATGTTCCTTTACGTGCCACAACATACTTTCAGCTATTTTTGGACTCATGAATAACCTTTGAAGCCTAGGTTTTAGCGAAAAGTATCAAAAAACCTTGGCAAGAACTTGGTGACCTTTAAAAGAGTTTGTTTGTTCAGAATTTTCATCTACTTTCCACCTAGAAGCTCCACAAACATCACATAACTTGGCTTCCTCATTGTTTCCCCAAAATAAAATGCAATCATTAGGACAAGCATGAATTTTCTCATAGTCAAGGCCCAAATCCTTAATAATATTCTTGGCCGCATTAAAGGAAGAAGGGATATTCGCATCTGGGAAGGCTTCTCGTAGTAACTCTAATAGGGAAGTAAATGCAACATTACTTATTCCATAGGTGCACTTAAAAAGATACAATCGAATGATGAAAGAGAGTTTTGAGAATGCACCCAGGATATAGCTCTTGTTGACCTTCTTCTACTAACTTAAATAATTTTTTAGCCTCTATATTTGGTTCTTCTCTAATTTCTTCCAGGTATACTTTGCAATTCTTCAACAACATCTCTGAAGGTGTTATGCAACAATGCATTTATATCATCCTCACAATCAACATCATTTCCTTCATCGGTGTTAATTGGCTTCGGATGTAAATCTTCTCCATGAAAATGCCAATTGAGATATCCTAGAGTAAATCCATCTCTAATCAAATGATTATACACAATATTTCTTCGATACCAATAACGAAAATAACATTTCTTGCATGGACAATAAATCTCATTTCCTTTAGATGATCTAGCGAAGGCCTTATCGAGAAAGTCATCTACACCATTCAAAAACTCTTCTGTCGATCTAGGAAGGCTCATCCATTTCTTGCCAGAAAAATCCATGTTGTTGTCCAGTTAAGTCAAACCAAAAAAATGAGAGAAATGATAAGATTGTAGCCGATTTATAGTATATCAGGTGGCTGTAAATTTCAACAAGCTAAAAGAAGAAGAAGTACTAGCAGCAGAATAGAAGCAGAACTGAAGCTGAGTAAGAGAGGTGGATGGCGCCCAGTACTAAAGATTACAGCAAATCTGGTCACCTTTTGTGGCTACGGGTTATGACCTTCTGAGCCACAATAAACTTCCAACGCTATCGTTCTTACAGAGGCAGCCCTACTGCCAATAAAGTGCAAAAAAGAATCAACTAAATTATTTATTTTATTTAACATTTCTTTAATTAAAAAATGATTCGAAAGATCAAATCCATGTTGGCAGAATCTATGGATTTGCTCAAAAGAGTGAAGAATTGGAAATCCAAAGCATGTGGGTTTACAATTCAATTAAAAGACAAACTAATGGAAAACCATTTGTTTAACAGCTATTTGTTGTTAAAAATAGTTGTTCCCCTCCTCATTTGTTTGTCACTGGACTGACTCCAACAAGGAAATAATTTCACATTAAGTAAAGCTGACCCTCAGGATACAGCTGCATTAGTCAATAGTCTTTTTTATACTTGGCTTTATTCTGGTCTGGTGGAATAGTTTATCAGCAATATGTAATATATGTTACATATATATATATATATATATATATATATATATATATATATACACACATAAGTAATATTTCTTCTTCTTTGCCCCACCCAAGGGGCAGGGGAGAGGGGGGACTTCAACGAGAGAAGCAGAGAAGCAGTATGTTGAGTACATATATTATATCCTTGCATTCTCTTCACTTCTTATTCCTATACTAAAACCAATGACAGTTGTGTGAAAAAAAGTAAAAATAACTTGCTAAAGGAATCATCCATGTTAACGTTACTCCTTCACACATGGCCTCTCATGACTTAACATGTATTCTGTGAGGGAGATACTTTTTTTGGTAATATATGAATGGAGGTGTTGCCAATATGATTTAGCACATAAGTTTTTCGCTCTAATACATGATAACGTTAATCGTAAACTTAATCACTTAGTAGAAGTTCAGACATATGTAGAAAAAGAAGCATTGGTATTGAGTATGTAAGATCTTAATTCACAAATCTGGGAAACATATATGCATCAAATGTCCATACTTCTTCTTCACTATTATTCCAGACATCTCATATTACTGGCAGTCAATGATTCACAAGAAAAATCTAACCTTAAAAAGAATGTTTATATAGATGCCAAAGAAGATAAATAATTAACAATTCTAGGATCTCTGAGCAAGACAGTACCAGGTCACAGATACTCTAGCATTCAGCCCAACACACAATCAATATATCCAATTCACGGTTTCAGAATTTATTAGTAAAATTCACGAAAAGAAACTGCAATATTAGTATAAAATAGAAACTACAATATATGTTTTTGTTGGGTTTGTACGTAACTCAATCATACAATCAAATCACATAAATAGGGCGGAAGCGCAAAAACTAAGTTTTCAAAAATTTATACAAACCCATAACCATGATCATTTTTGTGCATCAATTATCAGTGAATATAGAAGGAGAAAAATAGAATTATACCTTTGAAGATCCAAGCTTCCTCAGGTACAAGTTCTACTCCTTTGATTCCTCTGTAGTGGCTCCTTTCCTTGATCAATGTCAGCCACCCAAATGTTTGGCCTCTAACGGTGATCCACCAAGGAAGATGAAGAACTCAAGAAGATGGGTTATTGGCTTAACCCTTGTTTCTATCTCTATAGAATATGTGTACTCCCAACTCTTGGAAAAATTCACGTACCTTATTTCTGATATAAGACTCTCTTATATAGATATTAGGTTAACCCTCCTAATCCAATTAGAATAGAATTTTATTTAATTAATTAAATACTTTTAATTAATTTATATCCTAATCTTTATTAGGATTGAGAGAGAGTACTGATATTATATTAATTCCTAAACTCCTTTAGAATTAAAATAATAATAATAATAATAATATTAATAAGACTCCTCTTATTAATTTATATTTAATATTTCTAAAATATTAAATAATAAACATTAAGCTATTTAATTTATTCTATCATCATAGATTAAATTAATTATACTTAATGCATTATTACTATTATGCCATTTTCTTCTTAAATAATTCTTTTTCCTTTTATGGTGTGACCTTTTAGGTTCTCCATATTAAACCGGTTATGAATAAATCAATTAGAACAATTCTAATCTTATTTAAATAAATAAATTAAACTAATAATTTATTTAAATAAATAACATTTATTCTATAATAGGGATAAGCCTCCCTAGCGATCAACGACTTTCCAAATAATATAGATTTCAACATTAATCATAAAAGAACCTGTGAGTTAATAGTTACCGTACAATTCAATCCTTCCACCATACAATGTCCCAATTAAATATAAGACATGGATTTACTGTCAAGTCTTAATTTATTTAATCATATGTATTTCGATTAGAAAATGCACAACTCCAAATAATGCAAATTAGAAACCTCTTTCTAATTTCATTCTACCTTGGCCAAGGATTCCTGGGTTGTCATTTAACGAATCACATAGGACATATCTCCTCTTTTACTAGAGGTGGTAGATTCTTTATTGATCATTCATTATCTCCATATATAACTCATTATACCCAAGCATACCCTATATATGCCTTAAAAAGCCTTAAGGAATTAGTCAAAGTATAATTTGTTACATACAAGATATTATGATGATCTCAAGTCCAAGAATCACTTGTACTACTATCACATTAGGAATTCCTATTGACAGGCGAGTAAAACTCCATTAGGTATTCCATAGCGAGTCACGTTCAGTGAACTTATTCTCCAATAAGCACCTACATACTTGCTTTAGTGTCTCCACACAAATGACCATGAGATCAGTCATCCTCATCCAATGAGCAAGCAACATATGTACCAATCTATCCGGATTTACTAATCCCCATTTTAGTAATCCCACAATTGGGAACTATTTTAGTTTTTAAGCTTTCTAAAAATTTAGATCTCATTATCATGATCTCATCATGATTCTAAAAGCATTGCTTAAAACTATGGGTTATTTACATATTAAAAACAGCACCATGTAGATAATTATATGCCTTAAATGAATATTTTATTAATAAATAAATAAAATTATTTACAAAGTATGTGCTTTATCATCATACATGATTGGCTTGTATGCACACTACTATCAGTTTTGACGTTCAATTTTGCAATACACTTTCTGTAACAATCTATGCCCCAAAAAGCTCGACTGCTGTGACACTCCCAAATTCGGGTACTTCAATTCCACGGGACTTGGTGTTCACTGTACAAATATCATCTATATATCTACCCATAGTAAATGCAAACCATACAATAAATAGAATTAAATCCTCCCCTTATGGGGTTACAACATCTGAGTAATAAATAAAATAAATCCCAGGTAATACTAACCTTAAACATCTGTGCGGAACATAAACAAATAAATAAGTCTTACACAACTCTAATATAAGTCTGAAACATAACAATTAAAATAAACAACAAGTCTTCATCACTTGTTGACTTTGCCTTTGCCTTTGCTAGTAGAAGGCTCGTCGGACCTTTCGTTCTTAACTGCAATGTTATTATTACGCAAGAGTGAGCACGATTGCCCACAAGTATAATAATATGACAACAATATAATAACATGCGAGTGAATCAAAGACATCTGAATAAAGAAACTCAACTTTTGACTCAAGAATGAATAACAGGAATCAAAAGAACGTCTGAGGGTCATAAGACCTTGAACTATGTCCTAGGTTGTAAAGTGTTTATGCTTTAAACCTTTAACAGTCATAAGACTATGGACTCTACTTTTCGTACTTAGGGGGATCAGCCCTTAGTACCATACTGTGCACAATATCTCAACGCTAAAGCGTAAATAATCCCCTATTAAAGGGTTGTTCATCTCAGTTTTGGCATCAGAGTCCGCACCAAAGGAAGTTTGGTTTGGATAAGCTCAATAAGTATTCTAGAATTTAGAACGTACATCAACTATGGACTAGTCGAATAAATAAGGGTTCACTAGTCCTATAAGTTCAACAATATCATCGATATTCAACTTGAATGGTAAATCTCGAGAGTATACAATCGAATAAGTATTGTATAGCTGAATCATGCTTAAAAAAAATAGTAATGTCTCATATGAAAATCTCAACTTGAATAAACAAGGATAAGAACTTGCTCAATGTAAAAGTAAGATTTGAGTTTAGGAAACTTGCAAAATATTAAACAAGTTTAAGGATAGGAAACTTGCCTCTTGCACAAGCTACAATTTATAATTCACGTTCTTTATTAAATCCTACATATCAATACGTTCACAATACACATTAATCAATAACTCGATATACGTATCGAATCACACACATCGGTCTTGAGCACGTTATTGGACTATACAATTAACGATTCAAGTCATGTAATTAACTTATTAATTACTCACGTAATATAAGTTATTAACCTCTTATTATATGTTTAATCATGTCTTCATGTTTATTACATTAGGTTCCAATTATATTTTCTGAACTTGAATAATTAAAATCTCATTTTTGGGAAAAATTATCAAGTGGCGCTGCAGCTCCACCATTTGAACTAAAAATGGCGCTGCAGCTCCACTGGCGCTGCAGCTCGGAATTTAAGCTTAAGTCTGGCGCTGCAGCTCCACTGGCGCTGCAGCCCCACTCTTAGGCTTAAATCTGGCGCTGCAGCTCCACTGGCGTTGCAGCCCCACTCTTAGGCTTAAAGTTGGCGCTGCAGCTCCAAACGCCATTTTCAGAATCTGCAATTCACGAATAACAGAGAACCAGGCCCAGAATAAAAGGTACCACAACAATTTAATTGTTACCCATGAAATATGGACTTCACATAAACACTATACAACATTTCTAGCATGATCTTAGCATTCTAAATCATGTAATCACACAATCCAAGGCATCTAATTTCACTGTTTTCATACTTTATCATGTTTTGAAGGAAAATCACGAAATTTAACTTTACGGATTCGTTATAACACTAAATCCGTTTGTTTAACTTCTGTTTTGTTCGTATAAATGTGTACAATTATATGCAAGTGCTAATTCAAAGTTAAATCATCGATTTATAGTATAAAAATTGTACATAAGGGTCGTATGGCCATATATACAACTTTTCTACTCTGTGACTTTTATAAAATCAAATCAAGCATAATTGTACGAAATTTATTACTTTAAATCATGCATACATGATATAAAACATGTTATGATCATATAATAACACATATAAAACCATATCATGCATTAATCATCAAATTAGTCATTCACAGAGAACTTTTTAAGAATACGTTAATGAAAACTGTAAGAACTTGAATTTAAAAACGTAGGAGAAAGAATTACCCTTGCTAGTTAGTGATGATGATGCAACTAAATTCTTCAATCTCTTCTCTAACTAATTCTCAAGTCTTTTCTCTCAATTTCTCTCTTTTTCTCTCTGTGTTTTCTCTTTACTTTCTTAACTGATGAATGTAATATATGATATATGATATACCACTAATATGATATACGTATATAATAGTGGAGTTATGGGTCGTCCGTTAATCCCATAATGGGTTAACTGACCCCAACCCCCAATAAGGCTTTGTTTGCTTGCCCCTTTTATTCTTCCTTTCCCATTAATTTAATTAACTTACTATAATATAGTTTAATAATGTCACACTTTTAATTAATCAATAATCCTATTTAAATCAATTAAATAAAATTGCATAATTCCACAATAATTCACATAGTCACATAATTAAAATTCTTATTTATTAATTATGTCAAATCATTAAATCTCTAATTAATTATTAAATTAATTAGAATAACATTATGCTTATTAATTAATATATTAATCAAATAAGCTCAACTAAATACATACTTTGAATATAAAATTCACCACATTAATTTAACTAACGTGACACATATAATTAAATTAATCTACCATAATTTCATCAATTAATTATTTAACTCAATAATTAAATCATTGATATTTATTTAATTCAATAAATATTCACATTAAATTACAAAAATCTTGTTCGTCACAACTGCCACCCAAACCTGCTAGCTTGACTTGGGGGTAGTTTATCTTTTAAAAAGCCAGCCTCGTGAGAACTTTAACAAACAATTAAAATAATTCAAATTTGAACAAATGTATACAAACTTTTTGACAGCAGGTTCCATTAGTAATAACCCCAATTCCCACCACAAATGAATAGCCAGCCTCATTACTCACTATAGACTGTGCATCTAATAACATTGACAATTATAAACTACACAGCCTAAGTAAGGAGCTAAGTAGGAGAGCTAGCTAACAAGTGCCTCTCATATCTCCTCATTAAAAGTGTGAAGCCCATAAGAGAAAATTGTAATTAATTTGAGTCATTAAAGTTCTTTCTTGTCCATCCAAAACTTTAGCTCTGAAAAATAAATACACTAGTATAAATTGATAATTCATAATCTTCAACGGCGAATTAGGTTTTAATTTAAATTTCTATTGGCGCAGAAGTTGAGGCACAAAATTCCCAGCTTAATTAGGGCCCTAAAAGCCTTTTGGTAACAAATTCATTGAAAACTACGTACCATCTAATGTAAGTTTTTCTCCTCTCACAGTCAAGTTCATATAATATGTAAGTTTTTCTCCTTATCTACCCCAAATTACCTAGAAATCAAGGAGCCATCAATAAAAGAGCATGATGAAATCTCCAGAAAGTAAGAGAGGAAGAAGAAGAAGAAGAAGAGGATGCAACTCACCAATTAGCACAGGCCTGAAAACGGAACAGAAGAAGATGATCAAGACGAAACTCCGTCGGGGCTGAAGGTTCTGGTGGCGGCACGAATTTGGATCCAAATCGAATTCGGGGCTGATTTTGGAAACGCAAGCCAGAAAGAGAGAGAGGGCAAGAGAAATAGGCCACTGTAGCAAAATAAAAGGAGGGAAACAAATAATTATTTGTGAAATTATTTACTTATTAAATGTTATTTTTAGCAACGGTTATAAACCGTAGCATTTGTATATTTTATGCAACATATTTTATAGATCGTTGCATTTGGAGTATATTTATGCCTCGCTTTTTGAAAAATCGTTGCCTATTACTAGACTATGCAACGACTAATTTAAACCGTAGCATTAGTGGTAGAAATATACCACACTTTTTAACACCGTTGCATTAGGGTTATTTTATGCCACGCTTTATAAGACTGTTGCAAAAAAAACGTTGCAAAAAGTGACTTATGCAGTAGTGAACATTTGAGCTCTTTTATACTCGAAATAATAGTATTGTAGTAGTGTTGTAGGCTTCTCAATTTTTTAGAGGTAATATTAGTACTGTAGTAGACTAGTAATGCTGTAGTAGACTAGTAGTCTTCTAGAAATAATAGTACTATAGTAGACTAGTAGTGTTGTAGTCTTTAGAAGTAATTGTAGTTCTGTAGTAACTAGTGTTGTAGCCTTCTCAAATTTTTTTAAAACCGGATGACCCCCCTTCTTCACCCATGAAATTTCAGTGCCTTGCCCCTAGCGTAGGTCCGCCCCTGAATTAGCAAATTGCTATGAATTACCAATATTTTTAACTAAAATTTCAACACAACATCATTGCTATGCATATATGTTATGTTTTACTTCTACTGTAATCAATCATGTATATATAATAACCAATTGTATACATATAATTTCATATGGTAGTAGTGATGTTTAAGTATCATCCTCATGTATATATATATATATGCGTTCGAATTATAACGCGTTATTAATCTACCCCCGCCGGCTCATGCATACATTCTGATCAGTCTATCAAACTGAAACTCTTTTTGGTAATTAAATGCATGCTTCAAGCTAAATCCATTCTTTCTTTCTAGTCTCCCCTCCCTCCTGTACGCTAAGTCTTTATTCTCTCGAGTCTTGGCTGTAACGAACAAGATTTTTGTAATTTAAATTGAATATTTATTGAATTAAATAAATATTTTTTGATGATTTAATTATTGAGTTAAATAATTAATTGATGAAATTGTGGTAGATTAATTTAATTATAAGTGTCACATTAGTTAAATTAATTTGGTGAATTTTATATTCAAAGTATGTATTTAATTGAGCTTATTTGATTAATATATTAATTAATAAGCATAATGTTATTCTAATTAATTTAAATAATTAATTGGAGATTTAATGATTTGGCATAATTAATGAATGAGAATTTTAATTATGTGACTATGTGATTTAATGTGGATTTATGCTATTTTATTTAATTGATTTAAATAACATTAATTGATTAATTAAAAGTGTGACATTATTAAACTATATTATAGTAAGTTAATTAAATTAAAGGGAAAGGCGAGTGAATGGGAGAAACCAAACATGGCCTTATGGGGAGTTGATCAGTTAACCCACTATGGGACTAACCGACGACCACTCACCCACTATACACATTATACGTATTACGCTATACATATATCTTATACATCAGTCTTATATTTTATATTACAAACATCAGAGAACTTAGAGAGATTAGGAGAGAAAATTGAGAGAAGAATCGATTAGAGAAGAGATTGAAGAATTAAAGCCCATATCATCATCTTCACAGAGTTTACTAGGGGTAATTCCTTTGTCCCAATTTATTTCACGTACTATGTTTCCTTCATGAACATATATTCTGAGTTCTCCGTGTATGGAAAAAATTAGCAATTTTTGATTATATGCTTATATATGTGTTATTATATCATTATAACATGTTTTGTATTTGGTATGAATGAATTAAAATAATCGAATTCATGTAATTAGGCCTTAATTGGGTTTTCAAAATTTTACAGAGTTTTTCCATTTACGAGCTTTAAAAATTCTCTGTGAATGGAAAAAATTTGATATTTATTCATTATATGGTTATATTTGTGTTAATATGTGTTTATAACATATTATATGCCATATATGCATAACTTTCAGTGATCACACCATGGAATTTTGTTGATAATTGGGTTTTCAAAAGTTACAGAGTGTAGAAATTGTACATATGGCCCATATAGCCCTTACGTACAAAATTTACACGCCTTATACGTTTATTTAACTTAAATTGATACTTGCATGTAATTATGTACGTTTAAACGAACAAAATGGAAGTTAAACGAACGGATTCGGTGTTATAACGAATCCGTAACGTTGAATTTCTTGTTTTCCTTTAAAACTTTACAAAATATTGAAAACAGTGAAAATAGATGCCTTGGATTGTGTAAATACGTAATTTAAAATGCTAAGATCATGCTAAAAATGTTATATAATGTTTCTGTGGAGTTTTTACATTATGGGTAGCCTTATAATTCATTACGTTAGTTTAATTTAGATTTATTTGGGCTACTCTGTGTGTTCATCGCGAACCAGGGAGTGCACCAGCAGGGGGACCCGCCCCAGCGGGTGTTCATGGGTATTAGGACCCGCCCCAATGGGTATAAGGGCTGTCCAGGAGCCTTTGTTTTTTTTATTTTCGAGACTGTTTTGACCTCCTGTAGTAAAATAAGCATAACTTTTTCATACGAACTCCGATTAAGGCGATTCAAGATGATTCGGAAAGATAACGAGTAGACCTACAACTTTCATTCTTTAAGTTTTTCAATTTGAAATCGTTAAAATGGGTAAAAATGGCCATCTTTGTGACTGATGCGTATTCGGAGGCAATCGGAGGGTTTCGGACATGCACGCACACAAGTGTAGTGTTCTCGATAATAAAAGATGTTTTAAGTTACATAAATGAATATTATATGATTTGAAGTTCATGATTAATAAATTAAGTTATTGACATGTATAAGATAATGTGAAGGTTCAAGTTAACAAACTAAGTGCGAACTTGAATATCGTAATTGTAAAACTTGATTATGATTGTTTAAAGGGCTATACATGTGTGATATGCATGTTGTGAGTTTACATTCATGTTATGTGGTTAGCCATTGAGTAATATTATAAACCAAGTTGTAAGTCGAACTTAAGTGAATAGTTCTACAGTTAAACATGGTAGTTATGAAAACTAATCGATGTCGTATACATAATGTAATGTGTAGGACGTTGAGGAAGTGAATTGTAATTATATTTGTAGCTTGTGCAAGAGGCAAGTATCCTATCCCTAACTTATTGATTTAGCAAGTTCCCTAAATTCTAATTTATTCATTTATTAAGTCTTAGACTTGTGTTTCTATATCGAGTAAGCTCGTGTTCTTAATTGTTCAAGTTCGAAATTCATATTACATATTGTAACTCTTTTAAAAGCATGATTCAGTTATACAATACTTATTCGATTGTATACTCTTGAGATTTATTATTCAAGTTGAATATCGATGTTATTGTTGAACCTTATAGGACTAGTGAACCCTTATTGATTCGACTAGTCCATAGTTGATGAACGTTCTAAATTCCAAAATACTTATTGAGCTTATCCAAACCAAACTTCCTTTGGTGCGGACTCTGATGTCAAAACTGAGATGAACAACCCTGTAAAAGGGGATTATTTACGCTTTAGCGTTGAGATATTGTGCACAGTATGGTACTAAGGGCTGATCCCTCTAAGTACGAGAAGTAGAGTCCATAGTCTTATGACTGTTAAAGGTTTAAAGCATAAAAACTTTACAACCTAGGACATAGTTCAAGGTCTTATGACCCTCAGACGTTCTTTTGATTCCTGTTATTCATTCTTGAGTCAAAAGTTGAGTTTCTTTATTCAGATGTCTTTGATTCACTCGCATGTTATTATATTGTTGTCATATTATTATACTTGTGGGCAATCGTGCTCACTTTTGCGTAATAATAACATTGCAGTTAAGAACGAAAGGTCCAACGAGCCTTCTACTAGCAAAGGCAAGGGCAAGGTCAACAAGTGATGAAGACTTGTTGTTTATTTTATGTGTTTATGTTTCAGACTTATATTAAAGTTGTGTAAGACTTATTTATTTGTTTATGTTCCGCACAGATGTTTAAGGTTAGTATGACCTGGGATTTATTTTATTTATTACTCAGATGTTGTAACCCCATAAGGGGAGGATTTAATTCTATTTATTGCATGGTTTGCATTTACTATGGGTAGATAGATAGATAATATTCGTACAGTGAACACCAAGTCCCGTGAAATTGAAGTACCCGAATTTGGGGGTGTCACATTGGCACTCCCGACTTTGGACACACAACATTTATTCATTTCCTTTCTTTTCTTCTGCATCTTAATTAATTAATTACTAAACAAAGTTTTGAAAAAGAATAATGCTAGGGGTCCAAATTCTCAAAAATTGTGAAAATTTATTAACAAAAAACAGTACACAATGTACAATGATTTTAACCTTAATTTTCTTAACCAGAAGATACCTCTAATTCCAGTAGTAGTTCGGTTATACTTCAGCAGTTCAACGTAGGTTGGGCTTGGCTCCAAAAGGTTTTGATGAATATAAAGGGTTGATACATGACATAATTATTTCTTAATGCTAAATTTTCCCTTGTAGTCGATTCACCTAGTGTAGAGCATGGTACGGTTGAAAATTCAAACAACACATAAAATTGTTTGGGTGTGGTTAATTTGGCAATTCTAAAATCGCATATGACACCGTTTGAGATTGGTGCAATGCGACTTTAAAGTCTGTGGTGCAGTTTCATTTTGTGCGATTTTAATTCTAAAACCAATTGACATAGTTAACAATTATAATACTCAATACATCAAATTCATTTTTGTGTAAGAAACCATACATGACATCAACATAGTAGCATTAAGCAACAAATTTTAGGTTTCAAATACGGTACTCATGAATACTTCAACATTGTTCAAACTATTGCAATTCAATTAGAAATATTTTAGCTACAAACAAAAAGTTTAAAAATGTATAACATAATTAAAATTGTATAATATATTTTTAGGAATTTGCATATATAACTTCTAAACAAATATATAATATATAAAAGCGGTGCAGTAGCCTCCCAAAACTATACTCAAACTGCATATACCGTTTTTTAGCTATTCTAAAATCATCACATACACCGAAATCGTTAGTAGAACTCAATTTCGATTCTTTGCTTAACCCTAGGTTCAACAATAGATTTGTCACATAATCTCTCTCTATATATATAGGTCATGGGTTTCGAACATCCTCCGTGGCTCTTGGGGGATGGGCGGTGCAAGGCTACTCCCATGTCCCATATCTTGTTGTGAGGATTGAGGAAGCCTACTCCTACAACAAATTTTTTATTAACCGTATACATTTAAGTCCAGAAAATTGTACTCCACAATTCCTCCGTTCCATGAATGTTATTACTATAACCATTATAAATTATTTAAAAAGTATTCATAAAATTTTATACTTTTTAATAATTTAATAAATTATATTAAATTTAAATTTAAAAATCCTCAATGTTATATCAAAATTATATTTAACAGAATAAGCATTATTTAAGGGTTAACGGTAAAAGTATCAAAATTTATTTTTAGTCTCAGTATTAATTTTTTCAATAGTGTTTCTTTAAGTCTATTATTTTTACAAAATTGCTTTCTTTTAACATATTAATGAAATTATATGTCAGAATATATACAACCACCACTACTGCTGCCTCACGGAACCATGCCCAAATCAAAAAAAAAATTAAACAGGAGGAGAAAGTTAAATCGAAGATGGGAGAAGAGAGAAAGCGAAGAGAAGGAAGAGAGAGAGATCTAATCTGATTTAATTTTTTTAATAATATATAAATTTCGATCTATGATTTTGTAAATTTTTTTTAATTTAAATGAATACAATTGAAAAATTGGTACTTTAAGACTGCAAATAAAATTTTTAAAACTTTGAGGGACATTTTGACGTATAACCCTTTATAGGTTTTTACTCGAATAATTTAAAGAAATAAAAATATTTTTTTAAAAAAGCTAAGTGTGTCCAGAGCAACATATTATATTTGAATTCGGTTTAGAATTCCAGAAACCCCAATCAATATGGAAAGGTGGAGCTCTACCTGGGTCTCTCTATTTCTAATCCATCATGCATGATCTTCAGGCAAACTCATCACTTAATAGTTCAGTGCTTGGAATTTTGGAGACTTGGACGGGGTCTGATTACTCAGAAAAGCTAAAAAGAAAAGACAATACTACAATGTAATCTCAAAATTCAACACCCAGAAAGTAATGGGATTCTTTTCCGGCCTGGCAACCCTTTTTTGGTACCAAAAGTTGTATGTTCTTACTTCTAAGCTACTGTTTAACATTTTATTAATTAATTGTTTCCTTGTTACTTTACTTGCTTTCAATGTTTAATTTTTTTTTGCTGGGATTTTCCCCCCTGCGCATTTCCTTTTTTATGTTATGGTGACTGTTGGGTTTATGTGATAATTGGTGAGAGTTTGATGCCTTTATCCCCCTGTTTTGGTCTATCATAAAATTTGATTAAAGTAATTTTTTTTTAATTTATACAAACAGAACAGATTGGGAAAGTGGAAAAGTTTAACTGAAGTACGAAAGAATGAACTCAGTCTTGTTTGTCTGCATCTAATTTAGTAGAGATGGGTATTGGGTAATGGATACCATAAATGACAAATCTGGTTCATACCTTATTAGTTGTTAGATTTGCTGATGTCCATTTTTTTTTTGTAGTATGGCCGTAAATGGTTACTTTTCCTCTATCTTAAAGCACCGCTTTTGACTATCATTTTTTCCTTTTCAAAACTTGAGCTCTTTTCTATCTTGTAAATTCAACTATAATAATTTGTTTCCTTTGCAATCTCAGAGTTTGTAACATGAATGTGGCTTACATATCAAGAAGCCATTCCCTTGAAACAGAAGTGGAGAGAAAGAGGACTACAATAAGTCAAAGAAAAAGGATTCGTTCCCATTTCACAAGCTTTTCTCATTTGGTGATTACGTAGATGTCATCTTGATGATTGACTGATTGTCAGTGTTGAGATATAAATTTTGGCAATCTAAGCCTTAACACTTATTATATAATAATGGGAAGCTACTCCAATTGGTTTTGAGTTGGATGCTTTAAGTGATATCAGAACAAGCAATTCAAGTCATGTGGAAGGCCCAACGACCACACACTCCACGCTCCACGCCAACCAATATTAATTGTCCAAGTGTTTGGCTCAAAATTGTCGTGCCTAAGGGGTGTGTTAAGATACAAAGTTCCTTATCTGGCAAGCTAAGCCTTAAGATTCACTTTATAATCCTAGGAGGCTGCTCCACTCAGTGTCAATTGGTTTTGAATTGAATGATTTAACGGTTGGTACATTGAGGGTGTTGGTAACGGGTTGTGTAATCTGCTCAGGACTATCTTTATAGGTGTTAGTGCTTTTGGGTATGACCGAAATAACGAAGAGGTGGTCTATTGATTTTGGTTATGGGTATTTGGTGATGGATGCCATAAATGATAAATCCAGCGTTTACCTTATAAACGGTTGGTTTTGCTGATATCCAGTTTTTTTATTATTTATTTTAGTATTGCTGTAAATGTTTTAGTCTTCCTCTATCTTAAAGCACCGCTTTTGACTCCTATTTTCCTTTTCAATATCTTGATCTCCTTTCTCTCTTATAACTTCAAGTGTAGTAATTTGTTTCTATGCACCTCAGAGTTTGTACATGAACATGGCCTCCACATCAAGAAGTCATGCCCTGGAAACAGAGGCGGAGAGAAAATCCGGTAATCAAGAAGACTCTGATAAGGTAAATGAAAAGGAAAGCACTGGGTCAGTCCCATTTCACAAGCTATTCTCATTTGCCGATTCTGTAGATGTCATCTTGATGATTGTTGGTACCATTGGTGCTGTTGGTAATGGGTTATGTAATCCACTCATGACTATCCTTATAGGGGAAATGATTAATGCTTTTGGACAAAATCAATATAGCACAGAGGTGGTCCATGAAGTTTCCAAGGTATAATATACATTATACCCACAGTTTTTCAAGCTTCTATTCAATTTTTATAGAAAGGTTGTTAATATTTTGTTACCTGACTGCACTTTAGGTAGCACTGAAATATGTATATCTTGGAATAGGGGCGGGTGTTGCAGCATGTCTCCGTAAGTATATATCACTTTCATAGAATTATGAAACATAAATGTGTAAGCCAAATCAGAATTTTTTAGTATTCTCGCTTACAAAAAAAATACCCTTTTGTTTGTTGTTTGTTAGAGGTGGCTTGCTGGATGGTCACGGGAGAGAGACAATCTGCAAGGATAAGGAGTCTATATCTAAAAACAATTCTGAGACAAGATATCACTTTTTTTGATATCGAAGCAAATACAGGAGAAGTTGTCGGGAGGATGTCAGGTGACACTGTTCTCATACAAGATGCTATGGGCGAGAAGGTAACACTATTGAAACTACATCTGTTATTGGTGAAGCCTGATCCAAACATTTAATTTAGAGGTGAATATAAAGCTATCGAAAAGGTATCTGGGCTCATATTTAGAGGGGTAGTTTTGTACTTTCGGCTGAATTAGGATTACTTATATTCGTTATATAAGGAGAGGATTCTGCAATTGTATGATATACAAATTTTCTAAGAGATAGTGAAACTGTCAGCCGCCGACTGTACCCAAACGTTTTGGGTGAACCATGTAAATCTTGTGTGATTGTTTTCTTTTGATTTTTGCTATTGTTTCGCTGCGTTGTTATTCTCTAACAACATCAACTACAAGATTATTAGTGTTTTCCTTTTTCCACTCCATATGTATCACTATATCTTGTTTTCCGTCAGGTTGGGAGATGTATACAATTGGTATCGACATTTGTGGGAGGCTTTGTAATAGCTTTCATTAAAGGATGGCTCCTTACGCTTGTTATGTTATCTGCTATTCCCCTCATTGCAATAGCTGGTGGTATTATGACTCTCTTCATCTCTAGGATGGCTTTGCGTGAACAAAATGCTTATGCAAAAGCAGCAACAATAGTTGAACAGACTGTTGGTTCAATCAGAACAGTATGTCATTTCTGCATTGCTACACTTAATATTTTGTAATAGTTACTTTTATTGGCATTCTAAGTTTTAAGGAAATTAATGATTACCACTACGATTTTGATGCCGATGTAGGTTTCATCTTTCACTGGGGAAAGACAAGCTATTGCCAATTACAACAAGTCTCTTACAAATGCTTACAAATTACGTATTCAGGAAGGCTTAGCTACTGGATTCGGTCTTGGTGCAGTGATCTCTATTATATTCTGTACTTATGCTTTAGCTGTTTGGTTTGGTGCAAAGATGATACTGGAAAAAGGCTATACTGGGGGTGACGTGTTCAATGTCATTGTTGCTGTGTTGTTTGGTTCCACGTGAGTTTAAATATCAAAAAGTTAACTTGGTTTGTAAAAGCTTGTATATGCTGTGCCCCAGAAATAGATAATTTGACTATATCCTTTAAGCCAAAAATGTTTTTCACTTGCCCGTAGTTTTAGAATTGAAACTACATTATACTTCATTTTTAACTCCTTGGTGCCCATAAGGCTTTTTCAGGTCTTTAGGGCAGGCCTCTCCCTGTATGAGTGCATTTGCAGCAGGCCGAGCTGCAGCTTTCAAGATGTTTGAAACAATAAACAGGAACCCAGAAATAGATGCATACGGTACTAGGGGAAAGAAATTTACAGATATTCGGGGGGATATAGAGTTAAGGAATGTCCATTTTAGTTATCCAGCCAGGCCAGACGAGCAAATATTTAGTGGTTTCTCTCTCTTCATTCCTAGTGGCAGTACTGCAGCTTTGGTTGGACAGAGTGGAAGTGGAAAGTCTACAGTGATCAGTCTGATAGAGAGATTTTACGATCCACAAGCTGGTGAAGTTCTTATCGATGGAACTAATCTCAAAGAGTTCCAGCTAAAATGGATTAGAGAAAAAATTGGTCTCGTCAGTCAAGAACCTGTACTGTTTGCGTCAAGCATTAAGGATAATATTGCATACGGTAAACTTGGTGCAACTGATGAAGAAATCAGAGCGGCAGCTGAGATAGCAAATGCTGATAAATTTATTAATAACCTGCCTCAGGTTCTAATCCATTTGGTTACTTTATAACCTTTTCACCCTTTCATTTCCTTGTGATACTTCTTTCACCTTCATGAACTTAACTGAATAGTTTACCTTTTTCTTTTTCTTTTTGTATTTTTGGTGATAGAAATTTTTATTGACCTTTTTAAGCGGTTGACAGGGACTAGACACTATGGTTGGTGAACATGGAGCTCAGCTTTCTGGTGGGCAAAAACAAAGAGTTGCCATTGCTAGAGCAATATTAAAGGACCCGCGAATTTTACTTCTGGATGAAGCAACAAGTGCACTTGATGCAGAATCTGAGAGAACTGTGCAAGAGGCATTAGACAGGATAATGGCAAATAGAACAACTGTCATTGTGGCACATCGCTTGAGCACAGTGAGGAACGCCAATATGATTGCAGTGATTCATCGGGGAAAGATGATTGAAAAAGGTATCTTGCAAACTAAACTCGTCAATTGTAGAGCAATCAACATTGATGCATCTCACTGGATGTGTGAACATACTCTTCTTATACATAGAGAGACATATTCAGTGAAATATTTGAAATGTAATTTAAGCAGTTCGATGAAAATATATGCTTCTTTGTTGTCCTGAGAACTGCTATTCCCTATTTCACTTCATCCTTTCGTTTTATTTGACTTTTTTATTCAACTAGGAAGCTAGCCTAGAAGATATTATTAATTATAAAAATAGAAAACTAGGGATTGTTAAATATTGTCAAATTACAAAATCTTAAACCCTCAATTCCCTGTTCCTCCCTTTTAACAGGATTTTGGTAAAGGAAAAGTTAAAAAGAGTGGTATGATTATTTACCATCTTGTTTTGTTAATTGATCAGGCTCACATTCTGATCTACTCAAGGATCCTGAAGGAACATACTCTCAGCTTGTATTTATGCAAGAAGAGAATAATGAAGGCACAGGTAGCCCAGATAAATCAGAAATTACTTTATCTAGTAGACAGTCGTGTCAACGAATGTCATACCAGCGTTCCATAAGTCGGGGATCATCTGGTGTAGGGAATAGCAGCCGTCACTCGCTCTCTGTCTCATTTCGTCTACTGGCAGGACTTGGTGTCCCTGAAACTGCACTTGCAAAACCTGTAGGCCCTATCAAGCAAACATCTGAAAAGCCTCACAAAGTCCCACTTCGCCGGCTTGCCTATCTCAACAAGCCTGAGGTACCAATTCTGATGTTTGGAGCCATATTTGCTATTGCTAACGGTACTATACTACCAATTTTTGGCATATTAATTTCTGGCATGATCAAAACGTTTTATGAGCCACCACACGAGTTAAGGAAGGATTCAAAATTTTGGGCACTAGTGTTTGTATTTCTTGGACTGGCATCACTTTTAGTGCTTCCAGCACGATCATACTTTTTTGCTGTGGCTGGGTGTAAGTTAGTAAGAAGAATTAGATCAATGTGCTTTGAAAATGTGGTAAGGATGGAGGTAGGTTGGTTTGATGAACCAGAGAATTCAAGTGGAGCAATTGGTGCGAGGCTTTCTGCAGATGCAGTCATTGTTAGTGCTTTAGTTGGAGAAGCACTTGCACAGATTGTTCAAGATGGAGCGTCAGCTGTTGCAGGTCTAATTATTGCTTTTGTAGCATGTTGGCAGTTGGCGCTTATAATCCTTGCTTTGTTACCCTTGATAGGAGTTAATGAATATGTTCAGGTCAAGTTCAGAAAAGGGTTCGGTGCAGACACGAAGGTTTGTACTTACACTTGTGATCATAGATATTATAAACTTGACATTCTGAGAATTTTCTAATTTTTGAAAAGGAAATATTGCCTGGTAAGATTTAAACTTGAAGATAACCATCTGATAAGACTATCTGAATGTTTATCTTTTACGTTCAAAAGGTACTAAGTCTTTGATAGTTAAATATTTGATACATATCTTCCTTGTCATGAAGATCCAAATTCGAATGTCTGCAGATAATGTATGAGGAAGCAAGCCAAATTGCAAATGATGCAATTGGGAGTATAAGAACAGTTGCTTCTTTCTGTGCAGAAGAGAAAGTGATGAAACTGTACAAAATGAAATGTGAGGGTCCCATGAAGACAGGGATAAGGCAAGGATTGATTACTGGTATTGGGGTTGGGATATCTTTTGCCTTTCTATTTTGTGTCCATGCAACTAGTTTTTATGCTGGAGCCCGGCTTGTTGAGGATGGAAAAACAACATTTCCACGCGTTTTTCGAGTTAAGTATAACTTCCACATTTAACCAAAAGTTAATCAAGTCCATGAATAGTTCAATTATTCTGAGGTGTTCATGGCCTTGCAGGTTTTCTTTGCACTGACCATGGCAGCTATTGGAATTTCTCAATCAAGTTCTTTTGCACCAGATACAAGCAAAGCCAAGACTGCTACTACTTCTATCTTTGCTATTCTTGACCGTAAATCAATGATAGACCCAAGTGATGGGTCTGGGATTACATTAGACAATGTAAATGGAGAAATTGAGCTACGACATATTAACTTTAAGTATCCGACCAGGCCAGATGTTCAGATTTTCCGAGACCTCAGCTTGAAAATTCGTGGTGGCAAGGTGACAATTTTTTTCCCTTGAAATTTTTTATTTATATGCAGAAACTAGTGGGTGGGTATCCCTTTATCAGAGAGTTCAACACTAATAAATATTTATTGGTTTGGATATCATCCTGCAGACTGTTGCCCTGGTTGGAGAAAGTGGAAGTGGGAAATCAACAGTGATCTCATTACTGCAAAGATTTTATGATCCTGATTCAGGCCATATCACACTCGATGGGATTGAGATACAAAAATTCCAATTAAAGTGGTTGAGGCAGCTGATGGGTCTTGTAAGCCAAGAACCAGTGTTGTTTAACGACACTATTCGAGCTAACATTGCTTACGGAAAGGAAGGGGGTGCAAGTGAAGCAGAAGTATTGGATGCAGCAAAATTAGCAAATGCTCACAATTTCATTTGTGGTTTACAACAGGTTAGAACACACACTAAATGAGTATAACAAAATACTTCATTTTGAGCTATATTTCAAGAACACGAAGCCCGATGAATCTTCCATTAATGATGCATGCAAAACTGCAGGGTTATGGTACCGTAGTAGGGGAGAGAGGGATACAGTTGTCTGGTGGACAGAAGCAGCGTGTAGCCATTGCACGTGCCATGGTGAAAAGGCCGAAGATACTGCTTCTAGATGAGGCTACGAGTGCTCTGGATTCCGAGTCCGAGAGAGTTGTTCAAAATGCATTAGAGGGTGTAATGGCGAACCGGACTACACTGGTGGTGGCTCACAGGTTGTCCACAATCAAAGGTGCGGACGTAATAGCCGTGGTGAAAAATGGAGTAATTGTAGAGAAAGGAAAGCACGAGAGGTTGATCAACCTCAAAGATGGTTTCTATGCGTCCTTGGTTGCGCTTCACATCAACCCTGCATCGTAGGAGTTTGTTCCTCGCTTTTCCAAACTTACTGGACAAGGATGTTAATCCACAAGTGGCTGATTTAATTGGGCTGTTCCTTGTGTTTCCACATTTTCAATCATGTTTTTTTTGTTGTCATGTCGTTTGATTAATTGAGAAGAAAATATACTATACAGATTCTTCATTAGATATCACAACGTTTGAAGCATGAAATGTTAGACTGGTCAGCCGCATGAAAACAGGAATTGGATTCCGTAACAAGAAAAGGAAAGGAAATAAAGGCATTAGAAATTCCAATACGTTTTATCGTAAATTGTTGTTGTCTCTTTCTTTCTTTTTTAGCTAATTTTAGACTGAAATTAAACTTTTGCAAAGGTGTGGTGCTACCATATGTCCAAAGGCATTATATTATTAAAAAGTTTTATCTAAATTTATTTTAATTGAGACGTGATTATAAAATTACTTAAAATATAATTCAGCGTTACATCGTATTATATACTAAAATTCTAAATATCGTGAAATTAATCTACCATCCCATCGTGAATTAATCCAATATTTGAGTAAAACACATAAGTTTTATATCTTATGTGATTATTTTTCTTTTAATTTCACTTTATTTTATTGCATTGTTATTCTCTAAATTAGCTTAAACACAAGACATCACTTCAATTACTAATTAATTGGGTGCCATATAAGAAAGCAAAACTATGACTTGAATCAACTATATAATTAAATCCACAAGCTTGGTTTCATAGATTTTTTTTCCGCCCTTTTTCTTTCCTATTTAAATTATTATAATCACTATCTAAATATATAATAAATACAAATTTCAAGTTTAACTTTTTTTCTATCATATCCAAATTAGTACATAAACGCTATCCAAATTTATAACAATTAAATACTACCCAAATTTTATTAAACACATGAGGACATAGCTCATATTTAAATCATAATTAATCAAAAATTTCATATCTCCAATAGGAAAAGTAATTTCTAAAAAAATTATTTTTAATTCTACCAATTTATTTTTTTAAAGATCTTGACGAGAGTTTTTCAACGATATATAAATTGATAAGAATCTGACTATATATTACGAAAATTTTCAATCGAATTATAATTACGATGTATATATATATAAAATAGATAGAAATTTAGAAGAGTCTCATTTTAAATTATTTTATCTTATCGTGTACACTTTTAAGTTAGTCGTAATTCAATTTTGTCAAATATTTATCAATATGTAAATTATTTTCTAATTGATAATTTTAAATCTATAACAAAAAAAGTTATGCAATTCTAGAATTTAATTAAAAAAGAGAAAAAAAAATTAGTTAGGAGAGTGAATGGTGCTCTGACTTTTAACATATAAAGTTATCGGCGCAAGAAGTTATTTTGGATACTAATTTTTTTATTTTAAAATAAACAGCAGGAGATGGGTTGGGAAATGATCCATAGTCTGCGCGGCATATGGATCATTTCCTTATAATGTATATATATATTTTGAAATTATGTAGCCTCAATATTATTTTTTCAAAAAAAAAAAAGGAATTATACACCACAGTACTGTCAATCGTCTTCCTCCTCCGTCCCAAGTAGCTTCCGTATCAATACCTTCCAATGGCCATAGGGTCGTGGATCCCACATGCACGGTTCCAATAATAAACTATGCCAACCGAAAAACCCGAAGCAAAGTTTAGGGTTTTGAATTTGGGAAATTTTGTAAATCACCCTTTATTCCGAAGATTGAAAATTAAACGACAATTGGCAACAGAGATGAGGGAGCTACGTTCAACATCGGCAGGAAGATTACCAAAGACGAGGACGACGACTCTTTCCTGCCTCCTCCTCCTTTTTGTTTTATTCTTTGGCGAACTTGCTCGACGGCGAGATCAAGGACTATCAACGGCGAGAGGGGGGCGACTTAACTTCCTGCCTCCTCCTTTTTCGTTTCTTCTTCGTTGAACTTGCTCAACGTCGATGGTAACAACTTTTTGCCGCCTTTATTTTCTTTAATTATTCAAGCGATTATATACTCTATCGCTTTTACTGTGGTTGTAAGTTTTTTTTTCTTTTTTTTTTAAATTCTTTCAAATCTTAAATTTGTGAGCATTTTTTAGAGAAGAAAGAAAGGAATTTGAAAATAAAGTTAATTTCAGTGTAGACAAACATTTTCCAAAAGTAAGGATTTGAAGGTATGTAGAAGGATAATATAATACTACTAAACAAACAAAATAAATTATTTCATATTAAATATGTAAGGATAATATAATAATAATATATTTTAAAAATAAAAATATTTTTCCAACTCTCTTTATAAAATCACAAATAAACAAAAAAAATATATAATTAAAATTTCATCTCTTTCTAAACTTCACTAATCCATTCTCATTTCTTCCACTCTAAATACTTTTCCATCTCATCCCTCCAAACTAACTAATCAATTTCATTTTTCCCCTCCTATATTTTCTCATCCCATCTCTCCAAACGCCAGTGTAATTTCGAGCTTTTGTGTTCTGATTTTGTTGTCAAAACAAAAAACTTGGGAGAAATTTTAAAGTTTGTGTGTTTAGGAATATTGATTTGGATGAATTGAATTTGGGTTAGAAAGAATTGGGTTTGGATAATTTCTTGGTTTGAATCCATTTTTTTTTTCTTTCGGCCGGGGATGACGAGTGAAAGTGGAAGTATCTTAAATCCCTATCCGGCCTATAGGTCTTGTCCATACATAAAGTCATAATTATTGAAGAGGAAGAAAGCCGAAGGAATTTTTTAATGGTATTTTGTTTTAATATGTTGTGTATAGGCATAAAAGCAACAGTAATGCTACTATCACATAAAACTCACATACACTTACGTACATATTAGTATAGTCCACATGACTTGCTCTGCACGTGGAACATACAAATATGTATGTGAGCGGTTTTTATGTGATAGTAGACTTCTTGTAAAAACAATTAGAACAAGTCTCACCAAAACATGACACTTGGCTATCTTAAGTCAGAGATTGGCTACATATTGACATGTGTAATATCCTAAACTTGTGGGTTGATCGTCTTACACTGTTAGACAGCAGTATATAAAATAAAAATAATTTGGATTTGAGACCTGCAAAACACTATATAAAATAATTCATTTTCAAGATACAATAAAATGGATTTGAGTTACTGAGTTACTAATAATTCATTTTCGGGATACAATGTTTGTTACTAGCAACTCTGAAGATTTTATTGAAAAATTAAAATGAGATAGGTAGTTGCACGCGCATTGCACTTTTAGTGTTAGTAAATGATTCCCATTATATAAAGTTAAGAAAAGTTTTATTTCTCTCTAACGTGGGATGTGGGTTTATTTCAATATATAACACTAAAACATACATATTTAAAATCTAACTTCAACATATACTCATTATATTATTTTCAGTTCCAAAATAAAAAAAAATTTCTGAATTGAATCGATTATCTTCTTTTATTATGTAAGTTTACATATTCCAATCTAAATTTAAAAAACACTTGTTGAATCATTGGAGTGATTGAATCTGTTTGGGAAAATCTCCATTTGCATTTCCCTCTTTTCTGCTTTGATCATTCTAGGGGTTTTTGTATGCCGTGTGATTAAGATGATGGGGTTTTAGTTTGCTTGAGGGAGGAAAGTGGAAAAGTTTAACTGAAATGGGAAAAGAATTAATGAACAAACAAAAGATTTTTCTTTCTCACACACTTGCTCATTTGAGATTTTGTTTGCACGCATGTGTTTAGTAGTGATGGGTAGTCTTAAATGATTCCTTATGGATATCACTATCATAAATCTGAATTTTTCTTTATAAGTGAGAATTAATGTTGAATGAGCCGATCTCCAGTTTTTCATTAATATAGGAAGACAATTAAATTCTTTTGTGTCTTTGTCATTGACTCATTGTCCTATATGTTATCAATTTAGATTTGTTGAGGAAAAGCTATGTCCAATCATATTGGGTTCAGTTTATCATTTAATATAGGAAGACAATTAAATTATTTTCTGTCTTTGTCATTGTCCTACACATTATTATCTAGATTTGTTGAGGAAAGCTAAAATCCAATCATATTCGGTTCAGTAAATAGATTAATCATCAGTTGAATTTTTCTTGATCCTTTTGAGCTGGGGATTGAAGATATACCGAGTCCCAAATAGCCCTTTGCGAATTATATATAACTGGTTCTTTGTTCTTCTATAAGCAGTAATTTAGACTCCATATAACCTCAATTATAATTTGCATCAATTTTGAATTTCCTAGTTTCTTGGATAGAGATATTAAAGCAGTGGAAAATGGAGTAACAATTAATCTCTGATTCTGTAACATGGCCGGGGATAATGGCCTGGATGAAATGAGTGTGGCCTCCATATCAAGAACCCATGTCCGGGAAAAAGATGCTGAGACTAGTTCTGGCATGAATGGGAATCAAAAGGACTCCGATAAGGCAAAGGAAAAGGAGATTACCAATTTAGTCCCATTTCACAAGCTCTTCTCATTTGCAGATTCCACAGATGTTTTCTTGATGATTGTTGGTACCATTGCTTCTGTTGGTAATGGGTTAAGTTTTCCTCTCATGACCGTCCTTTTTGGGCAGTTGTCTGATGCTTTTGGACAAAATCAAAATAACAAAGAGGTGGTCCGCGTAGTTTCTGAGGTAATTTGAACTTTAAAATATAATTACAGTCCTCAACACTTAACCAGCTTACCTCCTATTGCAATAACATACTAGTATAATGCCAGTTAGTCAGTCGTTTTTATCATTATTTGCTCAGTGGTGTGTTCTATATGATGAGAAGACGTTAATGTTTGCATTTTAGGTATCATTGAGGTTTGTATATCTGGCTTTGGGAACAGGCGCATCATCACTTCTCCGTAAGTGAATCTCATATTTATAGATTTATGAAACATAACTGTATGTGTTAGAATGGAAGCTGCAAGTATCTACAAGTAACTCATTTAGTAAATACCTTTGTTTGTGTTTGTCAGAGGTGACTTGTTGGATGGTCACAGGAGAGAGACAGGCTGCACGGATAAGAAATCTATATCTGAGAAATATTTTGAGACAAGATGTCACCTTCTTTGATATGGAAACAAATACAGGAGAAGTTGTTGGAAGGATGTCCAGCGACACTATTCTCATACAAGATGCTATGGGTGAGAAGGTAAGCACTACTGAAAATTTTAATAACTATGTAGCCCTTCTTTGATGAAGAGTGAACATCATTATTTAATTCATTTATGACGCCAGAAAAGATGGAGAAGTTAATTCTCCTCCCAAAGGAATCCACCTAAGCGATAAGAGTAAGAACAAAGATAAACCTGTCTTCCATACGTGAATGCTCAATTTTTCATCGAACTTCAATGTCTACTTTCATAAAGATAGAAGCAGGTATATAAAATTTCTTAAGCATCCCTTCAACCCTAGCTTTAGTACATACAATGAATGAGCTTCAAAAGATGAAGCTTGTGTGACTAATTTACAAACAACCAAATTTTAGCGAGAAACATAGGGCTTCTAATATGATTCAAAAGGACTTGCATAATGCAATTCTTGATTGCAACCAAATTAAGACCACTTTAATAAATGATTGAAATGTCATAAGAGCGCAGACTAGTTACCCCTATTCGAGTCATTATTAAGTTACTCTCTGGTGTCATTGTGTACCTACAATCCTATGAGTAAGAGCGAGTGCATATCCTTTGTTGTCCTGCATGTTTTAATGTGTCTTGTTTTCTTCAGGTTGGGAAATTTGCTCAGCTGATATCGACCTTTGTGGGAGGTTTTGTTGTTGCTTTTTCCAGAGGATGGCTTCTTACACTTGTTCTGTTAAGTTCTATTCCTCCACTTGTGATAACTGGTGGAATGATGTCCCTAGTTATCTCCAGGATGTCTTCTCGTGGACAAGAAGGTTATGCTAAAGCAACAATTGTTGTTGAACAAACAATTGGTTCAATCAGAACAGTATGTCCCAATTGTGAATTGAGTCTAAACATGTGGATTGCATATTTACATTTAACTAGTCCGTCTGTAACTAGTGTTGTCATTTTAGACTTTATTGTATCTATTAGTTATCATTAACATTTTGATTCCTATCTAGGTTGCATCTTTCTCCGGGGAAAAACAAGCTGTGGCCAATTACAACAAATCTCTTACAAAAGCATATAAATCAGGCGTTCATGAAGGCTTGGCTACTGGATTTGGGTTAGGGACAGTTATGTTTGTTGCGCTCTGCAGTTATGCTTTAGCTGTTTGGTTTGGTGCAAAAATGATATTGGAGAAAGGTTATACTGGGGGTGATGTGCTCAATGTCATTGTTGCTGTGTTGAATGGTTCCATGTAAGTTACATTTTTTATTTTTTCACGTGGATGCAAGTGAAATAATTTGGATATATCCCCCAAGACCAAAAATGTTTTTCACTTGCCCGAGTTTTGAGCATAGAACCTACATGATATTTTGTACTGGTATTAAATTCTTTTCCGTGGAATATGAATCGTTCAGGTCTTTAGGGCTGGCTTCTCCCTGTATGAGCGCATTTGCAGCAGGTAGATCTGCAGCTTTCAATATGTTTGAGACTATAAATAGGAAGCCAGAAATTGACGCATACAATATTCGAGGAAAGAAATTGGATAACATTCATGGAGATATAGAGTTAAGGAATGTCTATTTTAGTTACCCAGCCAGGTCAGATGAGCAAATATTTAGCGGATTCTCTCTTTCAATTCCAAGTGGTACAACTGCAGCTTTGGTTGGGCAAAGTGGAAGCGGGAAATCTACTGTGATATGTTTAATAGAGAGGTTTTATGATCCACAAGCTGGTGAAGTTCTTATAGATGGCACCAATCTCAAAGAGTTTCAGCTGAAATGGATGAGAGAGAAAATTGGTCTTGTCAGTCAAGAGCCTGTATTGTTTGCATCCAGCATTAAGGATAACATTGCCTACGGAAAGGATGGTGCAACTACTGAGGAGATCAGAGCAGCAGCTGAGCTAGCAAATGCTGCTAAATTCATTGATAAACTACCTCAGGTTTCAATCTATTTGGTTACTCCTTATAATTTATCTAGCAAGCTGCTAAAATCATTGATAAACTGCCTCAGGTTCCAATCTATTTGGTTACTCCTTATAATTTATTGATACTTTTCTCAATTTATTTCTGTTTTTTTTGTTTCTTACACAGGGACTGGACACCATGGCAGGAGAGCATGGAACTCAGCTTTCTGGTGGACAAAAACAAAGAGTTGCCATAGCCAGAGCAATATTAAAAGATCCGCGAATTCTACTTCTTGATGAAGCAACTAGTGCTCTTGATGCAGAATCCGAGGGAATTGTGCAAGAGGCTTTAGACAGGATAATGGTCAATAGAACCACTGTCATTGTAGCACATCGTTTGAGTACAGTGAGGAATGCCGATATGATTGCAGTGATTCATCGAGGAAAAACGGTTGAAAAAGGTATCTCACAAAAATACAAAATAACACCGTCAATTGTTTGTGTTAATGCATGTAGAGCTAAAATCATGGATGCATCGATCTCCAAGTCTCGTTGATATGTGACCTTTCTTATCTATAAAAAGACGTATTTCTGAATAATGAGCAATAATCAAATGTAGTTTTTGTAGGTCAATGAATACACATGTTTTTTTGTTGTACTGTGAACTGCTATGTTATAAGGTCTTTCTTCAGTATAATTTACATAATTTGAACTTTTGCGTAAGAGTTTACTGCGTGTTTTTCAATTCCTCTACCATCACTCTGGTAGGAAAAAAAACAAGAAGTCATAATATTCAGTATCTTGTTTTGTTGATCAATCAGGCTCGCATTTTGAGCTACTTGAAAATCCTGAAGGGGCGTACTCTCAGCTTATAAGATTGCAAGAAGTGAATAATAAAGGCAAAGAGAAGTCAGAAACTAGTGCAGAAATTGGTAGAGAGTCGAGTCAACAAATGTCACACCACCGTTCCCTAAGTCGGGGATCATCTGGTGTAGGGAATAGCAGTAGTCATTCACTTAACGTCTCGTTTGGTCTACCCAAAGTAAATAGTTTTACTGAAACTACATTAGCAGAACCTGAAGGCCCTATCAAGGAAACATCAGAAAAGACTCAAAAAGTCCCACTTCACCGGCTTGCATATCTCAACAAGCCTGAGATACCTGTCATGATTGCAGGAACTATATGTGCTATCCTTAATGGTGTTATACTTCCTATTTTTGGTGTCCTACTCTCTATTATGATCAAAACTTTCTATGAGCCGCCGCATGAATTGAAAAGGGATTCAAGATTCTGGGCTCTAATGTTTGTACTCCTTGGACTGGCAAAATTTATAGTGTATCCATCGCAGACTTACTTTTTTGCTGTGGCTGGTTGTAAATTAATAAGACGGATTAGATCTTTGTGCTTTGAGAAAGTGGTAAGTATGGAAGTTGGTTGGTTCGACGAGCCTGGGAACTCAAGTGGAGCAATTGGTGCGAGGCTTTCCTCTGAAGCAGCCACCGTACGTGCTTTAGTTGGAGATACACTTGGACAGATTGTTCAAAATGGAGTGTCAGCTGTTGCTGGTCTAGCTATTGCTTTTGCGGCATGTTGGCAGTTAGCACTTGTTGTCCTTGCTTTGTTACCCTTGATAGGACTTAATGGGTATATTCAAATGAAGTTCTTAGCCGGGTTCAGTGCAAATGCAAAGGTTTGTACAAATATTCAAACATTGCTTCTACTTTTACAGATACATTCACCAATTTACAACATTTCTAACTTTCTTGTCATCGGATTCAAATTCAAATGTCTGCAGATAATGTATGAGGAAGCAAGCCAAGTTGCAAATGATGCAGTTGGGAGTATAAGAACAGTTTCTTCTTTTTGTGCTGAAGAGAAAGTGATGGAACTGTACAAAAAGAAATGTGAGGGATCCCATAAAGACAGGGATAAGGCAAGGATTGGTTAGTGGGATTGGGTTTGGACTATCTAACGCTTTGCTATTTTGTGCCTATGCAACTTGTTTTTATTATGGTGCCCGGCTTGTTGAAGATGGGAAAACAACATTTTCATCCGTTTTTCGTGTAAGAATAGTTTCCACATTTAACCAAAAGTTTATCATGTCTATGGACGGTTCAATTATATTTTGAAAAGTTCATCTGCCTTGCAGGTTTTCCTTGCACTGACCATGGCAGCTATTGGAGTTTCTCAATCAAGTTCCTTTGCATCAGATTCGAGCAAAGCCAAGACTGCTACTGCATCTATCTTTGCAATACTTGACCGTCCATCAAAGATAGACCCAAGTGAAGAGTCCGGTATGACATTAGACAATGTGGAGGGAGAAATAGAGCTACGGCATATAAGCTTTACATATCCAATGAGACCAGATGTCCAGATTTTGCGAGACCTTAGCTTGACAATTCGAAGTGGCAAGGTGAAGGACATCTTTTCTTTTTTATTTGTATGCATAGAGTGTTTTTGCATGTCGCCATTTAAGAAGCGCTGAACTCCCAGATATTTACTGTTTTTGCAGACAGTTGCTCTAGTTGGAGAAAGTGGAAGTGGGAAATCAACAGTGATGGCGTTATTGGAAAGATTTTATGATCCTGATTCAGGCCATATCACGCTTGATGGGATTGAGATACAAAAATTCCAATTAAAGTGGTTGAGGCAGCAGATGGGTCTTGTATGCCAAGAACCAGTCTTGTTTAACGACACCATTCGAGCTAACATTGCTTACGGGAAGGAAGGGGTTGCAAATGAAGCAGAAATATTGGATGCAGCAAAATTAGCAAATGCCCACAATTTCATTTGTGGTCTACAACAGGTTAGAACACTAAATGAGCATAACAAAATACTACATCTTAATTCATTTTGAGCTATATATATTTCAAGAACACGAAGCCCGATGAATCTTCCATTAATGATGCATACAAAACTGCAGGGTTATGGTACCCTAGTAGGGAAGAGAGGGATACAGTTGTCTGGTGGACAGAAGCAGCGTGTAGCCATTGCACGTGCCATAGTGAAAAGGCCGAAGATACTGCTTCTAGATGAGGCTACGAGTGCTCTGGATGCCGAGTCCGAGAGAGTTGTTCAAAATGCATTAGAGGGTGTAATGGCAAACCGGACTGCAGTGGTGGTGGCTCACAGGTTGTCCACAATCAAAGGTGCGGACGTAATAGCCGTGGTGAAAAATGGAGTTATTGTAGAGAAAGGAAAGCACGAGAGGTTGATCAACCTCAAAGATGGTTTCTATGCGTCCTTAGTCGCGATTCACATCAACCCTGCATCAAAGTTACTGGACAAGGATGTTAATCCTTAAGTGGCTGAAATATATATATATATATATATATATATACACGGTCCGGATCTTAAGCTCACTCTTTATCTAACATACCTTGCTCACCCTATTTAGCAACGGACCGGGCGACGGTTCGGTCCGTCGCTATATATACAACCGTCGTCTTAGCTTTTAGCGACGGACAACATATAAACGACGGTTGTATATATAGCGACGAACCGGACGACGTCGGGTCCGTCGCTAAAGGGGGGTGAACAAAGTATGCTAGATAAAGGGTGAGCTTAAGATTTGAACCGTATATATATATATATATATATATACACGATAAGGATCTTAGGCTCACTCAACTAAAAGCTCACTCAACTCACTCCCCTTTAGCGATGGATCGGGCGACGGTTCGTCCGTCGTTATATATACAACAGTCATCTATATGTTGTCAGTCGCTAAAAGCTAAGACGACGGTTGTATATATAGTGACGGACCAAACTATCGTCCTGTCCGTCGCTAAAAGGGGTGAGTTGGGTGAGCTTTTAGTTAGGTGAGCTTAAGATCCGGACCGTATATATATATATATATGTTTCTTACCTATATATTTTATTGGCAATTTTTATATGACATGGAAATCATTTTTAAGGTCATATATTATAATGTTCATGACTTAAAAATTAGTTGACTTTTTCATCTTATATTTAAATTGGCCTTCTTTAATTTAGTAGCAAATGATTTATACCGATTAATTTGGGAGAAGAAGAGCTTATAAGGAAGAAGGATAATTACATTAACACTCGTTAATTAGTTATGTCTTGAGACTCTATGCATATTAAACTATTAATCCTTTTTACTTATCGTCATTAATTAGTTATGTCTTGAGACTCTCTGATGGTGCATGAAAATCTATCTATATTAGAAGACTCAATATCTAAATTCAATTTTGACCCAAACAATAAGTTTTAAATATCATTTATATATGTTAACCTATGGCACTATATCAAATATCCCACTTTTCCCCCACACTTGTAATAAGTGAAAATGAACAAATTAATATTTTCATTTTACTCCTGTCACTTGCATTGTCTCATTCTTCTCCATTTCTTTGTTAAATTTTCTAGGTGGTTGTATTATTATATATATATATATTATAACTATAAAAATTCTGGAGGATATCATCATGGATTTTAAGGGAAACATGGAAAGGGTATCCTGGTTCTTTCTACTTAAGGCGTCTGTCACTGTGTGTGTAAAATAAATGAGAAAATGTTGGAGAGTAAAATAGGGATTGATATAGGACTGGGGAGAGAGAAAATACAAATTTTTGAGTTTAAATAGTAATTGTTCCTATGTAAGAGTAAATTTGGAAGTTAAAAAAAAGTTTTACTTTTAGAGTTTACACCAAACAACAGCCCAATTTCCTCGGGTTTTATAATATAGATAGATAGATAATTGTAGTTTCATTTTTTAGGACAAAAAATAAAAAAAATTTTTACAAAAAAAACAGTTACAAAATTCAAACAAAGCTATATAGCTGATCAATCTTGGCACACATTTAATTAGCCCTCCGTAACATAAAAATTAATAGTGCTACTCGAGTCAGCTCTTATATATATTTTCTACAACAATATATATACGTACACGGATACACAATACTACTATTAACTATCAAGGACTAATATATTGAATTATTGTTGATTATAATTTTATATACATATTCATTATATATATTATTTTCTGTCAGTACAAAATATATATTTAATTTTTCCGAATTGAATTGATTAATTGTCTTGTTTATTAATTTATTATTATGTTTAATTCGTTTTGTCTGTCTCATGGTGGTGAACCAAACGTAAGTGTTACACTGCAGACATGCATGAGTCATGAGTGTTTGAAATTATACTTAATTGATCCGAACTTAGAAATGTATATACTACTTATTGTTAGAATAATAATAATAATAACATATATAGTTAGTTATATATCAGTGCGTGTGCCTGTGATGTGAACGGACTTGTTTTATTATTATTATTATTATTATTCTCATGATCAGCTCATGTGAAGAGACCATACCGGATAAAGTGCCCCAATATAACCATATGCCGCTGCTGCTGCTGCAAAAATAATCATCATGCATCTTCCCCACGTCACCACCACTACTGCATGCTTATAACAATATATATTACTAACTTACTCCTCCATTACCAGTAGATTCTGAAAATATATATATATTAATTACCAAAAACATCCACATATATTGCCGATCGGATTTGCTCTAGACCATAAAATATATGAAAAGAGGGAGAAGTGAAATTAATTAGTAGCTGCTGTATATATATGTATACATATACTTGATCTTCAAAGAAAACCCATCTCCTCATTCTTTCTCTTCTGACTGATTCCCACCACTCTTTATATAATTATATATTCAATAATATTTTCAGAAAGTGGATACAAATAAATACCCTGATTTCAGCTCCCACAAAGCAGGGGAGTTTTAATCCGGCTAAAACCCTCTTTGGGTAGCTTCTTGCTTCTCAGCTACTGTACTACTTAAATATTACTTACTTCTGCTTGTATTATTTTACTGATTAATTTCTCAGCTACTTTACTTTCTGTTTGGTGGGTATTTTCATGATTTTCCCTCCTCCTTTCTCTCTCTCTCACAAACTTTTTTTCCCCCCTTCATTTGCATTTCCTCGATTAAGATGATGGGGTTTTAGTTTTGCTTGAGGTTGGGTTCCTATTTCACAGATTTCTTTAAATGTCCAAAAATAAGAGTAATTTATACCATTTACCCCTTTGTTTTAGTCAGTACAGTACATGCTCCTTTTTGTAACAGCTTTGGCTTTTCATCTGTGAGTTCGTTCGTTCAAACAGAAAATTTTCCAAGATAAATGGAAAGTGGGAGTGTTCAACTGAAATGGGAAAAGCTAGCTAGGATTGATGAAAATTTGAGATTTTGTTTGTATGCATGTGTTTAATAGTGATGGGTAGTCTGTCTTAAATGATGCCTTGTGGATATCAGTATCATAAATCTGGCTGACAATTATATTCTTTTCTGTCTTTGTCATTGTCTTATATGTTATCGTTTAGATTTGTCGAGGAAAAGCTAAAATCCAATCATATTCGGTTCATGAACGAGAGCTGCAAATTAAGAAAAATATAGACTAATCATCAATTGAATTTTTCTTGATTGTTTTGAGCTGGTACTGGATTGAAGATATCTCAACTCCAAAATAGCCCCTTATCAATTACTATAATAATAGCTAGTTCTCTATGCATACATAGTAGTTTAGAGACTGTATAAATCTCAATTATATAAGTATAATTTGTTTTATCTTTGGTATCAATTTTGAATTTCTTAGTTTCTTGGATAGATTAAAGCTGTGGAAAGTCGAATAACAATATCTGATTCTGTAACATGGCCGGGGAAAGTGGTCTGAATGATGGAAGTAAAGAAATGAGTGAGGCCTCCACATCAAGAGTTCATGTCCCGGAAAAAGATGGGGAGAGTAGTTCCGGCACGAATGGGAATCAAAAGGACTCTGATAAGGCAAAGGAAAAGGAGAGTACCAATTTAGTCCCATTTCACAAGCTCTTCTCGTTTGCAGATTCCACAGATGTCTTCTTGATGATTATCGGTACCATTGGTGCTGTCGGTAATGGGTTAAGCTTGCCCCTCATGACTGTCCTTTTTGGGCAGCTGTCGGATGCTTTTGGACAAAATCAAAATAACAAAGAGGTGGTGGTCCGTGTAGTTTCTGAGGTAAATACTATACTTTCTAGGTGTATAACTTTCACATTCAATTTATTCTGTATCACAGGCAATAACGCGCATTTAAAAATATAATTACAGTCCTTAACACTTATGCAGCTTACCTCGTACCTTTTAAGTGAAAGATATCATATTTAGTATAATGTCAGTGAGTCGTAGTCATGTTTCTCAGTGGTATGTTCAATATGATAAAATGATGTTAATGTTTGCATGCATTTTAGGTATCATTGAGATTTGTATATCTGGCTTTGGGGGCAGGTGCAACATCACTTCTCCGTAAGTGAACCTCGTAGTTATAGCTTTATGAAACATAAATGTCTGTGTTAGAATGGAAGCTGCAAATATCTACAAGTAACTCATTTAGTAAATACCTTTGTTTGTGTTTGTCAGAGGTGACTTGTTGGATGGTCACAGGAGAGAGACAGGCTGCACGGATAAGAAATCTATATCTGAGAACTATTTTGAGACAAGATGTCACCTTCTTTGATATGGAAACAAATACAGGAGAAGTTGTTGGAAGGATGTCTGGTGACACTGTTCTCATACAAGATGCTATGGGTGAGAAGGTAACCACTACTGAAAATTTTAATAACTATGTAACCCTTCTTTGATGAAGAGTGAACATCATTATTTCATTCATTTATGACACCAGAAAAGATGGAGAAGTTAATTCTCCTCCCAAAAGAATCCACCTAAGCGATAAAAGTAAGAACAAAAATAAATCCATCTTCTATAAGTGAATGCTCAATTTTTCATCGAACTTCAATGTCTACTTTCATATAGATCGAAGAGGTTATACCAAAATTCTTGAACATCCTTTCAACCCTAGCTTTAGTAGATACAATGAATGAACATCAAAAGACGAACCTTGTGTTACTAAATTACAAATAACCGAATTTTAATGAGAAACATAGGACTTTGAATATGATTCAAAAGGATTTACAAAATGTAGATTCATCAAGAAAAGTAAAATACTAACTTTTTGTGCATCATTTTTTTAGAAACTATATCCATGCAGCTTTTCATCCACATTGGACAAAGCCACAAAGGTGTTGGAACCTCCTGTCTAGATACAGTTCTTTCCCTCAAGGTTGCCGAAGTTCTGACTGCAATTCTTGACAGCAACCAAATTCAGATCACTTTTATAAATGACTGAAAAGTCCTAAGATCTAGCCACCCCAATTTGAGTCATTATTAAGTTGCACTCTGGTGTCATTTTGTACCTACAATCTTATGATTAAGAGTGAGTGTATATCCTTTGTCGTCCTGCATGTGTTAACGTGTCTTGTTTTGCTGCAGGTTGGTAAATTTGCTCAGCTGTTATCGACCTTTGTGGGAGGTTTTGTAGTTGCTTTATCCAGAGGATGGCTTCTTACTCTTGTTCTGTTAAGTTCTATTCCTCCACTTGTAATAGCTGGTGGAATGATGTCCCTAGTTTTCTCCAGGATGGCTTCTCGTGGACAAAAAGCTTATGCAAAAGCAGCAATTGTTGTAGAACAAGCAATTGGTTCAATCAGAACAGTATGTCCCTATTGTGAATTGAGTCTAAGTCTAAGCATGTGGACTGCATATTTACATTTAACTAGTCTGTCTATGGTGTGCCATTTTTAACTTTATTAAACCTATTTATTATCATTACCATTTTGATTCCTATCTAGGTTGCATCTTTCACCGGGGAAAAACAAGCTGTGGCCCATTACAACAAATCTCTTACAAAAGCTTATAAATCAGGCGTTCATGAAGGCTTGGCTACTGGATTTGGGTTAGGAATAGTTATGTCTGTTGCGTTCTGCAGTTATGCTTTAGCTGTTTGGTTTGGTGCAAAGATGATATTGGAGAAAGGTTATTCTGGGGGTGATGTGCTCAATGTCATTATTGCTGTGTTGACTGGATCCATGTAAGTTGCATTTTTATTTTTTTCACTTAGATGCTCATGAAATAATCTGATTATATCCCATAAGATCGAAAGATGTTTTTCACTTAGCCTGAGTTTTGGGCATAGAACCTACCTGAAATTTTATACTAGTATTAAATTCTTTTGGTGGAATATGAATCATTCAGGTCTTTAGGGCAGGCTTCTCCCTGTATGAGTGCATTTGCAGCAGGTAGAGCTGCAGCTTTCAAGATGTTTGAGACTATAAATAGGAAGCCAGAAATAGATGCATACGATACTCGAGGAAAGAAATTGGATGACATTTATGGCGATATAGAGTTAAGGAATGTCTACTTTAGTTATCCAGCCAGGTCAGATGAGCAAATATTTAGTGGATTCTCTCTCTCGATTCCAAGTGGTACAACTGCAGCTTTGGTTGGACAAAGTGGAAGCGGGAAGTCTACAGTAATCAGTCTAATAGAAAGGTTTTATGATCCACAAGCTGGTGAAATTCTTATCGACGGGACCAATCTCAAAGAGTTTCTGCTGAAATGGATTAGAGAGAAAATTGGTCTTGTCAGTCAAGAACCTGTATTGTTTGCATCCAGCATTAAGGATAACATTGCCTACGGGAGGGATGGTGCTACTACTGAGGAGATCAGAGCAGCAGCTGAGCTAGCAAATGCTGCCAAATTCATTGATAAACTACCTCAGGTTCCAATCTGTTTTGTTACTCAGTATAATTCATTGATACTTTTCTCAATTAATAGTTTACTTTTTTTCTCTTTTTTTTTTGCAGTGCTAGTTTATTGACCTTTTGAGTTACTTACACAGGGGCTGGACACCATGGTAGGTGAGCATGGAACTCAGCTTTCTGGTGGACAAAAGCAAAGAGTTGCCATAGCCAGAGCAATTTTAAAAGATCCGCGAATTCTACTTCTTGACGAAGCAACTAGTGCTCTTGATGCAGAATCTGAGAGAATTGTGCAAGAGGCTTTAGACAGGATAATGGTCAATAGAACCACTGTCATTGTGGCTCATCGCTTGAGTACAGTGAGGAATGCCGATATGATTGCAGTGATTCATCGTGGAAAGATGGTTGAAAAAGGTATCTCACGAAAATTCAAAATAACGTTGTCAGTTATTTGTGTTCATGCATGTAGAGTAAAATCATGGATGCATCTCCGAGTCTCGTTGATATGTGACCTTTCTTATCTATTATAGAAAGACGTAGTTCTGAATAATGATAAATAATCAAATGTAGTTTTTATAGCTCAATGAACACACGTTTCTTTGTTGTATTGTGAACTGCCATGTCTACATAAGGTCCTTCTTCAGTTACATAATTTGAATTTTTGCATAAGAGTTTACTGTGCATTTTCCAATTTTTCTATCATCACTCTGGCAGAAAAAAGAAAAACAAGAAGTCAATAATATTCACCATCTTGTTTTGTTGATCAATCAGGCTCACATTTTGAACTACTCAAAAATCCTGAAGGGGCATACTCTCAGCTTATAAGATTGCAAGAAGTGACTAATGAAGGTGAAGACAAGTCAGAAACTATTGCTGAAATTGGTAGAGAGTCGAGTCAACGAATGTCACACCACCGTTCTATAAGTCGGGGATCATCTGGTATAGGGAATAGCAGCCGTCATTCCCTTAATGTCTCATTTGGTCTACCCACAGGACTTGGTTTTACTGAAACTGCATTGGCAGACCCTGAAGGCCCTATTGAGAAAAAATCAGAAAAGATTCAAAAAGTTCCACTTCGGCGGCTTGCGTATCTTAACAAGCCTGAGATACCTGTCCTGATTGCAGGAACTATATCTGCTATCCTTAGTGGTGTTATACTTCCAATTTTTGGTGTACTACTTTCTAACATTATCAAAACTTTTTATGAACCGCCACATGCATTGAAAAGGGATTCAAGATTCTGGTCTCTAATGTTTGTAGTCCTTGGACTGGCATCATTTATAGGGTATCCATCGCGAGAATACTTTTTTGCTGTGGCTGGTTGTAAGTTAATAAGACGGATCAGATCTTTGTGCTTTGAGAAAGTGGTAAGTATGGAAGTTGGTTGGTTCGACAAACCTGAGAACTCAAGTGGAGCAATTGGTGCGAGGCTTTCCTCTGATGCAGCTACCGTGCGTGCTTTAGTTGGAGATACACTTGGACAGATTGTTCAAGATGGAGCGTCGGCTGTTGCTGGTCTAGCTATTGCTTTTGCAGCATGTTGGCAGTTAGCACTTGTTGTCGTTGCTTTGTTACCCTTGATAGGACTTAATGGGTATATTCAAATGAAGTTCTTAGCAGGGTTCAGTGCAGATGCTAAGGTTTGTACAAATATTCAAACATTGCTTCTATTTTTACTAAAATATTTACCTATTTACAACATTTATAACTTTCTTTTCATTGCCATTCAAATTTGAATGTCTGCAGATAATGTATGAGGAAGCAAGCCAAGTTGCAAATGATGCAGTTGGGAGTATAAGAACAGTTGCTTCTTTTTGTGCTGAAGAGAAAGTGATGGAACTGTACAAAAAGAAATGCGATGGGCCCATAAAGGCAGGGATAAGGCAAGGATTAGTTAGTGGCATTGGGTTTGGAGTATCTAACGCCTTGCTATTTTGTGTCTATGCAACTAGTTTTTATGTTGGTGCCCGGCTTGTTGAAGATGGGAAAACAACATTTTCAAACATTTTTCGTGTAAGAACTGTTTCCACATTTAACCAAAAGTTGATCATGTCTGTATATGGGTCAATTATTCTGAGCTGCTCCTTGGCCTTGCAGGTTTTCTTTGCAGTGACCATGGCAGCTCTTGGAGTTTCCCAATCAAGTTCCTTGGCACCAGATTCGAGCAAAGCCAGGACTGCTACTGCGTCTATCTTTGCAATCCTAGACCGACAATCAAAGATAGACCCAAGTGAAGAGTCCGGTATGACATTAGAGAATGTGAAGGGAGAAATAGAGCTACGACATATAAGCTTTACATATCCAACTAGACCAGATGTCCAGATTTTGCGAGACCTTAGCTTGACAATTCGAAGTGGCAAAGTGAAGACATCATTTCTTTTGTTTTTTTATTGTATTTATTTATTTATTTAAAGTGTTTTTGCATGTTACTATATAAGAAATGTTCAACTCCAAATATTGGAAAGATTTTTGCAGACAATTGCTCTAGTTGGAGAAAGTGGAAGCGGGAAATCAACGGTGATCGCGTTATTGGAAAGATTTTATGATCCTGATTCAGGTCATATCACTCTTGATGGAACTGAGATACAAAATTTCCAGATAAAGTGGCTAAGGCAGCAGATGGGGCTTGTAAGCCAAGAACCAGCCTTATTTAACGACACAATCCGAGCCAACATTGCCTACGGAAAGGAAGGGGGCGCAAGTGAAGCTGAAATTCTAGCTGCATCAGAGAAGGCCAATGCTCACAAGTTCATCAGTGGGCTGCAACAGGTTAGAACACTGAATGAGTAGAACCAAATTATATCATCATTAATTTTTGACAAATGAAATAGCTGAGATGAACTTGTGACACTTAAAGGCAAATAATCAAAAGTTCTGCACACATTTGCATTCGACTTTCTCATTTAAACTCTAAAAATAAAGTAAAATAAAAGAATATATGAAGCGTCGTTAATTTAATCTTCCTACGATGAAAACTTGTAGGGTTATGATACGGTGGTAGGCGAAAGAGGAATACAGTTGTCTGGTGGACAGAAGCAGCGTGTAGGCCATTGCACGTGCCATAGTAAAAAGTCCGAAGATACTACTGCTAGACGAGGCTACTAGTGCTCTAGATGCAGAATCCGAGAGAGTTGTTCAAGATGCATTAGACCGTGTGATGGTGAACCGGACTACAGTTGTGGTGGCTCATCGGTTGTCCACAATCAAAGGTGCGGATGTTATTGCTGTGGTTAAAAATGGAGTTATTGTAGAGAAAGGAAAGCATGAGAAAATGATCAACATTACAGATGGGTTCTATGCCTCCTTAGTTGCCCTTCACACTAGCAATGCAAAGTAAGAGTGTATATGGATGTTAATACATAACTTGCTTCTTGTTTTGAGACATTACAAGTTATCAAAATGGTTCTCTTTCTTGCCTTTCATGTTGTATGAGATAATGCATGGAAAAGAAAATATACAGATCTTCAGATTTCTGGCAATACCTGAGTTTTAGCTTTTTGTTTTTTTTCCCCCAACATATTTATTACTCCATCAGGCAGACAAGATTCGTGCTATGAAATCTCATGATTCTTGCAAGAAAAAAGTAAAAAGTGTGACATGATGGAGGGTTATATTCTGAATATTTTAGTTCATGTTGTTTTAGTAGACTAAGTTACATAAATGTAAGTCAGAAAACAAATAACTTGTAGGTATATTAAGACTCAAAAAATGAACCAGTCTGGTTTTTAACCAAAATAAAAGCAAATAAATAATGTCACCAAGTCAGTTGAGTAAAAAGGTACATTTCTTGAGGTAGATCTCTCCATGTTGTCCAAAACATAACCATATGATCAGGAGGGAGAAATCAAAGATAATTAAACATATTATTGTCAACAAGCAGTTTTGCTTAAAGCATCAGCCACTCTATTTACACTGGGTAGATATACTGCATTTTAACATCCCAATACCTGTCCAAGAGATTTTCCTACAATGATCAGAATGTTAGTGAGAAATTGGGATATGAAACCAGAGTGCCAAGCCACTACTAACAAAAATATATCATTAAACTTGGAAAATTTACAAATGGTATTCGTTAGTTCCAATGCATTGAGGCATCGTCTAAGGTATCCTATGAAGGTTACCTAATTTTTTGAGCAAACACTCAAAATCTATTGGAATAATTCTCAACCTTTACTTTAAAACGGCAGGAAATTATTCCTCCATTTGGACTTTAGCAAAGAGAATAATAAAATACAACATCAAAGCTAAGACACAGACGGTCCATAAATCCTTAACAAATCCTATAAATCTACAACTGGCAACATTAATCATCTTCGTCACTTTCATCACTGTAAGAAACCAGACCACTATTAGCAACTGGACGAAATTCATCACTATCACTATTTGCTGAAGGTTTTTGTGCAGCAATATCAGGTCTTCCCGCAACCTCCAAACATTCTGCTGGCTTTTCCGGATCCACCTTTGCTTTCTTTGCTTGTGGCTTAACTTTTATAATCATACCTAAAGAACGAGGAGGAGGATTCTTCCTTCCAATAAGCTTATTTTGTTCCTGCGAAGAATATCAGCTTATGTCAAGAACTTAGTATTAACAGCACTTACAAGTACAAAATATCATAAAGATGATACCCATCCTCCCCCAACCACCAAGTCTGACCAAGAACTATATCCAGACTGCCTTCATGAAGTATCATCAGAATCTGGCAAATTTCTCAGCACTTCTAATTCCAAAGTTTCAAGAGAAAATAATGTTAATTTTTAGAGAATAAATTATATACGGATGGCCTGTAAAACTAGAGTTTTATACCCTCCAATAACATCATAACGTGTAGGGAATTTAAGAGAAAATCAAGGGATTTGAATTGTATTGACAGATTTTGTGTTTATTATTTAACATGGTAAAACTGTTTAACTAATCATATTAATTTCAAATCCCTTAATTTTCTCCTAAATTCCCTACGTGTCACGGTGTTATTGGAGGGTTCAAAACACTAGTTTTAAAAGTCATCCGTATATAATTGTATTGACAGATTTTGTGTTTATTATTTAACATGGTAAAACTGTTTAACTAATCATATTGAATTCTAAATCCCTTAATTTTCTCCTAAATTCCCTATGTGTCATGGTGTTATTGGAGGGTGCAAAACACTAGTTTTACAAACCATCCATATATAATTTATTCTCTAATTTTTAACGAATTAATATAGGGTGTAACTTCTTGTTGGCATGATCTGAACAATGTCAACCCCAAAAATCTATGCTTATAAGTAACTGACGCCACCTGAATTTCTTAATTGCTGACAAATGTCATTAGTTTCACACATCTGAATTCCTTATGGAATAGAAACAGTTGAGCACTAGGAAGAAATATATTTCATGCCATCAGAACCTATACATCTATAGAGATAACTGGTCACTGGACCTCCTAACAGTAAATATTAGTAGATTCAAGATGGAAAAATAACTTAAACGGAGTTTATTGTAAAAGTAGACCACCAGCCGCACCTCGCTGTGCTAATTTCTAGATCAGTTCATGCATGCAGAGAGTAAATAAGCCAAAACCTTTCTAATAATCAGATACAAACTGAGCAACTTACTTGAACTTTGGGAACCGGTGGTGCTTCATTGAGCTCATGCACAATGGCAGATTGTGCAGCAACGGCTGCCTGAAAGAGGCAATCAGAATAGTAAAATAACATGGGAAAAAACCTGCAATAGCTTCTAAACCTATGTAAATAAGAATACAAAAGGCAGCTTAAGAGATCTGATATTCATAACGTGGATCTGTTAGAGCTCATATATAATGTATGTCAGTATAGTCATAATGATGAGAGCTCTGAAATTATCTTAATCTTTCATAAAACGGAAAACCAACTATCTGTGCTAACATAGTCAGCAGAGTTATGCAAACAAGACAATTATGATGAGAATTACATACAACCAACAAAAATCAAGACATCAATTTCCATTGTCCAGTATTTGGCAAAGTACAGAAAAATTAATGAAAATTCCCTACAAATTTAGATCAATAAAGATACAAAGTGGCAGATGTTTTTTCAGTTTCAACCCAATTTGGATTAAAAAACAAACAAAGACAAAAAAGGGGTTCTATTTAGGAACTCTAATTTGCATATAGAAAGAAGGTCTCAATTCTACTCTGTTATGAGCATCGCTAAACCACTTCATTCTTATGCTCGAAACCTCCCCTTTTACAGCTAGGTTCTGAAAGAACTATGGTATGACCTAACTGGTTCAATATTATTTTTTCTTTTTATTGTCTGAAGGAAGTTTGAGCTTGATGCAAATGGCTAAAATATCTTCTGCTTTATTATTTTTGATTACTCAAAATTGACACATTATTTGGACAAAATATTCCATTGTTGATTGGGTTGAAACGGGCATGAGACTTTAATCTCACACGGCTCCCAAGACAATTCTAATGAATGGCAAAAGGGTTGATAAAATCAATTAGACTAGGATTTCACTCATTTTTTTTCTTCGTTCTTCTTGAAGAAAAAAAAAACATTTGTTGTCGAAGACAATTTTTTTCTGAAGAATTCGCCATGGATTCAATTGATGTCTAGGAAGGAAGAATCCAACTTAGATAAGGCAAGACTACTTAATGGGAAGAGACTAGTGACTGGCTCAGAAGTATGACAGATGACTCTAGTTATTAGGGTTGCTTCCTCACTCTACTAATAGCTAGCTAACTTTCCCTGAGAAATGCAAACATGTGACTGCCTTTGAAGTCCTACCAGAATAGAAGATAGTATCGTATAGCACGTAATGTCGATCCTCGGGTTTTATTTGTTAAGTCTCTACTTAATTGACATTCATAAAAAGTATCTAATGAATTATGAGTTCAATACATCCTGCTGATATATTTTCAAATAGATAGAATTCCTTACCATGATTTTCTCTTTTCGTTATGGTAATGCAATGCAAGAGGTAAGAAATCAGGTTGTTTTTGATGATGAAAAGAGCTTACATATGTACTGGCACTATGGCACAAAAACTATGTCATGGCAAAAGAAAAAATGCATGTGTTAATATTCCCAGACTTCATTCCAATGAATTAGAGTATAAAAGGGTCCCAATAAAATAAAAAGTTCTGTACCGAGTATCATAGGATATCAAGTGTCACAAGACTCAAAACTCTATACCAATCAAATGGCACGTGGTATTTGAGTTAGCCAACCTGTAATATTCAACTCCATAATATTATATGCATCATCAATCTTTCAAAACAAGACTTAACCACACAGTTGAACCATCTGGACTAGGATATACTTCTACAATTTTTGCTAGACAAAAGGTACTTCTACAGTTTGCTTCCTAGGCTTCAATCTGCATGGGCTACTACATTTTCCCATTATTGAACAACTGAAGTAAGCAATTTGAAACATTTGAATCACCTAATGTTGTTAGCCTACTTCCAGTATGACTATGACCTAAAAATACCCCTCAAAAGAGTATTTTATACCCATTAAGGACTTCATAAGTGCCATGTTTGTTATATGATTCCAAAATATGACAGACATTCTACAGCTACAGCTAGCCAATACAAAAGCAACTTATTTGAGCTCCAAATAACATATAAAACTTGTTCACCAAAAATCATCTAAAATTAAAATGAAAACAGGCTTTCAATTCCTAAACTAATCACATGAAACCTGAAGATCGACGCAGACCCCCTTTTTGCTCTTTTTCTTCTTTGTATGCTTTACATCAACTAGACAAATTGAGATAGGGCTGAGGGTTAACACCTTTAAATTCAGTTCTACAAAATCCATTATCGAAGATACACATCAGTGCCAAACCAGGATATAACAAAGTACTTCAGATAATTGGATAATTGGCATCTTTCCCTAATAAACTACCCCCTTTTAGTTAACTAAAGGATAGTAACTGTTAAATACTAAATACAATCATGTAGAGCTCAGAGGTTCATAAACAAATTATACAACATGCCAATCATCTGTGTGGGTATATTCATAGTTTCATACATCTACACTAGGGCCCTGTTTGTTTCGGTCTTAATAAGGTTGAATGGCTCTGAATCTGAGCGATTCAGCCATTCAGATTGTTTGATTATCATTTTTTAATATCTGAATGGCCCAATTTCAACTGAGCGAATAAGTCAGAATTTTTGGGACTGAATAGGAACGCTAGCCATCTGAATGAATTTTTACGGATGTTGCCCCCAAATCCACAAGCTGTTTTGGCACTTTCATTCCCTCAATCCATCACTGCAATCACTCCAAAATCGGTCGCCGATCACTTCATGACCGCCGGGAAGATCCCCTGTTACTTATTCGGCCCTTCAATTGTCCTTTTTCAGTTTTTCCATTTCGTTTGCAGTGTGATTTCCGAACAAAACCCCCCATTTTTACAGACAAAGAAACCAAACCTTCACAGATTGAGCGATCTTTTGAGCTACCAATTGGGTATTTTGGGCATGGAAGAAGATTTCACATACAAGATCGTGTAGACAGTGATCTGGGACTGGAAATTGTCTAGTTTTCAGGTTAAAGGAGTTTTCGGTTTTCGGTTTTGCCAATTTTTGAGGTTTGATCTTAGACAGGTGATGATTGTGTCAGTTGGTTTTGGTCATAAAGTAAAGCTGATGGTTCATCGTTGGCACATCAGGCAAGGAAGAAGAAGATCAGATTGCAGTGAACCTTTTTCTTATCTTAAAAAACCATTTGGATTAACATAGTTTGTGCAAAATTACCTGTAAAGTTGTTGTTTTTTATATCAATTTTGGTTGTCAATTTTTGTCTTAAAAAGTATCTCAAAAGTATTTTTTTTAGATAATTCAGAAGGTTAAAATGAGAAATATTGTATTTCAGATGTTTAAGAAATGTCAATTATCAAATAAATTTTTTCATTCAGATTCGTTCAGTTTTTATCAAACACCCCCTAAAACAGACAAACAATAGCAAAAATTATAGGAACATACTTGGAAACTTTGCAGCTGCTGGGCCTCTTCATCTGCCATTTGCTGTTCATATTCTCTCCTTGACTAAAGGACAATCCAAGTGTTAGAAAATCAGAGGATACAGAAAAGGAAAGAAAGGCATGCAAAATATAACACTGAAAATTTAGTATATTGGAAACTATCCATAAGACGGTCTAAGCAGGTACATCAAGTAAAACTTCTCAAATTTATAGGGAAAAACAACGTATATATGGTTTTTGAAACACAGAACTGCATTAAGAATCCTTGCAAATTCAGCCAGTATACATAAGCATTTATGAATTTTTTAAATTTTTTTGGGGGGTAGAGGAGGAAAAAGAAAACAATATGGGAAACTTGAAATGTTGAAATTTTCACTTTAATATTTCAGTATTTCACAAATAATGGAAGTCATTCCATTCACTATAAGTGAAATTATCAATTATCGCTTTGATCAAAATTCGCTTCTTAAATTTTCTGTTTTTTGTCTTTTGGTTATAAGTCCTGCCAAGGTAATCCATTATTTTTTAGGGGAGTTGTGCATATCTACCAAAAAAAAACAGCAGTATCCTGTATCTGAACACAAAATCTTATCTTGATTGATGCATCAAATGCTTTTCAGCAAGATAAGATTCACGACAAATGAAGTATGGCATACATAAGCACCTAAATATTTTAATTTCCATAGATAAAACAGTCATATAGCAATGTATGTGTTTCGAAGATTAGATAATATATACAACTTCGTTGTAATATCTAAACTTTGGGATGAGGAATCATGTCTCAATTGCTATTCATGCAGAATTATGCTCATACTATAGCATAAAAATGCATATCTATTTCTAGATAATGTAAATTTGAAGTACTTATCAAAAAATAATAATAATGTAAGGCCAAAACAAGTTATATCTGTGTTGCAGATACCATTGTAAAAGGACAGAAGAATACAGTGTGATGACCATCAGTTCATCAGTGTAGGCATAACCAGTTAATGAACACCTAAAAAAGAAAAATAGTCTCACCATCTCCAATTTATCAAGAAACTCAGTTTCATCCTCATCCAAAGCTTTTGGTGGTCCTGTGGTAGAAGGAATGACAAGAAATCCATTATTACAATTATTACTAAAAGTAAAAAAGAACTCAATTATTTATCAACTGTTTGTTATATAATCGCATCAAGACATAATCACTTGCTTGTCAGTTATTAAGAATATAGGCTATGAGGCTGCCGGTACAAAACTTTGAAAGGAAACATGACCAGTTGATCAGATGTGTTTTAGCAAGAAGATTTAAAAAGAAGCAAAGACCTGTGAAATTTAGGATTACCAAATTTAAAATTAGTCCAACTAAAAAATGCACAAAAAATAATTGCATCACACAACAGTGACCACTGACCACTTCTTTAATTATTAGCTCGACATCATCTTTCTTTATCTTTTTTCTTATGTTGATACGAAAGGGACCATCAAACTAATAGCGAAGTGAAATCATAAGGTTCATGTTTTGTCTATAATGCTTGCACATATCTTCAACAAAGTTGATTGACAGCCGTCCTATGTAACAAAATGTAACATATCTTGAAGAAGAAAAAGAACTTCTTCAGGACTTACTGTGTTTGAACCTTTCATTAAATTCTGAATCTTTCTTGTCCTTGTTCTCCTTTAAAATCTGTAATGGAAGAAGTTTAAAGAAAAAACTAGCATCTCAAGTCTCATCAGACCTGTTTCGAATTTCAATATCCATGAATTGTACTTTTAAAATTGAAGTTACTTCAACCAAATTATAAAAAATAAAAAAAATATGAAGTACAATAACAATGACAAAAGCTCCAGGGGCACTTAAAGAGAAAATTGTAGTTTATCGATATCAATATGAATTCTGAGCCACTTAAATAAAGAAACCAACACATACCAAGTAGTCAGTTCAGAATTGGAAGACAACCCAAAGAATTGGTTTTCCATCCTAAGCCATGGCAAAAAGACCACACTAACTATAAACTCTGAGCCATTTTAATAAAGAATTCAGTAAGTATCAAGTAGTTAGTTCAGAATTAGAAATAAACCAAAGCATACATGATTGATTTCCATCCTAAGCCATGATAATAAGCTGAATTTATGAAAGGGGATCATGCATTTATGCTATATAGGGAGCAAAAAGAAAGGAAAAAAGAAAACTGGATAATGACTTAGGTGCTATTCCTTCAGACAAGAAAAGAAAAAAGGGTTGGAAATTGTACTGAATGCTTTTTTGTCCATGACAATTAATAAATTTAAAGCTCCAAAAAGGGGAGCAAACCCGTGTACACATAACATACTAAAAATTGTTTATAAATGAGAAAAATAATAATATATTATTCAGAACTTTACCTGCTTTAGTAGAACCTCGCTAGTTGCATAGTCCTTTCTTACCGTGATTTCTAAGAGTGGCGCAGACAATGATATATACATAACGAAAACATATACAGATACATATGTATACATAGATATACATATAAATATATATCCCAGAATTTATATAGCTGAGTGGAATTAAGAAGTTAATTACTCCATTTATATTTGTCTCTAGTTACTTAGTGTCAAAATCAACATGTTCATCCAACTGCCACAATTTTCTTCCAAGACATTATGCTATAACCGATGTTCAAATTGGTGGGTATTCTAAAGCTCTATTCTGCTAGATGCATTAATTTAAAGGAAGGGACTTGACAAATGTAAAGAAGCCGAACAATCATAATCCTAAGAGAAGAGACATATAACACATGCTATACAAATGCAACCAATATTGTTATGAATTTCAAACACAGCGTTATTTTGTAGTTTTAAGAAAATAAAAATTTTCCCATTGTAATGCTGTCATCCACTCATTTTATTTTGGTTGCATTGCATTATAGCCATGAAACTGGAATTGGGGTTGCCTTAGTTGAATTTAAAAGTCAATTTTTCTCCAGTACCAACTGCAAAAGTGAGGAATTATGCTTTCTTCCAAATGCTAGCCAAAAAAGCAGAAATGCAAATAAAAAAAGAAATATAGATTAATTTTTTAAAATTTTAAAATATATATATATGAAGAGAGGGGAAACCTCGAAAAGGGGTCTATCTCTCTGGGCAGTACCATCCTCGACTCTAGCACCTCGAGTTCTCTTAGCTTGTTCCAACTGTCCTCCGCATTCAAAGCCAGAAAAAACAAAAAATAGCGTTTAATTAGGGTTTACTTAGAAATAATCAAGAGAAAAAGTACAAAAAAAGAAGAGGATATAATGGAAGTTTAACCTGGTCTTCCGAAACGAAATTCATCAGCCTAATTGGAGGCGGAAACTCGTCATCAGCCATCTTTCTCACTCTATATATTCTCTTTCCCCTCTTAAAACTCCACAATCTGAAGCACAGAGCTCCAACAAATTGATTTCAGAGAAGACCCTTACCGCCCTATTCACACTACTGAGATTTTATTTTAAGCTTTTTCGATGAATTCTTTTTAATACTCGAATTTGCGTACCAAAAGACAAAAGTTATCCTGACAAATCAAAACTGATAGTAACTTAATTAATTCTAATGTAAATAAATATAACTATTGTACCATAAGATAAAATTTAAAAAAAAAATATATATATATATATATATACCGCTAATTATAATATTTATTACTTTTAAAATTTGAGTGAAATCTTATCGATTATAAATATTAAGAACTCACAAAAATTGAGTTTTGAAAAATTAAAATCTGATTAAGTAAAATATTATTACACTTTATATTGTACAAGTTTGAAACCAAGATACGATTATCTTTCATATGTTTCTTGTTTTTCTCTTTTTTGGTGATTAGAATTAATTTCAATTTAAATTTCTTAGTTTTACAATCATATATTAATTTAATGATTAATTAAATTGTATATTTTTATTATTTTATTTTACTTTTTTAGTTTGTTCTATCAAATGATCTCACGATAAAATTAATAAACAAATATGACATAAATTAAGAATACAAATATTATTAATTATTGTCCTTCCCTCCATTTCACAGCAAGTATCATAATATATATATATATTGACTAATATAGTAGTAGTATACACGAAGATGAAAAAAAGATAATATGATTGAATATTGTATGATTGATACCTTGTTCAAGAAAATTAATTATAATTATATTTATTGTATTTAAAATTATATTATTATTATGTAACTTGTATTTACTTAAAGATGACTAACCAACTTATTATTATTTTTAATTTGTTATAAACTTGTATTGATATATTTGTAGGATGGTGTCCTTATATGACACCTCAACATATTATATTTAATTTTTTGAATTGAAATGCAACAATAAAATAGTTAATAATATTTGTAAAGAGAAATTATTCCCTCACAAGTCATAAATTAATTTTCCAATAGACATTTTTACATATTATACTGTATAATTTAGTCAACGAGATCTGATTAAGACATGATTTAATATATAATCTCATATAACTGAAAACATGTACATACTCTTTATGTTCCAAATTAGAGATATATATGCAAATCTAGGGGTGTAAACGAATATATACAGATTCAGATACAATAGTATCCGTTTATTTGCGAATACCTTTAAATCGAATACGAATAATATCCGTTTTTTTCCGAATACGAATAATATTCGTTTTTTTAATACGGATGCGGACGGATACGGATTTTTCGGTTATCATTTATAATTATAACTATAACTAGTATAAAAAATAATGAGTTTTAAAATATAGTTTATTAATGAATGAATGTTAATTTATTTATTTTTAATAATTATTTAAATACAATATTCAATGTTTTTAATTACAATTCAAATAAGTTTTCATCATTTTTGAAATCCTAAATTTCATTACTACTTATTAATGTTTATATGTTCAATATTGTAGTGTGTATGAATATTTACAATTTATAATTAGATTCAAAAGTTTACATTAAATATTTAATTAATTTTTCTCAAATACTTGATTAAAATTTTAATAATATGTTTATAGAAACTTTTATTTATAATTTATCCTCAATACATAGATTACAATTTACATAGTTATAAAAAGTTTATTTTATTTTATTATATTTATGGAGAGTGCGAGTTATAATGTATATATGACAACTGACAACTAGTTAATCCAATTTCATCCAAAATTAACTTTGGACTTGCTTTAAATATTTGGACTTTTAATTTTTAAATAATTGAACAAATGAAAGTGGTAAATATTCCGTTCACCCGAAAATTCATAAACGTGAATTAATTATTCAACCCCTTTCTAGATTAATTCTAAATTAATTCGGACTTAACACATTTTAACAATAAAATTATATTGTTCATTATTCTCGTCTCCTAACATTGCAAGTAAGTTTTGAAAGTAAAAAAACTTATTGTAGGGTTTTCGGCACATAAACGCAGCGGAAATTAAAAATTTTTGAAACCCTAAAACAGGATCCATGCGAAAAATATATTAATTCAGAGGTTAAGATTTGTTTTACCGATTATTCAAGCCTGAAACGGAGACGATGGAGATTATGGAACTGCTTCGAATCCTCAACGCAATTCAACAGAACTTGTGCCTCTACGGTATTCACACGAACGTCCCGCGAATCGTCACACGATCTGCAGCAAGAAAACCTGTGGTATTAGCCGCCAAGGATCTGGACTTTCAAAAAAATTTCTCTCTAGTCTCTCTCTAAGAGCGGCTAGGATTTTGATATCGATAATCCCCTAAACGGTTGATATATCATATATATAGCAGTTAAAGGAATTAACCAAAACCTAATCCAATTAAAAAAATAAAATTCAAATTTATATATATATATATATATATATATATTATATCTTAATTAAGTCTTACTTAATTAATATACATACATATATATATACAAATTATCCTATTAATTTAAATTCGTAATTTAAATACTATCAATCATATTGATATATTTAAATTCATACAATTTAAATTAATTTTTTTTTAATTACGTTCTAAGTGTGTGACCCTATAGGTTATTATTATGTTGGCAATAATTTTAAAATCATATTATAAAATTATAAACAGTGAGCGGCATCTAGTAATGCATCACTGCTACCCAAATAATAATAAGATCGGTGATTCAATACAACCTTTTCGTGACTAATGTTTCAATGTAATTTAATCCTTTTAACCTTGACATTTTAGATTAAACTCGAGGCATGGAATGTGTCACCCTCTTTGTAAGACCCCAGATTTTATGAAATAAAAGTATTCAATTTTTCTATTTAGTAAATGGTTAAATTGATAAAAGTTTAAAGTTATGGGTGAAATGTGCAAATATTTCAAAATAAGCAAGTGGTTATAAAATATTCATTGTTGTCGGGAAATATTCATTTGGTCATGGAATATTCTTATTGTTGGGGAATATTCGTACGACGGCGCAGTTATTTGTGGACCCCACAACTGAATAACTGTCGGATATAGAAAGCGACAGAAATAACCTTTTTATAAAATAACAGCGTAGTTGTTACCGTTAGTACTGTTGGAATACCCGGTGGTTAAAATACAGTGATACGCGGTGTTGCACAGTAGCACACGGTATTATACAATATTTTAAATTATTGAGTCTTACGTGAGAAGACACTTACTCAATTATTGTTACAGTAATTACTGTTCAATATTTTATATTATTGACTCAATAATTGTTACATTGATATTATATTGATTCAATAATTGCTATGTTGATATTTTATATCAATAATGGCTACGTTGCTATTTTATATGATTGATTCAATAATTGCTACAGTTGATATTTCGTATTATTGATTCAATAATTGTCATTGCACAGTATTTCACATTATCAACTCAATAATTCATATTATTTGAATAATATTATTAGATAGCATTATTGACAATGTCTAAGAAAGTTCTGTCTATGAGGGGTTATTTAATTGCACGTCAGTAAGGAAAAGTCCTTATCGGAAGGCCCCCTCTTTCCTGGGAACGACCTGGTTGTCAATATTGTAGTTCTGTAATATTATTTGTGAATAATTAATTATTGATTTATATGATAAGGAAAAATTTATTTTGTGGATATAAAAGAAGGAATTAGCGCTGATGAGTTTTTATCAGTATTTTGGTGTGGAAAATCATCTGTTTATGAATTTCGGATAATTTATATTTGGAATTTAGAAAAACTTCCTTCTACAAAGTTGTAGAGAATTAAATTTCCTATAGAAGAACATAGAATTTGTATTTTTCTGACAAATGGGCTATTTATTATGAATTATTGAAGTTTCGGAAAATAAATATTTTTTAATGGTGGGCCCCACTTTTTATTGAATGTTGAATTCCAACGAGGCGGCTAGCGGCTGGAATTTTTTTTATTATATTTTATTATTTTAGTCTCCTTTGGCATCCTAAACTTTTCCTATAAATAGGATGCTTAGGTTAGAATTGAAAATCACGCCAGAATCAGAAGTTTTTTCTCTCTATAATATCGAGCGTATTTTTGTGAGTATTTAGATACTTTGAGTGTTACTATTCAGTGCAAGCTTCCGTCGGTATTATATCCGATATTCCAACCAGAAGTACTATTCTTTTGAGATAAGGAATGTTATTTTTTTTCGTAAATGATGTTATTGCTTTCAATATCATTTCATCGAAATATTGGTATGAATTTTATTATAAAATTTTTACCTTTTTCGTCTGGGTTACCATTCACGTATACGATACTATTCACGTATACGACACTATTTACGAATACGGTACTAATCACGAGTACTATTCACGAAGTATGATTTTTCTTATGAAATTTCTATCTTTTTCATGTCGGGGTTACTATTCACGTATACGGTACTATTCACCGAAAAATTAAATTTTCTTCTATTTGTCCAAGTTGCCTGTTAAGGTTCCTATCTTTGATCGGATCCCTATTTTGAACTTTATTCTTGAATTTTATTCCACAATTGGTTATCATGTTGACAATTGGATCGTATTGTTCTTATTCTCATATATAACATTTTTATAATTCGGATGATAAAAATTCTCTTTGACTTGAGTGTAAAGATGAGTAAATTAGTGGTATGATCATGACTATGAATATCTTTGGCCAGTAGTGCAAAGATGAATTGTTGACAGGTATGATCATGATCATTGATTTTATAATTGAATATCTTTAGCTTAAGTGCAAAGGCGAATTGATCAACATGGTTATAATTATTGTTTATATAAATTCTGAAATAATTATATATTTTTTTGAGATACGAATATTTTTGGCCTGTAGTGTAAAGATGAACTATTGATGAATATCTTTGGCCCGTAATGCAAAGATGAACTATTGATGAATATCTTTGGCCTGTAGTGCAAAGATGAGCGGTTGATTTGTGAATATCTTTGGCCTGTAGTGCAAAGATGAATGATTAATTGTTGAATATCTTTGGCTTGTAATGCAAAGATGAATTGATTAGCATGATTATGAACAGGAACTGTGATTTGGTATAACCATGATCTTTGATGTTTCAGGTAAAGACAGGTAATGAGAATTATCTTCGTCCTGAGTGCGAAGAAGAATTCATCAAGATAATTATGATCATGAACTTATATGATTGTGGACAGGAATTGTTGATTGATGTTACAGGGATAAAATATTATTGGTGGACTTTTAACATGGAGAAGATAATAGACATTATAGTCTATTTGACTCTTCTAATGGATTGCTCGTTCCGCTGCAACTATAGTTGAAAAGTTTTACCATATGTTTAAATCTCGGAATTTATTACTGATGAAAACTATTGATAATTGTAAGACCCCAACTTTTATGAATAAAAATTTAATTTTCTTTATATATTATTTCGAAATAGTAAGGTGTTGATTTGATAAATATGAAAGTTATGGGTGAAATGTGCAAATATTTTTAAAATGAGTAAGTGGTTATAAAATATTTTTGTTGTCGGGGAATATTCGTTTGGTCGTGGAATATTCTTGTTGTCGGGGAATATTCGTACGACGGCGCAGCTATTTGTGGGCTCCCCACAACGGAATAACTGTCGGATATAGAAAGCGACAGAAATAACTTTTTACAAGATAACTGGGGCGTAGTTGTTATCGTTAGTACTGTTGAAATACCCGGTGGTTAAAATACAGTGATACACGGTGTTGCATAGTAGCACACGGTATTGCACAGTATTTCGAATTATTGAGTCTTTCGTGAGAAGTCATTACTCAATTATTGTTACAGTAATTACTGTTCAATATTTTATTTTATTGACTCAATAATTGCTACGTTAATATTTTATATTATTGACTCAATAATTGCTGCATTGATATTTTATTGACTCAATAATTGCTACGTTGTCATTTTATATGATTGATTCAATAATGACTACAGTTGATATTTTGTAGTATTGATTCAATAATTGTCGTTACACAGTATTTCACGTTATCAACTCAATAATTCATATTATTTGAATAATATTATTAGATAGCATTATTGACAATGTCTAAGAAAGTTCTGTCTAGGAGGGGTTATTTAATTGCGCGCCAGTAAGGAGAAGTCCTTATCGGAAGGCCCCCTCTGTCCTGTGAACGGCCTGGTTGTTAATATTGTAGTTCTATAATATTATTTGTGAATAATTAATTATTAATTTATAAGATAAGGAAATATTTATTTTGTGGATATTAAAGAAGGAATTGGCGCTGGTGAGTTTTTATCAATATTTTGGTGTGAGAAATCATCTGTTTTTGAATTTCGGATAATTTATGTTTAGAATTTGGAAAAACTTCCTTCTGCAAAGTTGTAGAGAATTAAATTTCTTATGAAAGGACATAGAATTTGTATTTTTCTGATGAAGGGGCTATTTATTATGAATTATTGAAGTTTCGGAAAATATATATATTATTTAATGGGTGGGCCCCACTTTTGTTGAAAATCTGATTTTGGGCAGCAGCCGGCGGCGGAGGAAATTTAAAAAATAATAATATTTTATTATTTTAGTCTCCTTTGGCATCCTAAGCTTTTCCTATAAATAGGGTGCTTAGGTTAGAATTGAAAATCACACCAGAATCAGAAGTTTTCTCTCTCTATAATATCGAGCGTATTTTTGTGAGTATTTTAATACTTTGAGTATTAGTATTCAGCGCAAGTTTTCTTCGGTATTATATCCGATATTTCAGTCAGAGGGACTATTCTTTTGAGGTAAGGGATGTTATTTTTTTTCGTAAATGATGTTATTCTTTTCAATATCATTATACAGAAATATTGTCATGAATTTTGTTATGAAATTCTTACTTTTTTCGTCGGGGTTACTATTCACGTATACGGCACTATTCATGTATACGGCACTATTCACGGAAAAATTAAATTTTTTTTATTTGTCCAAATTGCTTGTTAAGGTTACTATCTTGGATTGTATCCAAGTTTTGAGCTCTATTCTTGAATTTTGCTCCATAATTGATTATTACGAGGTATTTTTGAATTGGATATACTAAAATACGAATCCTTAGTCTTTGTCTTTTATCTCACTGGATTCAATTTTTTTAAAAATATTTTTCATCATTCTCAGTCCTAAAAGGTGATGTAACTGAATATCTTTGGCCTGTAGAGCAAAGATGAATGATTACTTGATGAATATCTTTGGCCTGTAGAGCAAAGATGAATGATTACCTGATAAATATCTTTGGCCTGTAGTGCAAAGATGACATGTGTTGAGATGAATATGACCACTGATGATACAAATGAATATCTTTGGCCTGTAGTGCAAAGATGAATATTTGATTCGAGATGTATATTGATTGATGTTACAGGGATAAAATATTGATGCTGAACTTTTAAATCATAGAAGATAGTAGACTTCATTCTCTGCTTAACTCTTCTAATGATTTGTTATTTCCGCTGCGAATATTGATCTAAGATTGGTTGTCCATTATATTTTATCTGATTTATTGAAGGCTAACGATAATTTATTTTTCATTATCTTAGTCATAATATTCTTTACTGAGCTAGTTGAGCTCACCCTTTTCATCTGTTGTCCTCTTCAGGAAATGAGAATGTCGCAGGGACTAGTCGGGGGACAAAGTGATGGTTCGAGTTAGAGCAGTAGTAGTCCTCACTATTTCTGATAAATAGTGTGATAATAATTATAATGAGGACTTAGTTTGAATCTTAATATTTTCTACATATTTGTATTGACACTCACAGTTGTGTGGTCGTATTTTGCACGACCGTATGATATAAAGTTTGTATTTGAATTCTGTACCATGTATTTGGCGACTCAGAATGGGTTGGGTTGAATGAACCTATTCTGGGGGCGTCACAATAATATAATTATCTTTAGTCATGATATTCTTTACTGGGCTATTTGTGCTCACCCTTTTTCTTCACAATTCCTTTCAGGTAATAAGAGTATAACAGGGTCGAGCAGGGATAACAGGGGAATAGAACGATGGTCTTTAGCTGTTGAGGTTTTCCATAAAACTAGTATGAGAAGAATTATATTAAGAATTTAAAATGTGTGTGTCGTATTTTATACATTATTTTAACAGTTGATTTTGGTGAACCAAATAGGCTGAGGTGAACCCAACTTTGGAATGGTGTTTTGCCACTATCGTACAAGATGTCTAATGACATACGACTTCGTGTTATCATAAGACAGGGTTGTGCACATCCACTTGCTGATTATATCTATGAGCACTACCTATATAATATTGGAGTTTGGTTGAAATATAATTCTCAATTGGAGACAATGGAGATAATTATATGGCAAGAGAAGACTCACCATTGAAAAGAACATGATAGCAATCTTCTCATTTTTCTTTGGGGTCTATTGGGTTAACCAATAATAATTCTCAAGTCATATGATATCTATTATAACTTAGATGCATAGCCTCCCATGTACGAAGGTTTTATTGAGCATTTTTCAAAGATTTTAATTCCTAAAACAGTTATTGACTGTACCTTTCTGTAGCGTATCATTGATTTGAAGTATGGGCAAGGTATTTGTATTGAAACTCACAGTTTAATTGTGATCGTATTTTGTACGATATTTTAAAAGATAGAATTTGAAGATTTGTATTTAAAATTTTTGTTGAGTGTATTTCGTGGCGACCCATAATGGATTGGGTGGATTGGATCTATTTTGGGGACGTTACACTCTTCATAATTTAATCTAAGTTTTTTTGATCGATGAGTAGACTATATGAAACAAATCACTATTTGAGCATGCCCATGCATTTCATAGTCCTACTCTATCAAGAGGCCTATGGATATCACCTCTAATATATAGGAGGGTTAAATTTCATCTAGATCACTTATATTCCTCACACGATTCATGATGTACCCAATAATCACCTTTATCGTCCACCCTATTAAAGGTGGCCTTTGATGATATCAAAGTACATAAATTATCGTGTAGTAATATAGTGATTTCAGGTCGGAGGATCATTACATCATTGTCACTATGAGAATTGCTTATGACACTTTGCATAATGCTCTGTCGAGTACATTGTTCTCTAACATGTACCTATGCATTGACTCAATATCTCATATATTTATGACCAATGAGATTTGACCATTAGTCAATCCACATACTAGTCCCAATGTATCATTGTTGTCCCATTAACAATGACACTCGACTAGGGATATTTAAGAGTAATGATACTAATGGTAATTATATGATCTTATGTTCAAGTCACATACTTGAAGCCATATAATTTGTATCACTATTCTAAGGACTTTTATTATGTTAACATTTATATAACGCAGTAAATAAAATCATAATAAAATAATTCATTTATTCAATCAAATATAATATCAAAAATATTTAAGCAAATACATCAAAGAATTAGCCTCTAGGGTATAAACTCTAACACTTATAACAAGCTAATAATTATAATTTTGCTCTTCTAGTATATAATTTATTGGTAAATGATACATTTTAGATATTTTAACATTATAATAGTAAAAATCTATTAACTATATTTAAATCAATTTATTTCAGTTTATTAATATTAAAATAAAAGTGTTATTTCCTACTTTTTAGAAGTGAAATGATATATTTTTAAAATAATTTTCGTATGATAGTAAAAACTAATTATTATATAAGGAATGTTACATTTAAAAAAATTATTTTGCTTATTATATAATATATAAGTTATTTGGATACGAATTTCGGATACGGATTCGAATCCGGATATGCGCTATCCACCGGATATATTTACAGTCGGATGTTAAACGAATATAAATACGCCTATATCCGTATTCGTATCCGTTTATTTGCAAATACCTTTAAACCGAATACGGATATATCCGTTTTTTTTCGAATACGAATAATATCATTTTTTTCGAATACGGATGCGGACGAATACGAATTTTTCAATTACCATTTAGAGCCCTATGCAACTCCGCAACTTATTAAGTAAAATTTTATTTTTCTCAAACTTATACATAACATCAATTAAAAATATAGTCATCGTCTGATAGTACTCAATCACCTAAGTATAAGAAATAATACTAACATGTTACAAACTCATCTTTAAAAATAAAAATGTATATATAATTTTAAAACGGACAAAAAGAAAACTTTTCTCAATTCTTACCTATGTTATGTATACACATACCTAGCAATCGTAATATATAGCAAGACTCAAAAGAGAATGTGATACCGAAAATAAAAAGAAGAGAAACTTAGGGAGTGTAAAAGCTAACGTGACCTATAGAGAAATGTAAATGATCGAGTATATTCAGTGATTCACTAGAAACTGGTTCAAATTGCTGCAAAAAGACATGGAGTAACAATTTTTCCAAAAGTTTATTGTCACAAGAAATTACAAGCTAACAAGCTAGTTTTCATATTAGTAGGTGTCTCATAAAAACTCTCCATAGATTCAACTAGTTCATACAACCACCACCCCATGTCCACCAAATTCTGTTGCTCAGGAACTGGGACAAGGAGCATCAAAGTACGATAAACACATCTTATTCCTTGCATGAATTCTCATAATGGTTCCATGTAGCTGCATAGAGTGAAAGATAAATTAATCAGTGACGTCCCTCAAAGCAGTAAAAATCATTCTTATATATATATATATATATAACAGATGAAAATATCATTCAACTTTAAGTTTTATACAGTCCACAGAGATTAGGCTGCGTCTATACAATATGAACACAATTAAATTCAGAATGCTCAAATCTGAGTCATGGCAACAAATTAATTAGTTCAGTAGTAGCAAAAGTGCATGATACACATTAATAACTGAGCTCATTAGTTTACCCCCATCTAACTGAACTGCTGGATTTTTTGGTTCCTGCCCGAGCAGTTGTTCAAAACAATACATTAGTAGAACAGTTCACATGGTGGTTTGAGTTCTGTGAATTATTTATAAGCAATAGATAATAGCATTTGAATTTTCCAGAAGAGGGTTGCCGGAGATAATTCAAGCTTTTAATTTGTATAACGGAAACTCTTCCCAGAACTCTATACAAGATTTACAAATAACAAATGCAAAGAAAAGAAAATTTCCTTTAGCCAAAAAAACTACTACTCAACACCATTCTACACTCCTTTATTGCCAAATGCACCACATTAACCACAAAGAAACAGAATTCAAGCTTCCTACAAGTACCTTCACATGCAGTCCACTCAAATAGGTTAGATATCCCACACTCTTGGGCATAACTCACCCAATCCTGGTCTTTAGAATAAGCATTTCACAAGGAGTTCTGATCCCCTTTTTCCTAGGTAATGTGAGTATATATTGCCAATAAGACTGGATTTTTAAGTAACTTCTGTGTGTCGGTACATTAAGAACGGAAGAGAAAGCAGGGAACCTTATGTACACAAAGAAGCCACCGACTCACAAGACCTCAAAATCTTAAACTTTTCATCCACATCGTATTAGTTCCTTTATCCTCGTCTTCATGCTGTCTTAATATGTTCAAAATAGTTGGCTGTAGTTGTCAACTAAACAGTTGTTTGATCATTCAAGATGCATGAAAAATAATCAAAAATTTCTTTTACATTATTACATGCTTAGCAAATATATGTTGCTGGCCTCATTCACTTCCCCCCACCCCTCAAAAAAAATAAGAATAACACCCAGCCACCAAACACCCAGACCTAAAGTATCCAAATTGTTGTTATATTATCTGATGTCCCTCAAAACACCCAATCAGAAGGCTAAAAAAGCTCTCAACACAAATAATTTGTGGGTTACTTGCTGGAGAACCAACGGAAAAGAAAAATAAATAGTTATGATACATCCGTAAAGAAATGTTCCTGATGTCAAGTAGACGAATCAGGTCCAGACTACTGAGTAAATTCACATCTAACAGCACAAAAAAGATTTATGGAACATTATGAAACTTGATAAAACAAATAAAATGGGTATGAAACAGCATCACTACTGCTCGCCAATATCATTTTTGAGGCAGGATCATGTGTCACAAACTCACAATTACTCACTTTAACACCTTATACAGATTCAGAATATCGAACCTTTTTATTAATAATAATGATTTCTTAGTTTATCTATGTTCTGTTCTTTTCCTACAAATTTTAAATTGGGAATGCTGAAAAGATTCAGGGGTCACTCTGGTGAGGAAATGTCAAATATAACACAAATGAAAATAGGATTTCCACAAATATTTCTTGTGTCTGTGACAGTTTGTCTATCTGTATCGTGTCTATAAAAGAAAACAAAGACAAGATTGTCGAAAAATAGTGCTGGATATCCACCACAACCTTTTTATCATTTTTAACTGAAATTACAGAAACCTGATATGCAGATAGTGAGAGAAAAGTTATGGCATACTTTCAAAAAACCATTTAAAAAGACATCCATACTGAGGAGCACTGAGCACAGTTTAAAGGACTGGCACAAACAATATTAGTGTGTCCTAGAGGACAGCTACAACTATTGGCCCAGCATGTAATGCAGATCAGGCCCAATGCCAGAAATCCTAGACCCTGACAAAATTACCCTTCTACTAGTGCCTACACCCGAGAAAAATAACCTACTCGCTAATCACTACTTAACTTTCAAAATTCAATTAACATATATATATATAGAGAGAGAAAGAGAGTAGGGTTTTGATGGAATCACTTCACTTATATTGGGGCATGTCAGTATAAACCAATGACCTTAATTAAGAACGGACGGAATATATATTTGCGTAGATGGATCTTGCTTAAAACTACATTAATAATTTGTGCATAATGAAACAAATCTGTCAAGACGTCCGAATGTTTTCCTTATTCTATGCAAGTTCTCCATTATAGAGTGTATTTCTACTTCAATACTTCTCTTCATACTAAACCAGAGACACAACTAGAAAAAAAGACCCTACTCTCCAAAATTCTTTATAGGCTAAATGCAACAGTGTTCTAAAAAGCGGCCTAGGAGACCGCCTAGGCGCTAGGCCCCCCTGGAGCGTCTCACCTAGGCCAAAAAATCCCTTCAGAAAATTAGGCAGGACCTAAGCGGAGAGGTTTTTTTTAATTACTCAAACCAGATCTTGATATATTTATTTTTCTAATAATTTACCATATTCATAATGCAAGATGTAGCATATCAAATCACAACAAGAAAGTGAACAAGATCAAGTCAAAATGAATAATTTTATTATAGTTGTAATTTTTTGAACTTGTACCAACTTCAAATTATATAAATGATGATACATTTGTAATATTTAGTTTAATTCAATATAATTCTTAAATTTATATTTAGTTTGTTAAGTTTTAATATTGAATTGAATTCTTGAAATTTTAAATTTTATTATTTAATAACAATCTTGTTTATGAATAAAACTAATACGTTTAAGATATGTGTTTGAACTTTAAGAAAAGGCCTTTATTATCTTTATTATAGATTATTTTACTTTATACTATTGTTTTGTTTGGATAAATGTAAGAAAAATATTAAAATTGGTTTAAAATAAAAAATCCACCTAGGCGCTAGGCCCCCCGCCTAGCGCCTTTTAGAACATTGAAATACAATAAGGTCAAGTCAAGTAGATTGAAACATTAAAACATATAAATTGTTTGCTCATAAATTCTGGGCAACTTCCAGGTGTATCCAAGTCATTCAGACAAAAAACTTGGATTACACACTGATTTTTGCATTAAGTGCATGCATATTTTGTGCATACTAAGTCTATGTATACGCAATATAATAAACTTTGAACTCTAAAATTTCAGCAAGTATCTGGACCATACCACTATGTAAATTGATTTCACTTTCTTTAGTAAGCCTTGTGACTTTGTGATACTTCGTTTTGCTTATGTCACAACAGAATATCTAGTACAAACCTTCTATGATTATGTTATGCACAGTGGGCACGTGATTGTGATCATCACCCAAGTCATCGTCCAATTGAAGTGAAAGTACAAGTTGAAAAAGCTCTTACTCCCAATGAAATATTAGGCCCTGTAAAGTTTCCATAAAAATTTAAAATCTTTCCACTGATTGTCGGAAAAAGTTTAAAGGTTGACTGGTGAAAAGGCCTCCCATGTATTCAACCAACCATTGCAAGCATTCATTCTATGTACAAGCCTTCCCAATTTTTCATGGAAACCCCAATATGAATACGTGATATCTTAAATGAAGACAATATTATTAACATAACTGTATACACCCAGTGTAAAGCTTGTTAAATTTAAAAATATTTTCTTAAGGGCTCTGTGACAATTTTATAGCATAAGAAGCATTTGGATGTGTATTGTTTTTATAAGAAAATTAAACAAATAAAAAAAACAAAAAACATTTGGGTTTACACACAAAAGAAAGATATATAAATATATATACATAGAGAGAGAGTCAAAGGTGTATAGAGGAAAAAACTGACATGGGCCCTGATGTGTATCCATATAATTATACCAAAAAGAAATTGATGCAAGATGCATGTTGATATGACATCTAACAAAAAAATTTATCACACAAGCTGTGTCAGATAGAACTACGCAAAGAAGTTAGCATTAAACGTACCTACAACCATCCACTCATCCGTCATTAAGATAGCATCTTGCAAGCAAATTTATTTTGGACAAGCTGATAAACTGCATCCCGAAATTTGAGATAATCATCAACTGTGTTGTACACTTGATGAGAAATCCTGGCATAAGCTGTTATCATGCCAGTCCTGTCCCTAACTCCAGCTTCACCGTCGTTTGGTCCCTGATAATATAATGGAACTTCCACACCAAATTGGTCTCTCAAATGAGTCCTCAACTTCAAAGCGTCATCATTGCTTAAAATCCCCAAACTTGAAGGCAAACCAACCATAACCATACTTGGACACATATCTGGAGGAGATCCAAGATTAGTCCCCCAAGCCTTAGCTAGCATTTCTCCCATTTCCACAACAGCATCATGATTCCTCTTCATAATTCCATCAATACCGCCTTCAAACCTATTAATAAAATCTAAAACCTCAGGAACGACAAGCTGAGAGCTATAGTCCCTTGTCCCAATCCATGCACTTTCTATAGCCAATCCATTACCATATTCATTAGATACAACTGGGTGGTGTAAGTCTGAAGATACTGGTGATTTCCGACAGTAGAAAAATGCAGCCGAGGGCGGACAAAAGAACCACTTATGCAAATTACTAACATAAAAATCAGCGCCAATATCTTTAACATCTATATTAACAGTACCAATTGCATGAGCAGCATCGACAAAAACAGAATCAACTCCTTCTTCCCTGCAAATTTTAACTAACTGCTTAACCGGTACAATAACGCAGGGCATTGATGTAATATGGTCAAGTATAGCTAACCTAATTTTTCTACCATTGGCTTTACATCTGGCTATGGCTTTTCTGAATTGGGAAACAATTTCATCATTCGAACTGACCGGAAACGGAAGTTCGACCACAATAACAGACCCACCTGCGCGTGTGACATAGGCATCAATAGATTTTTTGACTGCTTCAAAGGCGCAGTGGAGGATAAGCACGGCGTCCCCTTGCTGGAAGCGGCCGTCGGAGAAGGCCCAGGAAACGTGTTGGAGAACGATGGCGGCGGCTGTTGTGACGTTATCGACGATGGAAACCTCCGAGACATCATCGGCGTTGATAAGATTTTTAATTAGGGTTCGAGAGTGGAGGATCCGAGGTTGGCGCTGGTTGAAGAAGAAATCATCGGGTTGCCGTAGGAATTTGAGTTGATAATGCTTTTGGGCAGCGATAATAGAGGCGGGGCAGCTACCGAAGCTGCCGTTGTTGATTCGGGCGATACCCGGGTGGTGGTGGGCGAATTCTTGACGGATTTCGGATTCTGTAATGAAGGAAGAAAGCTTTTGTTTCTTCGATACATGGTGGCTGCTGTTGTTGTTGTTATGGTCGTGAACGGGGGCGCCACCGTTGGGAAGGTGGTGATAATCGGGGATTTCGTCCTCCGCCATGATTGAATGGTAATTAGTGAGTTAGGGTTTGAAAGGTTAGTGGCGAGGAGACGGCATTTGTAACTTTCAATTTTTTTGCCTTTTGTATTCAGGTGACGAACAATAAATAAATATTTGTTTTACGTTGCATAAAACATATTCATACATAAACTTAATTCATGCAAAAAATAATATTTTTTTACCAATTTGTTAAAAATACCATAAAATAAGAGCACTAATTTAATTATATTTGCAACGTTACATACTTGAAAATAAATTATACGTTAATGCAAAATAATGAAATTTTAAAAAATAAAGAAAACAATTATGTTAGCACTAAGTAAATATAATAATTTAATAATATAAAATTCATCAAAATATTTTTACTTCGCTATGTACTACAATATTTATAAATTCATACTATTTTGAAAAAGTTAATAAATAAAAAAAATAAAATAAATTTTTTGCATTTTTTATATATGTCTATCTAAACAAAGTACAATTGATTTTAAAAAAAATAATTTTTCGCTCAAAATCTATTAAAAGATCCCATTGATAAATCTAACCGTTCAAAAAATTATTAACAAAACACGGGGACGAAGCCACGCGATCGGTTCAGTCACTTGCTTCTTCTTCTCCATGTCGCAAGACTCGCAAAAAATATTAGGCATTACACGCGATAGTACCCAAATCAGCGGTTCAACACATACTCTCTCACTTAGTGGAGGAAACAAATTCTCCACCTTCAAAACCCTAGCAAGACGAAAATGGCGAATCGCTCCATTTTCCTTCTAGCCTTAATCTCTCTTATCCCATTACTAATCCACTCATTCTCTACTGATAACCCCACAGATCGACGCATTTTAGTATTGCTCGACGACTTGGCTCTTAAGCCTTCCCAATCGATCTTCTTCAATTCTCTTCAGAATCGTGGTTTTGAGCTCGATTTCAAGCTCTCCGACGATCCAAATATCTCTCTTCAAAGATACGGCCAGTATTTGTATGACGCCCTCATCCTATTCTCTCCCACCACCGAACGTAAATTAGACTTGCATATTTGGAGAGAAATTAGTTGGCTAATGTATTTATATGGCTGATTGAGATTTTTAATTTGTTGGTTAGGTTTTGGAGGATCACTAGATTTGGCGGCGGTTTTAGATTTTGTTGATTCCCACGACTTAATTGTAGGGGCAGATGCCAATGCGTCTGATTTGATCGGCAACATTGCCACCGAGTGTGGTGTTGATTTTGATGAGGCGAGTCTTATTATCTTTATCAACTTATTATTTGGAAGGTTTTGCAATTCTGTATGTCATTTTATGTTATAAGCTGCCTAAACTTTACTAAAGTAGATATCTCTGATTTGGGGTTTCCATATCAGCAAAAGGTATTGAGTCGGAGCAAGATCACATCCGGATGTGCTCCTACTGTTATGCAGAAATGAACCTGACTTTTTTAAATTCAAAGTTGCATTGTATTGCACTAAGTATATCATAATTGATAGCAGCCCCTTTGTTAATATTCATGGTTTGAAATGTTATACCGCTCAGCCTATTACGCATTCTCTCTGCCCTATCTTCATCCATTCCTTTTCTCTCTCTAAAGGTTTGAGCCCCCATATTCCCACTCTCAAATCATTTAGTACTTAATTTATTTTGAAGTCAAGGCCTGATCTTCAAACCCCAATTGAGATTTCCAAGGATGAACATAGGGAGCTTTGTATGAGGCAACTTCTGGGTCTGGTCAGAGAAGCTGGGATTAGGCCTCTGTTCGTATTTCCGGCGGACCGGCTGGTTGTGTAGCCATGGGGAGACGTGCCGGTACGTACGCCCACGGCGAAGAGGAGCTCCGGCAGAAGCCCGATAAGACGTGGGACCCGACTTCGGAGAGGGCGAAGAAGCTATTGAAGGCGGAGTATGGAGAGAGAGTGGACCATTCTGCAAAGACGGAGGGGAATAAAGGAGATGATGAAGTTCTAATGACGGAAGCCATTGCGGAGGGTTCTAATTTGGATTTGGGACTTCAAAAGTGTTTGGTGAATTTACGGATGAAGTGGAGCTCAGATAATTTAAGAAGCTTTCTTTCTAAGCAGGTTAGTTTGAGCTTATTTTCCTGAAAATTGTTCTTTTTGGAGAATGTTTGTTGTTTTGATTGGTGAGAAACTGTGAGGAGGGAGAGGTAGATAGATAGGTGGTTTGGTATTATTTTCCATACAATGTTTATTTATCCAGAGCATGAAAACCATAAACAAATGGTATGATAACTATTAGAAGCACAATCAGTTAGTATTTGAGAGGAAACTTCGCAAATAATGATGGTGCAAATAATTCCAGCTCAGCAAGATTATATAGTACAACAATGATAGTTCATCTTCCTGATGAAATTTTACCCATCCCCCCTATTCCATTGTTCAGAAGTTGATTTCAATAACAGTACTCACCACCCAGCAACAAACCACATACACTAGAGTCCTAGACTAATCAATTCTTTAATCAGAGAATGCAGCAGGCTCTATAGTGTAGAAGTGTAGATATGTCAGCAACACTACCATCCTAAAACCAGCAATTACTGAATGAGATATGGGGCTCACCGCTCACCCACATATAACTTAAGTAACAACCATTCAAGTCTAAAATTGTTCATATTCAGATTGCACATTATTTTTCTTGCAATGATGAAAACCTGAAGTACTCATCTAATCAGATTGCTCTCCTACATATAACTGAAGTAAATAGTACGTGCAATGATAGGCTGTTGACTACAGGCATCCTATACACTCCCAAACTAGGAAAAATAGCAAGAGAAGTTCACCTACTCAGCAAGAAATGAATAGACCACCAAACAACTGAAGAAAACCTCAATGTGCAATTCTCCTCAGCTTGCCCATACTTCCGAGTGATGAATGACTTTAGAGTGTAATGAGCTTAATTCTAATTTGTTAACTAAACAAATGCCTAGAGAGAACTGGAATATCAGCTGACCCTAAAAAAACGGAGCAAATGTACAAACAATGTTTGTCCAGTGTTATCAGTTCAACTGTGCAAAGATACTAAGAAGCCATTTTTCTGCTCCATCCTACTTCATCCCACTAACCATTAAAACCATCATAGTCAAGGATACTAAGGAGAGGGTTTATTAAAGGATATCAACCAAGAATTTACAAGAACTGACTTCACCAAACTGACCTTAAGATATATTTTGCAGCCAACAAAGTTTATGACCATTTATAACTTCCTGAATTTGATTGCTCTCTGCAGCTAATGCACATAGGAAAAAGGAGTTCATAGCAACTAGCAAGGATTCCCACAAGCACTGACCAAATACTAACTTTCATTGTGCTTCTATAGAATCATTTATTTATTTATATAATATTGAGGTTCTGTTTTGATAGCCTTTTAAAAAATGTCGGAATACATGTTTAAGAAAAAGTTTTTTTTATTTTCAGGAGATATTTTCAGTAAACCAGCAATTTGGAAGATGGCATGAAGTCCATTTCAATTGTTTTCACATGTATCATAAAAGCAAAAAATTATCTCATAAAGATCAAGTTTTTATGTTATTTAATAACTCCCATTGGAAAACATTTGAGAATGATTTCTCAAATATTGTAGCTAAATACATGGTCGTTCCAAGAAAATTAAAAAAAAAAGAGAATTGACAACAAATATCAGAAAAAAGGATTTGAATATATAATAAAACTTTGCTGATAACCAAACATACCTGAACTTCTCATGTTCCTTAGAAGTCTTTGTTTTGAAAAATGCATCAATATATTTGGAATGGAGGGAATATGTTTTTAAAAGTTTATCTTTTCCCGCTCAAGCCTATTAAAAGATCTGGGCCGTTCAAAGTGAGGGATAAATCTAACCGTCCATCATTAAATCTTTGTGTATTATATCAGTCAAGATCTTTCATCTTCTCTCCGATTGTTCCACTCCCATATATTTGTCTTCCTTCTTTGGCTCTTTCAATTCTCCACACAAATGTTGAATCCTTCCACTTCTTCCTATCTCAACATACTCAACCCCATTCCTCTCCTATATTACACTAAGTTCCTGTCGATGAAGGTGTATTTTATCGATTATGGGAATTGTTGGGAAGGAAAGTGTTGCTGCGGCAGAGAGAAACCAGAAAATAGAGAGGAAGAAGGCGAAGATGTTGAACACGGCGACGATGATAATACTAAAGAAGCCATTTTTCTAGGGTTTCAAATTTAGTCCAGCTTTCAGAAACTTCTGGATTCTTTTTTTGTCCTCTGCATCTCGATCGCTTTGTCTTTCACTCTCTTCGTCACTAATGTCGATTCTGCTTCTGCCTTTGTAATTACTACACCCCGAAAATTGCAGACCGATGAGCTTGCTACTGTTCGTTTGTTCCAGGAAAACACGCCTTCTGTTGTCTACATCACCAATCTCGCTGTCAAGTATGTTTTCAAAATTTTCATGAATTTTTATAGTTCAATTTATTGGAATAAAACATGTTCATTTATTACATGATGCAGTTGTTAAATTAAGTGATGTTGAGTTTGGTATTTTTGGGTTTGATTTTGTGCAAGTGATTTTTTTTTAGTTTAGGCAGGATGCGTTTACATTGGATGTGCTTGAGGTGCGTCAAGGTTTTGGGTCAGAATTTGTGTGGGGATAAACAAGGCCACATTGTCACGAATTATCATGTGATTGGTGGCGCATCTGATATCAGGTTTGTTGGCATTTTTGTTCAATTTAGTCCATTTGTCAATCAAATGGAAGTGATTATATGGACTGATTGTTGAATTGGGTTCCATGCTTTTTTATGCTCTGTTTGTTTTTGTTGTTTATGCTGCCACACTTAGCATACATGTTCAGAACATGATTGGATATAAAAACATCAGACGCCATGCCTGTCTTGACAGCAGCAGCATGCAGGGATAGACCATATAGGAAAGCCTTGGTTTTGGAGCAGTGGTGCAAAAGAGAACCAAGGGTTTCTGGTATCATTTAGTTAACCGTAATATCCATCAGATACAATGGCAACTATCTAACATAAAGGACAGGTCCACTGGTAGCCTATGTCAGAAATTTTCAGCATTAGTATAAAACTACTACCTCTACTCCAAACTGTAACATCAATATTGATAGTTTTAGATAAATTAGAATATTTCATCATTACGTTTTTATTACTTTCTGCATAGATAAAGTATTAAGATAACTACATAGAGTCAAGAAAAAATAAAGGAAATTCAACTAGAAAAGCAGTAATATTTTCGTGAGAACCAAAACACACCCAATTTATAAACTTTAAATCTGAAAATTGGAGTATATGTGAAGCATAAAAAGAAATTATAATAAATATCTTGATTATATGTTCTTAACATGCATGCTAAATGTGGCCTTATAACAGGTTTCTTTGACAAGCATTAAAACCATTGATCCGTGCTATTGAAAAAACAAGCCAATGATTTCTCAGTTTCTTGAATGAAGAGAGAACACATTATTCAACCCCCAACCCACCAAACAACAAAAACAACAAAAAAAGTTATGGCATATTGAATTTATAGGATTTTAGAATGAAGGAGCTTAGTTGTTGTGCGGAGTAATAAGGAGGGAAATTATGGTTTAGAAATCATTGGAAAAAAGATTCTTAAGCAATAATAGAAATTAACTGCATTTTTGTATTGTCAATTAATGATGCGTTGCAGTGAGAGGATTTTAATAAGGTAAACTTGGATTGGTACTTGGATTTTTTCCTCAGTTGAATGGCCTCATTAACTTTCAAATGGAATACTTGGCTAGAATTTTATAATGTTGAACCAGCAACATATTTGGAAGATTGGTAGGTACTCATTACAAGCTTTCATTCTCATATCATCCGATCACTATTGATCGTGTTTGATGGTTTGCACTTTGTGCAAGAGATGATAATGAGAAGTTAAGTTTTTGTATGTACCTAATGAATGCCAAATATTACTCGGATAACTAACTCATTTTCTTGATGCAACAATTATCCAAAATAATTCATTAGTATCTGAGGCAATTTTCTTCAGAAATTCTTTAGATTTGGGTTTTGGATATACTACATAAATTAGATTTGCAACTTGTGGCATGGAGAGGAGCGCCCTTTATAGGCTATGGCTTGGTCCAATTCCATACGAGTATCCTGATTATCTTACCGGAGAACTACCTGGAGATTATGGCTTTGATGTTGCAGGTTTGAGCAAGGATCCAGTGGCTCTTCAGAAATTCTTCAAGTATGTACTATTTTCTTCAATATGTGCATTTATATGTGAATCATTTCTGTTTGGTATAACTTTTATGTAGCACTTATAGATAACTCCTCAATAATGGTAGGAGGACATAAACCTTGATAATACTACGTGAGTGAACATGGATGAAGGTGTTATTTATGGAAGGCCATTTTGTTTGAACTTTGTAAAAGATATTGGGCTGCTAAGTGATAAATATGTAATGTCTATCATGGAGGTCATAACAATAATAATATGTTAGTACAAAAATATTTGTTTGTAATACTTGGTGTACAGAGTTCCTCATATATAATGATAATAATATAGTGGCACGAAAATGTATAATAGGCAATTGGGAAATGTCATTATAATTTGGAAATAGGAAATTGGAAATTATAGTTTGTCAACTGGGAAATGACATGGTTGGCTCAGCATTGTTTATTATGAAGTTGAACTGACTATTGTTAAAGTTTTAAGCCAATTGATTTGCTTGGTCTTTGTATTTGCAGTTTTGAAATATTGCATGTTCGCTGGGCTATGCTTGCTTCCCTTGGCGCTTTTAATTCTAGAATTACTAAACCTGCTAGGAGCCTTTAACTTCGTTGAACCTGTCTGGTGGAGAGTAGGCTATTCAAAACTTCAGGTAGCATCTTAATCTTAATGTCTCATAGGAGGTATTCTGATCAGCCTTTATCCTTTCATGCAATTAACTTTTTTGTCTCATGTTCACTTATAATTGGCTACTTATAAAGGAAGGGTACCTAAACTGTTCTTCTGTTTGGATTATAATTTTTAGGAAACTTGGTTAAACCAAGTAGAGGAAATGTAGTTGCACTGTGGCCGTGGTCTTTTCCAATGTCATGGAGCACCTGGTATGCAGCAACTAGGTACATCAGAAATTGACTGCAGGTACATTTTAATATTTTTCCAAAGAACTAATTATTGTTTTACAGCCTTAATAGCTGCAAGGAAAATGTGAAAAGTAACATTGCTCTTATCTTTGTAAACAATTATTAATCTAACAAGTTCAGTGAGTAGGTTTTGTTTTCCAGGGTCTACACATGGATTAGCTCAAATGAATTATTTTTATTGTTGCATACCAAAAAATAATAATAACAAAAAAAATTGAAGTATTCATAATGCATGCAACCAGCCTTTTCTGTCTCAATGATATGTCTTAAATATTTTCTGAACTCCTATTGAAGACTGAGAGCATTTCACAAAATGTATCATAAATACATCTATTTATGTATTTCAGAGATTTTGAGTAATCTCTATTCATCAAGCAAATATCCAAAAAGGAGCCAGTCGGGGCTAGGTAATTTCTGGATTATGATATGCTTTCAAGGAGTATTTATCTTGATTTTTTTTTCAAATTGATTATACAAGCTTTTTTTCATATGCTCTTATGACTAATTGTCAAATGATTATCTTACAGAAACTGGGGTTCGCATCATGTAGGCGGAATTCGGGAGCTACTGAAAAAGATTGGTTATGGGAAGTGGGCATACGGTTTGTTATGCATTGAGTATACTGAGTTTGACAAGTTTGGAATTACTGATAGACCTCTTTCTCAATATAGGTATTATTTAATTCCTTTATCCTTCATGAGAGAAGTGTTATTTATGCTCAGTTAATATTAATTGTGAATACATTTAAAAGTTATGCTTGGCATGTCTGCTTCTAATATTCAATCCAGATTGTTATCCTATTAGGAAATTGCATAGGGTATTTGATATTTGAGGAAATCCTTATTATTTCTGGGCCAGTATTTCAAGTTGAACTATGTAATTAAGTGTAATGCCAGCAACAGATTTTAATTTGCAATATCTATAATAACAAGATGGAACCCATTTTGAATGATTTGGATGGAAAAACACAAGGACGGTTCAGATTCATTCTAATTTTAATTCAATGACCTAGATTTCATCTCAATTCTTCCAACTTAATCTAGAGGCTCACATTTCATCTCACACAAAAAAAAAATCATGCCCAAATCAAACCCACCCTCTACACGCTACCCCCTCCTATTCATCAGTCACCTCCTCTCCTGTTCTACCAGTCACCTCCTCTGCCATGGCTCAACATAGCGACATCACACACGCTACCCAGACCCGCTCGAGTTGCCGCGACAAATTGAACGTCAACCCGTGACCCGCTCAATAGACGTCCGGATTTAAAAGCACTGATATTCGGATTTGAATTTGGGTTTGAAGTTTCAAGTATAAACAACTCTCGCTTCTTTTTACTGTAGTCGGTCCAGCAACCGTTGACCGACAACCAATTATGACGGAGATGTGATAAATAATTCACTTTTTGAAGACCACATCTCCCTCCCTTTGGTTCAATTTTTATCCCCTTTTTCAGGTATAGGTGTTTGTTAGGGTTTATGTATTCGACTCCATGATTGGCTTCTAAAATGTTTTATTTCATAGTGCTGCAAATTCCAATTTTTTTTATTTGATCATGAGATTTTGTAATTGATACAACTTATTTTACTAATTTGTTCGTGTAAAGTTTTATGCTTGCAGGTAGATCACAAGTTTCATGATAAATACAGTGTTAAAGCTGCAGAAAAGCTTGCTAATGAGGCACTGGTGTGTATCTTGGAATCTGTGAAATTTAAAAGTGATAAATAACTTATAGTCTGTAATTTTGTTTCTTTTATATTTTTAGCATTTGCCAATTTCAGGGGCAGTCCCAATTTATGAACAACTTCTAGCCACATTTTCGACAGCTTTGAGCAGAATTTGTTGATTATGTCTCATGGTATTCTTGATTGCCTTGAAACTCAGTTATAATTTAATGGCCTTAAAACTCAGTTATAATTTAATCTTGGTGCAATTGAAGTTATAAAACTTTTCATTTGATCTCAATTTAATACAAACTCAAGGGTTGTCCTGAAATTAGAGTCAGTTAAAGCTAAAATTTATATTGAAACTTGGGTTCTATATATTTGTGTAAGAACAAACGAGTTCAATTTGAATTAAAATCGAGATCGATCTGAAATTAATTCTTATATTATGTTCAACTCTCGCTAAAATTTGAGCTTAACTTAGAGTTCACTATTTCAGATTTGAGTCGGACAATAAAACCAAACACCCTTAACCCTTATGATACTTTGGATGTGTTGTTTTATTTTATTTTAACGCTGCTGGAGGGCATCCATTGCTTCGAGATGTACAGTTAGATTAAGGAATATAATACGATAGATTGCTGACTTTTGCCTCAATTACGCAAGTACATGCACTTTTTCCCTTTTTTTTCTAATTAAAACTTTTATATGATTTTTTTAGTTAGACCAAGATTACTGTAGAGTTCAACTACGTAAACAATTTTCTATTTATTTGAATTAGCTTGGAGTTTTGCGTAGCAATTATGTATTTATTAGTTGTTTTTACTTTGGTGTTTGATTTTTTTCAGTCAAGGGAATTTTATCCCTCTGATTTTAATTTGCCTCACGGTCCATAAATCTTATTTGGTCAATTTATCCTCGATGATATGTAATTGTATGGTAGAGTTTGAGCAATTGAAAAAATGGTTGATACTGAGATCAAAATTGTCATAGCATGTTCAAAATTTGTTATTCTATAAACGTACTTGAATTATGAATTCAATCCTATAATGTTCTAATTACATATGGTTTGAAATAAAGCTTTTTAATTTGATAAAATCTTTTGAGATTGTTTTTCTTCTTACTTGGTTAGGGCTTGGTTCAATTATTTTTGTTCAGGAAATTATTCTCTTGCAGTATCAGGTGTATAATCAGTAGTTCTTTCTGACCTTTGATTTTATACTTGCAAAGATATTAAAATTTCATGATGTCATTATTCAATGTATATTTTTGTTAGTTCAGAAATTATGATGGGAAATTTTGCAAATAATATGCGTTTGGTAGGAAGGTATATTACAGGGATTTGTATAATTTAACTACCTTTTGTAAGGATAATCTCAAATCTAGCAATATTCTTCAATCCACATCAAGGAGGAGAATTTGTTTTATATCTGGCAGTTTTGATTTGTTTCACTTGGAATTGTAATGTATAAATTACTGCACTTTTACAGGTTTTCTACCAAAAAAATGGGAACTGTTGTGTATGGAGTGTCAAAGTACCTGCAGACTGAGAAAGCTAATAGCCAAAATCGATAATTTTGCGAATATAAGTCAATATGTCAGGGTAGTAGTAAGAAAAGCTCTTTGTGTTTAAATTAGAATTGAAAGTTGGATGCCCAATAATGGACAATATTTGTTACAATATTTTTAAATTCTTACTTATATCAATCTAAAATATACTAACTTTGTATTAAGAAAACCTTATTTAATTGTAAGTCTAGCATTTATCTATATCTTTTCCTAAATAAATTGATAATTTGTTACAATATCTCTAAATTCTTACTTATATCAATCTAAATCATCCCCCCTACTATATACAAATGTGTGTGTTCATTTGTTTTATTTTGACACACGTATTTTGATAATTTTTATATTTCAAATACGAAGGATACTTGGTGTAAGTTGTAAAGAATACGAAGTTATTTCTCTATTTTTTGCATGTGTATTTTTTGTGTTCCGTCTTTTGTAAAGTTAAGTAATTATACATGATTATAATGATTTTGGGTATGGAATGATGATTGTTTTGGTGGTTTGGATATGTATTGATGATTGTAAGTTTTGTAGACAAATTTATATTTTTCTGGATATCTATTTTTAAATGAAACTTCTGCCGAATTTTTTTGAAATTAGTAGCGACTAGCTTGATGTTTTGGTGGTTGGATATATGTTGATGATTGAGTATATATTAATTATTGTGATGGTATGATAAATTATTATAAGTTATTTTAGGTTGCAAAGAGTCTTTAGGATAATGTAGTATTTTTTGAATTTAAATTTAATTTTTCGTTACGTCGTGATGTGTACCTCAAAAGGAATAGAAAATTTTCATTTTGGCCCGTCTTTTCTCCTTTCTCTTTGTTAGGCCTCTCAGTCTTCTATCCCACCGTCCGTGTAGTGCTTTGTATCATTATCAAGACTATGACTATGTATGCCGTGTATCATTATCATGTTGTCAAGCTTCACATTTACTTTTACCCAATTCCTCCATTATTTAAAATCAATAATATGAAAAAGTTACCTAAAGTCATCTTTATCCAAACTGACCCTCAAAGTTTCAATCTCGAAGAAACTATGAGATTCTTGAGACATCTACAACATCTTAAATGACAAGAAGAGTAGAGTTGCATTTATTAGTTTGCATGTACAAGGGGCATGCATAGACTAACCAAGGTGGTTCTAGGAGTCTTTTTAGTTAATGTTTATGTTGCATTTTAGTTGCAAAAGCAACCTGCAAGAGAGTAATCCTTAGAAATTGGCATTGCCTTCATGTAGAAAATCTAGGATTACAACTTTACACGCAACAACGATTTACTATTCTACTCCACTTTCAAATAATGAAAACTAATGTTTAACGAAGATAAGACATGAATGATTGACAAATTATACTAACCCGTTATTCAAACTAGCCCGTGCAGTTTGTGGCAGCGAGGTGCAGTTGGTAAAGATATGATACAATTTGTGGCAAAATTCTTGATTTTTTTACATCTTGGGTGGGATGTATATCTTGATTAGAAATTTTTTAATTTATAACAAATAATTACGAAATTTTATAATTTTCATCAAATAAATACTCTTTTCACATTGTCAACTCACATTTTTCATTTAGATCCATCTTTAGGTATTAAATAATTACACGAGTATTCGTAATACCAGATGCACGGGTTAACCCTAGTATATATATATATTCAGGAACTGGTTGGTCCGTTAACGGATCAATTCGTCTAAAATTCTGTCCATATATATATATATATATATATATATAATATTATGACTTATAATGTAATAATGTAAATATTAATTTATTAATATATTACTATTCAAGATTGGTTCGGGGAGAGCCGGATAGGAAAAAAAATTTGTCCCTCCCAGTTCCACGTATAATTATTGGGTGATTATTTTATGTCGATTTTATATTATGTCGAAGTTAAAATTATAGTTCCATTTAAAATGGATATGAGATACACCGTGAGCACATGTCAAATTATCAGTGGTAGAAAAAAATATAAGGTAAGGTTGGTGTAGTACTTTGAAGGGTTTTAACATGCATCTTTTTTCACCATATGCATTCTGCTCATTTTGTCCATTTATAATTAAAAAATAATTAATATGTTGATTAATTTTGTGACGAAATTTAATTACGACTAACGTGAATTTTTAAGCTATAAAATAAAAAAATTAATGTGTTTTGTTTTAATTTTGTTTTATCTTATAAATCGATAATTACTATCAACATAAATTTATCATTTAATGTAGAAAGACTCTTGGACATAATCAAACCAAAAGATGTTTTTTATAACGAAAATATTTAAAATAGTCATCTCTCTCTATTTGATAAATTTTAAAAGAGTAATTGAAATAACCCGGACTAAATTTCGAGTTCAAAATAAATTTCGGGTCAAATTCTAAATTCAAATCAAATCAAACCCATCCGAAATAAGGCCTTAAACTACTGGCCCAATAATATCTTATTGGATCATTTTAGCCCACCACATGCTCATCCAAAAGTCATGACTGAAGGTGAGCCTATGGTGGGCTAAGATTGACTCAAGAAGATACTATTGAACCAGTAGTTTAAGGCCTTATTTTGATGAATTTGATTCGATTCGAATTTGAAATTTGACCAGAGATTTGTTACGGACTCGGGATTTGACCCAGGTTGTTACATATGGTATCAGAGCCGACTCTCAAAAACTTTAGTCGGGTCATTCGATCGGGTTGTCGGAGGTAGAGACACGAAGATTAGTGATATTATTCCACAATAGAGAGATGGAGGTCCGGAGGTGGGGACACGAAATCAGACGGCATTATTTCACAATGGCTAGAAAGGCAAAGATCTGTGGACCGTGTGTGATCGATTCTGACGGGGACGTCAGAAATTTAAGTAAGGGAGTTTGTAATACCCCAGTTCCATATCAAAAGATAGGGGGCCCTTCAAGTCATGACCTTTTGGGTGAGTATGTGGTGGGCTAAGATGATTCAAGAAGATACTATTGGGTCAGTGATTTAAGGTCTTATTTTGATGAATTTGATTCAATTCGAACTTAAATTTGACTCAAAATTTATTTCAGGACTCGGAATCTGACCCGGATTGTTACAGTAATACTACAATCTACACATATAAAAAATGTTAAAAAAATTATAAAATAATACTCCCTCCGTCCCTAATTATTTGACGTTTTAGAGGTGGGCACAAGAATTAAGATAATGATTAGAAAGCATTAAATATAGTACTCAATTGTCTATAATATTCTTAAATCTTTTGTTGCGATAAGAAGAGTTTTGTTGGGATAAGGAGAAAAAGAGTTAAAGTATCAAAAAATAGATAGAGTAATGAGGAGTAATTTTAGAAAAATTATCATTAATTCTTTTAAATTTAAACAAATATCAAATAATTAGAAAGACATAAAAAACTCTAAAACGTCAAATAATTAGGGACCGAGGGAGTAAGTCGGATTGTAATTCATTAATGATCCATAATCATAACCAACGACATAATTTAATACTCATCATGTTCAATAGTTACTCCTCAAAGCATTATTGATTTTAAAAATATTATAGTAATGTTTACAATGGGAAGGTGAAACTTAGTGAATCAAAGCGACACCGTATTTCTTAGAACGTGACCGATGTAGAATTGGAGATTTCCTCGTATCACTTACCAATAGTAACTCGCGTTACTTCCAGCTTGGCAGACAATGAGTCAAAATGGAAAACAAAAGGTCATCCCCACGCGCTCCTTCTAATAACGCTCAATTACATTTATAACAGGGAACAGAAATAAAGAAAAGAGAAGAGAGAGAAAGAGGACAAGAGAAAGCTTGTAGAGGTAGAGATTGCAAACGAATTGGATCGAATATTGGTCGGCTCACCCATTTTAGCTGATCCAGTTCTGTCTCAGGTACGTAATTCAATCATGAAACTTGTTTTTTTTCTTGGCAGAATAAACCCTAGGACAGTTTTAAAGGTAGAGTCTTGTTGTTTTATTCAGTTGGGTTGAGGTCCTTGAGGAGTTGATTATTGACCTTTAATTTGCATTTCTTGAATTGGATTTCTGTAAAAACCCATTAGTCTGTTTCTTTTTTAGGGTTTTAGGTTAAAGGGTTTTGGCTTGGTATAAAGATTTCACTCCCCGTCCATTTTGTTTTCAAGAATCATATAAAGTGATTAATTCACATTTGGATTTCAAAGTTATAGAATTTCAATGTTTATATCCTGATTGTGAACTTTTCAATCAGCAGATGGCATTTACCCAAATTAACTTTACATTTTTGGTGTAAATTGTAGGTTTACATTGTTCTTGGTTTGCTATAGGAAGACTGATACTTGAAACCATATTCTTGAGTCAAGTTTGAATTCCAATGGCCAACCCTCCAAAAACTTCAGTTGGATATTCTGTTACCACCACTCCCTCCAACTCTGACTCACCAATGCCTCACCCTGAAACGAAGTTGACCCCTTCTTTCCCCTCATCATCAGGACCTAGATTTCCTCCGCCGCCACTTGTACATCCAAACCATATACCTCCGCAGTTGGTTAAAACCCCAAGTCCGGTAAATGCGATTAGAACTGGAAGTCTTCTTCCTCATTTAAGCACTCCCCCTGGCCCTCCAGTGTTTTCTTCCCCACTTCAACCTGCAGCTGTGCCGTTTAGAACATCGCCTGCAACTCCTCAGCCAGTTGCTTTCTCTTCGGGTTCATCTTTGCCTACGTCATCGCCTCCCCATTTTTCTAATGGGTCATTGCAGTACCAAAATTCTGATGCTTCAGAGGAGGTGCTTCCTGTTGCTGAATCAACAAATGTTTTATTCTCCGCTAGTAAGGTATCTCTTTTCATATTATTGTAGCACAATACATTTATGATTAATAGTTTAGGGACCTTTAATAAATTTGTCACATTTCCATATAATTCTAAAATTGAGGCATGGACCTTTGATATGATTGAAGATGATGTAACTAATGATATTATTTGTCTTTCTAAGATTTTTGCTAATTCACGTTCTTGAAGTACATAAATTCTTATCCAGGAAAGTTTGTTAAAGTTTTTCAATTGTTCAATTATATATGTGTTACTCTCTGCAACAACAATGGATTGCTAATTCTACGAAACAAGCCATTCATTGCATTTCCTGTTTTAGAATTTTGTCTTATGAAAAACCTGCAAATCTTGTTATGTATTCAATTACATATTGGTTATAGGTTTCCATTTCACTCTTGAATCTTGACTATTCCTACCTTTCTTGTCCTAACTATTTAGTTGATCTGGCTTTATGCTTCTGACTTCCTCAGGTGTTGAAACAGAAGAAATTGGCAAATATACCCAGTTTGGGGTTTGGAGCACTGGTTTCTCCTGGGAGGGAAATTTCACCAGGTCCTCAAATAATTCAACGTGATCCACAGCGCTGTCAAAATTGTGGAGCGTATGCAAATTTTTATTGTAATATTTTACTTGGCTCAGGCCAGTGGCAGTGTGTAATTTGCCGGAATTTGAATGGAAGTGAAGGTGAATACATAGCTTCCAGCAAGGAAGAGCTTCGTGTTCTTCCAGAATTGTCATCTCCTTTTGTCGATTATGTCCAAACTGGAAATAAGAGACCCGGTTTTATTCCAGTATCTGATTCGAGAATGTCAGCACCTGTTGTTCTCGTAATAGATGAGTGTTTGGATGAGCAGCACCTTCAGCATTTACAGAGCTCCTTGCATGCATTTGTAGATTCACTCCCCCCAACAACAAGAATTGGAATTGTGTTGTATGGCCGTACGGTATCGGTATATGATTTTTCTGAAGAATCAACTGCATCTGCTGATGTATTACCTGGTAACATATCACCTAGCCAGGAATCCTTGAAAGCATTAATATATGGGACTGGAATATACTTGGCGCCAGTTCACGCTTCTTTACCTGTGGCTCACTCCATATTTTCATCATTGCGACCATATAAACTTAATTTTCCAGAAGCTTCCAGAGACCGTTGCCTTGGCACGGCTGTGGAAGTTGCTCTGGCAATAATTCAAGGACCATCAGGAGAAATGTCAAGAGGTGTTATTAAAAGACCTGGAGGCAATAGTAGGATAATTGTGTGTGCTGGAGGACCAAATACCCATGGCCCTGGATCCGTCCCTCATTCATTCAGTCATCCCAACTATCCTCATATGGAGAAAACAGCATTGAAGTGGATGGAGAATCTAGGCCGTAATGCTCATCGGCACAATACAGTGGTTGATATATTATGTGCTGGAACGTGCCCAGTAAGAGTTCCCATTTTGCAACCTCTTGCAAAAGCTTCTGGAGGTGTTCTGATTCTCCATGATGACTTTGGAGAGGCCTTTGGTGTAAACTTGCAGAGGGCTTCTACTAGGGCAGCAGGTTCCCATGGTTTGTTGGAGATACGTTGTTCAGATAACTTTTTTGTAACCCAAGTAATAGGCCCTGGTGAAGAGGCAAATGCAGATAGTCATGAAAATTTCAAAAATGATAGCGCTCTGTCTATACAAATGCCAAGTGTTGAAGAAACGCAGTGCTTTGCACTATGCATGGAAACACGAGTAGACATCAAGAGTGATTATGTATACTTTCAGTTTGCAATTCAATTCTCGAACATATATCAAGCTGATATATCAAGAGTGATTACTGTCAGATTACCCACTGTGGATAGTATTTCATCATATCTTGAGAGCGTTCATGATGAAGTGGCTGCTGTACTTATAGCCAAGAGGACTATCTTGCGAGCCAAAGACTTTTCCTCTGCAAATGATATGCGAGCAACAATAGATGAAAGAGTAAAAGACATTTCTCTAAAGCTTGGTTCCCAGATGCCAAAGTCAAAGCTTTATCAGTTCCCCAAGGAGCTCTCCTTATTGCCAGAACTCCTATTCCATCTCAGAAGGGGCCCACTTTTGGGAAGCATTGTTGGTCATGAAGATGAAAGGTCTGTCTTGCGGAATTTATTTTTGAACGCGTCCTTAGATCTGTCTCTTCGTATGCTGGCACCTCGATGTCTTATGCATCGTGAAGGTGGCACTTTTGAAGAACTGCCAGCTCATGACCTTGCCATGCAATCTGACACAGCAGTTGTTCTTGACCATGGCACAGATGTCTTCATTTGGTTGGTATGCTACTCAACTTAAGTTTTTGCTCTTCTAATGTGCCATAATTTGTTAGGATGCTGCTGGTATTTTTTTCTCTATCTGTTAAATAATAGTGCCCTGTTTATCAAAAATCATGCATGATCAATCTCTTTCTGTCTGAGCTCTATTGGCCCTTCACTTTCGTTTCTGGTCTTGCACATTGTTTAGGAAGAAATTTTAGTATTAAATTGCTGTACAAGAAGCCATCATTGAAGTTCAAATCTGTCTGCTTTTGTTAGTCATTATTTTCTCCTTGCCTGCCCACTTCGTTATATATCCCATCAGTGTCAGACTTTAAATTCAATTCTTTTTCTTTATATTATTTTTTAAAACTTGGAAATAAAGCCTTCAATTTTTTTTAAACCAGTTATTATGGTTTCGAGTTTTAAAATAAAGTCTCATTGGTGGGGTGCTGAGTTCTCAACAAGTGTTCATAGAGTTTTTAGAATAATTAATTTCATTATCATATTATGATCACATATAATTGTCAGACTCATGTTTAGGAGTGTCGATGAAGTGTTGATATTTGATATGAACGTTTTGTTCTTAAAGTGTCCATATTTCTTAGTGTTCTCACCTCTAGCATTGCAACCAATGTCTCCACCATTGCGAGTATGGAGTAAAACCGGCCAATGTAACCTAAACTCCTATTACCGTGACCATATCCACAACCGTAGCAGATATCATTAGCACTGCTTAAAATGTTCTTGTAAGACTTACCAGTCAAACTTGTTTATACATAAATGTCCTGAAAAGCTAGATTATCTTTGGGCTAAGCATAGCCATTTGAGTTTATCTGTCTTTGACTTGATTGGGTGAATGTCAAGATCTATTTGTGAGATGAATGAGTCAATCTTGCTAACTTTATGGTCGTTAGGTTTTAAGCTTAACCAACTCCCTTCCTAGCTCGTTGACAGCCTATTGGCATGACCAACATTGTGTAATACCCGTCCTGTAATTTAAGGTGCCTCTTCTAGTATTCTCTTAGCATCTAAGCCTCTATATTTATGGGCATTATTAGAATTCGAAATCTTTTCGTCCATCCTCACCGCCACTGGCCTTTCGCCTTTAGTTTTTCAAATAAGGCATCCTTTCTTGTCTGCTCGAATCACTTAATGATGCCATTTTTTTTATCATGCCCACCTTTGCTCATTCACTACGACTGTTTCCTTGGCATCAACATGATATTTTTTTGTAAGTTCCTGTCTAGAATATCCATCATTCACTGTTTGGAAACATTTCTCTTCCATCCTCACCACCATTGACCTTTCTCCTTTGCTTTATCAAGGCATCGTTTATTGGCTTCTAGAATCACCCATCTTGCCATTTCTATCATGCCCACCATTTTTTCCTAAACTACAGCTGTTTCCTTGACATTGATACCATGTTGTGTTATTTCTAGTATATTTGTTCTTTGTTTGAAAACATGCTATGGCTATGGCGAAATGTATATTGATTCGGTGCATTGAAATTATCTTTCATTGACTTGGTTATTGTTCTCTGATTTTATTTTATCGCAAGCCTCCAATATGCATCCTCTTAGTTCTTCCATATATTATTGTATTGAAGTTTTCCTACCACTTGGTGATATCAGGGTGCTGAACTAGCTTCTCAGGAAGGGAAAAGTGCGGCAACTTTAGCTGCCTGTCGAACATTAGCCGAAGAACTCACTGAAACGCGTTTTCCAGCTCCGAGAATCCTTGCATTCAAAGTATTATTTTAATTGCTAAAATTAAATCCTTTGCCAATTTACGTGTTCGGAAAAGGTTTAAGAAGGATATCTAACGGAACTGTCTTTTAACAGGAGGCGAGTTCTCAGGCTAGATATTTTGTTTCTCGGTTGATACCCGCACACAAGGATCCCCCATATGAGCAAGTAAGTGGCGAAGGGTGCATTTAGGAGTAAACAGAACTGTGTGCATATGTGATGAGAAATCCTTTTAATTTTTTTCTCACTTTCTGAGAAGACATGTACACTTAAACTTCTTGTGGTTGTTGATGCATAATTTTATGATAATCGGTTGCAGGAAGCAAGATTTCCACAGCTTCGAACTTTGACTACAGAACAGAGAACAAAGCTCAAAAGCAATTTTCTTCACTTTGATGATCCTAGCTTCTGCGAGTGGATGCGTAGTTTGAAAGTTTCACCACCCGAACCAAGCTAAGCAATGCAATGAACATTTTGTAGCTAGTGATGCCCATAGAGGGATCAAGTCATACATATAATGCTGCATCAATCTTCTAGTTATTGTTTTCCTCCTACACTCCCTCCTCCATTCTGGCCCTAGATGCAACTCACCTTGTGTTTGGATTGGGGATAACATGGATGGCATCTCCTTGGTTTTCGTTACTTCAAAAAAAAAAAAAAATTCTTCTTTGAAATACACAGTATGTATTTTTGTTTTCTTTTTACAACATTTTACACTTGCTGCAACTCCAAATTAAAGGGGTGGTTTGTTTCTTCACCTTTTAGGTCAGATTCTGAAATGTCATTTAAAAGCAATAAATATTCGTTGTCCGATTGATGTTACTTTGAGCTGCAAGGAGCTCTGTTGCATTCTGAATTACTTGTTTTGTAAATTCACCTTTCCATTCGGATCTTATTTATTTGGATGCCACCAAGTACATACAGAGTACAGGCTTGAAGGCTATTATCTAATCTTTTAATAGAGATGATAGATAATAGTGATGATGGCACAAATTAGAGGAAATGTTATTATAAATTCCATTTATCAGGTCTGTTGCGCATGTGAGGAATAGGAATTATTTATGAAAATTGATAAATCTACAACAGAAAATGATATTTTTATATGAAAACTGTCACTATAGATACTATAGCTACGATTTTTACCGTTATATATTTTTCATGTAGAAATATCAAAAAGTGTTTTAGAAATATTAATTTCCTTTATTTATTATCCGTTCTCAGGTACGTGTGCATAAATTTTCACCGTCAGTTCCAACCAGTGCTGGTAAAGAAACACAATATTGGAATGTGATATAAATAAATATATAACATCCAAACCCTAAAAACATAAAATTACAAGCGCTGAAATTGCCATCCAGAGCAGAAAATTAATCCATCCATGGTCCTTCCTGAACATACAATTTCAACCACAAGAGCATCTGCTTCCAGCAGGCATGCCAGGCGTCCTTTTTAATTTTTGATTTTCAATGACTGGAAAGATGGCTAAGTTCAACCTTATTGGACAAAAAGGGTTAGGAACTCGACTGACTACACATTTTGGACTTGTAGGCATCCTATAAAAGTGCAAATATGTAAGTTAGCTTTGAAAGAACTGCAAGGAACAAGCTACTGATTTAGCTCAAACAAACAGAATATGTAAAGAAATGATTGTATTCTCAGTGTTACCACTGTAAATCAATGAGTCTTATATGTATACTTGTGGATAATTAGAACAGAAATTCAGATAGAGAAGGAAAGGGAGAAAGATTTCAGAGAAAGGGAAGGAAAATCAGACCAAGATAGAGAGAGAATATTCATTCAAATTTCACATGTCCGCCATACATCGATATTCACACCCTTATGTCTCAGCATGTACACTCAAGCAACAAACTCTCATAACAGATTGTAACAGGAAAAGACTAACAAGACCTCAACTATTATAAACCAAGACTAGAATACCCTTGCTCACTATAACAGTCAAATAATACTAACTATTAACTAACTGTGATTATTAAAGGAAAGTGCACTAAAACAAAGTTAAGCTAAGATCTGGACTGGAGAATGCCTTACAAGAACTTGATTGAAAGCTCGCAATCTTCAAAGTACAAATTCTCGTTGTGCAAATTGTGCGTGCTGAAGCTGGTTTGTGGTATTCTTGTGTTTTAGCTGCTTTAACAAGCCAATGTCCACGCTAGGAGCAAAGTGATTCAGGCGATGGGACCCCACATTGTGCTTGTTGGTCGCACAGAATATTCTCAATAAGATTATTGATGGCATTTCCCCTGGCCTACATGAAAAATGATCTATAACTCAATATAGTATTTAAATTTTAAACAGCATGCATATATATACATAATACATAATATATACTCCCTCCGTCTTAGGAATTATGTCCTTTGTTCACTATTCTGGCCAAGTTGACCATTTTTAAATTCATAATTAAACATATATTTAGATTTTCAAAATCACAAACTTTAAGATGAGTATACTAAATTAATTGTAGTTTATCATGGTCATAGACTCAGAGTCTATTTGCATATATCTTAAAGAATTATAAGATGTGTGAATTTTAAAAATGGAGAAGTTGACCATAAAAGCCAAAAGAGGACATTTATCCTGAGGATAAGAGAATATATATATATATATATACGATCCGGATCTTAAACTCACCCTTTTTCTAACATACTTTGCTCACCCCCCTTTAGCGACGGACCGGACGACGGTTCGGTCCGTCACTATATATACAACCGTCGTTTATATGTTGTCCGTTACTAAAAGCTAAGACGACGGTTGTATATATAGCGACGGACCGAACCGTCACCCGGTCCGTCGCTAAAGGAGGGTGAGCAAGGTATGTTGGATAAAGGGTGAGGTTATGATTTGGACCGTATATATATATCAACTATGGATTGAACAATCTCAGCTACAAGGGGGTAAAGTGGCCCTTAGTCACTTGCAATAAAAAGGTTAATGGTGGGTCTTCGGGAGAAGCTTTGTATCACATCCATGGGTATAACTTCGTTTTTTTTTTGGGAGGGGGGGATAACTATACCCTTGGATATGGCTTAGCTAATTCTGAAGTTTGATATCCTTACCTTAACTCCTACGGCGAGTGCAGTTTTCAGCTTGACCAATTCACCTAATCTTAAAGAACCTCCTTTCTTATCTTTCACGAAAATTAGGGGTACTTTCCTTAAAGAGGCCAAGCTTGACAAATGCTTCGTCAACCATCGGGGGTTGCAATCCGAAGCTACTAGTATGGCCTGTATGTTCAAAATGAGAAGCATTATATCTCCTTTACAGAACACATTTATGTCAAGGAATTAACTCAGACATTGGAATCAACGAGAAAACAAAAAGAAAAAAGAAAAGAATGAATGCATATAGTAAGTATATAATTCTAAAGATAAATTTAACGAGAAACCAAGCTTCTAGAACATGTCTCACCAGAATTAAGATCTATCCTACACACACAGAGATCATATTTCCTTCCATAGATAATTAGCCACCTTACCTTAGGGTTGACACTAACAAGAGTATCCCTGAGCCTTGCAATCCACTAAATGCACGTTTGCACCACACCTGCCAGCCTTATTTTTTTAAATTTTAATTTCCCCATTATTTTTTATGGGTGAGGGGATATATAGATAAGCAATGTCACCAAAAGGTGTCAAAGGGAGTGCAACTAATGTAGAAGGGAAATGTGAGAAAATGCTCTAAAAAAGTGACAATAGTAATGAAAGCAGTACCCAATTATCAGATAAATTAAAGTAGGCTTATCCTTCCAGAAATACATCAAAGAAAGCTAAGAAGGTTCCCCTCTCCAAACATGGCAGCTAGATTTCCAAATATAAAATCCTTGTCACCTTTCCAAACAAGGTTTAGAAAAACCCAGGTCGTCATGCCAAACAACACAAAATGGAGAGACAACTTAGATGAAACATCACAATGCTAAACGGAATAATTGTGGCCTTTTCTTCTCCTAACCATGTGCAAATATCATACAGGGACCCTTTTTCCCATTGGGACCGAATCATACCTCAAGGCTCATTCATTTTGGTTCTCAATTTCGTAGAGAAACTATCATTGATTTGTCTTCATTTATCATAGGTTCCGGCACCATCGTGTTGATGGCATAACAAGCAAATACTTTAGCAATTAAGTTGATATGTACATGATATAGAAAACTGCACAAACTTTTTAAGCTCACTCGGACAAGAAAACTTATCAAGTATAAAAAAGGATCCAAAATGAAACACTAAGAGGTAAGATGCACTCCGAGTAGGATTTAAGCAAAAGAATTAAGGACCGACTTTCACAATGCAGTAAAACATTTTGAACTAGTTATTTTTGTTGGAAAAAACAAAACAAAAACAATGAGTAGCCAATAGATCATTATTACTATAACACTAGGTAAAAAATATAAAAAGCAAAAACAACCTGCAGTTTAACAGAAGAAGCTTTACTATTGCTGCCACTGTTGATTACCGAATTCAAGCTTTCCATTTCAGTATCCAGTGGGGGCATCCGTTCAAGCACCCGAGTGACATCATTTACCCCAATTGAAAACTGCTGCTGAAATGTTAAATACAAACAATTTCACTAACCATTTAATAAAAAGACTTGCTGGAGATAAAACTAGAATAATAAAGGGGGGGGGGGGGGTAATAGAACCTTGAGCCATATTTTATCAGGTAAAGCTCTGTCCAAAACTCTTGCCGACTCTATCTCCCTGTTCAATTAATACAGCAAAAACCCATTTTTTTCTCTTGAAATCCCACCAAAAATGAAAGAAAATAAAAGGGTTTTAGAGGGTTTTTGTTACCAATTACCTCTGAATTGATTTGAGCAGACCAACAAGATTCTCTTCTTCATAGATACTAACAATATGCAATTAAATTCAAACAAACACACATACCCATAACAAAATTAGTCATTATGAAGAAGAAATTCGGCAGGTAAAATTAAAATTTAGAAAATTACATTGATTCTTTTTGTTGGTGAACAACAATTCCTTTGTCAGGTTTTGCTGCTGTTTTCTTTTTGCTTCGCATTCTTCCAATTTTTGCAACTGTTTCGTTTCCCAGAAATTTATTTTGGGTTTTTGTCAATTTAAAACACTATATATAATAAGAATAACTATCCAAAGCCCAAAGTATCATTTTCAGCCCATTTTAGTAGAGTGTCTATGGATGGGCTATAATGTACTTATAACCCACTTAAAAAAATAATGTTACTATCACATAAACTAGTTCACATAAAATCGGATGGCATCTTTTAATTTGTTATTGACATGACCCACTTGACTCAATAACAAATCAAAAAATATCACCCGATCTTATGTGATCTTTATATAGATAATTTATGTGATAGTAGCATTACTCCACTTAAAATCATCAGGTAACTATTCTGTTTAAGGCCACGACTTTTAATTGTTCATATATATAATAAGCTCATACAGGTGGCCACACACGAGTTGCGTATATAATATAAGTATACGATATAATAAGATTTTTATCAAATTTTGAAGATCAAGTAATAAAATTAAATTTATAAGAAAAAAGGAAAATAAATTTGTGACGCAATCCGAAGAAAACGGTTATTTTCTTCTCTCCCTTTATAATAGAAGAGATTGTTAAATGTATCTTTTCTTTTATGAATTTTAATTAATTTTGGTTTTAATTTAGATCTATTATTTGATTGAATTTAAATAAAATTACAAGTGCATTTGATAGTCTACTATAAAAATTTTAGAGAGAACAATATATGATTCAAGTATAAATTATATATTGTATTTTAATTATATCTAAAGAGGGGTATACGAAAAGGAGCATTGTTATTTATAAAAAATATTTTCTTTAAATCCCACATTGATAAGGAGTTAAACTATTTAATGTTTTATGGGTCCTCTTAACATGTGCCCTTAGGGCACATATTAAGCACACAGTTCAAGAGAATATGCACATATGCACACAATTCAAGAAAATATTTTCTTGAACTGTGTGCTTAACATGTGCTCTTAGAGCACATGTTAAGAAATTTCATGTTTTATAAGCATAAGCTGAATAGTTTAATTTAGTTTAATTTAGGCAAAACTAATAATTTAGCCACTGTAGTTGGCACGTTTTACTTAATTCACTACTGAACTTTTAATTTTTTAAATTACACCACTAAACTAATTAATATTTTAAAATTGAGTAATTATGTTATCTTAGGCTGACGGCTAGACCTGGCAAAAGAAATTCGGGTCCGCCCGAAAAAAAAGTGGGTTATGGGCTTTATTATTTCATCCCATGTAAAGCTGTCGTTTTTGGCCCGGCCTGTGGCCTGTTCGTGAGGTTTTTTTTTTTTTTTTTTAAACATTGATGCTTGTGAGAGTTGAACACAAGACCTCCAACTTATTAAATAAGAGTTAAACCAACTGAGCTACAACAACTGCTTGTTTGAGACTAAAATTAACCTCAACCTCTTATATCACTATTATTTTGTAAGCATATATTTTTAATAACCTTATAATACATTTTATAAACGCAAAAAATGTATATTTTCATTAATAAAAAACAAATATTCATTTAAATATACATTTGGTGCGTTGCATTTTATAATACATTTTATATTTATTAAACATACATTTTATATTTATAAAATAATAAAACGTAAAAATATAAATATTACTCTGTATGGGCGTATGACATTTTACATTTATTATAATTAAGATTCATAACAGATCTGATAAAATATGCATTTTATTAATTAAGATTTCATATGGATTATCAGAAGCAAACTTTTTGTAATTTATAAGAATCGTTTATATATATATATATATATATATATATATATATTTAATACTACAATGAAGCTAATATATTACAACAGTGATATAACATATTATAACAGTGCTATAATTTATTAGTTTCATTATAATAATATCTTAGTTATAATATATTAGTTTCATTATATTATATTATAACAGTGCTATAAAAACATAGAATTAATATCGAATATATTTAATATTATAATGAAACTAATATATGAATAAGTGATAACAGTGTTACTGAACAATTATGTTATCATTGGTAAGGTATAATAGTCGTCCAAACGTTAATCATACAAATGTTAAATCCTACTCCCTCTGCTCCTAAAAAAAGAGTCCATTTACCTTTTTTTTGTTCAAAAAAAAGAGTTCGATTTGTTTTGATTGTAGCATTAACAAACATCCTTAACTCATGAAGCTAAGGGAACTTGAATTTTGCAAAATTATGACATAAAAAGATTATGTAAAATAAATTTTGCAAAAAAAAAATAAATTTAAGGCAAAAACCCGCGGCCCGGCCCGGCCCGAGTTGGGCCACGGATCGTAGTTTTTCAGCCCATAAAAAGCCAGTCTATTTTGGCCCGGCTGTTTGCCAGGTCTACTAACGGCTGTTAAATCCTTTTGTTTTTTATCCGACATGGACACGTGAAAAAAGAAAAAAAAAGTATATGACATGACTAGACCTGACAAACGGGTGGGTTGGGCCGGACCGAGAGCGGGCCGGGCCAAAACAGTCCGATTTTTTATGGGCTGAAAAACTACGGCCCGTGGCCCAACCCGAGCCGGGCCGGCCCGTGGGATTTTGTCTTCTTTTTTTTTTTGCAAAATTTATTGTACACAATCTTTTTATGTCATAATTTTGCAAAATTCAAGTTCCCTTAGTTTCATGAGTTAAGGATGTTTGTTAATGCTACAATCAAAATAAATCGAACTCTTTTTTTAGAACAAAAAAAGAGAGGCAAATGGACTCTTTTTTAAGACTGGAGGGAGTAGGATTTAAAATTTGTATGATTAACGTTTGAACGACTATTATACCTTATCAATAATAACATAATTGTTCAGTAGCACTATTATCACTTATTCGTATATTAGTTTCATTATAATATTAAATATATTCGATATTAATTTCATATTTTTATAGCACTGTTATAATATAATATAATGAAACTAATATAATCAAACCTTCATACCAAGTTAATTGATCTTTGTTAGTGTTTGAAGTTCTCTTTCGAAAAGGCTGGTATGTTTCTTTTCATCTTTGTTAGTGCTTTACATTAGAATTATTGGTTTCTACGTGTTGCTTATTATTATTTTTTTAATTCTGCCAGTCTGATGAATTAGAAGAAGGGAAATCTCCATGTCTGGAGATTCCCTTATGGATGTCTAGCATTTAGGTAGTTGGAACCATGAGCGCGATGAAGGTGAGGAACTGAGGATGAACATGTTCTGCAACCAAAAATAAAACGGAATCTGTGAAGAAGGAGATTCGCGAAAAGAGTATCGGAGGATATGGTTACTGCGAGGGAGATGAAGATTTGAATTTTAATATTTGAATTTGAATTATTAATTTGAATTTGAATATTTGAATTTATTTTTGTTGTTAGATCCCAAATATTTGAATTTGAATTATTAATTATGACAGTTATTTCTCCTTGATTCTAAGTTTCTTTATTAACTGTGAATTGCGTTAGTTTTGTAATTATTTTGTTGATGTACTGTTATTATAATTACTTTCTAATTATTGTATAATAATGTAAATGACTCATTTTTCTATGTATATCCATGGACCCACAGAAATAATTTGAGTAACCTATGGCCCTATGGGAAGCAGGTCACATGCAATTGGATCCCTTATTTGCAGAAGTATTTTAAAGCACCACTTTTAGCCAGAATACTCAAACTTATGCTTATGTGGAAATTAAACTGCAATTTATTTTAAGATATGGTTGCCCATTAAAGGCTAGAATACCATATAGTAGTATTTTTTTTCCTCTATAACAAATTGTAATCCGAAAATAATACTTTCTTGGAAGGGAAATATTTTTTTTTGTTGCTGTTTAAATGTCTAGTTGTGTTTGATGTAGAAATGGTGATATGCAAAACTAAATCAAAAGTCAAATGGCTTTTTATTGCAATCGGTGGGATTATGTAATGTTGATAAATTAAAGAGGAGTGATGGGAATTGGGACATTGGATTCTTACCCTTCGAAATTTCTGCTATGAAAAGTCATATTTATATATTACCAAATATATAAATGTACAGAATTAGTTAGCATTACAAGAATCGTCCACTATATTAATTATCTTTTAAATGAATTATTATTAATACTCTTTTATGTAGTTAATAATAAAAGAGTCGGTTACATGAATTTACAAATTACTAATACTCAGGTACATAAATTTGTAATATATATAATTTTTCATATAAAAAAAATGGAATTTTTCCATACATTTTATCTCTAGCACACGTCTATCCTTCAATGATCATGGAGGTTGATTGTATCTATCTATTTATTTTTATCTTTTCACAGAGAAAGAGAGATGGTTAATTATTGATACTACCTTATATTGGTATAATAAGAATTAAATTTAAAAGAGGAAAGGAATAAAAAAGGGAAAAGAGGGGGGAAATGAGAGAGATATTTAGCCAAAAAAAAAAATAAAGTGTGAGAGAGAAACAGGCAATTAGCAAAAGATTTACCAACATAACCCTGTCCAGTCCCAGAGTCCCAGGTGACTGAAGTCTTTCCCTCCTCAGAGTTGTGTGTGTATATATACATATATATATATATACAAACAAACGGACAAAACACAGTAATCTCCTGCTGGCCCAATTCACGCACAAAACCCCCAAACCCCACACTATTTCCATTGCCGTTCAGTTTTCTCCCTCTCCAGAGTCCACCCCCATTTGGGTTTCCTCTCCTCTCTCTCCAAGGGTGAAACAGAGGAAGCTGAAGAAGAGAAGGGTCCTACTGCTACTTTCCAATCATTTCTCTTTTCTGTATTGGGTTCTGTGCATCGCTCATCAATTTCCCATCTAATCAATTTACAATCTTGATCTACAACAACCACCCAATTCTCCCTTCACCCCAAGCAAGTTTTCAATTTTCTTGTTTTTTTCATCACACCCCTGATAAAGAAGAAGAGTAAATACAGTAATTTAAAAGCAATAATTGTGATAAAATCTTTCTGGGTTTTGTTGGTTTCAACAGGAACTAGAAGATCTCAGTCAATGAAGGGATCTTTTGCTGTATGTTGTTCCAATTCCTTTGATATTACTGTTGTTTTGTTTGTTGTGCTTTAATATTTCTTGTGTAAAGCTAAGTCCCACATTGCCACTTTCTAGTGAGTATATTTGTACACTCTCTTGTTGGGCTCAGTAACTTTGTTGAGAAAAGGACTGGGTTTGTGCGCACATGAGAAATCTCATTCCACGTTGTGGCTAATGGTGTAAGATCTATGAAGTCTCTTCCTTTTTCCCAATTGCGTTATGTTATTTGCTCAATCGTTGTTTTTACGTCCATAAATAACAAGAAACAAATTTATATCCTTGGGATCTGATTTTTTGATATTTTATCACTCACTTTTTCTTTACTGAGAAATGAGGTTTGTGAGTAATTTAGCAGCTTTCTTCTGTCAGCCTGAGGTGATTTGATTTTACTTTTTATGTGTTATAAAGCTAATGATTAACAAATCTGATACGTCAGTTTATCCCAATATTGTCTTTTTACATTGAAAATTGTAATTTGTGTGTCTTTCCTTTTCGTTAGTGTTTATTGCCGCCACTAGATCTATAGTTTAACATCACGAAGTTAAACAGTACTTAAAAAGTTCTAAAGTGTTGATAGATGGCAATAACGCTCAACTTCTTCACCATTTGACAAATATATACAGTTGCTTACAGTATGATCTCATGTCATAAATTGCACTAACAAATAATGAGTTGGCACCAACAAAAAGCATTTACTTGGCACTAACAACATTAATTTGACACTAACATTGTTGTCCCTAAATTAACAGCAGCACGTGGCTGTGCTTCTGGTACTTGTATTATTTGGCGAAGCTCGAAGGGCTATCTGTGGCATCTCACTTTGCAAAGAGACTAGTTCAGGAGTTGTTCGACCCCACAGTGTCTCAATTACTGAATTTGGTGCAGTTGGTGATGGGGTGACCCTCAATACCAAAGCATTTGAGAATGCCATCTTCTATCTTAATTCATTTGCTGACAAGGGCGGAGCACAGCTTTTTGTTCCAGCAGGCCGGTGGTTGACAGGAAGCTTCATCCTCATCAGTCATCTAACTTTGCGGTTAGATAGGGATGCACAGATTCTAGGATCCACGGTGAGCTTTGATGTCATTATATAAGCAATATGTATGTCTACTGTGATTTGTATACATTCTGACAGACAGGTGAGTACATTTTACTTTGTAATGGTAGATAAATAATTAGGTTCTGTAGAAAGTTTCCTGTGTAGCGAATTGGGTCATTATTATTCTAGCAATCACTATCAAGCTATGAAGCACGGATATGGATACGCGGATACATGATTTTTCCAAAAACTCGGATACGGATACGTGGGGCGATTCGTTGAATATAAAAATATAAAAATAAAAATATTATATATTTAATTCTTAAAATTTCATTACACAAGTTCACCATTTCAAAAACAAAAGAGCAATTAACATCATCAAAAGTCAAAAGATTGGCCTTATCCATCCAAAATATTGTCCAAGTGCCAACTGTCAACTACCAGCCATCAATAAGAGCAAAATGGGTCTATTTTTTACAACACAGTAAAAAATAACACTTAAAAAACGTATCTGTAACGTATTGGAGCGTATCCGTAACGTATTGGAGCGTATTCAAAACGTATCCGATTAATAAAAATTAAATTTAAATTACGGATACTCTAAATCCGTATCCGATACGTATCTGGAGCGTATCCGTATCCGATACGCGTACAGTACGCGATACGGAGCTCAAAATAGAGTATCCGTGCTTCATAGCTATCAAGCAATGGTCCAGAAATAAGTCCTGAAATTCATATATAGGCATGCTAAGAAATTGACTTTAACTTCATTTAAAAGCATTTGATTAAGATGCACCGAATTACGTTGCATAACTTGCGTTCAGTTCTGCTTAGCCGTGATCTTACTATGCCATTACACCATTTAGACCTTTCCTATCTTTGAAGATAATCATCCGAGTGCGACTGCGGAGTACTCTGCCTAGTCAATTGGGGCATTAGTTGTTATCACATGTAAAGATAATACCAACTAGAATTTATTGCATTGTTTCAGAACTCTGATGATTGGCCAGTCATTGATCCTTTACCATCTTATGGCCGCGGGAGGGAGTTACCTGGTGGAAGGCATCGAAGCCTCATTTACGGACGCGATCTGGTAGATGTTATTATAACAGGTTAATGATTAAACTTCTTTATAACATGGTTTCTTTATGAGCTCTCTTCTTCAAATTGCCACTGACAAAAGTTCCCATTCAGGAGATAATGGAACAATCGATGGTCAAGGCAGTGTCTGGTGGGATTGGTTCCGAAGTGAAACCTTAAATTATACTAGGCCTCATATGGTTGAGTTGATTGATTCGACAGAAGTGATCATCTCCAACCTGACCTTCCTTAATTCACCTTTCTGGAACATCCACCCTGTGTACTGCAGGTCAAACACATTTATTTTTCTTGTTTGTTAAACTTCAATTTTTTTTGTTCCCAAATATATAAAACTGTGCAAAAGTGAAGTCCTGTGAATTAGGCAGAGATTTGAGACTATTTTTCTGGATGAACAGCCAAGTTACTGTCCAGAATGTCACAATCATTGCTCCTCTTAACTCACCGAACACGGATGGTGTTAATCCAGGTTAGTTTTCTTGATTTAACCGGAGGTTTATCCTTTTCACAAGAATTCTAAAATTCTGAAACAGGTAACTGATACTTTTTCGTAACCTTTTGGTATACATAAACTTAAACACCCTAGTAAGTGCAATTATATATCTCATAAGATTTCCTATACTATCTCCATTCGGAAAAGACGGTCCAGCTTTTTTCTTGACATTTTTTTATTAGTATTAGTGTTCATTTAGTCATTTTTTTTGAATAACAAACAGTAAATTTTAAGATTTGTTTCAGAGAATTGCTCCAATTTTTATACAAGGATAAAACAATTTCTGAGAAAAATTTCCCTGCTAACGTGTCTAAGTCAATTTTGTGATCCTTTAATAAGAACATTCCTTTTACCTGCAATATAACCTTGAAGTTAATGTTGTGTAAACATTAGTTCAGGCAGTTCATAACTCTCTGTTCCCCAAACTGTAATATTTCTTCAGATGGAGCAATTTAAATTTTGTTACATAAACAATATATGGAGGTTCTGACTAATATGTGAAATGCATCCAGACTCTTCCAATGATGTTTGCATTGAAGATTGTTACATAAGCACAGGTGACGATCTGATTGCCATTAAAAGCGGGTGGGATGAGTATGGCATATCATACGGTCGTCCTAGCACGAATATTATCATCCACCGGCTTGTTGGACGGACTAATTCAAGCTCAGGCATTGCAATTGGAAGCGAAATGTCTGGAGGTGTATCAGACGTTTGTGCCATAGACATCCATTTCTTCAATTCAAACAGAGGTATTTCAATAAAGACCTCCCCTGGACGAGGCGGTTATGTGAAAAATATCTTCATTTCAGGCGTGACCTTGTCCAATGTTAAAGTTGCTATAAAATTCAATAGTAACTATGGGGAGCACCCAGATGAGTTTTATAACCCAAATGCTCTTCCCGTAATAGACATGATTACCATTCAAAATGTAACAGGAGAGAATGTTAAAGTTGCAGGCCTTCTAGAGGGAATAGAAGGGGATAATTTCATAAACATTTGCCTATCCGATATCAATCTCAGTGTAACCTCACCTTCGACATGGAAGTGTTCCTATGTCGAAGGATTTTCAGATTCTGTTACTCCACACATTTGTGAGCCTGCTCAAGTGCAAAATATATCCCGAGAATATGTCAAATTGCTACCATTTGTCTAATCAAAACTGCGGTGCTCGGTTGGAGTCTTGGTAAATATTGTATACATGCTGGTGGTGAAACTGCTTTCGTCTGGATTCGTTTACTCATTAATTTGATTCTTTCCATTTCTGAAACCAGTGCTTATTGTTCTGCTGACATAAAAGGTGGAGGGGTAGCTCTTCCGATATATGGTTGCTGACTTGGGAGATGGAACTGAAGATGAATGGTTCTTGTAATCAATTGATTTGTAGAAATTGGAGTGATTTAGTATATATATATATATACATTTGAAACTGTTTTCTGCCTCTAATTTCTACTACTATTATACTCTCTCCGATCACTTGCTTTTATATTTTCAAATACAGAAGGCAAGTGATGTTATGTTGCATGAGCTTTTCCATAGCCTTCTCGGTTGCAACTACAGCTTTCTCTGGGCTCATGTCTATTAGTTTTTATGGGTTGATGCCTTCATGAAAGCCTTGTTTATTAGTCAATATGGATTGTTCATTACACAACTGATAGGTGCATTTTCAAATTTGTACCCCAAGTCCAAGTGCTGCTTGTGTTAATTAGTTTTTGTTTTACTCCTTGCTTCCAAAATTAGAGATGCATTTTTTTTATAGTCAATTCCAAGTTAGGGATATATTTTTATTTGTTATTTAACTGGAAATTAACACGTACGTACATATAAACTTATATGAATCGGTTAGTATTTACGAAGCGGAAGCGGTTAAATCGAAATGTCAATTTTAAAAATAATGACACGAACACAGCTACTACGATTTCACGTACAAACGCTTGTCGTCAATATGCAATTGTTACTAGCAACTGATGCGAATGAACTCTGGTGTTCACACCAAGTACACTCAAGCCTATCAATGAAAGCTTGAAAATTCTATAGAGTATTTAGAGAGAAAACTGTATGTGAAAAATAATAGGTTATTTTTCCTTTTTTCTTGTAATCTATTTGAGACTCTCCCAATCCCAATTGAGATATCCAATATCCATATCCAAATGGATATCTATGATTCACGGATCCGACCCAGATCAATTACTAACAGTCTAACACTACGTCAAAACTATAAAGTCAAATAAAATTTCTAACCTATCATTAGAAATTTGATCAGGTCCGGACTTTCGGACGGAGCAAAATCCGGATCTTTTTTTTTCTTTTTCTTTTTTAAAACAACTAATAAAAAATATATATTATTTTATGAAACTGAAATTTTTCATAATACAGTGTTTTGGAATGTGATTTGGATACATATTACAAAACAAGTTATACAGACTGTACAAACCGAGAGTCCGACCTGATCTGGCCTCCCTATCATTATATTTTAGGTATATTTTGTAGTCATCTAGTAGTATTATGTTATCATTACTATATGTTTATATCTATCTAATGTTAGGATATATTTGAAAAAGTAAAACTTCATTTAAAATTGTGGTTTTAGAAATGTGTTAGACTCATAATTCATATATTTTATTATCTCTAATTTTTTTTTTTATTATATTAATTTATTTAATTAATATGTTTTATTTTATTTTATAAGATTTAATACTTTATTACAATAAAGTCAAAATTTTGGTAATCAAACAGTATTTAATGCTCTTATTTATAGAAGGTAAGAGGTAAGAAGATTCCTACAAGGAGAAAAGAGGTGAAATAATCTTGGTGTGTATGTTTAATCTAGCCAGAGAAAGGGTCCATCTAAAATATCTTTTTAAGAAGTTGATTGTCACTAGTAAGTTGAAACTTACATAAAAGAATTAATGTCTTAGTACCAAGAGAGATGGAGGGAATGAGACATTAGGTATTTTTTATGTATTAGTTTAGGTTAGGAGTATTAGTATGATTAAATTACTTATTCTTTGTACGCTCATTGGATGATCGTTAATAAAGAGAGTTTTCTTATTTTATTTTTAATCTTCTTCTTTATTGTAGTTAATTTATTTATTTTTAAAGCCTAGCTAATTTTTTATATCTAGGATGAAGATGAAATTAAATAATTATTCATGACACTATTTTTTATCTCTTATATTATTTAATTTATACTTTAATGTTTAATTGATTTCGTCTTTATGTTTTGTTATTGAAATACTTTCGTTTTATAGTTCTTATGTGATTTTAAATTAATTAAGAAATTTTGATAAATTATTGTTAAAATATGAGTTTCGAAGAAGTTTTAATGTGTTATAGTTAATTCTTAAATTTTCATAGTATACTTGCCCACATTAATTGTAAAATTATTAAACTAAAGAGAAGGCTAGGGAGATCAAAACCATAATTATGTTATAAAAATAGGAGAGATTGAATTACTTGTTATGTTTATTGTTTAATGGATTCGGATTCCTAGATTGTTTCCTTATTACTAATTTCATATTCTAATAAGTTTAATTGTACGTAATCAATTCTCAATCTTTATTTCTAATTTGTTTATAATAAATATTAAGCATACATTAAAATTAATTTAGTCTCTATGGTTCGACCTGTACTTGTAGTTCTTCAATTTGACACTGTTCACTTGGCAGTTCCATATTTTTATGACATCAAAATGTATTTTAATTTTGGAATGGGTCAAAGTATTAAGAATAGTTTAGTCACTTTGGCAAGACATGAAAATTGGACGTGAATATATTTGAATTTTACCTATTTGTATTTTTAACTCATCATTAAATAAGTAAAATTTAAATACACTCATGTTCAATTTTCATGTTCACACAGAGTTTTTGGACTTTGGCATATTTAGATGTACAACAATGCGTATAAGATAGACATATATTAGTGGTAAATAGTTTATTTTTTTGTTGGTTATGAAAATGAATCCATAAGTAATTGTTCAAAATAGACCCTAACCAAAATCAGGAGAATTATGAGTTTATGACCATTTATAGGATTGTGTAAACTTTGAACAAGTTTTTTAATTTCCCCACAAACTCTAGAAACAATACGTTAGGGGAAGATTAATTCATTCAATCAGAAAGATAGAAATTAAATTACATGTAGGGTATAGTTGAGGGAATACCTTATTATACCTACCCTATCCAAGTAATCCGAATTACAAACTTTGAACAAATTAGAAGATAATTTTACATATTAATCTGAATATATAGAACAATGGTTAGAGTCATTAATTGGAATTTTCGACACCAGAAATGCAATTTTCTTTTAGAAAAGGAGCGTAGATGATGTTATATATAGGCAGCTGGCATGCATATATCCCAAGTTATATATAGGCAGTTGGAGCGTAGATGATGCTAGAACTATTCATTGCATGGGATATAGAAAATGTTGGATGAACATTTTCTATAACTCGTATAATGAAAAATTATATAAACTTATTAGAGTAAAAGTTGGTGTCAGCTTCACTCTAACCGGATCTAAGTACAAGAACTGATTTGGGACAAGAATTGAGGTGTACTTATAATAATATTTGTTCAATAAATAAATAAATGTACATGTGTAAACCTTTCACAAAATTAACGTCATGCTTCCTCGTAGAGCTTTCTATTTAAAGCAAAATTGGAAGAGAGATCATGATATATATATATATATATATATATATATATAAATCTAGCATATATAGCAGCAATGTCAAAAGGAGCTAGTGTCAGTCTGTCCGTGTGATCTTCAGCCTCTTTACGGTGGTCAAGAACATCCTACAAGTACACAAATTCAATGATAACGAGAAATTTCTTGGTCTCAAAACCAGAGTTTCATTTGTAAACTAAATAAGCTAAATAATATTCCTCATTGTTCTTAACAAAAAATGGTTAAATTAGTTATTAATTATTTATTTAAATGGCATATGTGGAGATCAAATTAATGGGAAACTAACGACAGCTTCAAATCATGTGTCGAACTTACCGCTAAACCAACCATTGGGAAAGATGGGTTAATATATATATATGTATATATATATAGAAGCATGCAAGGATAGGTAGCTTACTCCCAAGGAACATCCCCAACCATCATCCAGTCCCCTTCTTGGTCTTCGTATGTTAACACATGAGTATATTTGTGATGTGGACATTGTTCCCCTTCAGCCCCTGCACCTGTCAACCTTTCAATATTACTTGTAATTATATTAAAAATTGACTTGGTTTAATTTTTTAAGTCAAATTGACAATTTACTCTAACCGTCAATTTTCATAGGTTTGAAAATCTAAATAAATATACTTCGTATTCTTAATTTTAAAATCGGTCAATTTGACCAAAAAAATAAAACTAAGCCAATTTTTGAAGAACGAAGATAATAGTATATATATATATATATACACACACAATAACCTCAAGTAAGTTTATAATCACATGAATTAACGTACAGAGAATATTTGGAGTGGAGAACATATGTTCCAAGGTGTTAATCAAGGGAGGGTAACCAGCATGAGCCAGCAGATCAACTTTCCTTCCAATCCGAATGCCTTCCATTTTTACCTTCACAAACAAACTATGAATACTATCTAATTAGCTAGGTTTATTGGTTATATAGTTTTTCTTTCTTAAATATTTAATTATACCTAGATCTCCCAAAATATATATCATACCCTTAAAATCAATTTTATTAAATTTAAAATTTATATAAATTCATTTAATGTTTAATTATCAGTATAATTATATATATATATATATATGAATAGTGTATATATCATGCATGCATGTATACATATACGTAGGTAGGTAGGTAGGTAGGTACCTTGGAGAATGAAATGTGGTTGTGGAAATGCCAAGTCCGAGGCTGAGATCAGTGGATAGGTCTGATGATAATTTCATAATTCTGTTGGAATTAGGAGGAGGATAATTAAGTATAGAAGAGGAGGAGGAGAAAGAAGAAGAGGCTAAATATAATTGATGATCAGATGATGATGATGATGATATTATTAACGGAGGAAGAGGAAGAGGAGTAGGAGTTTGGTAATTGCTGCTGCTGCTGCTGTCGATTGATGATGATGATGATGATGATGATGAATTTCTTCTTGTAATTGATCTCCTCATTTCTCATCACTCTAAATTAATTTTGTATTTTTAATGTGTGCTTTACCTAGCTAGCTGCAACCCCAGAACTGAATTAAGGAAGAGTCTCACCAAAATATCACACACACACATACCTACCTACCTATATATATATATATATATATATATATATATATATACCCACCCGCCTTTAATTATATCTATTAATTAGTCCAGCTGCCCACAGGACACGCGCATGTAAATAAATAGATATACAAATATAAATATAAATCCACATTAATTCCTATGTGGTGTTTGTTTAAGAGCTGCATGTCAACGAAAAATTTAAATTTATAGTCTTTATAAATAGGGTCCTCTTAACATGTGCCCTAAGGGCACATGCTAAACACATAATTTTAAAAAATATTCTCTTGAATTGTGTATATATTCTCTTGATTCTGCATTTACATTAAGTTCAAGGGAATAAACACACAATTCAAGAGAATATTCTCTTGAATTGTGTGTTTAGCATGTGCCCTTAGGGCATATGTTAAGAAATTCCTTATAAATATTATACTATCTCAATTCTAAATTTTAAAATTATTATTAATTTTTAAAAAGTCAAATTAAAATATTTTTAAATTTAAAATTGATATTTTTAAATTTAAAAATTATTCAATATTTTACACTTTTTAGTTGCCAAACAACTTTTATTAAAATTTTAATCATTCAAATTTTAATTATTTAATTTTATTAAACACTACCCTAGTGTTATAAATTAAATATAGCTAGAGAGAGAAACAGAAAAAAAAGAAGCAAAAAAAAGAGGAGAGATAAAGAAAGAAAGAAAAAGAGTAGGCAGGCCGCCTGAGGTAGAAAGGAGAGGGAGAGAAGTAAAGAAATTGGTGGGGAGGCATGACTTTGAACAAACTCTCCTTTGCCTTTGCCCTTGCCCCACTCATTACTCATGTACTCTTTTCACCCGACAATTACATGTGTCGTCTCAATATATTATAATATCTTTCGCGAATTGATTTTAAAAAATTAAAATATATCTCTATTATTATAACTACTTAATTTACTAACAAAATAACAATATATATATATATATATATATATATATATATATATATATATCAGCAGTTAATCCAATAAATTTATCAATATTTATAGATAAGTTATTGGACTCGATCACAAAATTTACAAACGCATCAATCTGTTACCATTTTGTGTCAAAATTGTGTATATATGTCTGATATAAGAAATTAACATGTCGAATTTATGTGAATAACACATTAATTATATTTGTCCACCCCCTTTTGGTCCGCCTATATATATATATATAGATATCATTATGTCTACTTATAATAATATTCCACATGTTTTTTTTAACTAGGAGTAACAACAAAGGGTAAAGAGCTGAATGTAGCCAGACAAGATTTGGGGGTGGGGGTGGGGGTCCGTCCCATAAATTAGTCCCAATACTACTTAATTAATTTTAAAAAATTCTAAAATTTAATTTTTGATGTGAATTTATTTTTATTTTAAAAACAATAAATTTATACTTAGTAGTTTTTCTTAATTAAGTAATTTACAATATTAACTATTGCATCAATTAAAATAATATAAATTCACATCAAATTTAAATTTAGAATTTCATAAACTAACTAGAAAAAAAAATCAAATAGAACTATGAAAGGAAAAGAGTCTATACTTATAATTAATTAGTTCAGTACTTACTACTTAATTAACTAATTATGTGTATACAGTAATACAGATAACAAGTTATCATTATAAATGTGATTTGTATGTAGGTTTCAAAATTTAAATAGTTACGTTTTGTACTTTTTTATATTAAGAGTCGGGCGAAATTAGGAGTAACACTGTGGGATCAATTGACCTTACTGATTATATATATATATATATGATGTAATAGATTTTTTGTCGGTGTAATTTAGTAATTTGACCTCACTGATTTTATATATATATATATATATATGATGTAATAGATTTTTTGTATGTGTAATTTAGTAATTTGGCCCCACTGAACTTTTTTCCTGGTGGGTATTCTGAAATCTGAATAGTTAAGATATAAATATGAGTCTAAACTATTCAGAGTACTTTTTAATATAAAAATATATATTATTAAGATGCATTAAGAGATGAGTTTTTAAGATGCATTAACATGTAAGCAAACACTACTTTAATTTAATTAAATTAAATTATGACATTAAAGCTTAGAAGAAGGCCGTAAAGATGTTGATTCTGTCTACCGCCCTTGCAGATTTGAGGCAGGCAAGGCAAAAGTGTGGTGTCTTGTCCTCCAGTCCATATTATTGTCTCTCTCATCTTTTTTACGCATAGCTACTACTCCCTCTTAATAATATATGACGTCTTAAAATTGTACACAAAAAATAAAAAAATAATTACTCTTTTCGTTTCAAATTAATTGCTCAGTTTTTTATTTTTTTTAGTCAAATTGTCTATTTTTAAAATTAATAATTAAGCATGTATAAATATATTTTTAACATTATAAAAATTGATATTAGTAGTAAATTGTATATACTTTTTTTTTGTTATAACCTCTTCACCTATATTTTGGCAAAAATGGTACACAAAATAGTTTGAAAAGTAGTCAATTTGACTAAAAAAAGTCAAAATTAAGCAGTTAATTTGGGACGGATGGAGTATATAACATTAAATATAATACTATTTGTCTATAATATTCTTAAATTTTCATTTATCTCTCTCATGTGTAATATCTTTTCATGAGAGGTAATTTTAGAAAGATTTTAGTTAATTTTCTTAAATTATATTAAATGATAAATAATTTGGGAAGAATGAAATTATGAGAGGGATAGAGTAATTATTTTGAGAGACAAAACAGTAAAAATGCACGTGTAATTTGCCTAGTTAAAATAATCAAATACTCCTCATTCAACAAAACATGCATACAAATAAGAGAAAAAAAGATTAAAGGATCGGAATATGAAAGCACTAGTAATATGTAGTAGTAGTAGTATAAGAGACGTGTAATCAACTCCATTGCATTCAATTGGGAAACACAAATAAAAGAAACAAAGTATCTGTCTCCCCATTATTAGTTAGTTATATACTAGTAGTACATATATATATATATATATATATATATGGGTCTTTTTCAAAATTTGAATTATCATGTGTATAATGAATGAATGAGATGTAGCTATAAGAATATATGGGTTGTCTGTCTCCTGTCTCCCATCTCCTAGTAGCTCCTCGCTCCTCCTAGCTATGTCCGATCAAAAGTTTAAGGGGACGTTTGATAAAAATTGAATGAATCTGAATTTGTGAATGAAAAAAGTTGTTTGATAATTAACATGTCTGAAACATCTGAATGACATAATTTTATTATTTTACCCTCTGAAAAAATTCAAAAATATTGTAAATTTATTTAATATTACTTAATATAATAGTTAATATTTTTTAAAAAAATTTTATTTTTTAAATTTTTTTTTACTTTATTCAGCTGCTCATTCAACCATTCAGCTAAAAAAATCTGACTTAGCCATTCAGCTCAATCATCTGACCGATTCAGCCATTCAGACAATTTTTTTCTAAAACAAACGCACTTAATGGCTGACCGATTCAGCCATTCAATCATTCAGATGAATTCAGTCATAAAGCCCTAAAAAATTAATTTAAGGGCATGCATGGAATTTGCTTTTGGCTTTCCCGAAGTATATATATATATATATATACACGGTCAGTCTCTCCAGCGAACCATAGGAAGTGAACTAAAAACGAACCGGCTATAACGACGGTCAGTTCGTTTTTAATTCGATCTCTATTGTTCGCTAGAGATATAAATATATACTAGCTGTATCCCGTGACTGCGGCACTACATCGACGGTAAGATTTATCCCAAACTTTGAACGGCCCAGATGATTTATTAAGTGAGCGAAAAATTCAAAATCATTTGTATTTTGTTAGATAAATATATAATGATGAAATATATACTAAGCAATTAATTAAGCAGCTTGCCTTTGCATATATGTGCCTGAACTGAAGTCAAATGAGAGTCCTATTGTCAGATATAATTATTTGAGAAGAGTTCACATATAACACCAACTTTAATCGAGAATGATGATACATACGGTTAATTAAAATACCCATCATACAAATACAAGAATAAACTCTTCAGAAAATAAAACTACTCGAAAAGAGTCGGAACTTATTACTCTAAATCCAGTTAAAACTCTATGCCATCACTTGTACAGATATTGTGACAAAAAATTATTTACATCTGCCGCAACTTCATATGCTCCCTCCACACATCGGCCCAAGGCTACACCAGACACGTAGTTGCCTCCCAGAAACATCCCTTGGAACCCACCATTGCTGAGAGCGGCTTTTGCAGCATCTACCATATCCAGATGACCAATCAAGAACTGAGGAATGGCCTGTGGCCAGACTCGCACCCCCAAAGCTAATGCTTCTTTTGCACTTGGATTTATCAGCATCTTTCGCAGGTCACGGTCAACTGCTTCCACAAGTTGGCTCTCCGTCTGGTAAAGAAAGCCAGGTATTATTTATTATCAAACAAATCAAAGGGCTTCTGAAATTCATATATTTGACTGGCTTACCTTGGACAAAATTCCAGTGTTGGTCGCCCCTCCAATGTAGTTGAGGAGAAGAATTCTTTCAGGGGGTGCTCGGTTAGGAAAAAGTGATGAGCTGTATATAGTCCCTGTAGGATCCAATGAATGAATATATTAGATTCACCTCTGCTCAAATGTTATTCTAATGTTAGAATATATACTTAATTAAACAAGACAACGGCATGGTTGATCCGCAACTTCTGCCCAACTACCAAACAAATAGGGCCCTTAAATTGAATGGGTGAAATACTTTTTTTTTTTTGGGTGCAATGGAGGCCTAAAGGCGGGTGAAATACTTGAGCAAGGTGAAAATGGAGACCAGACTCTGTTTCAGTTCTCAACATTTTCATGACAAGAGGTTGTAGCTCGTCAACCTAGCCCCTTCAGTATGCCAGTACATCCAGAAGAACTGGGACTGTACAGAACTCGTATTTATGAGGGAAACTCCCACTAGTCTCTAACACTACATATATGAAACTCGGTCGGAAATTGAGCCAAATAAAACAATGAAGTAGGGGGCAGCATTCCACTGTTTATGTAAATTTCTAATTTCCCACATTATACCTGCATCAGCCCCAGCAGATAAAAATTAAAACACGCATACATAAAGTTTACCTAAAGTTTCCACCCCTTGGCTACGTGGAATCAACTGCCCAAACCCCTTTAGTTCACCATCAATCAAACATTCAGCACGAACTGCCTCTTTTGGATATGAAACAGATACTGCTGCAACTGGGGGGTAATAGAGTTTTGATAGTGCCTCCGCTGCAGCATCCTGCAATAATATAAGAGAAAAAATTTAAGGAGCTGAAGAAGAAAGCAACATAGAATTAGACATTACTGCGTCCAGGCTATATCAATGTATCAAAATATTTCTTAAGATTCAAGTTTTTACAAGGAAAGGGTAAATAATACTTTTTAGCCAGATTATATTATAGCAAGCTGCAAGAGTAAAACTTCATGCTTGAAGAATAATCATGAAAAACATGTTCCGCAAATTGAATGCCCATCATATCAATCGAAAATGTCCAATACACTACTGGAGTTAATGGAAAATTATCACAGTTAAATGTAATCAGAAAACATAATAACTTTATTATATATTTTTGATAAATAACAATCATTGAACGTTCAATTAAATTGTCAAAAACTGACACCAATTTGCAGACTTGTCCTCATTAATGATACCAATGACCAAATGACCATTACTAATTAAATTGGAAGAACGTCAACCACCCCTTTGTTAAGAAAACATACCGAGAGAGGATGCAATAAACCACTGGCTATGTGGGATGGAACAGTCATGACTACAGTTCTACTCTGCAGCGTGACCAAACCATCTGGTGTTTCATATGTCAAAGTATACCCTCCATTTTCCATCTTCCCTATACTTGAGAGCTTCCACGATAACTTCACTTTGTTACCCAACCTAAGAAGATACATAGAAGTCAATAGGATCATTAACTGTCAAAGAAAGCTAAATGAACAGAGGTGCTTCTGTTGTGACCAGGACCACATTAAAAATCCAACAATTAAATTGTTTTTCCAACACAAAAGTAGAGAGGGTCAACTAATACCTTCGAGCAATTGCATTAGGCAACATTGTCAGTCCCTTCCTAAAAGATCCGACTGTTTGCCCCTTTGGTTTTGGTAAACGCCTGCAAGATAACTCAATTCAGGCCATTGAGAATAAAATCATGAATACAGGAAAAATTCAAAAAACACTAGACCATCAATAGTTTATTACGGATCTCGGGGTGCCTTGGGAGAACTCTTTCTCTCCTGGATAGCTTTAAAAGCTCCACCAATGATACTACCACCATTTTGCTCTAGCTTCCAAACTTTTCCAAATGCAGCTTTCATACTCAATTTTGATGGATCACCAGCATAAACACCTGCATACCATACATGTACATATATTAACTGTCCCTGGTTTGTCCAGGAAGTAGCAAGTAAATGTCATCATATTCTTTGGAACTACTAAAAAACAAAACATTGATCATAATTCACACAAGTCAAAAACATAACTGTGGGTTAGCAATATAGTACAAATAACTTCACTACATAAATAGAAAAGCAATACATTCCAATAGCTATTTTGACATTAATGAATCAGAAACTTACAATAAGAAAATCATGCAGAATTGATGTAAGTATAGTAATGAGTTTTAGTCTATCACTCTAACAGTATCAACACAAAAATTCACAATCAACAGTCAACATGCAACAAGAAACAAGTCACATGTTTATCGCAATAAACTGGCCACCAAGAGAATGTGAATGGGCCACAAATCAGCCCAAGCAATCTCTGATATGTGACATAAAACTTCAAAGAGCGATAACATAATAATCAAAAAGTTAATTCAAGGTCCAATAAACTGGTGGCCAAGGATGATGTCCCACGTTTTAAGTAACACATGAAATTTACTAAAGATAAATGACTAGTGCCTTTTCTTTTTCTCTTATTTATTTGATAAGTTAAAAGACTAGTGCTATTGGCACTAATGGCATGCCACCCGATTTAACTTCATAAAGAAGACATTAAATTCCTTCCAAATCTGAGATACTAATACAATAGTTAATAATAACTAATCCATATTGTCAGTTAATATTTTTAAGAAACTAATGATATATGAGTCATATGACAAATAATAATATTCATCATATATTTAATACAATCTTGAACTGGATAAAACACAGATAATTACTTAATATAGCACAATAATTTGGATATCAATTAATTAGTATATACTATATAGTAGTATGGGAATATTTATAAAATTCTTCAGATTCAGACAAGGTGTAAATGTGTAATATATGTTTCTATTTAAAATAATTACACTTATGATAGAAGCAGTTTTGTTAACATTATATACTATACCTTTTTGTTGTTTTTCGGTTAATGAAACTATTCACTTATAACTTCACTAACTTAAATTTTTTGATTTGCTATTTTATTACTCCCTCTGTTCCACAAAACGGTTCCGTTTGCAACAAAAGTAGTTCCACACAAAGGGTGATCTTTTTGATGATATTAGTATAATATGACACAATATCCTAAGTTTGTCATTATAAATTCATTATTATGCCACCACTATGAAACTAACAACTATTACTTTTGGGGTAACACAGAACAAAAATAATTTTTTGTGGAACGGAAGGAGCATATGACTAGCTATACATCTTCTCAATACTAAAATACTTAAGGTATCACCTAGAGATCCAACATGGTATATTTCTCCCTTTCAAAAGATCAAAAGGGAGTTGAGTGGAATGCTATTAACATTTCTCGAGATAAATTGATGCCAATGTACCTGAGCAGAAAGGCTCTATGAGACGTTCAAATACTTCATCACCAAGATTTCGACGTACAAACTCTTCAACTGATTCCTCACGACCCTGTCACCTTCCTCAAAATATGTGATATGAGAAAGTCGGTTTTTCAAAAAGAAACAAAAAGGACAAAGAAATAGGTCAGGGAGAGAACAAACTGGTGGAGGAGGGCGAAGGCCAAGGGCACCAAAGCCAGCCCTGAGCTTTCCAGCAAAACTCATCAAGTCAAAGAAGGGCAAATCAGTGGGCTTCGAGGGTACTGGCCTCAATTTACCATTCCATAACACAAAACGAGGTGCCTCAGGGTCCCCTAACACTAAATCATCCTTCAACCCACTGTCCACCTGAAACAATCATATAGCATAAATTAAGTGAGTAACCAACTAAAGAACAAATAAAAGGTAGGTGGAAGCAGTATCAAAGTATATCATTCTATGGTCCCAAAATGAAGTAAAGCCTCCCTACGATACACTTCAGTCCTAATTTTTTAAAAGAGTATTTTGATAATAAATTTTAAGACTATAACTTGTGATCCAGAGAAAAACAATCCAAACAAAATTATGTGTCCAAAAGAAGGGTCAAATGAACTCTAATTTTAGGATGGAGGGAAGGTTAATGAATAAAATAGATATTACAATAGCAGGGCATTTGGTGCCTAATAAATTGTAATGCATAGAAGAAAAAAAATACATTCCTCTATTTGAAAAGGAGTCCTCATTTACAAGTACATTAAAGAAAATCAACTGCTAAAATTATAAATTTGGTACCTTGAATGACTTCATTTATTTGGGAAATACGAGTGGAAGTGTTTTACATAATAAAAGAGTGTTGCATAGCCATTTATGCAGATGATTAAGGTAAACATATAAAATACAAAACGCCAAAAGAAAATGCAAAATTTGGGAAGAACAACAAAATTGAGTAAACCCTAATCCAAATTGAGCTCGTAAACATACCACCATGGTGAGCATTGGATCAGAAGGCTGGAAGCTGTTGGGACCTTCTTCCCATAGAAACCCATCTCTCTCCACTGTAATTATGTTTCCACCAACTCTATCCCTAGCCTCCGTCACCAACACATTAGGAACTTGGTCCTGGTGCTTGGTCGCCAGTGCCTGGGCGATGCAGAGCCCGCTGATTCCGGCCCCTACAATGACGCAATCTAGCAACGATTCACCTCCATCTGAACCCACATCCTTCGCCGGAGGATTAACCGTTGACACCGAGCAACGGGATCTCCACTGCCTAGTGCTTCCATTACCGCTGATGCGCCGTTTGATGGATAGATTTCGATAATTTAAAAAGGTGGGGAATGAGGAGACTGCTCTGTTTGCTACCGGAAACAGAGTGTGGCTGCCATTACAGGTGAAATGGTGAAGTTCAGTTAAGGATGTCATTTTGCAGAGAGAGAGAGAAAGAGAAGGTCGTTACAGTCTACTTCTCCAGCCTCCGCTTTTGATTTTGTTGGATGACGACCGACCCGCAATAATCTTCTTCTTCGAGGGAAAGTTTTATTAGTCTACTTCTACTTATATGGGTACTACCCAATCCTTCTGCACTCTTTTGCTTACACGTGTTGTCATCATCTTTCATCTTTACAAATTTTTTTTTTAAAAAAATACTCTTTTATACATACTCAACTCAACTACAACTCAAATCGATCACAATAAAGAAACATAAAAATAATTGTCAATGCTTGTTTTCAAAAAATATGTTTAGAATTGAATTATTTATTTTAATTTTTTTCCCCAGATTATTTTATTATTTGAAGAGGGACTATTAGTTTCTTAATATTGGAATATTAATCACATAAAATTAGTAGTATTTGATAGCTTAAAATAGGGAATATTAATCTCACATTCATTATGGATTATATAATTATTTATCACGGAGAAAAGATACTGTGAAATACTCTAACTTTCTAAAATTAAAAATACAATTTGACTTTAGAGATCAAACGACCATATTAAACTTAAAATTGATATGTATTTATTTAATTTTAGTTGATACAATTATAATAATTGTATAATATACAACAAAAATTATTTATCACAAAATTTATTTTATTCTAAATTTTTATGAGTTATATCAATTTCAAAGTTTAAATGTCCGTTTAACCTCAAAAAATTAAATTATATTTATAATTTTAGAATGAATATTAATTTTATTTGTGAAAATATTAATTTTCAAAATAAAAATACATGAAACACACTTGCCTAGTTACATTTGAAATATTAATATTTTGTCATTCAGGCTTCTATTGCAAGTCGCTAGTGTGCGTAGTGCGCGTAGTGCGCATAATGTACAAATTAGATCGCATTCAGAACGCACCCATTTTTTTCCCGCGTTCTTTTTTGTATGTTCAAACATTCTCTCCCCATCACGAAATCCCTCACTCGCTCTCTTCATTTGTAGAAACCCTAATTATCTCTCTCTAATTTGAATCTTCCTCTCAAATTCAGGCCATCTTGCTGACTTCAGCTTGGGAAATATTCATCAAACTTGAGAAATCCCAAAGAATGGAGTTCTCCGATTAACGGCGGCGCCATCACTCCTGAGCAATTATCACTTCGAATTTTCATCGTCCGTAATCGACTAGCTATTTTGTCTCACATATTAGATGTTAACTGTTTGTAGAGATTTACATCTCATATTGATCTCTCTATGACATTTTAGGATTTAGCCAAACCTGTTTTTCGTTATTTTTTGATTTTCAGAGTGTCTGATTACGTTCCTTGGCTTGATTGTTCTGTACGCAGACGCAATTCTAAAGTACTAGAAGATTTGAATGCCTCAAACTGGAATTTGATTTATTTTTAATTTCAAAGTAAACTTTTGGATGAGATTCTGAATAATACTAGTATTATATTTTTAGAGTTTCTTCATATGTATGTAGCGTTTCTATACTTAGATTTTTGGGTTCTTAGTTGCCTGTGCTCACTGTTGAGATATCTATGAATTGATCTTTGTTTGATTTTCATATTCTAGCTAATTGTTATATTGACAGTTGAGATTTGAAATTTGAACTCGGCTCAAGTTCTGCAAATGTTGATGGCTGGGAAACAAAATCTGGGAAACGTAAGCTGCTTAATGCACAGTTTCTAGTTATTATTCCCTTGCTTGTCTCATTATATTTGTTTAATCTTAGTCCTTAGATTTTAGCTCATATTTTATCTAATAGATTTTCTGGATGAATTTAAGTTGCTTTGTTCTTCAGTATTTTACACTAGAGTATGTTTTTTTATTTTTGAAGTTGTCATTGTATTGTTAGGCTTGATTTTTTGAAAATTTGTGGTTCTTCTGTAATAAGTTGTACAACCCAGTATTTCTGGACAGCTGCGTTTAATAAATTAATTGTAACTTTAAATCTCAGGATATAAAGAGTGACTGCCGGAGTTTCGGCAGCAATAACCATCCATGTAGTCAATCCAGAAAAATCTCCATAGGAATTGTAGTAGACAAATCTGACAAAACAAAGCCCAATAATGTAAGGGAAGATGCGGTTCTGCTTCAAACCACGGGAAATTCAACTTCTGGCAAAACGAATGCCATTAATAATTCAAACAAGAACGAAAAGGTCGGGGATCCCAGAAAAGGACAACAAACTGAGGATCCAGAGAAGGAGACTTCCCCTTGGGTTTCCACTAGATCCCTCCTTCAGAATATACCACCTCATGAGGCAGTTCTTCTTAAGGCAAAACAAGCTTCAAGTTTACCACCATCCACTAGTTCTGTGCTCAAGCAGCGTCAAAGGTCTAATGATGCAAACGGTTCACAGGGAACGTATTCTGTGCAGTTTACTGGCAACCAGAAGTCAATTTTACAGTTTGATGATGAAAAGCAGAAAAAGTTCAACAGGGTGAGCTCTAGGAGGAACGAAGGGAGAGATGCTAGTTCTGCAAGGGTTGAGGAATTTTCATTTGCAACTGCACAACAAGTTATTGTTCCAGATAAAGAAGTGAAAGAGAACAAAACAAACAATACAGAAAACAAGGGAAATGAAACTTTAAGAATGAAGCTTTGGGAAGTCTTGGGAACTGTTTCATCACCCGCCAAGCAGTGTTCCAACTCTCAGGCTTTAAAGACTGGTATAGATAATTTAGAGTCAGAGTTGAGAACTGACGTGAAGGTTAATACTATTGTCAAGCCCAGACAGAGTTCAGACACAATAGAAAGTGATTCTGACAGTCCCAATGCTATGAAGAGGCCTGTGACTCGTTCTTTAACCCGTAAGAGACCTAGTAAAGTCCAAGAAAACAAAATGAAAAATATACCCTCCTCTAGTTATAAACAGAAGCACCCAGAAAAAAACATATTCTCTTCTGAAGAAGGATGGTCCAGGAGAATTTCTGCTGACGCCAATGGCGTCTCTTCTGTTTCTAAGAGAAAGAAGAGTCAGAGAGAGTGTTCCAGAACTGAGCCACATAAGTTTTGCATTCCTGAATGCAATGATGCAAATGGGGATCATCAAGCAGCATATAGAAGCAAAACAAAAACTCCTGCTGAGAAATCATCTTTATTTGGAAACAGATTGGGTAGATTTAACAATTTTCCTTCTACGGAAAGCAAAGATTCCCACAAATCCCCAGTTATGGAGAAGACTGATAAGCTGGGTAATCTTGATGAGCCAACATTACAAAAAGATTTGGATCAACAAGAAGATGTGGTCAATCCATCATTGAAGAACATCTTAGACCCTCAGGTTGATTTCCACAGCCCCACAGTGGAGATGAAAAACTCCAATAAAACCTCTTCTCTTGGATCCTCACCAAAAAATAACAAGGGAGAACAGCATGTTCATAGTCCTATAGATGGGGTACTTAACATGGAAGGCATCCTGAGCTTCAAGAGTCTCCTTACTAAAAAGCCAGATTATGACAAGAAAAATGAAGCAATGGAAACATCTGTATCCTTTCTATAATGCTACTTTCATTATTGATTTGGTGACATGTTCTGGTTTCTATTCCGTTTTAGTCTCCATTCCTGTTGCTTTTCCTTATTGAATCTATAGGGTGATGAGGGGGAACATGAAGATTCACCTGTTACAAAATCAGTGCCAATCATGGATAAAAATTGCACAGACAGTAGCCTGTCTAAATCATTATCTGAAGAAAATGATTCTGAGAGCTCTGTTGATGAAGGTTCACCAACTGAAGGTTACATATAGATTCCCTTAAACATGCCTAAAGTGTATATATGCTGATTCTCTAGAGTATTACATTCTTTGGAAAACCTGTGGTAAGATTTAAGATCAGCAACAGGGAAAAAAAGAATGTATTTAATTGTCTATTGATTCTCTTTTCCTTCTTTAATTTCCTTAACCGGCCATCTTTACCAAGACTTTGATTTGGGTGTGAATACTAGGTGATATATATATTAGCATTGTAGTCCTAGTCTCCTAGATAGTGGCGATCATTATTGGACAATGTTTTTTATTTTTTCATTCACATGTTGGTCTCTCTCTTTTTTCTTTTTTTTGTCTTACATTTACATATAAATCGGTTTCACATTTAGACAATTTGTATATATATGCTGGAAAGTGGGTTCCATGTTGTATAATAAGGCCACAGCACATTGTTAATATTTCTGATGGATATGTGCAGGTCCCAGTGAAGCGGAAACGCCGTCTCCACATATTGGAACTGCCCAGAAATCAGAATTTGTGTTTCATCCAACTAAAAGGCGTCGTATTCATGAAGGTGTTGAAGTTACTGGATTTAGTCCCACCCCAGCTTCTCCAAAAGGCATGCCTTCAGTAAAATTAATTTTTTCTGACCTTCTGATTGCTGTTTATTTCTCTGGCTGTTATAATTTTAGGGTAATGCTAGGATTCTCAAATTTTTGGTCTCAAATGATGTGTCATCAATACATTGGTTAGGTAAATCTGTTGTGAACTTGTGATTGGCTATGCCATAAAATATTAGTAATAAAATATTCAATGCCACATCATTTGAGACCTATTTGAGATAAAATTTGAGACCCCTAGCATTACTTATAATTTTAGGATCCTTCTTTTTCCTCCCTAGTGCTGTCATTTCAAATATTGTCTGTGGCTTTATAAATTGCGCAGGGACTGAAGAAATTAATGGCATTCCTTCAGAACTAAACCAAGAGAATGGGTTGGCTAGGTATTTCTCCTTGTTGGATGAAGCAATAAGAAATTCCCAAGTAATATAAACATTCTATTCACTATTTATATGTGTGATTTATTTTAGTTTTGACTTTGCTTTGTTCCAGTGCTGTTGCTTTATTTGCTATGATTTTGGAAAGAGTTAAAAGCAAAATGAAGTCACTGACTAGCAAACGATCTGCTGAAATTTTGACATCTATTGCCACAGAAATACATTTGCAGTTACAGAATGCCGAATCTCAAATTCAAACAGACGTGTATGTATTCAGAACTGTCCACTTTAAAATTCAAGGACTTTATTTCTAAGGTCAGCCATGGTGATATTTTCAGGGGGAAGCTAACTACTATTGGTAAATCAAAAAGAAAACGACTGGAGACTAGATTCCAAGGTAATTAATATTTAACATTCTAATAAATTGACGGAGTGCTGTTGATCTGTCTGGAGAGACCTGGTGCTGGTAACTCATAATACCTCTTCTGATAATACACATTGATTCTGCTCAAGATGACTAATTTCTGGTATACTATATGTCAATATATGTGCATATAATCTATTTCAACTTGGTGGAAGCCATATCTTTCTGTGTGTTTTATGTAGATCATGAGTCATGACAGAGGTTAAATAGTGACCTTAACACCAGACTACCCGAGCAATGTGGAGTTAATTGCATTTACCCTTAAATATAAAACTTTAAATGCTTGTGAGTAAAACATCGGACTTACGAATCTATGAATTCTTGTTCTAATTATTATTTAACAAATGATTTTTTGACACTACTTGCAATTACAGTATCAATGCTCCACGATTGTTAACTGGAATAATGATACCAAAGCCTTGAGCTTGTCAAAAAATACATGAATTTGTTTCTAGAGAACCTTAGTATTGTTGTGTTAATAACCTAGAATATTACCCTTTTGTTTTGGTACATGGACATATTAAAGTACTAAACAGGCAAAGGGTGTGCAAGTATTTTTAATAAATAATAACCCAAAAAAAAAGGTGTGAAAGTTATTTGACCATATATAATCTGTTTGAGATCCTTGAAAGGGCTGAAAAGTGTTTTTTTCATCAAATAATAAATCAATTCTAGATTATTAGGATATTATGGATCTTCAAAATCTCTCAGCATCCACTTTAGTTGACCCTGTATTTTTTAACGGCTGTGTTGCTTGCCATCTTTCAGATCAGTATAGAAAACATGTGTTTATTGTGTTCCAATTTAAAACCTGATGCTTAAGACGACTGAATTTTTATGCAGAGAAACAAGATCAACTCAAGGTCATATATGAAAGGTTCAGAGATGAGGTTAATCAGCATCTTCAGGATTGCAGGAGCACACTTGGAGGGCTGGAAGCACACCAGATAGAGTTCAAAGGAACTGTGGAGAAACAAAGTATGACATTATCTTTATCTTGAAGTGATCTTTACAAATTTGCAGATTTAAATCTTGTTGTTAATTTTGTTTCAGTTTCAAACCTGAGTTTATGATACTAGTTAGACCTTTCCATTATATAAGATAAGAGTTCTGGTATGTAGGTGGAATTTGGGTGATGCTAATAGATCTCATTTGTGTCTCAGTATATTAGACATGAGTACCGCAGACAGCGTTGGAACTAGAAGTGATATGCTCTCCTTCATTTGAGTCTATAATTACTATTATATTGGTTTGCTTTCACCATGATAGCCTGATCTTAAGATGTCCGAAGTGTTTCTATTTAACTTTGTCTTTGCCACTCTTTTCTAGAGTATTACCCTTGCAATTTAGATGAAACTAAAAAACAGACTAAACCTCATTTATTGAGATGGAAATAGTTCGCCTTGTATCTGTGGCTAAAGTGACGTGTAAATAGAACTTCTATGTTGGATACTTGGATATTCTTATCTTACCAAGCCTACATTGGAGAGGTTTTATGAAATATATCAAGTTCATAAATAAGAAAGAAAATCTAGATTTATGCCACGGGTGATACACGTGTTATAAATAGGTGATACATGTGTTATAAATACGTTCTATCTTCTTAAAAATAAGTTTTTTTTTCTTAATAAAGAGATTTTGAAAGTGGGTACTATCTTAGTAAATAATGAAATTTATCTTGTATCTTTCTTATCATTAGATGTCCAATGTAATTCTTTTTCTATAAATGATAAATTTCAAGATAAACTGTGTCTTGAAAGTAGTTAATATCCAAGTAAGTAATGAAATGTATCCTTTTTGTTAGATATTATTATTACTACTATTATGTTTAGTGTCACTAGATTGTGATAACTAAGAAGTTAAGCAGACCATCCAAAGTTCCAAACCAAACCTATTCCGTTTATAATATAGATGTTATTTGCTAAAGACAAACACTGACATGTTAGCTTATTCTGGTTAGACTGCTTGTTTTACTTGAATGACGTTACGCAGCTTAGGTGTTTGCAGCACTGAAACAAAATTAGACATCCAAGTGGATATAGACTCCCATGTCTTGTATGATCGTTACCTAAGGGATTTCTAATGGTAATATACTGTTGACCATTTACATAGATGCAATAATGAATTCTAATGTATATATTAATTTTTTGTGTTATCAGAAGCATCACACAAGAAACTTCTGTTGCAAGCAGAAGAAGCAATTGAAACCCAACTCAATGATGCTCAAAGAAGAATAACTGCTGTCCACAAGGTGAGTTTCCATATCTTACAATCCGGATAATTTATGACCGGAGAAATAGTGCTGCCATATTGTTTTTTTTGTTTGTCTTCTTTGGCTACATGGTTTAGAGATTGATGGCCACCAGCCTCCTGCGACTCAATATAATTTGTTACATAATATACATTCGGGGGATGCGCTTAGGCACTCATCCTTCTTGGTCTAGCGTGGAGTATTTTCTTTTTTGCATTCACAATAATGCATCTTTTTTATCATTATTACATCTATACATTAACTTCCTTCCTCAGTTCCTCCCATCTTTATGGGTCAAAAAATGGAGATATTTAGTCTTAGGATACCAGGTCTACATATTCCGGATATTCATACATTACAACTTTATGGTAATGTTTCAGTTTCATTATATATGCTAACCTGCAATCACTGGGATGCCATTGTGAAAAATGAGTTTTTGCATGACATAGCCAGACCGCTACTAGCTGTCTGAAATTTTGCTGGACCACCTACGTTCTGTGACTTACTCCAATCGACCATGTAACATTTTATTTTATTGACAACTTGTAAACTCTGGTGTGACATACTTGCAATTGGTCTTGTGCATTGCAGTCAGCAAGGGAAAAGATGCTTCAATTGAAATACCTAATAGCCGAGTGTCTCGATGCGGATACTCTCTGTTAGTATAAATTCCACTGGTTACAAGCAGGATGGGATGTTGCAAAGAGTTGGTGTAAAAGTCCAGAAGATTTTTAGTTGAAGCTAAGAGTTTGATTGTATAGGTAACATAATAGCGTTATACTCATTTCATACTACATAATACTTCTCCAGTTGCAATGTTTTTATTGTAGAGAGTACAATTTTCCAAGTGGCAGTCGCCTTTTGTTTTTGTGGACTTTTTGGTTATTATGTTTTTTATCGATCATGTAGTGAAGTAAATGACAATTCATGTATTGGCTTTGCAAGCAAGGATACACCGAAGACATGACTGGGGTTTGTAATATCCAACATTAGTAAATTGAATATGGAATTGTTTGTTAATTGAACATTTTATTAAGGCATTTGTTTTTTCAAGGAAGTTGGTTTATATTAAATTTAAAAATATTCAAAATGACTGAATTTTGTTTTATTCACCAAAGTAGTTATATTTTGTACCTACTTTTGGTGAAATAACAATTTTCTATTAATAATACAATGCAAGATTATAATGTCTTCACAAAATAAAGAAAAACAAAAATCGCCCATATTTTCAAAATAAATAAATAAATAGCAAATTGTTTTCACTTAAGCAAACCATTCAATTGGCATTGGAAAATTTTAACCAAGCCTTTGTCCCAAGTCACAACTCTCTTGGCTTCCAAAAGACTACAAAGTACAACAATATACAGCCTAGAGTTCTTATATAACTCGCAATTTTTTTGTGTACTCGTTTACTTTCAAGATGTAAAGATATATATATATATATATATATACAGCCTACAGGATTACAAGTGAATAACTAATGGTTTAATTGTTGGCATTACATGTTGCATAAACTGGGTATTTACTAGTTATGCAGCTTCAAGCCACGGATCTTTTGACATGTTTCTTGATGGTTTTTTAGAGTCCTTCACAACTGATTCCTTGCCTGCAGCATCTGTTAGTTTAAGATTTGATAATGCATTACTCAGTAAATCAGCTGTTTCTGAAGACTCTGTTACTCCGGCTGAATGCTCCATTCCAACAGTGGACATTGAAACTTGAGAAGATGCACCCCCAACTTCCAACTCTAGCTTTCTAAATTCATCTTCGATATCTTCATCCTCAATATCTGCATATGATGTCGTTGATTCTGAAAAATCCACACAGACGCGTGTTAGAAGCTCTTGAATATATAGTAAAGCCGTAAATAGGGGAGAAGATGTTATCTACCACCAAGTTTGTTATCGTCCTGGATCTGCCCACAACGGCAAACATATTCAATCTATTCTTTTACTGATAAGGGCCAACATAGCTTTTCTGAAGGGTCCTCGTGTGTGTGTGTGTGTGTGTCACTCATGTAATGCAAGTTTTAGTACTATTCACACATTGCAAGGTTCCAAAGAATAAATAAATCAGCTGAAACCCTAAACATTTGATGAGTCCCTTATTAATATATATCACCGGCAGCGATAATCTGATATAGCTGGCCATCTTAGCACCAATGAATTACAGTCACGATTTGCTTCAGCCACTTAGACTTGCAGATCAATTACACTGTGTCTTTAGTCTACCATTCTAATCTTGATCAAATTCATTTATCTTCTTTAGCTTGTGATTTCATAGAGTCCAACTCAAGGTATATAAAAAATGTATATTTCTGATAAGTGGCAACAGGAATGTCAAAAAATTACCTAGAACTTTATCAACTTCCTTTTGTGATTCAATGCTCTCATCAAGTTCCTGCAAACAGAGCTGAACTTCTTCTACGCTCAACCTATTTTCCTTTATTGTCCTTGCACCAATTGTCATGGCTTCAGACACCTGTCATTAGAGGGTCACGGTAAGTAACTGAAAACACAGTAGCACACTCCCAAGGAACTTGGTAAGGTGAGATAGATGTAACTTGAACCCCTAATGATTTTACTCGACAAGTGAGTGAGTTTTGTCAGTGTGTGCCCGTTTAAAACACTAACACAAATAAGTAGCTACACAATTAACTATTTCAACAACCAACATACAATAGAAGCGCAACAAAGCAAATCTTTAAAATTTGCTGCTGAACAACCAACCTCTTTTGATGATTCAGCATCTGCAATAACTCTGATGACTTCCTCCACTCGATTCAAAAGTGTTGAACATTTTTCTCTACTTTGAGAAGCCAGTTTTAGTTTTCTTGTATGCCTTAGCGCAATTACTTTGTTCCCAGATTTCAGTGAAGCTAACGCTAAATTTCTTGAACTGCATTCCAAACCAATGTTTTTTAAGGACAAAGTTGCTAAACATGACTGAACTTTTGATTCCCATAAAATTAAAATATATGCCTTATGTGCACTGTACAAACATATGCTTGATAGACCCCAGAGTTTCTCAATTAGAATTAAAGCACATAATTTCTTAAGCAGCAGGCATGGTACTACACACTCAAGGGAGTCAATATACAAAATAAACATCATTTGAATGACCACAATATAAGGTCTTCCATCCCACACTTTGTCAGGTCATGACCATATCACTCATGGGAGTATATGACAGTGTTATCTATATTATTTCAAATACTTAAAATTCTTTGCAACAGCCACAAGTCTTACATTTCACAACGTTGGTCAATCACATCAAGCTGTTGTTGAAGCTTTTCTGCTGTCCAAATTAAGTGCAGAACATCGTAATCTAGGCTAGTAGCTTTGGAAACTGCTCTTGGTGAAAGAGAGACTTTCACACCCTGCAAGAGAAAACTATATGTTCTGAGATAACCACCAATGAAGGAAACAAACAGGCAAGTAAAGGGTTAGTGATCGGAGCCAATCTTTTGCAAAGTACCTCTATAACATCCTTCGGTTCCATGGAAACTGAGATTTGAAATGAGATACAGAAAATAAAATATCACTAGAGTACCTCTATAACATCCTTCCTGTTTATTACAAGGTATTTTGCTTTTCCACACCCTGATAGATGACTTAAGACTGCATATGCTTCATCTGATCCTCCACAGATCTCCCGTAATTTACTCATCGTAATGATGCACGAAGAAGTCCAATGGTTGTCAGATAATACTTTGACAACTTCAGCAACTTTCTCCTGAATATCATGAGAAAAATACTACAGAACTTTGCAATACATTTTTGGCAATATTCCAATCTAATACAAATTCATTAATAGAAGTCCTGCACTAGATAGACAGTAGGAGTGTAGGACATCATGAACAATATACAATGTCCAACAAATAAAAAGGTTAATAATATATACTCCAGAGAATAATGAAAAGATGCCATTAATACAGGCGTCTGGAAGCAATAAAAAGAAGATGTAACAAATACATGGAGTCTTGGTAATAGAAACAATTAAGAAGAATCCATAAATAGAGAGCAATTCCAAGAAGTTACGACCAACAAGCAAACATTCAAATAATCAGTTTATAATAAATATCTTCAAGCAATTCATTTTAAATATGATATCTAGCCCAAAAGTTTGGTTCTCAAAGGCACATCGCATGATCAAACCTTGCCAACTCCAAGGCTACTTGCATTTAGTTCTTGCACATGCTCATTGCTCTTGTACGATGAGTCGAGTTGTCAGATAGTGAGATAGTAGCATATATTATGAAGGAGTAGGTTAAGGGATAGGTGGTGTAGTTTAAGCTTTCTTTTTACAGCAAGTTGTGATTCCTATAAATAGCTACTTGAGTCTGTTATTTCATTTCTTATGCATTGAATGATAATAGAAAACTGAGAAGCGTGTTTGCTCTCAATCTCCCTCTTTCTCTCACTTCTCTGTATCTCCATGTCTTCTCTGTTTCTTACCCTAGTTTCTATTCTCTTCCTCTCTAAAACTCTGAAATCGCTATCTCTTTTCTCTAATATCTTAGAAACCCTAGGTCAGAGCCTCTAAGGCCTGACACGAGTGCCCAATGGATTTGTTGGATGATAAGAGGTCCAAATCCCCGTGTACTAGAAAAAATATAAATAATAAATATGGCATGTCGCATGTCCGTGCCACGACCAATTCAGTTGAGGCTCCTTCACAAAAAGATTTATTGAACATGTTCTATCAGTTTTCAGGTAACTTTTTCTAGTTCCTTTCCTAAAAATCAGATATGCAGGTAGAAAGAATGAAGCGTACACCTTATTAACAGATAGACAGCAGCAATTTACCTTCAATAGTGTCGAAAGAATAAGATGATCTTCTGTGAAATCTAGTGGTGTTGATGATCTAGCCAAGCCTGCAACACGTACAACTCTTCTAAAAATCTGGGAGAACCGCCCAGTTGTTGGATCAACAAGATCGCCACTCCTTAAGATGTCACCACCTTTATGCATTTCGAGCTGAAAAACAAGGAGGTAGGTGCCATAATTAAGCAACCATGTCGAATTAATAGTGTTTTTATGGGGGAGGGGAGAGACAAACAGAAAGAGGTCTCACATCATCTACACATAATGGGAGAAAAACAAGAATCAAGAGTCTATGAATCCCATGGGGTGGTAAGCTGGAATAAGTCTTTGATAATAATTAATATATATAGTGAAAGCTAAAAGACAACTTTACGGCAACTGACTAGGTATGAGCAACATAAAAAAATTATACACATGATTAAAGAAGATATTGCTTGTCATGAATAGTAAAAAAATCAAATCAGTTTAACTGTAAAGTCACATGCAAGGAACAAGAAGCTCACCAGTACATGGTCTAGGCACAAAGGGGTCAAGCCCCCTCGATTGAACCAAACAGTCTTTACCTTCATGAAACAAATAACTGGTCATCAGACGGGCTCATATAAGAACATAAGAAAGTTTCGAAATGGACTATTTCTGCTCATATTAAATTTGTTGTCTATTAAGACAAATAAGAACATAAACATTATTACTTTCATATCATTATGCAAACTTTGTAAGAAAGCTTCATATTAGCACCAACCACACCAGAACCAACAAATCTATCGCAGCGAATTATCTGACTAAATTCTAACTAGTCTTCATCGGAATTTAAATGTGCTCAGTAAGTAGTAAAGGGAAAAAGAGAACATTCCTTTCTAGTTATGACAATAATATCATTTTGGAAGACATGAAATGCAGTACATGGAGTGGATGTGGGGAACACATCATGTACACCAACACACAGAACTCCTTCAAGGAGAATAATGAATGCCTAGAACCTCATACAAAATTTAATTTGTAGCAAGCTCAGCTATTTTTTCCCTCCTCAGAATGATAAAAGCAGAACAAGTGGAACTGAATTTAATTCCACACAATTAATAGATGCCCCAATAATTAATGCTTAGATATGCCTGATTGACTACCACTAGGATATACTATATCCTCTTTAGTAAGAAATTGAGCTCTTAGTCTCTTACTTTCTCCAAATTTCCTTAGGGGCTAAAGTGATATTGTTAAAACATTGAATATCAAGTAGTATATTGTTACAGTATAATGTAATGAACTGTCAGCAAAGCTACAATAAATTTTTGCATTTTCATTTCCTTTTCCTTATCCCTAATATTTTCCAAGTTCCAAACTTGCCCTGCCCAACACTTGTACTGATTCACAGAATTCATATTTTTAGAGCTGACATGTTTCTTTAGACATTAATACTGTGTTGTATCTAGATTACACCGTAGAATAAACATTCTAAAAGAAATTTACTTCACTAATTTTTTTGGTCAAGCTTAACATTTATGTGAAATGTTTGATAAAATGTACTGTAGTGAACTATTCTACCCTAACTCGAAAAAGGATTCCAATGGAGCAAACCTTAAGTTTAATCTAATAAAAAATAGAAGTGAAAAAAATTTATGATCGGAAAAAAGTGTAAGCTGATTAATATTCAGTATTGAGAAGGGGAAAAACCTGAGGAGGGCCGATGATAAAGAGGCGAAGGTGACGAGCGAGATTGATGATCAAGTCTCTCCAGAAAATGAAATTGGGCTCCCAATCAGTCCTCTGGCCACTGAATGCCTTGAATTTTCCCCTCATTTTCACTTCATCGTCCCAGTCGCTCCCCAATTCCTTTCTAATCCATTCCTCTATCCGACCACCCTCGTCTTCCTCCATTCCTTGTGTTTTTCCTATTTTCCTTTCTTTATTTATGATCAAAAATCCCATGGACTATTCAAAATCAAAATCCCCCTCTCCTCTTTCCTAACCCAAAATAAGCTAAGAGCCCAAAAACTTATGGCCCAAATTAAGGTACACTAATTGGTCCACATTGTTTTCTTTGATAGATCCGAATACTTAGGGGATAGGGGCCCAAGAAAAATAACATTTATGGTAAACTAGTACATGATTCACTGCATGATAAAGTCAACAGTCATGCTACTATCATATTAAACAATCACATAACTCTCACATAGTGCTGACGTGATAGTATATAATTTGTTGTTGACATGACCCACTTAACTCAACAATAAATCACATACTGTCACGTCAGCAGTATGTGAGAATTATGTTACCTTCTTTATGTGATAGTAGCATTATTTTAAAATCAAACCCTCTTGAGAATCAGCCCGATAGCATTGGTAGCTACCCAGCCCCCCTGGTACTAGAAAGTTATAATTCGATTCTCATCTCCCCCTCCCTTGAAATTGTAATAGAATACGACTTAATAACAAATTGTATTTTCACGACTACTTTTTGATATTTTTACAATAAAAGTATTGTTATAGATGCATAACGACGGATGAAAACTGTCGTAATAGGATCTATAGCGACGATTTTGTTATGAAAATATTTTTTTTGTTGTATAAACTATAAAATAAAAAATAAAACTAAATCTCACTAGCAAACATATTAAGAAATAATTTTAAAAGTTAGAGAAAAAAAATCATTAGGGTGCAAAAGAAATATTTTAAAACTTTAATGGTACAAAAAAAATCATTAAAATCATTAGGGTGCAAAAGAAATATTTTAAAAATGACCCCTCCAAGAAGAGATTAAGGTCGGTCGGTAAGGTACATGTTTTACTTTACTTAAATGCATTTCCTTCACACAAAAAATTATGTGGCATTAAAGATTGTTGTACTTGGAATATATTAATACAAAAATAATGAATATATAAACATAATTATATGTTTGTCTGTAAAATTTTAGTAGTAATTTATTTTTATTTTGCAAGTGAATTAAACTTTAAATGGAGAACAAACACTCCTACACTTAGGAAAGGTAAGCAGGTCAATAATGCATTTGAACTTAAACATTCAAGTTTTTATTAAGTTAATTGTCTTTTTTTTATTATTATTATTATTAAATTGAAATTACGTATAAATTAAACGTTATATCATATTCATAAGCGCTCCTTGCAATTAAAATAGTGGAATTGATTATAAAATGTTCTAAAATACTGGGGTCAAACCGTCAAATTGCCAAGATATAATATTTTGCTCGTTTTATGAGTCATTTTGTTGACCTTTTTAAAATAATAAAAGTTTACATAGAACAAGTTAAACCATAAATTAACAAATTTTAGAATTAACATGATAAAACTATATATCAAAATTATAGCTTGGTGTGTCTTATTATGTAAATTTCAACATCTAAACAAGCCAAACAGAAAAATTACTCTCTTTTTTTTTTGGGGTAAATGAATTGTAAAGAGAATATTACTAGAAATCTGTCACTTTGCAGGTTTCAAAAATAATGCATAGAACAACCGACTGAATAGAATAGAAAAATACTGGTTGATAGAGAAAAATAAATTAAAAAATAAGTATATAAATAAAATAGTAGAGCGTGCAACAGTCGATTATTTAGTACGTTTTAAATTATATGAACATTATTGATTTTTAAAAATTAATTTAAAATATTTTTAAATTTAAAATTGAAATGACTCATTAAATATTATTAAACAATAAAATTTATAATGAATAATATTTTTTAAATAACTTATAATATTCGTCATTTTATCGATTAAAATAAAAAAAAATTATGTTAATTTCAAGTTTAAAAACTTTTAAAATTAATTTTAAAAAAATTAATAATGATCAAAGAAGCGGAAAGATAATAAAGTATGGTGCCACACATACTTATACGGTGATTTAGTGGGCCCGCACGTATTCATAGTTCCTACTGCCATCCCACCATGATCTAAATTTTATTTTATTTTTTTGGCTTTTTTTGTATTTTTAAATATTAGACCTTTTCTATCCATACCATCTCGAAGGGGAACACGACAGGTGTCTCCAAATGCATGGCTCTAAATTGGAAAAGGAACCAGTCAGAAAATTGTAAAAAGAAAGTCAGCATCGACATTTTATTATTTATCTTCTTGCAATAACTTATTTACTTACTTTATATTTTTATCAAAAAGTCTACACCGACCGGAATTCCGACCAGGGTGGGGAACCGGCCGGATTAATTTTTTTTTCACTCCCAAATAATTAATGTGATTTATTAAAATTGAAAATTCAGTGATTTAGGTGTTATTTGGATACATGTAAAAAACAGAGTTGTACAGTCTGTGCAACCCTATTTTTTACATATATTCAAATGATACCTAAATCACTATATTTTATAAAAATTTCAGTTCTAATAAATCACATTAATTATTTTGGAGTCAAAAGCAAAAAATAAAATAAAATATTCCGGCAGGTCGCCAACCTGGTCGGTATTCCGGTCCCCGTAGAAGGACTCTATTTTTATAAGAGATTTTTGAGATAAAATTCAAAATAAGTTGAAAAGTTTGTTACTTATTTAATTTTTAGTCGAACGAGTATGAATCGAACCCGAACTGTTTGTTTATTTTACGGTGTGTTACTGTGTGTTGTGTGAATAAGTTTATTAGTTTGAATCATAAAAATATAATTATAGTTTTATCAAATTTTTAAAATAAAATTAAAAATAGTTAAGAAGGATGAAATTGTAAATAATACCAAATTTATAAAAAGAAAAAGAAAAAAATATTTGTGACAGAGTCTTAAAAAACGATTATTTTTTCTCCTCTCCCTTAATAATATAGATATATATTTTGCTACTTGTAAATCTAAATTTTGATACTATTATATAGATGCTTTCAAAATAATACTCAGTTTCTCTCAAGATCTCTAATATGATTTTTTTCCATCACGAAATTCTTTTTACTGCTGCGTATAATTTAAAGAAAAATGAAAAGCTAACTAATACTGTAAATTGAACCTCAACATTCTTTTTGGTCTATTCTGTTATTTCATTTATTGTTATTTTGCACGTTTTAAACATTATATATCATGTTTGTATTTCATAGTTAAAACATAAAATTTATTTTTTAAGAAAATACTTAGAATTGTTTTTGTTAAAATTAAAATAGTAACCCCTTCATTCCAAAATTAGATTTTTTTTTTTTTTACAATTCAAAAATAAAACTACATTTTTATTTTAAACAATACAATCGGATGAAATTCATTAAATAATATCATGTCATTATTACTATATTTTTGAATGATATTCAAAATAAAGTAAAAATTAAATTTGTTTTCCTCTTAAAAATCATTACTATCTCTAACACATGAAAAATGAATATTACCTTACTACATAGCCAAAAAATTCTGGGCCAAGCTAATATTCATAATCAGTTGAAGCAAAAGGACAAAATAAAGAAGAATAGGATATACTCTACTTCATAAAGGGGGTAAGGATCCATAAGAATATGCCACCTGGTATAACATGCATCTCATGGCTGCTTGACACTCTGCCATGTTCATCAACAATGTCAGTATCCATCTATCCATCACTATAAATTCAGCCTTAACCAAACTGGTTTGGATCAAACCAAAAAGGAAACCCAATCCTTCACCATTTTCCCTCCACCACTCATAATTAACCACAGCTACGTACCCTTGATTGATTAATCACAAATCCTTCACAAAAACACTGATTTTCTCTCTCCAAAAGTCTTTTCCAGTTAGTTATTTGGTGGGTAAATTTAGTAGCTTCAAGAAAACCAAGAATGAGTTATTGTGAAGATGATCCTATGGAGAATCAGGAATTCATTCCCATAGCTATAGCCTCTCAAGGCTAGCTACTTGCACCACCAGCAGTTCCACCATTGATTTAGACAATTTTGAGAACTTTGATGATGATGGTGTCAAGTTGTCCCGATTATCGATTGACAGCTTTGACGCCGACGGAGAATTCTCTGACGGTGACTGTGCCGGCGGAGGTCTAGAAGAATTTGAGAATGACAAGGAGCCTGCAGCAGCAGCAGCAGCAGGAGGAGGAGCTTGCTATTCACTGCCTGTCACACCGCTACAGCAAAGGAGTTTGTTTGGGAATTTCATCAAACAGTATGCAAGCGAAAACGACAATGATCAAACGGCGAGGAGGATTGAAAGGAGGAGGAGAAGGAAAAGGAGGGTGTTGTTGAGGAGAGAGAATTGGGAAGTGAGAGAAACAATAAAAGATGATGAGGATGAGGATGAGGATTCAGTTGTGAGGAAAATGGAAACGAATCAATTTTACAGTAGTAGTTTTAGTGGGGAGAGTGAAAATGGAGGAGGGTGGAGGGTGATAACGAGGCCAAAGGGAGGGAAAAGTTCATTGTGTATGGACATGGAGGAGGTGAAGGCGTGTAGGGAACTTGGGTTTGAATTGGAATTCGATATGGCCACCATGCCGAGTCCCCTCAACATCCCGGCGTCCACTCTCGACACCACCAGTAGCGGCGGCAGCTCCCCCATCTCTAATTGGCGCATCTCTAGTCCAGGTAAGATTGGCGTATGAAATATGGCCGATGTGATTATTAAAATGCATGGATTATGCATCTGATATTATATATATACATATATATATATATATATACAAGTGCAACTTAGTTGAATCAGGATGGATCCAGGAAATATATATATACAAATTCGATTTGATTGATTTGCGGCCGGGTCCGTGTTGATTTATAGTATCTGATTTCTTTTATTTATTTTTGAATTTTTGAATATGAAATAGGTGATGATCCCAAGGAGGTGAAAGCTCGGCTAAAGGTATGGGCACAGGCCGTGGCACTTGCTTCTACATCTCCACAAGTACTCAGCAGCTAGCTAGCTAGCTAGCTCTTGCATGTAACTTCATCACCATGCATGCATGCATGTATATTCCTCAGCTCAGCTCTGCTCTGCTCTGTTTTTCTTATATTATTATTCCCTCTGCCCTTGGGATGTGCGCTGTATAGTTTTCTTCATTTTCAATTATGCGCTTGTTGAAGAATCAAACGTAACTCATTCAGTTTTCCATTCCTTTTTTTCCCATAATAACTTTTGACAGGAAACATACTATTACTATATATATATATATATATATATATATATGGGTCTCTATCCGTAACAACCGGTTGCCACAGACACTATTCAGCAACCATGATCTTAACTCTTGATCTCGATATTTAATGACCCAATTTAATCACAATTTCTTCCTGCCGCTAGAGGCTCTAGCCGCAGTAATATTCCTTAAATCCGCATGACAAATTACCAAAAATGCCAAAAATGCTCTCCTGCCGCTACCAGCTGTGGCGGCAGTGTGGCTATAGATTGATTCAAAACCAACTTATATATATTAGGTATACATGGGTACACCCACTATCCCAAAAATAAGATAAGTTTGAATTATAAAATTTATATAAATTATTTTTAGATTTAAAATTCATGTAATTTATTTTTAATTTTTAAAAAATATAAATTTATGATTTAATAATATTTTTAAATAATTTATAATTTTCATAATTGAATTGTAAATTTGATGAATTCATATAAATTTTAAACTCTAAAAAACAAAAAATTAATAATCTCAAATTGAGATTAAAAAAAAAAGTCACAGGTTAATGTGAGATTGTGACTTTTTTTTTTTATCAAAGTAATATTTTTGAGTTTCATAAAATATAGACTCATTTTACTCATTTCTATATTATAAATTGAAACTTTTAATTTTTCAAATATGAGTAAAGTTTCATAAAATAAAATTCAAAAAAATTAAAGTTGAAAATTTTTAATTGTTAACTTTTTTTAATGAAAATTAACACATCTTTTAAAAAATAAAAAATTTCTAATTTTTTTTTATGAAGATAAAGTTTTTTTATTTACTTTTTTTGAATCTATATTTTATAAAACTTTACTCATTTTTATAAAAAAAAAACTATTATTTTCTGAAAATAAAGTTTTATTTTTTGAATCTATAGTTAATGAAACTTTACTCATTTTTTTAAATTGAAAAAATATCTACTTTTTTTTCCTGAAAATAATAATTATCTTAATAATGAGTCTATATTTTATGAAACTCAAAAATATTACTTTGATAAAAAAAAAAGTCACAATCTCACATTAACCTGTGACTTTTTTTTATCTCAATTTGAGATTATTAAATTTTTTTTGTTTTTTAGAATTTAAAATTTATATGAATTCATCAAATTTACAATTCAATTATGAAAATTATAAATTATTTGAAAAATATTATTAAATCATAAATTTATATTTTTTAAAAATTAAAAATAAATTACATGAATTTAAAATCTAAAAATAATTTATATAAATTTTATAATTCAAACTTATCTTATTTTTGGGATAGAGGGTGTACCCATGTATACCTAATATATATAAGTGGGTTTTGAATAAATCTATAGCCACACTGCCGCCACAGCTGGAAGCGGCAGGCAGTGTGGCAGGAGGGCATTTTTGGTAATTTGTCATGCGGATTTAAGGAATATTACTGCCGCTAGAGCCTCTAGCGGCAAGAAGAAATTGTGATTAAATTGGGCCATTCAATATCGAGATCAAGGGTTAAGATCATGGTTGCTGAATAGTGTTTGTGGCAACCGGTTGCCACGGATGGAGACCCTATATATATGCAGTATGCTTATGGGCAGGCGACAGATATGATATCAATGAAAATGTATGTTCAAATCGACCTGAATTCACTCTCCCGTGTATATATATATGTGTGTTTGTTCTTCATTTGATCCCTGCACCTCCCGATATGGGCAGGCAACAGATATGATATCAATATAAATATAATTATCAAACAACATTTATATGATTTTTATTTGACAAAACGAATGATTTAGCTACCGAAGTTAGCACCTTTTTTTGAATACCTGATTGAACTTTTAATTTATCAAATTAACTCACTGAACTAATTATTATTTTCAAATTGGGTCATTCCGTTAAAAAAAAGTAAACAGACGTTAACTTTTTATCTACGTGGCGCTGACGTGGACGTAAAAAAAAAGAAAAAAAAGGAAAAAAAAAGAAAATGACATGAAAAATAAAAACAAAAAAATCAAAACAATTTTTTGCAAAACAGATCTAACCATCTTCATCAGAACAAAAGGAAAAATTTAAGATTTTCTTTATTTTCTTCATTTTCCCCAAATTTTAGGATTTTCTTCATTTTCTTCATCTTTCACAAATTTCGCCTTATATAACTATCTTACATTACACCCAAACCATAATTTACTTGCTTCTTAATAACCCTCCATTTTTTATCCAATACCATATAATATAATTATAGATGATGATTGCACTTATCTCTCTCAATTTTCAAATCTAATAATCCTCTCCATTTTGTTAAAAATGATCAAGGAAAGTTTCAAAGCTTTCTGAAAATGGGTAATCAAATTGTTTCTGCAATTTTTTCATATTTCAATCCAGCCGGAGCAACCGTCTTAAATCTCTGGTGGCTAAATCTTCAACACACTTTGTACCTTTTTTCTTATTGAAAAAGGACGGTAGAGGAAGAGCTCTCGGCGACGGAGACATCGAGAAAGCCGAGCCGGCGTAAATATCCGGCAACCCCAGCCAGACCTGCTTCGGCACTATTTTTGGATCCTGACCCAGCCTTCCGGTACCGTAGTAAACCGTCGTTTCTTCGCCACTATTGCTCTTGTTTGCCTCGATTTTCATCTCCAGCGATTCACCTCGCCTCAAAATCATCACTTGTCCCAACATAAGGTTGTTATTGCTGCTGCTGGTGCTGGTGCTGATGATGTTCTGAGGCTGCTCACCATTTTGACGCTAAGTTGATTTTAATAAGCTTACCCTCATTTAAAAACTCCAAATCTGCCTTCAATAGCTCTGCAAAAAGACCCGAAATTTGATCATGCAAGAACTGAAATTGGGGATCTCGATTATACCTGTCCAAGGCCTTTTTCGCCTTGGCCACCATCGTCTCCAATTTTGTTGATATCAAATCGGGATTATGTTGTTCCGATTTTCGAAATTTGATCATCCTGAAATTTGATCATCCTCTGCTCTGTTTGTTGTTTGTTGATAATGAAGAAGGGGGTTTGTACTTAAAATGTAAGATAAGATTATCATAAGAGGAGTTTAACATTTTAAGGCAAAATTGGGGAAGATGAAGAAAATGAAGAAAACCTTAAAATTTGTGGAAGATGAAAAAAATGAAGAAAATCCTAAAAAAAAATTTGTTTTGATGAAGATCTGTTTTGATGAAGATGGTTAGATCTGTTTTGCAAAAAATTATTTTGATTTTTTTGTTTTTATTTTCCATGTCATTTTCTTTTCTTTTTTTCCTTTTTTTTACGTCCACATCAGCGCCACGTAGATAAAAAATTAACGTGTGTTTACTTTTTATAACCGAATAACCCAATTTGAAAATAATAATTAATTCAGTGAGTTAATTTGATAAATTAAAAGTTCAATCAAGTATTCAAAAAAAGGTGCCAATTTCGGTGGCTAAATCATTAGATGTGCCATTTTTATTTTGACTAGTGAAATAAGTAAAAGTAGAAACATATGAAAACATAAATAAAAAACAAATATATGAAAGCAAAAATAGTTATTAAACGAATCCATTTTTTGAGCAAAAAGAGAGTGAATGAAAGGAAATTTACTTTTTTTCCTTGTGCTTGTGAGTTTTGGAAGGGAATTTCAACTTAAAATATTATATTACTATTTTACCCTTATGAGATTACATTTTAGAAATTAGTATAAAAATAGTTTTGGTATTTTAGTTTGTCGTCCTAGTCTTTAGTAAATTTTCTTCTAAATCTTTCTAACTTTCGAAGGAAATTTTTGAAAAATATCCCTCTTTTATTTTTTTCTCCTAAACAAACAAGGAACTTCCTAAATTTCCATCATTCTCATTTCTTGTATTCTTTTTAAAACTCACAAACACAATGTTAGATTTGCCATATTTATATTACTTCCCGATTAAATAAAATTTATTTTGCTAATAAAAAGAAAGAAAGAATTTCGATAACACGGCACCATCATGGAGTGGACTCAATCTCAAATAGGCAGTTGCCAAGCCAAATCTTTTGCTGAAAAAGGTCCAAACTTGTGTTGTTATTATTCAAATGGTTCATACGAGCTATGCAGGTTTGAGTGACATTCCATCATTTAACTATTGAAAATTAATATTGTGATGATAGCAACCAAGTGTCAGTGTAATGGTTTAAACCCACCAATGGAGTACAATTGCTGTATTGAACAATTTAACAAAAGGAAAAAAAAAGAAATAGATTTCAAGAAAATAAAAGTATGGAAGAATAGAAATGATTAAGATTGTATTTCAGAGTTGAGAGAGGTTGATAAAGAGTATAGCCAAAGTTTACAATTTATTTTCCTCCCCCTTTCTTCTACTATAACCACCTATATATCCTTCTCATACTAACCAACTCTCCCGCTCAATTACATTTTCAAATAACCCTCTTCAATTGGTTATTTACTCAGCTACTTCCTAACCATATTGCCAGCTGTGAATTGCAACTGCTATCAGTGTGACTGATCTGCTGTTCCTCAGCAACACTGGCTTCCCTGCACCTTAGAGCATGTGTAACTCCTCTGCTACAAAATAAGTTTCTTTATTTGATTGCTTTCTTACCAACTATAACATTGCCCTGCTGTTGAAACAATCCTTGTCCTCAAGGATGATCTGAAAATCTAAGGCACAAAATCGAATTCTGGGAATTGAAAAGTAATCTGTTAGGCCTCCTCCCATGTGGCATCTTCCTCCAAAGTGCCCACCCACTGAATAAGATACTCAATCCGAGGTTTGTTATTGAATTTGACCATCCTCGTGGCCAACACTTTCTCTGGAATCAGCTTTGGCTGACCATCTTCAGTGACTGGTGGTAAGGCTGGAGCAATCAGTGCTTAAGAACCAATGGTTTTTTTCAATAGAGACACATGGAACACATCATGGATCAAAGAACCAAGAGGCAACTTGAGTTTATAAGCTACACTACCAATTTTTTCCAAAATTTCATAAGGACCATAATATCGAGGTGCCAGTTTGAAAGAAGCTCGTTGGGCTAAACTTGATTGTTTGTAGGGCTGCAATTTCAAGTATACAAAATCTCCCTTGTCGAAATGTCTCTCAGTTCTGGACTTATCAGCTTGGTCCTTCATTCTAGTCTGAGCAGTTAGCAGTCTTTGCCTTAATTCCTGTAGCATCATAGTCCTTTCCTTAACAAATATATCCACAGCAGGTACCCTTGTATTCTCAATCTGGTGGAAGTTAAGATGGGGAGGGTCAAACCCAAACAAAGCTTGAAAGGGTGAACAGTGCAAAGAAGTGTGAAAGTTTGTATTGTACCACCACTGTGCTAAAGGCAGCCAAGTGTTCCATTTCTTAGGACTGTCACTGCACATACATCTGAGATATCCTTCAAGACATCTATTCAATCTTTCAGTTTGACCATCGGATTGAGGATGATAAGATGAACTAAGACATAACTGGACTCCCAATAACTGAAATAAAGTCTTCCAAAAATTGCTCAAGAATACCCTGTCCCTATCAGTGACTATTGACTGAGGCAAGCCATGCATTTTATAAATGTGCTTGATGAACAATTTAGCAACCTCAACTGCTGTGTATGGATGTTTCATGGGAACAAAGTGGCTGAATTTGGTAAATCTATCAATGATAACCAAGATTATAGTATACCCTTCAGAATGAGGTAGGCCAACAATAAAATCCAAAGAAATATCATTCCAAGGCTTGTGAGGAACTTCCAAGGGTTGTAGTAAGCCTGGATAGTGAACATTCTCATTCTTATGTCGTTGACAAATATCACATTCAGCTATCCATTTTTTTACCTCAGTATGCATACCATTCCACATGAAGTACCTGCTTAACTTCTTTAAAGTAGCTTGACCACCTGAATGACCCCCTAAGGAACTGTTGTGAAATATATCAAAGACCTTTCGTCTGATATTGTTGCTTATACCCAGCACTATTCGTCCCTTTTGTCTTATGATGCCATTACTGAATGAGAAATCAGTTGCCGTTTGGGGTGCAATGGACAATTGTTGAATTAAACCTGTGACTTCTTTATCTTCCTCATACGAACTACAGATCTCCTGCACCCATAATGGTATACTAGCAGAAATAGCATTAATGGAAACAGATGGTGCAACCTCTGCCACTTCTTGAGAGTACCTAGATAAGGCATCTGCGACAGCATTGTCACTTCCCTTTTTGTATGTAATTTCATAGTCATAACCCAACATTCTACTAAGCCATTTTTGCTGTAGAAATGTAGTTAATCTCTGTTCCATAAAGAATTTCAAACTTTGGTGGTCAGTCTTAATAATGAAGTGAGAACCTATCAGATAAGGTCTCTATTTAGACACAGCATGCAGGATAGCCAATAGCTCTTTTTCGTATACAGAAAATCCCAAGTGCTTAGGTGCTAGGGCTTTGCTAAGATAGGATATTGGCCTCCCTTCCTGCATCAATACTGCCCCTATTCCTTTGCCACTAGCATCAGTTTCGACAACAAATGACTTCCTGAAATCTGGTAGTGCAAGAACTGGAGTAGAACTCATAAGTTGCTTCAATTTTTCAAAGGATAAAGTAGCATCCTCAGTCCATTTAAACTGGTCCTTCTTTAATAACTGGGTTAAAGGCCTTGCTATCTCCCCATAGCTCTTTACAAATCGCCTATAGTATCCAGTCAAGCCCAAAAATCCTCTCAAAGCTTTGACAGTAGAAGGTGTGGGCCAACTAAGCATGCATTGAATTTTTTGAGGGTCTGCAGCTACCCCACTCTCAGAAATGATATGGCCCAGATACTCAATCTTATTTTGTGAAAAGGAACACTTAGATTTCTTAGCAAACAAGGTATTGATCCTTAGTAAATTAAGAGTGGTATGTAAGTGTTGAATATGAGATTGCAAATCGGGGCTATAAACTAGTATGTCATCAAAAAAAACTAAAATGAATTTTCGAAGGTATGGGGCAAAGACCTGATTCATCAACGCCTGAAATGAAGCTGGAGCATTAGTAAGGCCAAATGGCATTACTAGAAATTCATAATGACCCACATGTGTTCTGAAAGCAGTTTTGGCCACATCTGGTATATGCATCCTTATTTGGTGGTAACCAGCTCGAAGATCCAGCTTGCTAAAAAACCTAGTCCCACTCAATTCATCCAAAAGCTCTTCAATAACTGGAGTAGGAAATTTGTCTTTGATTGTAATGCTATTCAGCTCTCTATAGTCCACACAAAACCTCCAGCTACCATCCTTTTTCTTAACCAATAACACAGGTGAAGCAAAAGGACTCTGACTGGATTGAATGATACCTGCTTCCAACATTTCCTTAACAATTTTCTCAATCTCATTTTTCTGTACTTGTGGATATTTGTAGGGTCTTATGGTGAAAGGATCCACTCCTGTTTTCAGAGGAATATGATGGTCATGATTCCTTTGGGGTGGTAAACTCTTAGGCTCCTGAAAGACATCCTGGAACTCTTCTAATATTTGACTGACTTCTTCAGGAATTTGTTCAACCCCTGTTTCTGGTGTAATATAGAACAGGTAGGCCATAGTTGCAAGTTGACCCTTTTTATAATAGTTGGCCACATCATCGGCTTCAATCATGGATATGGCTGGGCAATGACCATCTTTAATTCCTTGTAATTTAATTTGCTGTTTGTCCAAAGTAAAGGCCAATGTTAGTTGCTCAAAATTGAATATACAATCCCCAAGAGTTTTAAGCCATTGAACCCCTAGAACCGCATCACATCCCTTCAAAGGTAACAACCTCATATCAGTTTTGAACACATATCCTTGAGCTTTCCATGTGAACTCCTTACACTTTTCAGAACTTACCATCTTATACCCATCAGCCACAGAAACTTGAAGGGGATGAACCATCTCCTTGGAACAATGAAGATAATCTGCTGTCTTGGTGTTTAAAAAATTATATGTACTGCCACTATCTATTAAGAGAATGATTTCCTTATTAGCCACTGATGCCTTGATTTTGATAGTAGTTGCAGAGGTGTTGCCATGTAGAGCATGGAGTGAAATGCTCATCTCTGGTTCTTGATTTGTAAGTACCTCTTCTGGCCAGTCCTCATTAGGAATAATCTTCTCCAGATCCACTTCTTCCTCTTCACCTATGATTAGAAAAATCTGCTTATTCTTGCACCTATGGCCAGCCTTGTACTGCTCATCACAATTGTAACAAAGGCCTTGGTCCCTTCTTAGCTGCAATTCATTGTAAGATAATCTCTTGACACCACTAGGAATAGGCTTACCTCCTCCTGAGAATTTGGTATTACTAACATCATTATTGCTCATGTTAGTAACTCCTCCTGCCTGATTTCCTATCATCTTGTTTATAGGCTTTACCATCTCCACACTTGGATTAGAACTAATTGTTGATCTGGGTGTACTAAAACTGGGTCTGAACTTTTTGTAAATTGCCTCTACAGTTGACTCCTGCACCCTTGCTACTGAGATTGTTTCTGATAGTTTGGTTGGTTTGAGGAGTTTCACAAATCCTCCAATTTCTTCCTTCAATCCCCCCACAAAGCACTTAACGAAATACTCTTCAGTTAATCCAGGATTTTCAGCTTCTACCATGGCTCTTAGAAATTCGAATTTCTTTTGATATTGAATGACGGAGTTAACTTGCTGTAACCTGTTAAACTCGGTAAGAGTACTAGTGACTGAAGCTTCTCCAAATCTGACTTCAATATCCTCCACAAATTGCTTCCACGAAATCCCTACCTGAGACTTATAGTATGCCAAAAACCAAGAACCTGCGTCTCCTTCTAAATTCAGGGCAACACCCTTCAATTTTTGTTCATCATCCATGGGATAAAATTGGAAATAGTACTCACATTTCATTACCCAATTTTTAATGTCTAATCCATTAAAAACCGGAAATTCAAACTTTGGACTCCAATGTTTATTAGCAACATTCTGACCCAATTTATTATCGCCATGTTCATTCATTCTATTGGATTCTGGTGATAATTCTTGGTCACCTTCTGAATTAGAGTGGTTCTTACCTTTAGCAGACTTCTGAAACTCAGTCATTAACATCTCCATTGTTTTTTGCATATGATCGAATTTGTCGTCTATGGTTTCCATGGATTTCTGCAGTTGGTGGTGGCTATTCATTAGCTCAAGAACCCTAGAATCTGTATTCCGCAATCCCTCTTCCATTGATTCCCTTGATCTGGTGCCCGCAGCCATTTTGCAATTAGATCTTTGCCGAAAAATCGACTGATCTCTGTAGATCGAATTGAATATGTAATATGTGAAAATTTGGGTTTCGTAAAATTCTCACTCTAGTTGAGTTCTAGAATCCTTTCTGGTGGCCAAGGATAGCTGAGCTCTGATACCAAATGTAATGGTTTAAACCCACCAATGGAGTACAATTGCTGTATTGAACAATTTAACAAAAGGAAAAAAAAAGAAATAGATTTCAAGAAAATAAAAGTATGGAAGAATAGAAATGATTAAGATTGTATTTCAGAGTTGAGAGAGGTTGATACAGAGTATAGCCAAAGTTTACAATTTATTTTCCTCCCCCTTTCTTCTACTATAACCACCTATATATCCTTCTCATACTAACCAACTCTCCCGCTCAATTACATTTTCAAATAACCCTCTTCAATTGGTTATTTACTCAGCTACTTCCTAACCATATTGCCAGCTGTGAATTGCAACTGCTATCAGTGTGACTGATCTGCTGTTCCTCAGCAACACTGGCTTCCCTGCACCTTAGAGCATGTGTAACTCCTCTGCTACAAAATAAGTTTCTTTATTTGATTGCTTTCTTACCAACTATAACAGTCAGCTATAGTTTGGGACGGAAATAGTAGCTTTTTAGTAGTACCACAGCTCTTGAAAAGTTGCAATACATTGACAAGGGGCAGTGGTGGTTATAGATTGGCTAAAAACAGTGTGTCTGATGGTGTAACAATAAAAGTAATGATAAGTATACAAATAGAAATCTATTTCTAAAATATGAGCCTTTCGAATTCAAATACACTTAAAGACTGTATTTGTTTGTAAATATTATACTCATATTCTCATTAGTTTGAGTATAGATAGATCTTTTTAAACAAAGTTAAAGGTTAATTTTGTCCACAAATTTTTTATCTCAAATATAAATGCTCACGAAACGCTAACAAACCCTCTCTCTGGGTCATATATAAGATATATCACATTTGCAGCATATGGTTGACGATAGTATCACTACAGTGCTATGGTTTATCTCCAAGGAGTTGGCAACTTGGTAGTTGAAGGAATCATATACTCCATAATTAATTTATAAAATTATAACAATTTATAATCCATTTAAATTTATTTTTAATACAAAAACAATTACAATAAGTGTAAATGAACCAAAAATTACTACTACTAATTCATAGCTAGTCTCACTTATTAATCAAATCCCCTCAAACAAACATGCTCTAGGAGCATAATATATTCTTTTAAAACGAACTAAAACTCCCGTTATGAGTGACAAAACCAACACAATATTATTATTTTTTAAAAGAAACTAATAATCCAGTCACATATAATATACTCTGACAACCCTGCAAACAAAAATATACTCTTATAATATTCTACCACCCTATTATACATGGGGGTGGTGGGGGTGGGTTGGGGGGAGGATTTAGCATTTATTCTGATTCCCAGAATCATCCAAGCAAATTGTCTGAGCCATATGCTGATTCCTGAGATTAAAGAACAAGTTAAGGAATAGTTCCCCGGCAAGATTGCTCATTTCAACAAAGCAACTGCTCATCAATTACGTATGTATATACTTTTTCCCATGCACAGCCAAAAAATGATGTACAAAATAATTAGGTATAGACTATACACGAAAGAGGAGAATAGACAAGCTAATTAAAGAGCACAAAAAAATAATAAATAAATAAACAGAAAAGCTAGAAATTAAGCACTAGCTAGTGATCACCTGATCATCAGTTATTCCACTATGATATGATCCAATTAAAGCATTGATAGAGAGAGAGAGAGCTAGCAGGTTCTCTCATATTATCCTTTCCATTACTTGTCATCATATCGTCTATAAATAGCAGCAGCTTCTCAGGCCATATATAGTTGAAGTATTCGGCATCAATCTTCTGTACAAGGAAGGTATCATATACCATGTCTTTCCATTTTCTAACCCTAATATTGCTATCTGCATATATATATATATATGGTTAAAATTTTATAGAAACTCATGACATATGCTATTTATTGCTTGCAGCTGGTTTCTTCATTAACTGCAATGGAAATTAATCTTGGAAGGTCCACCAATGGTGGAGCAAAGTATGAGTGCTTGCTCTTCGGTATGTCTGATAAAATTTTTTACTCGGTTATACTTATTTGAAGAACAAAAGAAAGTGCATTTAATTATATTCCCTAATAAAAAAATTCTTCTTTTAGATATGGATGATACTTTGTACCCCTTGAGCTTGGGTCTCAACCTCGCTTGCCGCAAGAACATACAAGGTATAACTACTAATTAACTACGTTTCGTAACCAAAGTACAACATCTAATGCACAAGGTACAATGCGTGCAGATTTCATGTTGGAACACTTGGATATAGAAGAAGATGATGTCCCAAGGATGTGCCTTGAACTTTACAGGGAGCATGGGACTACTATGGCCGGTCTAAAGGTGAAACACAGCCAGCCCGACAGGAGTTTTATTTTTATTTTATATTTTCTTATGATGATCTTTTCATGGTTTCTTCCGAAATTTAATAGAGCTTCTTTTCAGACTCTTGGCTATGAGTTCGACGGTGATGAGTTTCATGCTTATGTTCATGGAAAACTTCCCTACGAGAAACTGAAACCAGATCCAATACTAAGAAATCTCCTACTCTCTATGCCACAGAGGAAAATAGTAAGCAACAATTGATCCTAATATCATTATGTATAATTACTCGTCCTTGTTTGACATGATAACAAAAGTGCCTGCCTTAATTAGATATTCACCAACGCTGATGAAGCACATACATCTCAAGTCCTAAGTAGGTTGGGGTTGGAAGATTGTTTCGAGGGTGTCATATGTTTTGAAACGCTCAATCCCCCACCACCTCTAGCTGGGGCTACTAATAATACAATATCAAGAATTCTATGCAAACCTGCTGTGGAAGCAATGGAAGCTGCTATTACGATTGCAAATGCCGACCCAATGAAAACGGTAACTAAAACACACACGATATTCGATCCCCCCCCCCCCCCCCCCCCTAACTTCATTAAAATGTACCCATTCCTAAGATTAATGGAGAGCTTATAATCTTCATTCCTCAGATATTTTTCGATGACAGTCCTCGAAACATTGCTAGCGGGAAAGCTGCAGGGCTTCATACTGTTATTGTGAGTTCTAAATCTTGCCTAGCTTGTACTCTAATTGATAGACATGGACCAACGGAGTATCAATAAATGATGAGATATAATATTCGCTCACTAATCCAAGACAACTGGGAATATGTCTATGGCAGGTGGGAAGCTCAACTCTAGTACCTGGCGCAGACCACGCTTTGAGTAGCATCCACAATATTAAAGAAGCACTACCAGAATTATGGGAAGGTGGAGAAGGAGAGCATTTGGAACAACTTGTCCAGCCCGTTGTGGTGGAAACTCAAGTCCTGGCATAGCTAGGTTCACCCTCCCCAGAAGTTTTCCTAACTTCTACATTTACCAATTGACAAAGTAGGAAAGTATCAATATACCTAGAACCTAAAGTATGCTTCTCCGACTTGCAATAAACTTGAAAACTTCAGCAATTACCCAAATATTTTACACGCTAAATTCTCTGTAGAAGCTTTTGCTTGTTACAAGTACTTAATATTGACATTTCTCCAATGATTGTGGAACTCTTCAAGTCTCGTGAAAACTAGTACAATCTTTTGGTTTAAAAGGGAATCAGAGACTTTGTGAATGATACACAATCCCATCCACTACTAATCAACTTCTAGATTGAGCTTTATAGAAATTAAGCAACCCTAACTACACCTTAAACTTGCCACCTCCTAAAACCGACACGAGTTAAAAGGCAATACTTCCAATGCCACTTATCATAATCAATCTCAGGGTAACAAGAATGGAGTTTATTTACTGTAGTTAGCAGTTCATTACCAGTTCAATGATGCAAACAGAGTCCTGTAGTCAGACGGATAGATGGATTGAAAACTATGTAAACAGAAATCACATATCATTCATCCTGAGAATAACAGATGCCCCTCAAAACAAAAATACACCAGATAAATTAGCTTATAGAATGCCTTTAGAATTTCTCTCACCTTAGAGAATATAGTTTCACATACATTACTTAGATGACAACATTTTGAAATTATTGTACACATGCATGAAAGGAAAATTTGGACTGACCAAAACTGAAATAACCTCAATGGTTCTCAATGCAACAGTACGTAGATAAATCAGCCATCCAGCGGTAGCTCCCCAGAGTTAATAATTCTGCATGGCACTCGAGGAACATCTGACCTGCTTGTTTCCTGTGATTCAAGCTTCCAAACAACGTCCATCCCATCAATGACATGTCCAAAAACAACATGTCTTTTATCCAACCATGGGGTCTACAAAAAAATATTTCACTTGTCAATTCCAAAGAATGTGAACCAAGAAATTTTCCTAGTACAAGTTTCTTATGAAAGCAAAAGGGTTATTCAAGACCGTTAGAAACAAGGAATGCTGCTAATCAAGGATGAAATTTTCAGTAATTACATGCATCAGACTGTTCAGCTTTTGCATTTTAGGCATGTGGGCTTAAACCCCTTTACATCTACCAAATGGATTGATGTTATTGTTAATTGACTCATAAGGTGAATGTCCTGCACAAGTAGGGTATAAACCAATAGACCCTAATGTTGACTGTTGTCCATAGCATTGAGGTGAAACTCTGTTGCATTTTCCTCTATTTCCTGTTAAAGGAGCCTTGCTGTATTCTATCCAGAATTTGAGGTTACATGTGGAACGAAAGGATAAAGATATATGTACTCCCTCTATCACATTTCTAGTCTAAGTTTTTCTTTTAGCAATTAATCTTTTTTATGCTTTGTTCTCCCTTTTAATCTTCCTTTAGAATGTCACAGTTCATCCATTAGAATTGTGGTAACTGTGTACAGATATGGGACTTGTGGAAGAACGTGAAAACGGACTTCTTGGAGAAGTCCTTTTTGCACTGATATTTATTGCTGTTTGTACATTTTATGGACAACATAACTAGTTGTAAGAAAAAAAAAGAGACAAAAAGAAAGAAAGAAAGAAAGAAAGAAAGAAAAAGAATGAAGGTTAACAACTTAACATAACTTGAAAAGCTCTCAGTTACTTGATCTCAATGCTACTTTCAATACTGGGTTGTAACTCTCTACTCATTTCACATCTTGTTCACAAAGTGATTATTCTTGTTATAGATTTATCTATTGTTTGAAATTATGACAAACCACTAGATGTGATCATCTTTTTCCCCCTTGCAACCACATATACAAAGTAAGAAATTGGCCCAATTCTAGAATCTTATGAACAAAGGATATATTTCAAGTAATTGCCATCACCAATGTCATGCTTTTATCTAAATTAGGTGGGGCATGATGTACCCATGGTTTAACCTAGAGGTAAAGGATCACTCCCACTGGCACGTGGTTTCAGGTATGATATTTGAGCCCTGCAGAGGCTCTATGTAACTTAAAAGATTAGCATTTGAAACATTTGTGCAAAGAAGGCACCAAATTTGGCCTCAAAATGTAGTGCACGTATACTAACAAGAAGAAATAAGAGGTTAGAGCACCTTCACTGTGCAAATGAAAAACTGGCTCCCATTGGTGTTAGGACCTGCATTGGCCATGCTCAACACTCCCGGCCCAACATGGGTCACTGCAAATAATTAAACTTAAAAAATATTATCTGTAAGATATTACACAAAATGCACATGCCAAAGACCATGACAAGAGTAACAAATGAATGGAATTTGTATGCTCGGCACTATGTAAGTTGTAACTAAAGCTCTCTCATTCATAATCAGGCAAAACACTTACAGGCAAAGCTCTCATCTTCAAAACTAGAACCGTAGATACTGACTCCTCCTGTACCCTGCAATCAGTAAACACTACGACTATCACCAGCAGAAAAATGTTATCTATTTGCACAAGCATCTAGGTTTGGCTCCCAAAATTTGCAACATTATTCTATATATATATGTGTGTGTGTGCATAGAGATAGAGGTGCTCACATTTCCTTTCGTGAAATCACCTCCCTGGATCATGAAATCTTTAATGATACGGTGGAAGGAGCATCCTTTGTAACCATATCCTTTCTCTCCTGCAAGTGATTTCCTAATTTATAAACAATTCTTACATGCAGAGTGGCATAAGTTGGCAATAACATCATAATATTGGATATCCGTATCTATGTCAAAATTTTCTTTATAAGAAGAATATATGCCAGACATTAAGAAGCTCGTAAAAGAAAAGCATGCCTGTGCACAAGGCGCGGAAGTTCTCAACAGTTTTGGGAACAACATCACCAAAGAGGCCCATCGTAATTCTATCAACAGGTTCACCTCCGATTTCAACATCAAAGAAGCATTTGGTTGTCACCTTGGCTTGCACCTCTAGATCCTAAACAATGGAAGGATTATTAAAACATATAAACAGACAAAGCATTTATATTTTGGCCACAATCAGAAAGAAATATGATCAAAATGTATTATGTGAAAAAAGTTGACATTTTAATTCTATATTGAGAAAAAAGATTTAGTGGTCTTTTTAAATAGTCTCCAGTAGCCATTGGTCAATATTTCTCTTCTTAAAACCGAACGTATTATTCCAATTCAACAGTTGCATGTTCAGTTTTGGCCCTTTGTTACTTTCATTGATACATATTATCCTTAAGGAACAGCTTGTGGAAATGATTCTCAAAGAGCAAGTAACAAAGATTTGCCTGCTTTCTAAAACGTGTACCATCTGCACTTAGGGTTTTCTAATTATGATAAAAGATATTAGTCTGAGAACTCATGCAATGTGGATTAGAGATATTATACAAATTACAAATGAATTCATGGATTAAACAATCATATCCCTTTAAAAAGGTGCAAAGAAAAAAAATGGATCAACTACTAAGAAACTTACCTTACTCGTGGAGTTTATGCATGTCAACCTTCTATATCCAACTGAAGGTTGTTTACGAAGTTGCGTGGTGGGCAAACATGATGCATAATGATATCCTGATGTCAAAGGTCTTCCTGAGAGACTAAAAGTTAAATCCCTAAAGTTACTTGATACCACACCCGCAGAATAAGAATTGACGGGTTGCATGCGTCCGTATGAACCATCTTGCTTACAACTACCCTGAAAAGATAAATAACTCTGACATCAGAAGTTTGTGTATATCATCACAAATCAAATTCAAAGACTAAAATATGATATCAACTAATTATCATTCCAACAGAGAAATTTAACATTGCACAATCCAATTTTGAACAAGGTGAAGGATTGTGCAAGATATAAATTCTTTCCTGATTAAAACAAACAAACAATCAAACATTTTCTTCATCATTCATGGGGGTGGCACTGAAGGAGTGGGAGTGATGAGATTTCAAACAGCCAGGCACGTGGTTTGATTCCTTAACCACATGGGCAAACCTTGATCTCCTCTTCAAGAACTCTAAGAAAGTATGTTCTCTAATTCTCTTCAAAGAAAGGGTTAGACTTCAGTACTAGGGCCAATGAAGGACAGGGCTGGCAGGGGGATCCCGAACACCCCTCCTACCCCAAATTGAAAATAAAATTAAGAAATGAATTTGTGAGAACGCAATGTGTTAAAATGCCTCCAAAAAAAGTTATTCAGTGCAAATTGACTGAAGTGAAAGCTAACCTTAGCCGCTACCAAGGTTTGAAACCCCACCCACTTGGTACACAAGGGATTGTGTTATAGAATTGAAGTAATTTAAAAGAGAATGCAAGAGAAACTACCTTTTGCTGAATTTCTCGGTCTGTCATTTTCATTCAGGCAATGGTGCCTTTTATCAGAAAAATGGGAGAACAAGAATTCAAAAGGACTCTTAAAAGAAGGCTTACAAGAATCCAGAAAGACCCTTAAAATAAGGGTTAGGCAAATGGCCTATTCTCTAGCCTTTTTGACCTAGAAAAATCTACTATTACAACACTCCACTCGATTTCCTAAAATAGAAGATTATGTCTCATTAAAAAACTTGCTAAGAAAACGTGGAAAAAAACTCAGCGAAGGGAAAAATAGTACATATCTTTTCTATAAATATATTATGCTTTAATTGACTGCCTCATAAAAACCTTGCCAGGAAAAACCCATTGTGATAAAAACCGCAACTAAGGAAAAAGAATACATTCTCCCTAAAAAAGAATTGCACTCCCCAAAACTCAAAAAATTGAGATGTTGGATACTTGACAAAAAACCAACTGTAGAGGAAAATATTTATGGAGAGCCGTTGTCCTCACTAGAATGATGAATGCGGCATGAAGAATTGCATGACCCTAAATCGAAGTAGATAAGTTGACCGTCAATATTAATAGACATGCAATTAGGAAAAGTCTTAAAGATTCAGCTAAACCATTTTGTTATTCCAATGGTCATACAAATGTCATTAAATGTTATTGACGAAAATTCAACTGCGTTATCAAGTCATATTGACTTAATTGAATGATCTGAGAACTGAGCTGCAACTTAATTATTTGAGCAAAAAGTTTAGAAAAAGTAAAATTTTGAGAGAAGAGTAGAAAAACATGAGACCATCTAGTTGAATCATCTATTAAAACTATGAAATATCGAAATGGACCTAATAATAGATGAATGAGTCCACACAAATGTCTCCTTGGATTCTCTCTAAGAACTTTGGGGCTTCTTTATAAGCATTTGTTGGTGATGGTCAAACAATTAATTTTCTTGAGAACATGCAGCGCAAGAAAAATCACTACTAGGGAAAACCTTCTGATTTCTGAGGGGGTGACCAGTAAAATTTTCAATAATGCGGCGCATCATAGAAGTGTCTAAATGACCAAGTCTTTCATGCCAAAACATAAAGGAATGAATGTTGTAATAGCTGATTTCCTTGATCAAAAAGGCTAAAGAATAAACCATTGGCCTAAGCCTTGGATTCTTGTAAGCCTTATTTTAAGGGTCCTTTTGGATTCTTGTTCCCCTACTTTGCCTATAAAAGGCACTATTGCCAAAATAAAAATGACATACTGAGAAATCGAGCAAAAAGTTTCTCTTGCATTCTCTTTTAAACTACTGCAATTCTATAACACATTATCTTATCCCTATCCACTTGGTACCCCTTGGTTATGTTATAAACATTTTATTGTTTTTGTATAAATGATTCTTTAGAACCTTATCAGTCCCTCTTTGAAGTTTCTTTATGAAAATTAATATACCATCACTTAATAATTGTCAATTCCAATGCTATAAATGACCTTTGCTTATGCAGTTACAAAGCAAGCTATGTTTGTGTGCAATAATGACGGATGCAATATGCTTATTTGTACTAGTTTAATATCTTCCTACACTATTTTATCTTATGATTAATCCTTTATTTAATTCCATAGTCTATTTGATATCATCTCTAAATTATTTGATACCCCAAAAGGGCCCCTTTAGGATTATTAGTCCAACAATATGACCTTAGAAATGAAAAAACATAGACAATGAGATCAAATAAAGGATAAATAGTGCCTAAAAGTATTAAACTAGTTCAAATAGTCTTTATCTCATCCATGTTTTTACAAACAACGGAAAATATGTTGTCAAACTGTCATTCTTTTTGTATAAAGAAGATATTTCTTTTAATACATCATATAAAGTATTATACTTCTTTTAGTATAACACATTTTGTAACACTTAAATCATCCTTATAATTCAATCTCTCTTAGTTTAAGAAATACTAGCTCCATCAGAAATTTGAGTCCTTTGTTGGTAACTTGTTTTTCAAAATTAAGGTTTACATACGACATTCTTACATACAACCTTATTCCATGTATAAAGTAAATAAAATAAATTCAAACTTGATATGCATTTATTTAATTTTAGTTAATAAAATTATAGATATTGTAATCTAACTAAAAAAATACTACTAATTACAAAAATTTGTTGTTTAGAAAACTTCGATGAAATCAAATCGATTTTATAGGAGTAGGACCCCCTCCATTAGGAGCCTGGATATGAGATTTTGGAACTGAGGAAGTATAATCCTTCATTTTTAACTTTCATAATATAAATTGTACTATATTAAGTAATATTAAAAAATATAAATAAAAAATTTCGACCAAAAAGGATAAGAAGCTCTAAACTGCAAGCTGATTCTACCTCTGAATCTGAAGTGTGCAATTAGAAAGGATGTCTAAGTAAATAAAAATATGAGGCGAGGAGAAGAAGAAGAAGGGTCACCCGAGAAGCAGGGATAATAGCAGCCAGAAAAGGCTAGTTGTGCTGAAAATGCAGAAGCCATGGGAATCTCGCTGAGCTGCCGACCGTCAAAAACTTTACCCGCCGGAGTTTGTGAACTGATGATAAAATGCTGTTTTCCCTGTGGAGAGGTGAATAACTAAGGTAAGCAAAAACAACGGATGATGGCCCACCACTAACATGCACCAGTCTGCGCACGGATATGCTCCTCGATTTTTCCGACCCCTTTTGTCCTGACCCGACCGTCCATTAAAAAAATCCGCCCAATGCGCGTTTACTAGGATTCATAGGCCTTGTTATGAGGCATCAGCCACATAACATAATTTTGTGTCTATTTTTTGTTATTTATTTTTTTATCAACACTATCAACTTTTGTTACTACTATACAGTGACACAATCATGACAATTTCAGAGGGGACAAAATATATTATTAAAAAAATTTAATTATTAATGTTTGAAGTGTTTCTTTAGAATGTACGACTAAATTTATTATAATTATTTTTAAAATAGCGACTATCTGAATTTATGATTAACGTGTTTCTACTTTCTAGTCGCTCACGGAGATCGATTCGCATATTGCTGCTGCTCAAAAAAGAAGTGGAGGTCTGTCTCTCTCTTTGTGTGTGTGTCTATCTCTCTCTCTGTCTATCTCTTTCTAATACAATTTGTTCATCATGAGCTCTGAGTTTACATCCAACAACATTGATCTTGGTATCACTTGCACACACAGTCGAGGAAAATCCTTAAGAATTTCTAAAATTCCATGGAGAATTTTGAGTACATGTATTTTTATTTTGTGCACAAAGTAATATGATTTATTTAAATTGTTCTCCATTAAGTTCATGTTTGGCAACTTCCTTGTGAAGAGCTATATAAAAGCTCATTATACCAGAGGTGGTGAATCTGATTTGAGACATTTGTTATGTTCCTGAAAATTGTTTGTGGAATTTTAAAAATATTTGGCAATGCAAATTGTTAAATGTGAACTTGTTATATGGGGTTTATGTTTTTTCTCGGTTTCCAATTCTTTCAAGTTCGGATTCTAGTAATACCCGTTAAATTTTATATACCGAAAAGTACTTTGTTATTTTATTTTTCATATTTAATTACTACTATAATATGATTATATAAGTGTTCGAAATATATGATTATGTATAAATATATGTATCTTAATTATTTATAAAGATGTATTAAACATATAAATTTGATATGTATATATAATCATTAAAATAATTATAACAATATATAGCCGGGTTCAAAATGGGTAGTACAGCATTTAGACCCAACCCGAAATTCTTTGGGTTTGAGTAATACTCGTTTCTTTGGATACGAGTTCATGTCATACTCGATAGATATTTTTATAACAAAATTATCGTTATAGATCCTATAACGACGATTTTCACCGTCATTATACATATATAGCGATATTTTTATTATTTAAATATCAATTTTCTTTCATTTTTTAAGTATATTATTATTATTATTATTATATTAAGAATCAATCAAATTTCTTTTGAAAAAAATAAACTCATGTACCAATCAAACCTCTTTTAGAAGAAATAGACTAATAATTCAAATACATTACTACTACTGTAATATCAAGAATCAATCAAAACAAATATACTCGTAGTTCAAGTACATTATTACTATTACAATATCAAAAACCAAATAAACTCGTATAAAATCGCTCTAAGTGAGAGTTCATAATTCAAGTACATTATCACTGTTGCAATATCAAGAATCGATCATATCAAATAAACTCACAGTTTAAGTATAAACTCATAATTAAAGTACATTATTACTATTGTAATATCAAAAATCAATCAAATCAAATAAACTCATATAAACTCACTTTAAATGAGAGTTAAACATGTGACCTAAAGGTCACAGTACCTTTATATTAACTATTAGGCTAAGAGCTCATCTCTTTGTCCACTTATTTAATAACTTGTATTATCTTGCTTTGCGTGATTTTTCTAAAACAATTTATTTTATCAAAAATAAATGTTATGATTGACAAATAAGCTAAAAGTATACACTTAAAAAGTCCAATAAATAAGCTGAAAAATAAGGACCTAGATCATAACTTATTTTAAGTAAGTTACAACAAACACTATTTTATCAGCTTATTTTTAAAAATAAGCTATAAACTTTTTCAAATAATCTAAAACAAACATGACAATGGTTTGTTTCATTGAATTAATTTTTTTAGTTCTAACCCAAAAATATTTAATTTATTTTCAAAATGTATTTTAATTCTACAATTTCCATAAACTCATAATCTTTACTAAATAGTTTTTACTTATAACTGTAGGTTTTATGCTTATTGAGAATTTGATTTGTGTTGGTAAACAAATGTGTAAAAGTTGAATACTTTCATTTTTACTAATTTCACTTCTTGTTTGTCCCATTTAATTTTTCCACTTTCTATTTGAATACTAGTTTTGACAAAAATAAAATAATATTACCCTTATTTAATTTGATCAAATTTTGGTCGTTGACGAATTAAATTACATTGAAAAAATATATAGGAGTAACTTGGATATTATAAAATTAAATCAGACTTGAAGTGAGAGATGTTTATATAAGGATTGCTCAAGGAAGAGGAAGAATTTTAACCATTTTCTTGAGGTTGTGTCACTTTTTCTTCTTCTTCTTATGTTTATTCTTATTTTTACTCTCCCACTATTTTATAATACATATATAAACTACTCTTTTCGTTCCTAAATATAAAATCCATATTAACCTTTAGAAATAAATTTAAAATGTTACAAATTCAAAATTAATATAGGATATTTTTAATTTAACAATAATATAATTATAAATTTTATAAACTATGTAAAAATATTAATAATGACAACATTTATAGTATTCAAAATAAAATAAATCACATCAATGATATGTATCTCTATTTCATTTATTTTTGGTGCAAACATCCCTTTCTCTCTCTTGCCTAGTGATGCTCAACTTTGGTGCAACAGATGGATATACAAATGGAGTTCGCCTACCGAACCATCCAGTGTTGAAATGCTTATTGGGTCAGTACTTTTAAGGGTTATTCAAAATATTTTCGACTTATACAGTGAGTACCATTCCATTCAGCCTAATAAGTAATTATCAAATAAACCTTAGATGACATGTTAAAATATCAAAACTATCTTTATAATAATTTATAAAATATAATCTCATAAGATTTTAAGTTAAAATTTTAATTCAAAACTCACGAATACAAGGGAAAAAATAAATAAATCTTTCCTTCACTTTTCTCACATAAATTTTAATTACTTTCTTTTATTTTTTCTTCATATTCACAAATACAATGTAAAAAAAGCCGCTCACTAAAGATAAAATAATAATAAAAATATTTTTTTATCCTCTCTATACAATAATTTCTCTCTCAAATTTTAGTAGTACTGATGAGACGATAAAAGTTTTGATCGACTTTTTGCGCATATTAAGAAAGAGGATAAAATGACAAAATTTGTATAATTTTCTATACATAACTAGTAATACTCCATAAATATGCATAGAAAATATAAATATGGCAATTAATAGTAAAAGTATTATAAGCAAATTATTGTAAAAAATAGATTATTTAAGCCAAATAAAAATTTAAGGTGGGATTACCTAAAGTAGTAGCCATTTCGTTTCGGGGTAAAAGTCTTGATTGGCTTTTTTGGACATATTAAGAAATATGATAAAATGACGAAATTGTCCATATTTAAATTCTCATTTAGTTATATAATTTTTTGTACATAACTAGTGATGATTCATAAATATATATAGAGAATAGGAATATGACAATTAATACTAAAAGTATCAGAGAGGATCTCCGACGGATTGGTCCGTTAATAGTCCGTCCCTGAACCGGCCTCTTAAAAATATAATAGATAAATTATTTAAGATAAATTACCTAAAATAGTAATAATTTTTTTTTATTATGGAATAGAAGGAGTAATAATGATTTTTATCGAGCAATTTTTTGGGTGTTTTTATGGAATTTGGATGTAAACTTGGGAATATACATAAATATATTCAATTAAAAAGAGCACCAGAAAAAAGGAAAAGGGAAAAAACAGTACTATTGTTTAATGGTGGGAAATTGTGAACGGAAAAGCAAATGCACGGCTTCCATATATTTCCTCGGAAAAATATCCCCCGCTCCATGTTACTCTACTCCGAACCTTACTTTTCCTCGTCTTCTCTCTTTCCCTCCATCTCAACAATCCCAAATCCAATTCAATTTCAGTTCCAAATCCCATCACCAATAACTATAAGATCTTCCCGATTCTCCCACTCCAAATATCATAGATTTACTCTGAATTCTTCTACTGAAAATGATTCCATCACTTCTATCGATTACAATGGTGATGGTTACGGTGAGACCGACCCAGATAATGATTCCATCTATGGAGTAGAAGGAGAGGGAGAATTAGGCGGCACTGAAATAGAGATATTAAAGATTGGAAATAACCGGCGGAGGATCCGATCCAAAATTGATGTGGATGCCACCCTCCAAACCGTTTGGGACATCTTGACGGATTACGAGAATTTGGCCGATTTCTTCCCCAACCTTGCCGTCAGCCAGTTGCTTGAAAAGGGTGACAAATTTGCCCGGCTTTTTCAGGCCAGTTAAACAATTACTATTCTCATATTGTTTTTGTTTTGTATAATTTTAAAGAAAATACTGTGGCATATTTCATGTTGAATACTTCATTAGGATAAATTTATTAACATATGCTGGAAATAAACTTCAGTTATATTCTATTATGTTTTTTTTGTGCGTGTGATAATTTTAAGCCCATTATTGTATTGAGTCTTTCATTTGTGAAAGATACTCTCTCATTTTATTAGAGTTTTCACTGAATTACTATGAACTTGGTATTCAATTTATTTGCGCTTTGTTATGAAGTACACTTTCAATGTCATCTTATGTTTTGTCTTTACTTCTTCACTTCTCTGGTAAGAGCACAGCATGAAATCAGGTGAAGACTCCTTAGATGTAGAAGCTACTTTGAGTTTTTCATTCGTGGTAATTTTATATATGGGTGTGGAGTTATTCATTATGAATGGCAGTTTTAATAATATTATTCTTACTACTTTAAATTTTAAGTGAAGGTGGAACTGTCAACTTATAAAATTTTATCCGAGTCTGTCCTTCTACCCTTGATCGAAAAACTGAAATTACATTCCCTTAACAGGTGGGCGAGCAGAATATCGCATTTGGGCTGAAATTTAATGCCAAAGGAATTGTTGATTGCTTTGAAAAAGATCTTGAGTGCCTACCATCTGGGCAAAAGCGTGATATTGAATTTAAGATGATTGAAGGTGACTTTCAACTCTTTCATGGAAAATGGTCTATTGAACAGGTCAGATATGTGTTTTTTCCTACTATTTTCTGCATTTTTAGCTTTACATTGTCTTCTCTAAAGTACTTGTGGTTTGGAAAGTTTCAATCTTTGTCTAGAGAAGTCCACAATAAGCCCAAAAGACCATACTGTTCATTGTTGGAGCGCAATGGCAGAAGCAGGGAAATTATATAATTGCATCTAGGGACATGAAGCAAGACATCAGACTTTTAGTTAGTTAACCGGTGTCTCCCATTTGAATTCAAACTGAAATATAAACATGATAAGTTCTTTATCTGGATCCTATAAGTTGGTGTGTCTCTCTCCACCTAAAACAACTTGCTATGTTTTCAGGAATTGACACCATAAAAATTTTGTTGATGTCAAATCAGAAATCAAACATTCTATACAGATATATGAATGTAGTTTCAGCCTTGAGTTTGGACAAATATGGAGCATGTAATTTTAACCAAGTATAGCTGCAACTTGGAGAATCAACTTTTGACCTGTCTACATTTAATACCTTGAAATAGAATTCTCTGATTCATATAGAAGAGCTGATAAGTCTTCCAATACTTTGGGTGGTGTAGTGCAATACAGGAACATGTGAACGTAGTGATTCTTTGCTCAACCAAGAATTTCATACAACTGTTTCATATGTTGTTGACGTGGAGCCAAAACTGTGGTTGCCTGTTCGCCTTGTCGAAGGCAGACTCTGCAGGGAAATAACTACGAACCTTTCATCCATACGAAAAGAAGCGCAAAAAGCAAATTACAACAGCCTTTCTGCACTTTAATTGGTTGGTCACTTTTTTACTAATTGCAAGTATCATCTTCCTGGTATAATATGTTGATTAATAATATTTTATTATTATTTATTTTGGTCATCTTTCTCTTTCATGATAAATTAGGGTTTGGAACTAGATTCTCCTTAGTAATAGTAGTAGATTACCCACTAAGTTTTGTAGGGAATGGGGTTTGAAACCCAGTGATGTTCAGTTCTAAAGAGTGAGAATCTAAAGTTGAGTCACATGAGATGATGGGAAGCATCCCACTTTCAAATTTGAGGGTCTTGTGTACGCGCAAAAACACCGCTAGTGGATATACTCAACAATTCACTTGATGAGAGTGGCACAGGGCTTGCACATGTCCAAGAGTACAAGTGCAGTGTTCCTTCCTTTTCCTCCAAATAGGTAGGAGATAAACCTTAGGAGCGTGTGCGCTTGAAAATTTGTTTAGTGTAATTAACAAAATAGCCACTGTATTTCTAAAATCTATTCCAACAGCAAGTATAAACTACCTTCATATTTCTTTTCATAGAAGTTAAACATATGGAGAAACAAATTTCTCCATATATGACAAAGTTATACTCCCTCTATTCCACAAAAATAGTTCCATTACCAATTTTTTTTGTTCCTCAAAAAGAGTCCATTTTTTTTAAGTAGTAGAAAATGAGACAATATTTGTCATCATAATTTACTATTAGGCCACCACCACTAAATTAACAACTTATTATTTTTAATGGTAAACATGAAATAAATAATCGTCCTTAATATTTGCTAATTTTGCAAATGAGACTCTTTTTGAGAAACAGAGAGAAACTCAAGCTACTTTTCTGTGTATCATATCTTGCATAAGTAATAGCTCCCCCTTTGTTGGCTTTTTATACTCCCAAGATTGGCTGTAGTTGGGGTGTGATAATATGCAATTAGATCAGCTTGTTGGACTGGGAGCTGCTGATGAATTGATAAGGGCCTTGGGGCCAGTTTAGTAAACAATTGCTCTAATATATAAATACTTGAATATTCATATACCCATGTCAACCACTCTACTTATTCCTAGAATTTGCCATTACTAGTAATTTGAATTAGATATCTGTTTAGTCATGCAATTTGATAATGTAGTTCAAGTGTGTTTGGTTAGTCAAGAATGATATGGAATGGGTGAGTTGTCATGGAGTGAGGTGTTAAACACTAGAAGTCACTTTATGTAAACATTTGATTGGAATTTGGATATGGAGAGATGTGAGTGCATGTCATCATATACAGGGTACCACTTATTTGGCTTCTAGTATAAATAATACTTGGTACAAGTTCGGTGTTTAGCCAGTGGGTCTTATGATATTAGTGAGGTTAGAATGATAGTATTTTTGTGCTTCCTTCCCTGTTGACCTTTTTAACCCTTTACGACACATCAACTGCCAATTGAAATTTCAATGGAGCAATGTTAACATGAGATCAAGCATGTTGATCTTATACTTAACTATATTTTTCACGTCTAATATCTCTAACTATATTTCTCACATCTGTTTCAAAGAAACCAACATTGTTCATACCTTCTCCTAATGAGCTAAGAACATTCATCATCCTACTTTGACCAATCTCAACATTATTAATGGTTTCAATCCATTCCTAACCACTCCTCATATATTTTTGTGTGTTTAAATCTGTGGAACTTTATTTGGGGACATAAATTTATGATTGTGATTCAGTTTAAGAGTATACATAGACCAATTATCTTGACTCTTATCATGAACAACATAAAAATTAGCTATACATTATGTGTCGATGCCGGGAAAAATCCCTCTTCTTGGGTGTTTGGTTCTTACCCTTTATGTTTTCTATGTAGTTTAATCTTGTTTTAAAGGGTGATATTTTAGGAAGAGACCGACATAAAATGAAGATGATTTTACCTTTGATCACATACAGCATCATTTGTAACAACACGAGACCATATTTAGTAAGTGGAATAATGACCGTTGCTTTTAGCTTTTCAAATGGTGTGTTTTCTTTTTGGTGGATAATGGTGGTCTGGTGTTGTTTGTGCATTGCAGTGTTGGATTAGTTGTTATGTTATTAGTGAAGGCTATCCTCCAGTTGAGATAAAAGGAAATGGGGATGAAGAAAATACATTATCTGGGCCGGGCCGAGCTGAGATCCTTGGATTGGGCCGCGATCAACACCCTCTTTTAAGGAACAATTACATATAATAGTACATTTTAATAAAATATTACAAAAAAAGTACATAAATAAAATATTTACAAAATTAATGCATATGCAATACTTAATTACAAAAAGAGTGCAATCTTATCCCTTTAATTATGGCCACGATTATCTCCCTTATCTCTCCCATGATTCTCTCCACTCCATTTCCGCCTCCCTTCTCCTTCTCCTCCTCCTCCCCTGCCCCACCCCCTCCCTCTCCCTCTCCCTCTCCCTCTCCCTCTCTCCCTCTCCCTCTTCTTCCGCCTCCCATCTCCCTCCCCCTCCTCCCGCCCCCGCCCCCGCGCCACCCCCTCCCCCGCCCCCCGCCTCCCCGCCTCCCACCTCCCCTCCTCCCGCCTCCCCTCCTCCCATCCCCTTTCTCCTCCCGCCCCCCTTTCTCCTCCACCCGTCCCCTCCCCACCCCATCCCTCTCCTCCCGGCCCTTCTTTCTCCTCCCTCCGCCCTCCCCCTCTTCCCGCCCCCCTTTATCCTCTTCCCGCCCCCGCCCCACCACCTCCCCTCCCTCCGCCTCCCCCTCTCCCACCCCCTTTCTCCTCCCCCTCCTCCCGCCCCCCTTTCTCCTCCCCCCCCCCCCACGCCCCATCCCCTCCCCCTCCCTCTCCTCCCGCCTCCTTTCTCCTCCCTCCGCCTCCCATCGCCACCGGTCCATTTTTCACCTCCACCGGTAACCAAACCTTTATATGTTGGTAACCAAACAGTCATATCAAGGTAACCAAACATTCATACCAAGGTAACCAAATATTCATACCAAGGTAACCGAACCTTAATATGAAGGTTTCCTTAATATGAAGGTTCGGTTACCTTGTTATAAAGGTTTGGTTACCTTGGTATGAAGGTTTGGTTACCTTGGTATGAAAGTAACCAATTCATTTTTATTAGGTTACCAATTTATTGGTAACCAAAATTCATGCAGTTGGTTACCAAACCTTTCGATAAGGTAACCAATTCAGTTTTATTAGGTTACTAATTTATTTTGAATGTGATGCAGTTGGTAACCAAACTTCATGTAGTTAGTTACCAAACCTTTTGATAAGGTAACCAATTCAGTTTTATTTGATTACCAATTTTATTTTGAATGTGATGCAGTTGGTAGCCAAACTTCGTATAAAGGTAACCATTTTAATTTTTGTGGGTAACCAAATCGTCAAAAAAAATTCAGAATAGCAACTCCGGCGATATAGCGATGGTGGCGACGGCGGCGGCGGCGGGAGGCGGTGGAGGAGAATGATGAACATTAACTCCTTTATTATTTTTTGTTTTTAATTTTCTCATTTTGATTTGAATTTTGAATTGTGGATTTGAAATTGTTGTTAGATCCAAAAGATTTGAATTTGAATTATTAATTATCCTTGATTTTAGGTTTCCTTATTTAATTTGAAATTGAATGGTTTGAATTTTTTGCACTTTTTTTGTAATTATTTTGTGGATGCACTTTTTTTGTAATTACTTTCTAAATGTTGTATAGTTCTGTAAAGTACTCCTCTTTTAATTAGACGAATGTGTTCCCTCCACTCCAAATGTTATCTGCTCTTTTAGAGAATTTTTGTTGTACCAAAATAACTGTATTTTGCTCTTTTTTAGACTATTAAAGTGGTTATATTACAAATTTACTCTTTTCGTTTATTCTTTGTCCTTATAAATGTATAATTCCCAAATACGTATTACTTCATAAAAATGTTGAGCTTATTTTTACCGATGAAAAAGGAGGTGTATATAGGGTTGTAAATGGTAATCGAAAAATTTGTATTCAACCGCATCTGTATTCGAAAAAAGCGGATATTATTCGTATTCGAAAAAAAATGGATATATTCGTATTCGGTTTAAAGGTATCTGCAAATAAACAGATACGAATACGGATATAGGCGTATTCGTTTAACATCCAACCGTAAATATATCCGGCGGATAGCGAATATCCGAATTGGGATCCGTATCCGAAATTCGTATCCAAATAACTTATATATTATATAATAAGCAAAATAATTTTTTTAAAGTGACATTCCTTATATAATAATTAGTTTTCACTATTATACGAAAATTATTTTAAAAATATATTATTTCACTTCTAAAAAGTAGTAAATAACACTTTTATTTTAATATTAATAAACTGAAATAAATTAATTTAAATGTAGTTAATAGATTTTTATTATTATAAAATTAAAATATCTAAAATGTATCATTTATCAAGAAAATTATATACTAAAAGAACAAAACTATAGTTATTAACTTGTTATAAGTTTTTTGGACAAAGGTTCAAAAATACCTCTGACGTTTATCCCGAGATCTACCGAGCATCCTATACTTTTTTTTTTGTCTAAAAGTAACCTTAAAGTTACAAATTTTAGGTCAACTCTGCCCCCTTCTCCCTAACCGACATGACACTGGACTAATTCCGTTTACACCTGGATATATTTTAGTTTTTTTTTCTCTTTCTTCTCTTTCTTTTCTCTCTTTCCTTTCTTCTCCCTCTTTTCTCTCTCTCCCATCTCATTCCTCTGTTTCCCCCTCAAACCATGAAAACTATGTTAACATTTGCAAAACCCTCACCTCACCAGCTCTCCTCCACACAATTTATCGTTCCCCCTCCACCCAAATTCCAGACGAACCCAACTCACTCCACTACGACGAGCTAATCAATGTTGTCGGTCGCGCCAGAGACTTCGATGCTGTGGGACACCTCCTCTCCAAGCATGGCTGGGACTATGGTTTACCCTAAAGATAACAGAAAAGGGTGTAAGAGCTTTGATGATTTTGGAATTTCTTTCAAGTCCAAGCCTGGAGCTTTGCCCACTTTTTGTTTTGATTGATCGTGGAGGTAGGTACCCTTTTCTAATTTTTTTATTTATTTTTGTTTAAATTTGCTGCTTTAGCTGATGTTTGAGGTTGATTAATTGATTTTTGGGCTACCCATTTCATTAGCTTAAAAATTATGTTAATTTTGCTACTTTAATTTGATGTTCTGAGGTAAATTAGTCAATTCCAGGAAGTAATTTTTTTTGGGTGGGTGGGTGGGTGGATTTTTTTAGCTGATTTCTTTGTTTGTGATGTAAATTGGTGCTTTTGGAGGTACCCTTTTGTTAGTTTTGTTTAATGGTGCTACTCTTAGCTCTCATTGTTTATCTTTAAGCTTTGAAATGGTTCATATATTCGTTTTGGAGATATTCTTTTTTCTTATTTGCAGCCTTAGCTAATTTTGCTCTTCCTATGTTGTATTTTTACTACTTTCTTAGTTGAGGTGGAACCTTTTTTGTTTTGGATGGACTGATATTTTTTTCTAGATAGTAGTAGTGTCATTTTTTGAAAGTTATGTTGAGCTGTGAAAGTGAGATACGAAGTACAAATGTGCATGTTGGGGTCAATATTCTGCATCTATTATAAAGTGCTGAAACATGATTAATTTGGTTCGTTGGTATTATCTTGATGAATTTGGAGAGTTGTTTGTCCTCCAATGAATTTGGTGCTACATTCATTTGTTTACAGATTAATGCTTTTTTGCCCTGAAAGTGTGGAATGTCCAAAATGCTGGTGCTTTTGCTGTTCTTGTAGCAGATGACGTTGAGGAAGCATTAATAACCATGGACACACCTGAAGAGGATATTCAATCTGCAAAATATATGTAGAACATAATGATACCTTCTGCACTAATTGAGAAAACATTTGCCACTTGTCAATTAGATAAAAAGTTATCTGCTAATTAGTTTTTCTTTGGTATCAATTAGATCCTTTTTTCGATTATCATCATGATGTACTTGCTGGATTTAGCATTACGATAGTGCTCTGCCTATAAGTTAGCACCACAGAGTTGTTACAGTTAGGTTGTGTAGTCCAGTTCAAAGTACTTTATTTCTTCTTACGTCCAGACAAGGGTTCATGTGGAAGTATAATCTTGTGATGGTGGCCCTTCCAGCTTATTGTCACATCCTTCCCTTGTTTGTGCACCATCAAGTTGTATAGTTATTTAATCTACGAAATGGATCTTTATTGGTTCAATATTCTTTGCATAATTTACTCAACATTTGTGTGTAATTCGATTTGTAATGGTTGTGGTTTTTCTTTCTCTGCATGTAAACAGTATGGGCTTGACACCTCTTGAGTTTACGTACAACCCATCCGAATCAAACAGGTATCAGCAAGATTCCCCACAGGAAACAGAGGAAAAGAGTCATTGCACAATCATGTAATTATTATCTGGGTTTCGCACAAATTTGAAATTGGATGCACTTCTGGAAGCTGATTTTCACCCGAACTTTGTATGTTCAGAAAACGCACTTCTAAATATTCAACATAACAAATTAGAGGAAGGAGATGGGACAGAGAAGAAAGAGGAAGAAGAAATGAGAGAGAGAAGAGGGAGAAAAAAAGACAAAAGAATAAAAAGATTTATTAAATTTTATTTTTGCCACGTGTCAGTCGCCAATCCCATCTGTTTGTCCAGCTGGATTTTTTTTTAACAGGAGGGGGAACAGTTGACCTAAAATTGGTAACGTTAAGGGTACTTTTTGACAAAAAAAATTATAGAGTGTTCAGTAGATCTCGGGATAAACATCAGGGGCATTTTTGAACTTTTATCCCTAAGTTTTTTACTTTCAAAACTTATTTGCAATGTTGGGAGACGAGAACAATGAACAATATAATTTTATTGTTAAAATGTGTTAAGTCCGAATTAATTTAGAATTAATCTAAAAGGGGGTTGAATAATTAATTCACGTTTATAAATTTTCGAGTGGAGGGAGTATTTATCACATTCATTTGCCCTATTATTTAAAAATTAGAAGTCCAAATATTTAAAGCAAATCCAAAGATAAGTTTGGATGAAGTTAGATTAACTAGTTGTCACATATACATTATAACTCGCACTCTCCATAAATATAATGAAATAAAATAAACTTTTTATAACTATGTAAATTGTAATTTATGTATTGAGGATAAATTATAAATAAAAGTTCCCATAAACATATTATTAAAATTTTAATCAAGTATTTGAGAAAAAATAATTAAATATTTAATGTAAACTTTTGAATCTAATTATAAATATTCATACACTGTGACAAACGAGAATTTTATAATTTAATTTAAATATTTATTGAATTAAATAAATATTTTGATAATTTATTTATTGAGTTATCGATGTTTTAATTTTTGAGTTAAATAATTATTTGATAGAATTGTGGTAGATTAATTTAATTATATGTGTTACATTGATTAAATTAATGTGAAGAATTTTTATAGTTCAAAGTATGAATTTAATTGAGTTTATTTAATTAAATGAATTGTTCAATAATTATAATGTTATTCTAATTAATTAGAGATTTAATGATTTGACATAATTAATAAATGAGAATTTTAATTATGTGATGATGTGATTTAATGTGTAATATCATACTTTATTTAATTGATTTAAATAAGATTATTTGATTAATTATAGTGTAACAAATAAACTATATAATAACACTTTAATTAAATTAATGGGAAAGAATGAATAAAGGAGAATAGCCAAACAAGCCCTTAAGAGAGCGAGTGTCAGTTAATTTGACTTTAACTGCTCCCCACTATCCCTGACAGTTATATATATATATATATTATACGTATATGTATTAGACTTATATTATATATATATCAGTTAAGTTCAGACTTCATTATATCATATACTTCAGAGAAAACAAAGAGAGAAATTGAAAGAGAATTGTGAGTTGAAAAAGTGAAGAGTTTAAAGTTGTTATCGTCATCAAACAGAGTTAGCAAGGGTAATCCCTTCATCCCAATTTTATATTTCACGTATAATATTTTCTCCAACAAACCCAATTTTAAGTTCTCTGTAAATGAAAATATTGATGATTGTTGTAGATATGATGATATATGTGCTAATATATGTTCATAACATGTTTTATATCATGTATGCATGTTTTAAAGTAATTAAATCTATGTAATTATGCTTTAATTAAAATTTCATAAGTTACAGAGTATGAATGTATGAATATGACCCTTATGTACAAATTTGCATGCTTTAATTATTTATTTAACTTTAAATTGATAGCTGATTATGATTATGCATGTTTAAACGAACAAAACGAAATTCAAACGGACATATTCGGAGTTATAACGAATCTCTAATGTCGAATTTCATAATTTCTCTTGAAACTTTGAAAAATACCAAAAACAGTAAATTTAGGTGTTCTAATTCGAGTTATTACGTGATCTAAAGTGTTAAAAACATGCTAGAAGCGTTGTATGATGTTTATGTTAGTTTACAAACTATGGGTAACATTAACGGTGTTGTTTGAACTTAATTTTTTGCATTTTCGTGGGTTATTTGGGCTGATGAATAGTGCAGTCGTGAACTGCAGTTCATCATGTCGAGGACCCCCGCCCCAGCGGGCTTTTTAGTGTAAGTTCCCCCGCCCCGGAGGGCATGCCGCCCCGGAGGGCATGCCGCCCCGTCGGGCATCTTACAGCAAAAACCCTTGCCTCGGCGGGGATCACAGAGTCGAAATTATTTTGGTTTTGTGTGTTTTAATCCATAACATGATGAGTTAACTTAATGTAATGAACATGATGACATGTTAAACATATATTGATATGTTAAAACAATTTATTAACTTATTTTACGTGATTAACTGATAAGTTAAATATGTTAGTTCCCAGTAGGCACAACAATAGGATCTAGAAGAGGGGGTGAAATAGATCCTTTGCATTTTAAAACTCTTTTTCATTTTATTTTATATAGCTAAGAAGTTAGCACATAACAAACATAAGAATCATTTCAAGCATAACGGAATAAGTTAAATATCCCCTTCATTGATATATTAATAAACATTGATACATTATTTTTGGAGTTAATTTCGTTGTAATTGGTTAGTACATACAAAACAGTTATAGCAGTTAAGTACATAATGTAAAGACATAAAGTAAATGACATAATATAAAAGACATAAAAGGTTTTAAGTGGTTCAGAGCCAACTCGACTCCTAATCCACTCTTCTGCACTCTCGCAGGAAATCCACTAAGCAATGGGCAGCACCCTGAATCACTAAGATTCCTTCAAGGCCAGCAGCCCTAGAACTTCAGTTCACTTTTGAACTCTTCAAGCCCTTTGGCTTGGAACTCTAGTTCACTAAGAACTCTTCAAGCCCTCCGGCTTGGAACTCATTTAGTCCCTTCGAACAAAGATCCTTTGGCCCTGGCTACTTGTAGTTGTAGTTGTTGTTGTTGTTTGTGCTTAGCTGCTAAGATGTCTTGAAGCTTGATCATCTTCGTACTTACCAGCTAGGCTTGGTCCTCAGCATTCTGCCTTGAATCTGGTCCTCTTCTTTGGTGCAGCTGATCTTTATTCTGTTCAGCCTCATCTTCACTTGGTGTCAGCTGTGCACCATCACCACGTAGGACTGCTAAGGCTTTTCATTGTAGGTCACCTTCTTCTGGTCCTTAGCATTCCTTGAACCCTTCTTGATAGATAAGCAGACATGGTTCTGCATCTTTTTCTTTTCAGCTTCTGGTTATTCATGGTGATCCGTAGAGTGGCTCATCTGATCTTCTTTATACTCACTCACTTTTCTGAATGCTATCTTCATGGCCTTTTCGGCTCTCAGCTTAGCTGCCATCTTCAGTGGCATTCTTATCCTTGTTGAGTAAAGCTCTAGTCTGTTCAGTCCTTCTTCAAGCCTGCTTTACTTCCACCTTCGTAGTCTCATTGCCACTGAGACTTGTTCTCTTCAGCTCTGGTGGAACTCGGAGAGTCAACAATATAGCATTCCAACAACTCGACGAATCTGCAACTCAGCAACATCTCTTATCTTTGAAGCTTATCCTTTAAATACCATTCCATGATCTTTCCGTTGGAAAGTAGCAGTTGGAAGCTTTTTGAATTGCTTCACAGATCTCGAGTTATTTGGTGCAGACTGCTGATGTGACGTGACAGGTCTTTTTTGACTTTACTGACACATCAGTCTGCTTTCTCACCTACCGCCTCAGAGATGTCACTGTTCAGTATCAGGCTGGTAGTCATCTTTATTTTTTCTTTCTGATTCCTTGATTCGAATTCTTAGGAGTTGTCCTTTTGCATAGATGCTCTCAATCAACAACGTTCGGATGTCAGTCTTCATATTGATTCATTGTCAGTGCTTCAATACTCAAATGCCCGAACTCCACGATTCTGATGCAAGTGTTCTTGGACCTTTATCGTAGTGTGTTATGTTTAATGTTGCCTTGACTGGTTGATACAACACTACGATTCTGAAGAGTGTTCTTGGATCTTCAATGTGGAACACCTCTTCCTTCTCTTGTGCAGTGCTTCACCACTTCTGCTTGCCTTGACTAATCTCAGGAATTGATATCTTGACTTGTCGTTATGACCTTTTCTGAATAGCAAGACATTTCAGATTTGTGGCATACCCAGCTCCTTTCTACTGGTGATCTCCCGTTCACCTATCTTCAATGGTCTGACCCATGCTTAATCACTTCTATCTTGTTCTTCACAAGCTGGCCGGTATCTCTGTAGGTTGTATCAGTTCCTTCTTCACTTTGGCAAACACTACGATCTTGAGTGATTCTCAATATCGTTGTTTTCTGTTCTCTTGACAGCTACTGCACTTGCTGACTTTCTCTAGTCAGTTACTGTGTATGAAGTCTTCTTCTGATTGGCTTGTGGAAGACTTCATCTCGAATGGCTTCACAACTCTAGTCTGCATGTTGATAGAGTTGATGCTCAGATCTTCTGTTAGCTTGCATGCCATTCGGTGAGTGCTCTCTAGTACTCTTCATGTAGAATGTGTCTTTGTAGCTCAGACCAGAGGCTTCATGCTTTTGATATATTGGGAGTGCCCATTTGATGAGAATCGTGTTGACACTACGATTCTTCCCTTAGCGTTGTTGAGCAACCATTGTGAAAACCTTAGCTCTGCAGACTATGATTCGACTTTGTTGCTGCAGACACTACGATTCCAAGATCAGACCTTGACAGACTACGATTCTGCCTTTGTGCTTGCTGTTCCTCGTCTGATCTAGGCCCGACTACTATCTCTGCCTCTGATGATCAATAGACTCCACTACTTTAAGTGTGATCTATGATTCTTGACTTAGCTCTGGCAGATTCTCAGTCGGCTCATAGACAGACTGTCTCTTTGATTCTGAACGTGACTTCCTCAGCAGACTACGGCTCCGAGGAAGTTCTTCTCGACACACTACTATCCTTCCTCAGTTTTTCCTGACAGACTACGAACTCTGAGATCTACTATCATGCAGACTATGATTCCGCCTTGATAGCTCTTGAGTCTCCTTTGTCTCTCCTGACAGACTACGATTTCTGATGCAGTGCTCGACGATCAGACAAGCCTATCTATTACATTATAAAAGATCAACCTAACAAGTTTGATCTTTCTATACTTATAGTCTTTGTACATTATTTCTTTTTAAGGACTTTACAGAAGCTGTTTTGCTTATGTAGGATCAACCTAACACATTTGATCAATTCATTCTAAGTCCTTGTACATATATTCTTATTATCTATCAAAGGATTTTACAGCTTCTGTCAATGCAAGCATACTTACATATTCATTCATTTATATCATAATCAAATCATATATAAATAGGAATATCATTCTCATGAGTATTCCTAACAAAATACATTATGTAAACTCGTTATTCGTAAAGTCTAATAACGCATTCAAGACTGATGTTTGTGATTCGATCAGACTTAGAATTAATTATTATTGCGAATATAATGATATGTAGGGTTAATTGAGGAACGAGAATTTTATTTGTAGTTTGTGCACGAGGCAAGTTTCCTAAACTTTACTTTTAATTGAACAAGTTCTTATCCTTTATTCATTATCATGATACAAGTTCCTTAAACTCTAAGTTATTCATTGAACAAGTCCTAGATTCATATTTCTATATTGAGCAAGTTCTTATTCTTGTTTATTCAATTTGAGATTTCATATGAGATGTTATAATTCCTTTAAAATATTACTTCAGATATACAATACTTATTCGATTGTATACTCTTTAGATTTATTATTCGATTTGAATATTAATGTTATTGTTAACCTTGTAAGACTAGCGAACCCTTAATGATTCGACTAGTCCATAGTCGATGAACGTTCTAAATTTTAGAACTGTTATTGAGCTTATCCAAACCAAACTTCCTTTGGTGCGGACTCTGATGTCAAACTGAGATGAACAATCCTGTTATAAGGGATTATTTACGCATTAGCGTTGAGATGATATGCACATTATGGTACTAAGAGATGATCCTCCTAAGTACGAGTAGTAGAGTCCATATAGTTTTATGACTGTTAAAGGTTCAAAATAGAGATACTTGACAACCTAGGACATAGTTCATGGTCTTATGACCCTCAGATATACTTTTGCTTCTTGTTATTCATTCTTAATTCAAAAGCCGAGCTTTCTTTATTCAGAATTTTTTGATTCACTCGCATGTTATTATTATTGTTATATTATTATACTTGTGGGCAATCGTGATCACTCTTGCATAATAACATTACAGTTAAGGACGAAAGGTCCGGCGAGCCTTCCATTATCAAAGGCAAGGGACAAGGTTAACAAGTGTTGAAGACATGTTATTTAATTTAAGAATGTTATGTTTAAGACTTTGATGTGTTAAGACTTATGTATTTGATTATATTTCCGCATTTGAGATTTAAAGTTAGTTCAACCTGGGATTTATTTATGTAATCAGATATTGTAACCCCTTAAGGGGAGAATTTTTATTTATTTCATGGTTTGCATTTATTATGGGTAGATAGATATGTGATATTTGTACAGTGAACACCAAATCTTGTAGAAATTAAAGTACCCGGAATTTGGGGGTGTCACATACACACTACAATATTGGACATCTAAACATTAATAAGTAGTATTGAAATTTAAGATTTCAAAAATGATGAAAACTTATTTGAATTATAATTAAGAACATTGATTATTGTATTTAAATATTTATTAAAAATAAATAAATTAACATTCATTCATTAATAAACTATATTTTAAAACTCATTATTTTTTTTATTCTAGTTATAGTTAGGACTATAAATGGTAACCGAAAAATTCGTATTCGTCCGCATCCGTATTCGAAAAAAAATGGATATTATTCGTATTCGAAAAAAAGTGGATATTATCCGTATTCGATTTAAAGGTATCCTCAAATAAACGGATACGAATACTACTGTATCCGAATTCGTATATATCCGTTTACACCCGTAGATGTATATATATGGGGATAATTTATTGTGCAACAATTTCACAAGGCTCTTGTTCCAAAAACACAATTATGTGGTGATAAGTTTTGATGAGTAATTTTAAGTATGGGTATAATTATACTTTTAATAATAAAATTGATATAATAATTGAATTTCTTAATAAGAGTGTAAATAGCTAAAAGTGCAAATAATTTGAGATGAAGAGAGTACTACTACGAATGATAATGAACATAATGCATTTTTATCCCTACATTACCATTACCATTACCCTCAACAATGACTACAAAATAACCATCAATTCATTCTTGAATAAGACATAATTGAAAATTCCTCACTTTTTTTTGAACAATCTATACTATTGCAAAGATAAGAAGGAATTGGTGAACAATTGGTCCACTAGTATGACCCATCTCTAATCTTTATTGATATAGAAATTTTAGGATAAATCATTACAATAAATTACAACATTCAAAACAAAAATTAAAAAAAATCCCTCCCTCACTCTTTACATCCTTCCCAAATTAGGATAAATCATTGTTAAGAAATTAAAAAAAAGACAAGAATGAAAGTTTACGAAATACATACATACATATATATATATATATACATATATGTATTTCTTAATTTATATGAGGTAAAATAAGAATTTTATAAAATTTAAATGAGTAAATAGAAAAATATAAAAAATTAACATAAAAATGACAAAATAGAAACATATCTAAAGGTGTAAGGGTGAAATAGTAAAAAAAAGAAGGAAAAAGTGTGGCCTAATTATACCAAACTTGTGGAGGAAGCCTCCATGGAAAATTTATAATATATATATATATATATATATATATATAGGGGATTGATTCACAACCAACGTTGTAATGATAAGGTTATTCTTACAAAAGATCTAAGTTGTCCATCCGTCCATCGGACGATAAGTAGAAAGCCCCGCCTACATTTTAATATGGAAAAACTCGTAGTTTAGTTATGCGGATGAAAAAATTATCCAAAACACCCCTCTTCGTCCGCAAAATTAAACCGCGGATGCTAGTATGCCAATGATATTAATACAACAGTGTTTTGCATATCACCCGTCTGCAGAACTAAATTGCGGACGCTGATTATAATTAATCTTCATTAACATAATGACACGACGACGTTTTACTCATATCACCCGTCCGCATAATTAAACTATGGATGATGAGTATATTCCCAAATAATCTTAATGAACATGACGACACGACAACATTTTGCCCATATCACCCGTCCGCATAACTAAACTGCCGACGATAAGTATATTTTCAATTAATTTTCAAACGGTGGTGTTTTAAGGTAAATCACAGTCTGCAGAACTAAATTACGGACGACGAGTCCTTCTATACTAGATACCTTGTTGTTTTTTTCTTTCTCATCTGAGATCTAAATACTTAAAGCGAATTTGAGAGAAAAGCAATAAAGCAAAAAGAGATCATTAAATCCATGCTACAAACTTACATCTTTTCTAAATTCAACTTTTGTAAGTTATAAATTCGTCACATGTATATATTTTATATTCTTCTTTATTGTATACAAACTCCACTATTTTTTCCTCACGATCAAGTATTTCACCAACATATCTAGTGGCTTCTTTATAACATGAAACATTCAACACAAAATTCAGAAATCGTTTGCACAAATGATTGTACCGTCCAGTTTGTATCTCGTTATAATTCTGTAATCGAAGTCAGAACATACGGGGTGACATCGTTGGGTTTATTTGTACGTATCTTGAGTCCATTGCTTGTGTATCAAATTTTTTAAAATCTCGACAAAGTTCTTTGAACTTAGTAGCATGAAAACATGACGACATATATAGTACCAGCATGTTCAAACATTTTGCAATTACATTTAACAATCCTGGTATCTATATAATGCATAACTGTGAAATATTTACAATAAGATTTAGGGACCATTACTTTGAAAACTAAATAGTTTTTTGAATCAGGTTAGAAGTTAACTTGTGCGATTTTGTCAGTTCAATATGAAAACGCCAAAATATTTATTTGGTACATATTTTAACTTCATGAAGCTCTAACGGATCTCCAACAACAAATTTTCTTGCACGGCGATTGACGTCTTCCTTCTTTCTAGTGTAATGTTTCTCAATAATTTTTTGGGGGTTTAAAATAAAATCTTTAATTTTCGTACTACTATTTACATATTAGTCAAAAAAATTGTTCATACTCTCACTACTGGATGTGGTAGTCATTCCCGCTGTAAATAAATTTTTTGAATACACCCTAACCCATTTTTCTTTTAATTCATACAGATATTTAAACCATTCGTCATTATACATATCGTAGTTTTCCATCAACAATTTTTATTTGTCCCCAAATTCTTCTATACTTGAATATTTAAAGACACAATACTTAAAATCGAACTTATAAGTCAGATGCGAAGAATATACATGCCCACATTTATCAGAATATTTTTGACTAATGTGTCACGTACGTACACAATACATGGTGAGTATGAGGAAAAATCTTAACAATCGCATTCGACATAACACGGTCTTGATTAGTGATAATGGTTATGAGATGTTTGAAATTAATTGTTTCAAACCACTACTTAAGCAACCATACAAATGTATCCTCAATCTCATCGCTCAATAGTGTATACCCAAACAATACAGAATGGCAACGATGAGTTACACTAGTGAAAGATACAAATGATATGAAATTTTTGTTTGTTCGGTATGTAATATCAAAAGTAACAACGTCACCAAAATTTTGATATGCTAGTATTGACTGATAATCTACCCACATAATGCATTCTATATGATTATCAACGTCTGGTTTGACACTAAAATAACACCTACTCGGGCTCTCACGCGGCAACTTTCTCAGATAATCTATAGCAGCTTGTGCATCATTCAAATCTATCAAATCACGTCTAATATCTCTAACTATATCTCTCACATCTGTTTCAAAGAAACCAACATTGTTCATACATTCTCCTAATGAGCTAAGAACATTCATCATCCTACTTTGACCAATCCCAACATTATTAAGGGTTTCAATCCATTCCTAACGGCTCCTCAAATATTTTTGTGTGTCTGTGGAACTTTATTTGGGGACATAAATTTATGATTGTGATTCAGTTTAAGAGTATGCACAGACCAATTATCTTGACTCTTATCATGAACAAAATAAAAATTAGCTATACATTATGTTCTATCAATTGATTCCCTCCTCCTATTTCCCTTATTATTATCATCTTCATATCATTAGTCAAAAACTTATTTTTCTTAACAACCATATATCCAGATTTACGACACTGATACATTCTAAAACAAAAATCTTGAAAATTCACATGTTTTCTACTAGTTTTTATTTTTATTTCAAATACAACACGTTTCGTATATTTTCTATAAAAAAATTTAGCATCTTCCAACGTATCAAAAAATTGACCAACATAAGGAATGATATCATCAACTAGACTTGTCACATCATTATTATCATGCACTTCTTCCGGAATACTTGAAATTGAATGAAATAATTCCTCGACAACAAATTCATGGCAAAACAAATTAATCACTTGTAAAAATTAAATTGCAAATTACAATATTTGATTGATGTTCGTCTCCTGGTATGCTTTCTAGTTGGTTGTGCTCTCAATGGTATAAGAAGGTGATGAAGGAATAAAGAAAAACGATCTAGTATGCTCAGTACTTATTCTGCTCTCTCAAGTTGATTGAAGCTTTTACGAAAAAATATGATCATTTAGGTTAACCAGTCCTACCGTTCGCACTTTAGTTGTGCGATCAACTAAAATATATCGTCCGCACTTTAGTTATGTGAATAGGTCTATCGTTTGTCAAGGGCGGAGCCAGGAATAAAAATTGGGACGGACTAAGAATATTATAATGCTAAAATTGTATATTTGGACTGCGCGGGCCAAGAAAATTATAATGCCAAAATTGTATATCTGGGCTAGGCTGGCCAAGGCTATTCCAACTTATTTACTTTGGGCTACATAATTACTCTAGTAAAAAATTTTTTGGATCAGGCTACAGCCTCAAAAGCCTACCACTGGCTTCGCCCCCTATAGTTTGTAGTTTAGTTATACGGATGTGGCCTAACAACAAAAAAAGATAGATTTAAACATATCAATTCTTCAATTTCTCTTTCATATTCTTGTTGCATATTATTATATGAAATGATGAGAACCATGCACGACTAAACAATTAGAAACAAACAATGGGGGTGACAACATATTGATATATATAGCCATGATCATGTTTCTCATCATCACATATAAGATGAATCAAACATCACAAAAATATTCAAGAATAAATAAAAAAATTGAAAGCCTTAAATTGTACTCTTGTAGTTCAAAATCGACAGTGTGCAGATGAGAAAAACATTTTTCAAAAGTGTTATGTAGAAGTTTAGGTTTGCGGACATGTGATATGACAAAAAAAGTTGGATCTAAAGAGATTAATCTTCCATTCAGTCGTTTAGCTATGCGTGTTTCTCATACAGTCACATGAATCAGTAAGAACAAAAATATGCAAGAATAAATGAAAAATTTAATACCTTTAAATCGAACTCTTCTAGTTCAAGATCTCACTGTCAAAATGAGATGAGATTCAAAAGTCATGTTATATACTTCATTGTTTAGTTATGTGGACGGGTGGTATGCAAAACGCCGTTGTGTTAATATCATTAACATATATAGCGTCAGCACTTTAATTATACGGATGAAGAGAGACATTTTAGACAATTTTTCTGTCTACAATGCTAACATGATTTTTTTTTTTTATCGTCCAATAAATAAACGGATGAACTACTGAAATCTATTATAAGATAATTTTATTCTTACAATCTTATCCATATATATATATATATATATATATATAATTCGACAACTCCTCTCACTAATTTCAAAATAAAGAATAAAAAGCACACAGCCCACGATGACTTGCTCCAATAAAAAGCAAATTGACTAAAGTTGCAATCCAATCAACATTTTCTCTCTCCTAATTTTTTTTCAAAAAAAAAACACATAATTTGATGGTGATGGCCTTGTATTCAATCAACACGTCGGACTTTCATGATGACGATAATAATGGTAGATAGCAAGTAGTGCTCGTGTGTTGACTCTAACCCCAGCACCGATAAGCGCCCAATCATTTGAGTTCACCACACAGTGAACAACATTGAAGAAAAAGAATCCCCAATTACTATATATGCACAATATATATTAAGTGGACTTGTTTCTACTTTTTCGATTTACAGTATCTATATAATACTAATGAACAATTTTGTTGCTGTTCTTTTTCTTCGTCTTCTTTCTCTCCTTTTCCTTTTTACCCTCCCAAACCATTTGAAAACCCCGAGAAGAAAGAGACCACAGATGAACTCATCAATCTTGCTTCATCAGAGCTACCGAATCCTAAATATTTTTAATTTCTTCTTGGAAAGATAAAACAAAGACTACCGCATTTTCTACTGTTTTTTTTTCTTCTTTTTCTTTCTTATTTTTTTTGTTCTCCCACCATATCTCTCTTCCCACTTTCCCTTATTTGTTTACTTAGATTATCATCTGGGTAATCCGGGTCTGGTTTCTTCCAGATTTTATACAACCCTTTATATTTATTTTTTAATTTCATTTTTTGGGTTTTTGAGCACCCTTTAGATCGATTGATTTGGGTTTTTGATAATTTTGGTGAACCTTATTTCTGGGGTTCAATCATTCTTTACCGGGTCCGTTTTAGTCAGGTTCAATAAAATTAACTTACTGGGGTTTGTTAGTTTCTGATGTATTGCAATATGAGGCCTAGTAGATCTGTTAGTTGATCTCTCTGATCGAAGGCTTCACCCATGTTTGGAGAGACTTCACCAGGTCAGATCATTGCATTTTTCGTTTTCATTCATTTCTGGTGGTGTTTTGAGGGCAAGTCTTAATCTAGACTGATGCAAAACTTATGGTTTATGGTGTGTAGCATTTCAATACCTGTACTTGTTTTATCAAGAAAATGTGCTTGGCAATGTATTTCAGTGCTAATGATTCTTAGATGTTGAGAATATTATCATGCATATTACTCTATGGCTACTTATATGATTCTTATTTAGATACCCTTTATTGCGAAGGTCTCCTTTTATCTAGGGCCAATAGCAAGATAATTATGGGAAATGGGACTTCCCGTGTTGTGGGGTGTTTTGTGCCTTCCAACGGGAAAGGTGCTGTTGATATGGATTTCCTGGAGCCCCTAGATGAAGGGTTAGGTCACTCCTTCTGTTATGTTAGGCCAATGTTTTTTGACTCTCCTGCCATTACTCCATCAAATTCTGAAAGGTTTACTATTGATTCAAGCACCATTGATTCTGAAACGTTAAGTGGGTCATTCAGGCATGATACAATTGAAGATATCTCAGGTATACACAGGCTCAACAAGGGTTTTCCAGAAACCACTTTTAAAGCCATATCGGGGGCTTCTGTTAGTGCAAATGTTTCCACAGCTCGAACTGGAAACCAGTGTGCATTGTTTGCAAGTGATGCACTGGAGCCTGCTGCTTCATTTGAAAGTACCTCCTCATTTGCTGCTATCCCTCTGCAGCCCATGCCTCGTGGCTCAGGACCTCTGAATGGGTTTATGTCTGGACCTCTTGAGAGAGGTTACGCCTCAGGTCCTTTAGACAGGGGAGGCGGGTTTATGTCTGGGCCAATGGAAAAAGGGGCAATCTCCGGTCCTTTGGAAGTAACAGATAAATCAAACTTTTCTGCACCACTTACACATGTTCATAGAAGGCCACGCCTCCAGCGTCTGATGAGGAGTGTGAGTGGTCCAATGAGAAGCACCCTATCGCGGACCTTTTCAAGACATTCTGCAGGGATTGGGTGGATGCAACGACTTCTCTTTCATCCAGTGAACCAATTTGCTTGGCATCCTAAGGAGCCAAAGTTCCAACCAGATGTCTCACATAACTGTATTGAAGAGGGACCATTAGAAGGGGAGTGCAGGGAAACTCGTAACTTGCAATGGGCTCATGGGAAAGCTGGTGAAGATAGGGTTCATGTGGTTCTCTCAGAAGAGCAAGGATGGTTGTTTATTGGGATTTATGATGGTTTTAGTGGTCCAGATGCCCCTGATTTTCTGATGAGCCATCTTTATAGAGCCATAGACAAGGAATTAGAAGGGTTGCTTTGGGACTATGAAGAGAAATCTTTAGATAATCAGCTGCAACTGGATTCACTTCAAAATAGAAATGCGGAGGCTGATTCACAGTGCAGACAGCTGGGTGATCTTAATTCCCATTCAGGGGATCTACATTATGGCAGTTCAGACGACTTGTGTAATTTAGTTGTTGTCACGAACCAGTACATCTAATAGCGTTATGGTTGAGGGAGGATGTGTAATGCAGGGAAGTGTTGATCTGCAATTGCGTAGTTCTGACGACCCTGGTCTCTCAGGAACAGAATCTATTTCCATGTCAACTGAAAATTGTGCTGGTCCAGAGAGGAAAAGCAAGCGACTTTATGAGTTACTTCAGATGGAACCAAGGGATGATCAAGCTCAGATGTCACTGTCCAAGATTGAATGTCAAACAAGTGGAGCATGTTATTTACAGCCAGATTTTGATAATTCCTGTACTGAGGGATTTCTTCTAGAAGAACAGTTGAACCCAAAACGAGATAATTCTAGATATATTGTTGAGGAGCCCTCTACTTCAGAAGATTACGTGGGCAATAGTGTGAAAATAAATAGTCAAACTATCGTGGATTCTCCTTCTATTTCAAGGCAGAGACGAAATATTAGAAAGTCAATTATTACTTCAAAAATTAGACAGTTCTACCTAAAGCAGAAATCATTGCGTAAGAAATTGTTTCCTTGGAATTATGATTGGCATAGAGATGTGACCCATGTTGATGAAGGAATATCAGAAGCCCTTCAGACCTATTAGAAGATGCAAGGCAGGTACTATAGCTCACAATGAAGTTTTAAGAGCAATGACTAGAGCACTTGAAACCACTGAAGAGGCTTACATGAAAATGGTGGAAAAGGATCTTGACAAAACCCCAGAGCTTGCGTTGATGGGTTCATGCGTCCTGGTGATGTTAATGAAGGATCAAGATGTGTATGTCATGAACCTAGGAGATAGCCGTGTGATTTTAGCACAAGAGAAACCTCATGATCGCCACCTTAATTCTACCCTTACGAGAGATGATGCGAGGCACCAGAGTAGGTCAAGGGAGTCCCTAGTACGGATGGAGCTTGACAGAATTTCAGAGGAATCTCCAATACATAATCAAAACAGTCAAGTCAACAACTTGAATAAGAACAGGGAGATGTCTATTTGCAGATTTAAGATGAGAGCTGTACAACTTTCAACTGATCACAGCACAAGTGTAGAAGAGGTGTGTTAATATTTTCCGCTCTTTTCATAATGGTTCAAAATTGCAATTTTCTCAGAATCTTTTGCGATGTTCATCTTATTTATTTTTCATGAATCTTTGGGTACATATAATACGAAACTGTTTATAGGTAAATTATTGTTTTAGCATTCAATTTATCTGTGGTTTGTAGCTAGGGCAGCAATATTTGGTTTCAATCTAGCATTGAGCGGTTATATTACAGTATGTACCAATCACACTTTTACCAGGCATAGTTGCACAGAGTGCAAGGGATGCCATGAATATCACCATGATCTTAATTAAGATTTTAAATTGCTTAATGCTTATGCTACAAGGACCTTTTTCTAATTGTGTATTAATGCTTATTCAATCTTTATTACTTTGAGGTAAGGTAGATCACGCCTGAAAAGGTGGCCAACTTTCCATTAAGACAAAAATGAGTAAAACTTCCCTACCCAGTTACGACAAAAATGAGTAAAACATCCCTACCCAATTAATACAAATATGAGTAAAACTTCCCTTCCCAATTATTTTGTTAACTCTCATCGGTGAAACAATAAATGTTACCTGGAAGGTAGATCATTCCTGGAATGCAGTACACAAAATAAGCTAAAATGTGGTATTCTAAGGGTAGCTTTATATGGATGTTATAGTTGGGAATTGTCTTAAGAGTCTAAATGCATTAAAGCTAAAGTTCATGGAATATCTGTAGTTGCATCAACAACTTGATTGTTCCATAAATAGTTTAGTGCTAGTGTGATGTTTGAACAACTAATACTAAGTTAGAATATTGATATTTGTGCAATTAGAGGTAAAAACAGTGAAATATTTTCGTACGCTAAATTTAGAGTTTTGGTGTGCACTGTGCAAAGACTACCATATTTGGGAAGACAAGTATCAATACGCAATTTGCTAGGCCAATAAGAGTATCTAGTAAGTTTGGAATTCATATATTATAATGTGGTAGGACATTATCACTTTCTGAACTATTATAGAACTTTCGATTCACATAATTGCATGGTTGATTTATTGCTGCAGGAAATTTTGAGGATAAAAGCAGAGCATATTGATGACAGCCAAGCTGTTATGAATGATAGAGTGAAAGGGCAATTAAAAGTCACCAGAGCCTTCGGAGCTGGGTTTCTTAAGAAGGTCAGTTGATCTTGTAACTCTTACATCTTACTACATAAGTTAGTGCAAAAATTGGATTCTGTAGATCTACTTTCTGTTTGTGCTTTAATTGAATTACATTTTTCCAACTTCAAATATTTTTGCTTGTGTGGAACAACCATGATGATACAATTTTCCTGCCTTTAGTTTTTGAAACACATTCGTCTTGTAAAGGAAAAAGATGTGTGATTTATATATTAAAGTTCCCTTGGTTTTTATAGTGGATTGATATTTAATTTAGAAAAAGATTAACAGTTAAGAGCAACCTTATAATCCAATTCTGGAAAGCCTCCAATTGAATGATGAGTATATCAGCCCTGTCAACACCTAATAAGCATATGTCTTGTTGTGTGGGCTTGCAGAATCTTGGCAAAATTACACAATTTTCTGTCAATATTAAGGAGTGAGGGCATCAAGAAATTACACAGAAAAGTGATTCTTCAAGTATCAGAAAAATGGTTGTTCTATTCTGGATCCATGCTTAAGATCCTCCAAGTCTATAATTGAGGTATCCTGAATCAACCCTCGTTGGACAGAAAATTCAAGGAGGATAGAATCTGTAGGGAACGGTTGGGCGTGGAGTTTTGAGATATTAGAAATTTTGGAAATAAGGAATTTTAAAACTATTGTATTTTGAAATCCAAGTTTTTGTTAGTGATTAATGTCACTAAATATATAAGGTGGTGAGCTGACATAAATATTGAAAAAGCAAGTGGTTGTGCTCTCACCAAATTGCATATTTGCATGAGGTTGAAGGAAAACATATTTTGTGGATCCATCACTTTTTATGGAATTTAAAATGACTTCTATGTTAGAGGCATTTTAACCTAGTATTTTGAGTTCTAAATTCATCCTCAAATCCTTTAGCTTCTAAAATTGTTATTTGTTTCAACCCAAACAATGTATTCTAAGATTAAAGATTTCAAATAATATCTGTATCCCTCTTTGAAGGGCTTTCGTATTCTTTAATAATCCATTTTTGTTGTTTTGGAGGATTTCTCATACTCCACTTTGTATTTTGTGATATCTTCTTTTCTAGTAGGATATTCCTTCTTATCAAACAAAGAAACACATAATAAGATTTCAAAATTCTAGGGAGACCACTGAAGGACTCGATACTGAAGTTAGAAGCCAACCTCACCCAAAACCTTAGCAAAATGCTCTCTCATCTTGATCTGAACAACATTCCTTTCAAAGGCAGCCTAAATGTCTTTCGGATATGAGTAATACAACCAATCCTTTCCAAAACAGTCACAAGATGATGATAACTTTGATCCTTAATTCAAATTGACCGCAATAGATACTGACCAGGAAAAATCAGACACTAGTTCGTAATTGATTTCAAGGTTCCAAGTGTATCCTTGATTTACATAAAAGAATATTTGTACAATAGGGGATATAGAGAAATTTTATACAATAAGAATCATATTGAAGACTGGGACTGCTAATGGTGAAATTACGCCTTGTATACTTCTCAATGATCCTAACTTTGAGGATCTGGATTCCCAAATCTTTTGTCTGGTGTACCAGTATCAATATATAATGCAAGTAGACCTAATTCACATCTTCCTCTGAATCCTGGAAGCTTTCTTTTACCTTACCTGTCCTCCCACTTTCCATATTTCACAAGGATATAGTGAAATTTGATTGGGACCCAGTGCAGAATGATATACACGCATAACAAGATAAAGTTGGTGATTACATCTGTCCTGATCATTTTTCTCTTGATTCAGAGATGCATATGTTCATAATTTGGTCTATGGTTGCCCTCATGTTTCTGCATTCGCTAACATGTATTCTCATAATTGTTGCTATTACTTTCTTTCTGGAACTAATGACATTCTACAAAGTTTATGTTGAATTAGGAATTTTTGATTTTGATTCTATCTTTGATGAGTTAATAGTGCCTAATCTGCTGCTTACTTGCTGCTGCTGATGAACTATCGTAGACATTCAGACTAAAGTATCTTCACGAAACATCAAAACTTATTAAGAATTGAGCCTTCTACTGTTTTCCAACTATTAAAGGTTATACTTTCTATAATGATTGGATCATGCTTTAACAACCAATTTGTATGCTTAAGTATAATAATAATAGTAAATATTAAAGTATGCATTTGTATGGTGACGTTGTCAGTTCATATATCATGCAAGCATAGTAATCAATGACAGGTGTATTCTGCTTTAAATTGATACAAGTGTGGTGGGATACATAGCCATCTTAAATTTCCAATAAAGTCCATTCTGGAACTTGGGAAATCTGACTGGTGTTATGACTTATGAAGATGGACCAAAAAAGCCCTGACATGATTTGGTGTATGGTTGTCTTCATGGCAATGAATTTATTGTTGCAATGACGAATAATAATCAAACTGTTTTCAAAACTGGGTGCAGCCAGGATGTAACGAAGCTCTTCTGGAGATGTTTCGGATCGATTATCTGGGGACGTCACCATATATAAGCTGCATCCCTTCTGTTCTGCACCACCGACTTTCCTCAAGTGATCGTTTCCTTGTACTCTCATCAGATGGGCTTTACCAGTATTTCAGCAATGAAGAGGTTGTAGCCCATATCACATGGTTCATGGAAAAAGTCCCTGAAGGGGATCCTGCACAATATCTCATTGCAGAGCTTCTCTTTCGTGCTGCCAAGAAGAACGGTAAGTTAGCATCCCTGATCTCTATAAAATTTTAGTGCATGCTCCAAGCGGAATGGAGTATACTAAGCTTTGTTGTAGTTCCAAATATGTAAATTCGGAATGTAATGGCGTGTACCTGGATGCTTTGCTTTACTACTGTCCTTGTCTATCTCCTGTAGAACCCGAGGCAAATTAACTCATCATTGCAATTGGTATGCAACATTTAGTATCTATCTTGTTTCATGAAAATGCCTGAAGGATCTATGAATTCTAAAACCTTTCAGTAATCAGAGTTAGTTAATTCCAAGCGGTGCTTCAAAATCCTAACCAAAGTTTAGTCCTCTAGTTCTAGGAGCATGAAGTCTGATTTTAAGCATACTCTGATTACTTATTACTATCCATCAGTGTAACGGTGAACCCCTGGTAAGTGGTTGACATTTGCACACTTGTACCAAAGAGTAGATAAGCCAATCAATTTTCTCATTCTTATTTCCAAGAACTGCAAATGGCACAATAACTTGCCTTCGATGATGATTTTGCAAAAGAATAAAAGCAGTATAGTTTCAACTTATTTGGATTTGTTAATAAAAATTCTTATATCGACATAGTTTATTGTTCCTTATTATATTATTATAGTAACGGCCAATGTTTGTTGCAGGAATGGACTTTCATGAATTGCTTGATATTCCAAATGGAGATCGACGTAAATACCATGATGATGTTTCCGTTATGGTGATATCCCTTGAAGGAAGGATTTGGAGATCATCTGGATAGTTACCTTATTTTCTCAATGTAGCTAGTTTCATAAGCCGAAAGTGATCTTGATTGATACCTTTTAGTGTTGAAACTCGTTTTTCTCTTCCTCAATTTCATCAAGAATGATACAAAAATGGCGAGGGGATATTCATGTTCTTACTGTGTCTGTTCAGTTTTTAGAATACAACAAACCCATAAAATGTACGTGTCCGGCAATCACGTATAGGACATCGTTGGTGGATGAAATTTTCCTGGTGAAATTCTGGGCTCTACAACTTATGCCAAGATGCTGCCGTTACTGTATAACTCTGCTCGCTTGTTGGACTGTATACCTTGATCTTTTTTCTTTTTTCATTTTTTTTAATAGCTGAAATCTGCCATATTTTGTTCAAATCCTCGCTCTTTTTTTTCCTAATCTATTACAATCATCTGCCATTATTGTATCAGATTAGGACTTTTTAAAAAGAAAAAGTTAATAAAATGGGCTAGGAGGAATGTTTTCTGTTCAGAACTTGAGACTATGGATTACCTCTAGTGGTATAACCTTACATCTTTTTGAAACATGGTATGATGGGGTTTTACTTGGCTGGATATAGTAGTCATAGAAGAGTTGGTATTTCTTTACATATAGAGGTCTCCCTAAAATGTTTGAAGTGTATGAAAATTAACAATATTTTATTCTAGTAATAGTTTTTTTCGGATCCGGTTAGTATGAAATTCATTTTTTGATAAGTTGATCAATTAATTAATAGAGTACTGACATGCACATCTTACCGTTTACGTCTCAGCACTCTATTGGTCAATTGACCAACTTACTAAAAAATAAACTTCATGTTAACCACTCCAGTTTTTTCTCATTAAAAATATTATTCGAAAAAGTTGTAATATGTGGAATATGTTTTATACACGAATTAACATTTATATTTTTTGAAACTAAACTTTTGATTATAATAAACAATTCAACTTTAATCTATTGAAAGCTTGAGCTCATTTAAATTTGAGCTCTTCTAGGTGGAAATAATAAATTTTAATAGGATAGGGGCATGAAATATAATAATACCCATTATTCCTTATCCATGAGAAATACTGAGTGAGAATATTGGTGTAACAAAAAGAAGGAAAGAAATACAAATATAAATGAGAAGAGATTAGTTCTAAATTCTAATGTCTTTTTCTTTCCCTTTTTTTTTCTTCTAAAAATAATAATAATAATAAATAAATAAATGATGTACATGTATAAATCTGTGGAACCACCAACCTGTCTGCTTCATAAATCCCAAATACAAAGAAGAAGAAGAAGAAGAAGAAGAAAAGACGGTGAAAACGAATGTAAGCAATGAAGGCCAAGAACAAAAATTTTCGAAAAAGAAGTCTAGATGAAGTAGAAGAAATAGCTCCTACGAACAATGATTCGGATGAGGAGCAAGAAAGGAGGTATCTTTCTTTTGTTTGTGTCAATTTTTTCATAAATATATATTATTTATAAGGAGAATGGATTTATTTGAGAATTTTTTTGACAATTGAATGAAACCCATAACCAGATTGGCATTAGAAGAGATTAAATTCCTTCAGAAACAGAGGGAGAAGAAGTCGGGGATTCCGGCCATACTTGCAGCAAATCAGGGGGCGGCTAGTGGTGGCGCTGGGGCCGCCAACGGTGGAGGCGGCGGAGGTAGTGGTGGTTTGGTTTCCAAAGTAAGTGACAAGAACGAAGTGGATGGGGAGAAGGACGAATTAGTTTTACAGGATACCTTTGCTCAAGAAACTGCTGTCATGGTTGAAGACCCAAATATGTATGTAAATTGTAAATTAAGCTCTTTTTGACAATATCTTTGTTAAGCCCTATATTGTTACCTGGTGACTCTGAAGTTTATAGACTGCTGTGTGTTGGTTTATTGCTTATTGGCTTCTAGGTTAAATGTAATTGGAGTTATTTAATATGCACTTTTAAGGGGATATAGTAGACCTTTGGATTTTGACTTTTAGAGTTGAGAAAGATGAAGAGAAGAAGGAAGAAGAAAAATATGAAAGATTTTAGGGTAGAATTGCATTTTACCATTTCAGAAGAGCTGTAAAAGCTTCATGAGATTCTGGGGGTATATATAATGGGGTCAAAATGTGTTCTTTTTAGGTGTTGGTAATAATGTCTCTGTCTAAGATTGTATAACTATATCATAAGTTTATGAAATCTTGGTGCTAGGTTTAGGGATATTTGGAAGCTATACATTAGGGTTTCAATCTAATTGGCGCATTCTGAAATCGGGTTACTTGGGCTTGATATCAGCTGTAAATTAGGGCAAATAATTTGTTTGTCTTGAAACTAAAGCGGGTTCTATTGAAATTACGTTATACCTTATTGGTGTGAAGTCAATAATTCCTTGGCGGACAAGATGAGTCTAAGTCTTCCTCTGGAATTTAGTGTGTTCTCATTTCCCTATATAGGGGATTGTTCTATAGTTATGGTTTTGACTTTGATCACTTTTCGATACTCTTGATGAGGTAGTTAACTATCTGGAGAAGATGGTTTCGTTGGAAAGTTTGTGGACAGGGAAGAATTACAAAGCTGATGGTTTTTCAAGGTTGAATTTTTTCCCCAAGTCGATTAAACTGAGGGAGACGAAATCATAAAAATCTTCCACAGGGTAACAAAATAGCTATGACAGCTTCAAACTATTTGGACAACATGCATAGGAGATTAGGAGTATTATTTAGTTGTATGAGCAGCTTTTGAGGAAGGGGCAATCTGTAGGCCATTCTAGATGCTCTCCTGTCTATTTTTTTTAATTTATCAGACGGGACTCGTTTAGTTGGAGATTTTTTTTCCTACTGAGGAGGAGATGATACAAGCTGCTTGCTCTTGTTGTTTAGGAGGCGAAGACTCTTTTTGTCTAGGGCCAATCAGGTTATTATATTTCATGGTTATACTGTTGACATTCATGCTTACAAAATGTTTATCATAGAGCATTTTATCACTGTCATTGATCAGACTGGCGGAGAGTGTTTGATAATTGTTTATAAGGTATATGGGTGATCCTCTTCCTTCCCTCACCCTACATAGTACGTAGATTGAACATAATTCATGGTCCATGAATATGCAGTTTATACTCACCTAGAGTATGCAAAGCATTTTACACAGGTACCATCAGCAGACAGGTTTATTTTCATTGGTGTATTGGTTATAGGTTCTGCATTAAACTGCTTTTCTAATCAGAAGTATCATAAATTATGTATGTGGAGAAATTGACATGAAAATGAACTATGGTTGAACGTAAGCTACCCCGAGAACTCATCAATTATGTAATACTGCAAAGTAACAAGGGTTTCAAAAAAAATAAACGCATTTCTAAGTTTATACTGGAACGAGTGCTTAGTAGAAATGTTGGTGGATGGCCGTCTTTCCAGGTAGTGGGTTGCAGTTCTATTTGGAAATCGTTTTTACTTATTTAAGTAACCATTGGTTATATGTACACGTTACAACATGTTGCTTCTATACCTTTCTAATTAATCGTTTAGTCCTCAAGGGTAAAAATGGCTAATAGAGCGTTACTGAAAGGTGTTGCAGTTTTTTCCTTATATTTAAGAAGTCAACGTTAACTATAGGGGCTTTACGATACTGGATTTCCTTTGTGAACTGAATATTATTAGTTTTTATTCATGCATTGTGCTGTATATAATTTTTTTCCCCTTAATGAGCAGGTTGAGATATGTTGAACAAGAATTGGCGAAGAGAAGGGGGAAAAACATTGATGAAGCAAATCAAGTTGAGAACGAGATCAAACATGCAGAGGATGAATTATACAAAATTCCGGAGCATCTTAAAGTGAGGGAGCTGGCTTTGTTATTTCTTCTTATCTTCTTTTAACTGCATTGTTCTCTGCCTTTCCAGTAACATTTTTTTTGACTATTGCTTATAAACAGATTTTTTTCTTCTTCTTTTTTAATCTAGGACTGTGTTACATCCTTTATATAAATATCAGCCTATACTTCTGAAGTTATGAAGAGATGATATCTTGACCAGTCTCACAAAATTAACTGAACACAGTCTAGTCTCAGCAACTTGAGTTTGATCACACAAATCATATTCCTATTGATCCTCAGCTGCACGTCTTATATATGTTCTCTATTATTTTTTTGGTTATGTTTATACTTTATGAAACTATTTTATCTATATGAAAACTTTCTCTGTCTATTTTCAGTAAATCAAAAAGGATGTTTAATATGTCAGTATCAGTTGACCTTGAGGTGCCGGTATATTTCCTGTAAAAACTCAAAGGTTTACCAGCCACTGTTACCAGTTTGCTTTTGATTTGATTACTTAATGCAAAATCACTAGTAATTTTTCACATAACATTTCATAAGATCATTATTGCACCTCCCATACAAGAGTGGTTTATATGGCTTTACCATTCCAGTTTCTCTAAACCTTACTCTCTCTCTCTCTCTCTCATGAATTCTGAGTTTCTTTTCTTGAATATTCGTTAGGTCGTGCTCATTGTCTTTCTTCCACAATTGGTTTTCCTTGTTCTCAGGTGAAGAGGCGAAACTCTGAAGAAAGCTCTACTCAGTGGACTACTGGGATTGCCGAAATTCAGCTTCCCATCGAGTATGTCCTTGGTTGTAAAACATTCTTCAAGTACCTTATTTTAATATGACATATTGTTTTGTTTCGCTTTATTATTAGAAACCTACTTATTTGATGTTGATTTGAATTTACCTCCCTTAAAGTGAAAATCTAACATTTTTCCCATCGTGATGTATAAATCTGTTGTCTGGGTGTTTGAACTCATGAGAGATAGAAAATAAAGGGTATGATTGTTTAATGTGGATTTTGGTAATTATAGGTTATGGTTTTGTGGTGGCATTTATGTTTTATGGTTGTGGTCTTGTGGAGGTGGTTTCTAGAAGGAAGAAGATGAGAGAAATAGAATATGGAGTGAAAGAAAAGGTCCGGGAAGGGCTTTAGTGTAATGTTTTAATGGCCTATTGTCCAAAATTCAAAGTATCATAGCATGTGCAGTGTGCAGCTGATACCAATTATTTTTGTACAGAATATGTAAAAGTGCATTTAGTTGCTACTACAGGGGAAAACATGGAGTGGGTCGGGGTCATTTGTCAGAAAAATAAAAATAAAAAGAAAGAAAGAGAAAATTGACTGTTGACAAGTCTGTCTCTTAAACCACATTTGCACTACTACCACTCAAAGAAAATAAAATAAAAGAATAACATTGGCACTATTACTGTGAGGGCATGATCTTACTTGTCAGCCAGTCAGGTCTTTACTCGATGTAAAGAACAGAAAATAAATCTTAGTTTAACTGTATATGGCTGGAAAAATCTCTTTAAAGTTTAATTTGTGCTTCACATTTCTATTAATTACAGATACAAGCTGCGAAATATAGAGGAAACAGAGGCGGCCAAAAAGCTACTACAGGAGAGGAGGCTCATGGGTCGAACCAAAACCGACTCTAGCATTCCCTCGAGTTATAGTGCAGATTATTTCCAGCGTGGCAAGGACTATGCTGAAAAACTCAGGAGAGGTTGGTATTCACCCTCCCTTGTTCCCTTTCCCTCAAGCAGCCAAATTTCATGCTGTTACTAAATTTAACTTATAAATGGGGACCACGTGAACCTGTAGCCTAGTGGTATTACTTACGGTGGGGAAAGCTAGATATCAAGGGACAGGTTCCTACCCCACTCAGGTTGTGTATTAGCCTCCTTCCCTTGTGATTATTATGCCCTAAAAAAGTAACTCGGAAATAGTATAACATATGTCGGACAAACGTGTGATTCCTTGTGCAGGATGGATTCTGCATCACCTATCCCTTGTCTGATATTATATTAAAATAAACTGGTGGCCTTAAAACAATAAGACAGTGAAGCAGGGTACTTATAAAAGTTTGACTTACCTCCCCACCAAAATTAAAAATGGCTACTGGGTTATGCTTTGTGTCCCAAAAGTATAGTTTTAACTGAAGATCATTTCCTGACAAATCTAGAAGTAGTCGGGATTTAGATTTAATTATATCTGGTCAGATACATTATCTGGTTTTGAATGATTGTTCTGCTACAAATACAATTTCTTCAACAACTTAGTCTGCAACAAAGATTTTCCTGTGGAGATTTGTTTATCTTTTTGGGGAAAAGTTTTGCCAGTATGCCACCTTGATCAACATAACTACTTGCTGGAATTGTTGCACCTTTATTCGCAAATTTAATTTGGATTGCATTGTTGTGTGAATAATTATATAATTTCCATATAATGAATGAAAATGATATCTTGCAGAACATCCTGAGCTTTACAAGGACAGAGGTGCTCAGAAAAATGGTGTGGAACCTAGACCTAATGATTCTAATCCAGAGGCAGCTGGACGAAGGCAAGCTGCCACAGATGAATTCATGCTTGAGCGCTTCCGTAAAAGGGAACGTCATCGTGGGCGAAGATAATGTGTACTTCAGTGCTTCATGCGTGAAACCTACTAAAAGGCCTCTTCATTACTTGATACGGTTAAAGCTTCCTCATAGGCCTCTTCAGTACTTGATAAATTTGACTTGCTAAAAAGGGCCTATTCCGTACTTGATGTGTGTTGGAAGCTTACTTCTGTACTCAAAATGTTTGAATTTCACTAGAACGCCTTGTATGACTTCCCTAGTACTTCTCTGTATGCTAGTTACATTAGCAGCAGAAAGGCATGTTGGCGGGCTGCATGTAGTGGTTCCATACTTCTATCTTAATGATATCATGTCTTTACATTCTTAAAGAAGTTGCAACAAAATTCACTTTTTATCATTCCTCTCCAAATCCTCTGCCTCATGTATTTTCTTAGTTTATATTCTTGCAGACTGGCCTAATGGGCTAGCTAAATGCAATGGTCAATTTTGTGTGTAGTATTCCTACTCCCCACTTGAGGGTGGAGAATATGCATCGTGCTTACATGTATCAATATTCAATATTCAGTAGTATTGCTGCTTGTGGGTGGTTATTTAATTTTCTTTTCTTTTTTCTGTAAACATAAAAATTCTAATAAATTCCATATCACTAGAAAAAAAAACACAGGATATAAAGTAATGTGAAACAAGTTTCTTCAGTAGAAATAATATTGCTCTGTTGACAATCACAGGGTCTTGTGAAATTTCAGACCGGAGACCAGACAGTTGACTAGCAAACAGTATGACTAATTGAGACACGTTTTAGAGGTTTCATGAATTATGATGTCTCGATTGTAGTTACTTTGACACCATCAATTTCTTCGGCAATAGCTCCATGAGAATAAGAGAGAGAGAGAGAGAGAGAGAGAGAGAGAGAGAGAGAGAGAGAGAAGAGATGAACGTTTAATGAAAGATTCTATATTTCTTGCCTGCTTGTGCACCAGCATATTACAATTGTTTACCATCCAAAATTTGCTCCAACTATTACAGCGTGCAGTTCCATACATTTGAAACAAACCTGCAGTATAATTCCCAGGCAACAAATTCTTCACACCTAAAACATTGCTATTGCATCACTTAACTAGTAGAGACATCCATAATCACCAGAATAGACCTCAGTCTTGGAAACAAGTACTACAAACCTGCATTAGCATGTTGTATCTATAGTTAGTTTCAACCACATTAAGCTGCTGCACACAAGTGTCTATTGCAACAGCAATAGATACTTGAATTCCATGAGCCTGTTAACTGTGAAGTGTTCATCAAAAATAGGCCATTAAATAATATAAATACATCGATTCGTGAAATTTACCTTTATGAGTCACTTTGAACATTGTGAAGTAGATGCCGAGCATTGTGTAATAGGGCATTGATCTCTTCATTTGAGGCATCAAGCAAGCGCAGTTCCTTGATCTCCTCCTGCCATTTTTCCATCTGTTCCTTGTGTATTCTGCAGATAAAGGCTTCAGAATTAGTAACTATGTCATGCCTAAAGTAATTTTGTAATATGATTTCTCCTTTCATAACTCACGTTATCATCCGTTCTTCAAATTCATTACTCAGCTCTTGAAGGAGTGACTTCCCTGATTCCATGAGCTCAGAAACCTTCATGAAATGACAAATAAAAATAAATAAAAACCATCAAGAGCTTACTATTTTAGTGGTAATTGTCTAGAAACAATTTTGCCATCATTAAAGCATTTAAATCTCAATCTTGACATCTTTACGGATGACATCTTCAATTTCTAAGACATATAATTGAGCATGACTACCAGCTGAGTGAAGCGATCAATCTTTTCAAGAATGTGAGCGATATCAAGCTGCATTTGTTCAGATAAGGGAACACCAGTCTCAGTTTCTTCTCCAACAATTTCCACAACTGTCCCATCACCCACCATCCTTTCATCTTGCACCTAGTCATGAAATATCACAATAATAGAACAAAAAGGACTTTTTATTTTTGTTTTAACTTAGGAAAACGTTCAGGGAATCAAAGAAAGGACAACAAACTTACAGACTGTCTCATGCGTTTCCTCATGATTTCAGTTTCTTCACCTTCCATATTTATCACAAACTGAGGAAGGATAATTAGTACTATTAATAACAAAATTTTGTGAGTGTATGCCTGCTGTGTGTGTTTGTGTTCGTGTTTGTGAGTGTGTGTGCGTGAGAGAGAGAGAGAGAGAGAGAGAGAGAGAGAGAGAGAGAGAGAGAGAGAGAGAGAGAGTTGTCAAAATACTCGGCGCAGTTGATGTTCAGATTATAGACATGAATGTATTGTATCAGCATGCATATTTGGCGCTGGATTTATTTTCAATAATTTGTGTGATTAATGATTTAGTGAATAACTGAATATACATTCTACAAAGTTCGTTATCATTTCAAAAACAAACAAAGTCAGAAGATGCTAACTACGCTAAGCCTAATAAGATGTATAGGGAAAAGAAAAACAAAGATCATATGCCCTAATGATTAAAAATAAAAGGCCAACACTAATATCGGTTAACATTAGATGCTTCCACTTTTATAACAGTCATATTCTAACAAATGTTGATAAACTCAGTGTCAAGAGTAACATTCACAAATTGCGTCCAAATAAGATAGCAATCTGTCTTATCAATTTCTCTAGTCACAAATTCCAATAAAACAACAAAAAAATTAAATAAGATGAAATGCTAACCAAGTTGCTAATCTAAAATTAAATAAGATTTGTAATTATCTAAAATTGAACTTGCACTGTTATAACAATTAATATTCAAACAAATGCTGATAAACTCGGTGTCAAGAGTAACATTCACAAAATGTGCCCAAATAAAATGGCGTTCTTATCAATTTCTCCAGTCAAAATTTCCAATAGAAAAGGATAATAATATGAAACACTAATGATGAACCTTTTATTTCATCAATAGATGTAATGCAAATCAAGTTGCGCATCAGAATTATGATGTGAAACTGAAATAATAATCTATACTAAATCAGATTTAATCATCTGAAATTGAACTTCCAGTAAAAAACGCAGTAATAAAATTTTAAAGTTAGAGATCATATGATCATCAACGTCAAAGAATCAAGAGGCAAAAAATTCAGTTGAATTGGAGTCGTAATGCATAAGTGAACAAAGAAACCTAAAAAATCATCAATAAACTCGAAACTCTCTCCAATTTGGCCTGGAACAATTGCTGAAGTACTGATCAAACTTATCGGCAGAGAGAAATATATGCCTTAAAGTCGATAAGAACAAATCGTTACCTTCAAGTTGAATTAGCGTCCTGAATTGATCGGCAAAATAGTAATCAATCTCTAAATCTACGTACGGAAACAGGACGAATGCCGTGAGTAAAATCTTCAAATCTATCTATAGTAAGCTGAGAGGGAGAGAGATAGGGTACCTGCCCGCGAAACCAGCAACTGAAATTACGAAAATGAGTTGCTCCGCGCGGGGAATCTCTTTTCGGGTTATATATTTATATTCGTTACCAATTTCCATTTTCTGATTACTATTCTTCTAGTAGCACATGTTTATCTAGAATGAGCTCATCAAATAATTTCAGATTATGTTTGTTTTGTTCAAAATTATTTAAATAATCAGATAAAAAGTTATGAAATTGACCAATAGAATGCTGACACACAGGGAGGGAGAATTGCATCTCCCCGCTTGCATGTCAACACTCTATTAGCCAATTGACCAACTTACTAAAAAATAAATTTCATGCTAACCACTCCCAAAAGTTATTAATAACAAAGAGAAATATACAAGTCATTTTTAAATTCCAAATGACAGATTATAATACTTGATTGTACGTACATGATATTAAATAGTCTCTCATTCCAAATTATTTTGTTATCCCAGAACTAATATTTTTAAGTCCAATATTTAAAATTAAACAATGAAGTTAAGATTAATAGCTCAATCCTAAGTGGTATTTTAGATTAATATAGACGTCTGCCATAAAACAGTGAGACTTTTATTATGACACTATGGAAATGCATTAATAATCTGAGCATATATCCACTCGCAACACTTATTGCAAGACATGACATTTGTTTTATGGATATTACACGATGGATTGTTCTCTGTGATTTTTTTGGACAGAGTTCTCATTACTTGTGATATATATTTGACAGCACAAGTTAATTCACTAATCATTGTACATCAATTACATGCATCTCCATGTCAATCACCATGTTTACATGTATATACATCTATATGTAGTTACACAAATGTATACACTATACTCTCCGAGAGAGAGAGAGAGAGAGAGAGAGAGAGAGAGAGAGAGAGAGAACAACCTTTGCCTAATAATATTAAGCTTGGCTTGTTCACAGAGGGAAGTGAAACCTATGAAGCTGTACATTTCATTTTTTGAAAAAGACTGGCATGTCTCGGCATCTACATAATTTTAAGGTTAGAACAAAGATGGCCAAGTTCCGGCCTTGCATCCATCCAGGTTGTGAATCTCATCGCACTAGCGGAAGTGCAGTAGAGATAGGATCTGAACGTGATAAGGAAAAAATAGCGCCTGCAAATTGGTCAAAAAGAAAATTGTTAAAATTGTTTTTAGATCTTCCCCGAATACACTGGCAACAAATGTCGGAGAATCATTTACAAAAGTGGTCGAAATCATCTTAGGCATTGTGGATTAAAAGTCTATGCATTACACGCATGTCTGCAATTATAGAATGCAAGTTTCGGTTTAAAGTGGGATGAGAATGAATGAAAAGCAGAAATAATCACCAGGTAACTGAGACTACCAACTAGTGTAAAAAGCATGCACATTACAGTCTTGTAAACTAGAATAATGTGGTCACCATTATGAGATAAAATATGCTTAATATTTAATGGGCACACTTTTTTAATTTCGGTACTACTTTAATCAAATTAAATTAGTATGAATCCAGGCGCAATCAGGATAATCGAGCCAAGCTGATTCAAACATGTCTCACACCAACGTACTAAAGTTTCAATAATAAAGGGGAAAGATCAAAGTTGTTAATAGTAACTTATAAAAGCTGTTAAATTTATTCATTGATTCAAAGTTGAACAAATGCATCTGTATCTGCGAGTTTTCTAGGGAGATAAAGAAATGAAAAGAAAAGAAAGAAGAGAATAGCTCTCCCTCTTTTCTCTCATTTTCTTTCCAAAAGTGATGAGAAATATTTGAGCCCAAATTACACTTGTTTTCTCTTTTTTACACGCCTTCATTTGTTATTTCTCCTTTTCTCTTCTACGTAAAATATCCAAGACACCTGATACCCTTTTCTTTATCTCCCTTTTCTTTTTCTCTCCAATGTAAAACTCCAAGACATGGTAAATTACAAATGATGCCGAAAAAAAAGAACTAACCTTAAAGCTTTGATACCCACATCCATAAGGTATGCTCGATGTTCATCATCACCATCTACAAACTTCTCAAGTTCCTTACTGTAATAGAGGATATCATCGCGCAAATGCCCCGCACCTACACACCTAAGGAAAGGGACAAACTGAGTACCACTTGAGAGAGAGAGAGAGAGAGAACATAACAAAAAGGTCCATTTTTTATACATGAATGCAGCTTTCATATTAGATTTAGCTCATTTTTTACTACAAGTTCTATAGTTTACATCAACATACTGTAAGTACGGCATCTTGGGCAACATTCAACTTTTGTGAACACAATACACTGACAACATACTCAAGTAGACAATGCAACAAGCCAACAAGTTATGGCCAAAGGAAAATCTAGTAAGAATTAATTTTTCCCCCGAAACCTGCAGCTCGGTAATTGTTCAGTAAAGTGAGGTAGCATCTTCTTCTTTTTTCAGTAGGTAAGCGAGATAGAATCTTGGTGAGACAACCTTCCATTCATAAGATGAAATACCATACCTCTCTATAACAGCGTCGACATCTGCTTTGCTTTCTGGACCATGCACGAGAACTCTAGTAAGGCTTAATATGTCACGATAATCACCCATTCGATGTGCTTCTTCCGCAGAAATCAGGTAAGATAAGTTCTCCAAAGGAGAAGCATAGATATGTGGGCTGCCAATCGATGATCCAGGAACATGTGATGCTAACTTGCCCTCTGCGTCAAGCCTTAAACAAATAATCGCCATTGCATAGGCAACCCCCCCAAAACCTGTGTGCGATACAAAAAGATAAGACCCTGCAGAGCTGTAGAAGAAGTGGTTTTAGGATTAACTCACAGGAGAATCTGAGAAAAGGGGAAAAAATGTATTTTTATCACAACATTCATCAATTACTTTATGTACCAGTCAAACCACTCATAATGTCAAAATCATATCTAGACTGTCAAATTGCTGGTGTAATGACTCCAGAGCTGATTGCAACTTGAGCATGACATGAAGAGACACAATTGGTCTAAATCATGTCTGTTATAAATATCCTAAATACTAAGTCCAACTTCATTAGATTTTCAGCTTTTTGGGGAAAAATTCCCTCATCACCAAAGTTTAATTAAGGAAGTGCTTCAGCATTCGTCTTTGCCTCTTAGAGGAGGGGTGTCAAATGTTGGATCTTAGCATTCACCCAGGCATTATTGTAATTAAATTATCTAATGCATTTAAAACCAAGATTTAAAAGCCAAAGTTAATACATTTTCTTATTGTATTTATTTGAAGTGATTGTCAGCTAAAAAATCTCAAAGATGGTCCACAGACAGATTCAAACCAATGGTTAAATTTCTATATGTATGGTAATGCGAACTACTAATGTAACAAAAAATTCTTAATACCAAAATATTATAAAGGTAAATTTGAGGTCCTACTATAGGGAATATATATGTAAATACTTACTCGTTTATACAGTACTGGACTGCATCAACATCAGAAGCTAGGGCTTCTCTCTCTCTAGTTAATGGTATTCTTCTACATGCTATGTTGAATCCCTCATCTTTCAGAGCAGCATACACTTCGCTAGGTGTCTTGATGTCATCTACAAATATGTTCTCCCAATATCCTATGACACTGACCTGGTTTAGTGCAGGACTATATTCTTCGCGGTGTAAAAGCATACGACCACCAGATTTTCTGACCTCCGATATTATATCTTCTTTTAGTCTTGCTTCCATATGTTCCACCTGCAAAATGGGATAGAATAAAGGAATTTGAAACCAACCTTAATGTCTAGCAATTAGCATAAATTTTGTGTTAGAATGATGACAGACCACTGGACCAGTGATTCCCACATGCTTGAGCGTATCAACAGGTTTATTTAATTCTCTAAGGACAAAAGGCGTGCTATTAATGTATACAACAGCTTCTTCTCTCAGGTCGGTTAAAATTACTCTCTGAGCAGCACTTCCTTTTGCAGTGGGCTTGGCACCTAAATAAGCTAACATCTCCTTGGCACCAGCAATTGTAGGAGTTGCCATGCTATACACAGGATATCCTTCCACCTGAAAGAAATGGAGGTTTTAGAGGGATATTTCCTTCTCATAGTAAATGTGTATCAGATTATAAGCAGTAAAAGCTATTCCTTTGAATTGCTTTGTCTATGGATTACCAGTAGTAACTTGTAAGTTACCGCCAAGCTAGAACATAGTCACATATGATTTTAAGTTACCGCAAAGCTAGAACAAAATCGCATCTGCTAGGCATCTCAGACTACCTTGTAGACATGAGGTGCGCCATGAATTTGTATATGGCTGGAAGTTCTTTGACCAGGAAAGAAGTACATCTTAAGTATAGACCCTTTGCCCAGAACAGAACCATTACGATCCTTCACAATGGCCTCCATTACCGCATCACCGTGTTGAGATTCATGTGGAGCTCTTAATTCCTCCTGATATCAATACAAAGCACACATACAATTAAGTTGAAGTGAAAAGAGTACCTTTAACCTTGAGAAACTGGGTGTGATGAAAGAAGACGTACAGGGACTGTAAAGAATCGTCCAGGCCTTAATCTGATTGACCATTTCATAGCTTGAATTTCTGGGCTCTGATGCAACCATTTCTTAAATGTCATTCTGGCTTCTCCTTGTTCACAAAACCCATCAAATGCTTCGCTTCCAAGATATGCTGCAAAAGCAATTAGGCGAAAATAACGCTCCAAGTACTCGGCACCTCGGTTCAGTGCTACTCTCCTTTCCCTTGGCTCAACCTGCTGTTGATTGAATAACTTTCTGTATTGTAAAACAGCTTGACGTATGTTCTGCAGAGCTGAACATCTATCAATGATAGCATCTAAGGCCTCCCGGCATTCCACTCCATTATCAAACAATCTTGTTATCTTCCACAGCAATAGGATATCATTTATCCCAAAAGTATGACTTGCATCTTTCCTAGGTCTGCCTTTTGCAGGACTTGATACAGACTCATGACAGTGACCATCCAGTTTCTTCGCCACTTGATGTACCACCGTCTACCTCTTCACGTGACAAATCATCGAACAATACTCTAATAGGTCTCCCATAATCAATACGAAGCTTCAGAAGGCAAGCAATTACAGTACCAGTGGTTGTCCTTCCGCGGCCCATCTGTAAATAGTTAACTAGCATTAGTGATATGAATCAAAAATAGCATTATTCGCATGGACTCGCAATGTTCTTAATATAGTTATGCCTAGTTTGACATTACAGATCAACTGTAACTGATGGAAAGTTTTACCTGACAATTAAAGACCAAAGCCGTGTCTTTGGAAGCAGATGCAATATTTGTGGCCAATGTGTCAAAATCAGAACTCTTTGGAGCTTTACCATCAGTAATAGGCATACGAGCATACTTGATTGGGAAACCATCAGCTTCTAAGTCCTTGAATACCTCAAGTGGGGTCTTAACTACCTCAGAGTTCACATGTTCCCATGCATCAAATATTTGCCCATCATCACTTTCATGAATGACCATTATAGCACCATTGTAGCGTGCAGCTTCTCGCAAAATATCTTCCTTTAATCGCGCTTCCATTCTCTCTACTCTTTCACGATCAATTCCCTATAAGCAGATATCCTACTATCAGCTTCACCAATAATGAATCATTTAGAAAAAATTAAGACTAAATAAACTAAGCAACTAGTATGGTATATGAGCAATTGGATATAAGCTGCTTCAGTATCAAGCACCAAACTGCAAATCTCGTTGAAATCCTACTATCTGTTTACAAAATAATTTCTGCTCAACAACATGACTGCATTTAAAAATTGCCAGTAAACAACATAATATATTTTGAGTAAAAGGATTTATTGCTGTTCTGATACAAGAAGCTCTTAATGAATATATCACACAAAAATGTGTCACAATCTTTCTTTAAAAAGTCAAAAGATTAAATCAGCAAGATGTTAACCGAGATACAAATTCATAATTTCAAACTGAAATTTTTACAAGTAAAATTTTACCATAAAAATATATGATGTTATAATACGCATACTTTTGACTTCGTAGATAACACGAATAACTAGAATTCCATTCAAGTGAAGACAACATTAAATGGGAAACAACAACTAAATAGATGCGTTTACCAAGAGGGTTCCTTCACAATTTAGAATCATATTCTTTACATCCCAGTGGAGATAAAGTCTAAACACTGTAATCCTTAGTCCATGTCATACACCACCAAAATAGTTATTTTCATAACAACTTTACATATTATAAGCCTTTTATAAAGAGCTGAGATCCTGAGGGCTGAAATCTCATAGGTTGCATAAGAGAGAAGTATTTAGAATATTGTGTATTTGAATTTCATTTAGCTTTCACAATTTGTTGGATGAGGATTTCATGGCGCAAATTTAATTTTTTTGATGATGGTGGAATCTGCAACCACAAACCTGCACAACATAAACCACCAGGTGAACACAATACCCCACCAACCATGCACACCGGGTAATCCAAAGTAAACAATGTGTGGGTGGCCCCAGGTCCTAACAAGATCATTGTCTTGCTAATTCTAACATGATAACTAACTAACCGAGTTTATGGACCTTACAAGTGTGAATTTGAATAAACTGGATGACCGATGTCATTTAAAATCATGCGAGCAGTGGACTCTTTGAGTACTAGTAGTATTGTAGTTTGCTGTATGTCTCCCAATTATGATCAGTGAATTCGTTTGACAATTTTACAAATCAACATTTGACCTGATTCAATCAAAACGTGACATTGAAGTAAGGAGACTTGGCCCATGCCTGACTTAAGCATCAGCCATCGTAGACCACACGGAGGGCCTCCTCAGGCTTTCTTTCAAGTTTCACCCTTGCAGGTTATCCCATCTTCATGCAAGAGCATAGTTCTTGGCCAATCCGAACAGGATTTTGTGTAAATAGGAGGATTTACATACTGTGCTTATCGCTTGTATTTTTCTCTTTTCTAATAAAATCTTCTTTTACTATCAAATGTGTGTGTGTTTCTCTGTTTCTGTGCGTGCGTATTTATAATCACAATTAAGTAACTAATGTCTCGGCAAATTAAGTTGTGCATAAACTAGCATGTAAAGTGAACTGGATAAACTTGTTAACCCCTAGTTTTTGAAAATAAAGGCTCCATAAGACAAGGATGTCTACCGTGTACTCAAGCATGTTTTTGTATGGTCTTTCAACCTCGCGGAGCACGAAAGGTTTCCCATTGATGTAGATTACAGGTTCTTCTCTCATATTATGCCAAAAAACTGGACGGCCGCCTTCAGAGCTACCTATCCTCTGGATTACAGATCGAATTCCATCAACTGTTGGATTTGCAACACCATAAACTGGAAACCCAGGAATTTCTCTAAAATTAGGAGCACCCTCCACTCTTTCTGGTAAAGCAGGGTGTTGACAACCAGGACAGTGATCACTTTTAAGAACTGTTTGACTTCCAAGAACCTCCCCTTTTCTTGAGCCTGCAACAGTTCCCATATCAGATGGGCGACCACTAGCAGATTCCACAATTTTTGACAGAGATGGTTTCAGACTTGCATAACCAAGTGCACCCATTGGGTCTCTCCTAAGCAACCTGCAAAGAGGCAAGTATGCATTGTAAGAAGTGAATTATGGTGCATGCTAGAAATGAAAAGTGCGTGAATGTCCACAAGATGCTAGTTATATCAGATCAAAGAGAATATTTATATAGATTAATAACAATTTGGTAAAATTTATATACATTCTAAATGTCAATTATATTCTAAACCGCTCGAGTCTTTTCTCCTATAATGTGGGATCTGTCTACACATCCTTTACAACTCAAATATTCACAAATAGCACAAGACTACTTATATACTATGTTTTGTTATGAGATAGTGACATAAGCATACGACCTTGGGTTTAGGTTAGGCAGCCTTATAAATACTTATCATCCACATATCTCTACGGAATTGTAGCATAGTGAGTGCAAGCTGCATGCTGCTTCTATCCTAACTCTCTCAACATATTTCTCCCTCCTGTCATCCCTGTCTTCTCTATTGTTCTCTTCTCGCATAATGTTGGTGACTGTAAGCTGTTCTGCTCAGTTGCTTCTTGCATCTACAGTGAGGTTCCTTTTCTCTCTTCTTCCCTCTCTGTCCAGATTTTCCCCTGTATCTCTCACCTACTAGTCTATTTAAAAGTGCTGAAACAACACTTTTCCCTGGAAAGACTGATCTGCCCAGGTTACTTGATAAAACACTTGTGAAATACTGCTATAACTTCTTTTCATATCTAAAAAGTTTCATAACACTAAGAAACCCTATCTTCCTATTGCTTATCTGTTACGCTCTCATGATCTCCGAAGTGTCGTGGACTAGATGTAAGAGTATGAATTGAAAATGACTCAATAAATCCAAACCATGAATAAGAAATAAATTAATAATCAAAGACACAGTAACCTAGACAGGATCATAGTAATCAATAAACTTACTAGCATTTAGGCCAAGAATAAGATAATAGATTAATGGTGCATCGTCAGGATCATAATAAAAGGGTAAACTGCGCATAACTAAAATAGTTAGTATATTCTAGAGTTAGATATTTTGTATACACGTGTGCACATGGAGGTTGTTAGCATGTGTGTGTAGGATAAGAGAGTGGTGTAGGTTAGGAATATTTACACTTTTCAGCATTTTAGTAGCTATATATATGTAGTAGGAAGAGTAATTCCCAAGTTTTATATTATGCATTTTATGAATGAAATTGGAAAGTAAGCTTTCAACTACTCCATTTTATCTCTCTCAAGAACACGGTGAGCATTCACGGTGTTCTTCTCCTTCTTCCTCCCTATTCTCTCTAATTTTCTACTTCTGTATTTGTTTCTATATCTATTTCTGGTCAGGATCCTAGCTGGGCCTGACATGCATATATTTCATTGGGTTTGCTCCTTCTAGATGTTCCTGCATCTAAATCAATAAAAAGTGCAGAAACACATGATAAAGATGCAATTTAAGCTTAAATGAGAGAGGGAGAAGGAACCAATTTGAGAAGATGCTTGGATCAAATTAGACGAAGATCAATAAGGTATGTAATGAGAAGTATACGTTATTTCAAGCTTATTGTTTGCAACAAAGTTTGACTGAAGTAGGAAGTCAATCAACAAATCTGTACTCCGTAGAATACTGATAAAGAATATTGTGACTAATTAATTCAACACGAAGATATGGAAGCCATAACTGAGAGCATACATTTTGGTACATGTTGCAGGACTAAAAAAATTCTATTTGTCAAAAGATAAAACCATCAACTTATTACCATAAGAATAGATAAATATTTACAACATAATGACGTAGGACAAGATCGAAAGAAGGAATATGCTTCAGAATCGGTAAAGAAACACAAACACAAAAAGCACAAAACTTTTCTCAAATCAATAATATATTCAAGTCTGAAAATAAATGCGTTACGATGCTTTATTTAGAAAACCTAGACTCAACGACTAAGAAAAAAAATCCTAATTTAAAAAGGAAATAATATCCTAATTAAAATCTAGCACTATAATAAAAAACTTCTAGAATATCTTACTTAATTTATGTAATAGGTATTTACATCAATCACCAAAATATTTATCTCTAAACAATAATATAAAATAATAATTAAGCAATATTTTTATCTTCTTCATCCGTTCTGCATGATTCTCCCCTCAACTGAAAAATAACTTGATCTCAAGTTTTGTATTATCGAATTATACTAAACCGCAGTCAAAGAGATGTCTTTTACCAAAAAAGAAGAGCATCTTATGGTCCAATCCCATAAGCACAATTTTTAGGACTAGCAACGACATGATGTAAGACTTTGAAACATGTGACGCAAAAGTACCATTTGAAAAGACAAAATCAACATATTTCTCCTCAATATGAAATAATAATTAAGCCATCTTTTTATCCTTTCATCGTTCCGCATCACAAAGCATGAGAGAGCCATTTAACATAGCCTTACATCAAGGTTACTAGAATATTCAATCAAACTTATGTACCACATGGTCCACATCATATTCATCATCGTGTTCAACAGACAACTATAAGACCACAATCCTATGGAGAAGCAGCGAGTATTGGCCAATTATAAATCGATCAATTTTTATAGGGACAAGGGAATCATCTCAAATGCACCTAATAGTTTATAATTTATACTGAACTGAAATGACAAATAAATGTCAGATATTCCAAAAGACCAAACCACTAGGTTTCGCTTACGATTTCCATGACGTCATGCTCAAGTCTTGGATATGCAAGTTCCACTAGTCGTGCTTGTGCACTCTATTTCGCTAATCAGTGCCCTGTTGAAATATTTCCTTCAAACTACAAAAAATACTTCTTTAGGCTGAAATATTGACAGTCTCAATTTACTGATAAAACAAAAACAATAAAAAGGCTATTTAGTCAACCATCTTAAAAACTTTGATTCCTTGACACAGTTACATGAAGACTAGGAATTATCTAATCCTAAAAGCTCTTTCAGCAGAAAGAAACTCAAACTATATCAGATTCACGATGTAAAATTCCTCAACACCGTGGCACTAGAAGCCAGTAAGCCTACTTAGGAGTATTTTCTTTTTCAATTATTTTCAACTTATTGGATCTCTAAAAATATAAAACAATAAAAGGAAAAAAGTAGTTATACCAATAAACGTAAGAAAAAGCAGAAACACTCCTGAAGATGACATGAAAATTAAAATGACAAAAGGGACAGTAATATGAGTGCAAATTCCAATTATATATCAAAAGGCATACTTAGAGGCTCATAGGGTGATAAATAGTCATTTACTCAGCCAGTACACAATATTATAAACTTGAAGAGACTTTGGCCATCTTAAAGAGGGATTCTAAAAGTAGATATGCAGGAAGGATGAGTGCTCCTAATTTCATGAAACTTAATGTAAGATCCAATTATGTGAGTATGTGTGATGTCATTTTCTCATCTACGTCAGGATACAATAACACGTTTCAGTTACTAAAATTTATATACAAGCTGCCAAACAATTTCAAGTCACCTCCCTTTAGAATAGGAAATAACAATAAATCTCCTGGAATAAATAGACTATAATCTTTACCTGCGAATTATGGTATATAGTTCTGGCCTTGTTTTCATCCATTCATAAAAGCTGCACTGACCGGAGGATCTAGGATCAAGTGCTGTTCTCACGGTATGCAGATATACAGCAAAGCATATAAGGTAGTAGTATCTTTCCAGGTACTCCACAAAAAAGGACAGAAGTGCCTCCCTCTTCATCTCATCAGGTTGACGCAAAATGCTATTGCGATAAGTAGCAATAGCTTCACGTAAGTTCTGTAACCAATTCAGAACCCACACTTTCAAATGGTTAATTCAGTATTCATATATTTTCTGGATTAATTATAACCTAAGTATCATAAATGAAAATATGGAACTCAATAGGGACCAAGATATCAAATTTCTCTTTTTGGAAACAACATAATCCATAAATGAGTAGAATAAGCTCAAGCGCAAAAACTTTTATGATAATTGATCAAGCAATAAATTGAGATAAAACAGCTTAAAATAGGGCAACTTGCAACTAGAACAAGAACTTTACTGATACCTGCGCAAAACATGACATAGAGAGATCTATTACCTGCATGGAGGAGCATTTGTCAATGACTTTGTCCACTTGCCTCTTTCCTTCAACACCACCCTAAAACAAAATCACAAACCAATACTATTGTAAAATTAAGTTGCTGAAATTCTGGACCTTGAAGAATTAAGATGAAAGTCCTTCAAACTACCTCTAGAACCCGAATCAAACTTCTAATGACTGCATATTCTCCTCTACTAAGTGCCTCCTCTGAGTTTGGTAAATTGTCAGCAACTGTAGAGCCACAGTCAGAAATTTTTCCAATTGAGTTCGTCCTCGGGATACCTAATATAACGAATAAATTACATATGATGTAACATATAAAGTAAAAGGATTTGATTTTTTTAGGGCATTTCTAAGAAATAGATTTTAACATTAAAAAGGAGGTCAACATGTCATTTTCTCCCAAATTAGAAAGAGAGAGGTGGCCAATTTAGTTTTTTTTTCTTCTCCTTTTCCTTTTTTCTTTCACTTTGATAATGAAGTTGATAAAATAGTCAAACATTTGCTATTGCAATTCAATCGCAAAACACAAAATGTATGCAAGTAAATTTAGAAACTTCAAGGCATTATAATCCTTAGCAATGCTACATTCTAAATGGCAGGGAAAACCTCAAAGAACAATTTTGTGCTTCGAAAATGTTCAGCGTCCTAACACATTTTTATAAAAGAAAGGATTCTTTAATGTAAAATTGAAAATGGGAAGGCGATGGTTGTCCTTGGCCACCAATTTATCTTTGGCACTTTCAGCTTCAGGATTGGTAATTGGATAAGGTGGGTGAGGAGTTGTCTTTGTTGGTTGAAGTAAGCCCTTTTCACTTGGGGGAGGATATCCTGAAATGGAGGCCTCGTAATAGTGGCAGTTTTTCTGTGGTCTTATTATCAAAATTTAAGGGGGAATGGTATTAAGGGATTTCCCCGTAAGAGGAATATGGAAGGATTGGGATCTTGCAAAAGACGGCCTGTTTTCCCATGGACAATGGCATGGGGATGATAATAACTCCAGATAACGTTTTGAAAAGGTGGAGATTCTTATCGAGTAGTTACTTTATGTGTAGCGTGGAATAGGGATCGACGGATTTCTTTTACATTGGAAGTTCATCATGGAGATTTTGAGTATGGTCTTCTAGTTGTATGGGATGATGTGGGTGATGCCCAAGTCAATCGCTGAGTTTCATCATGTGTGGAATGGGTTTAAGATCCCTTAGAGGTCTATGAGGAAGCTTAATCCTCGCTTAGACACTAGGTGGATCCTCTACCACCTCAATTTGTTTGGGGGCCTAAGTGGAATTAGACATCTTTGCATAAATTTAATAAAGGATTTGAAACTCTGCAGTACTTGAGATGAATTTATTAAATCTTAAAAGATATTTTTTTAAAATAAAATTAATGTAAAATTTGAAAACTTACATCTACTATATGTTTTGTATAATATAACGAGTATATATAACAGAAAAATGAATAAATTGATACCACCTAAAAAAGCGTCTAGTTCGCCTAAGAAAACGCTTAAAGGGCCTAGGTTCTTCCGCGGTCTAGGTTTGCCTCGTGATCTTTAGAACACCAAAGGATATCAAGAAGTTTTCTCCCCAATTAGATCTTTGTTTTGAGCTTACTTTTTCTTTAGTATAATGAGATCTATCCAAATTCTATTGTGTCTAGGGGTGCTCATCGGTAAAAAACCGAACCGGTACTGAAAATACCTAACCGGTACCGATCCGAAAGTACCAGAAAGCAAGAACCGGAACCGGTACTGAATCACCGGTTTCGGTACCGGTTTGATACAAAATCAGTACCGGTTTTCTCAGCTCAGTTTTCGATTATACCGCATGGTAATATATATAATTATTAATAATAATTAAATAATTTTTTTTATATATTAACAATTTTTTTTAAAACTAAGAAATCATTAACTATTAATAATAATTAATATATAAAACTACAAAACAATATTAATATTTACAAAAATTTAATAAAACTACTATTATATAGAAATTATTAATATATAAAAAATTTATTTAATATATAAAACTACAAAATATTAACTATTAATTATTATATTATTAAATTTCGGTTTTTACCGAATTCAGAAAATTCCTTATAACTACCGGTACTGAAAAGTGTTAAAATACCAAAAATCCGGTACCGCCTATACCGGTATCAACCGGTTCGGTAAAAAATCGAAAATTATGAGAGGTATTCAGAAGAAATACCGGTTTTTCGGTATTTTAACACTTTATTTATGAGGGTGCGTCGAGGTGCAATTAGGGATTCGTTGGTGACATTTTCTAAACTGTGCACCTAAAATAAAAGAAAGGGAAGGCATTTGCAACATATTGGACTCTTTTATAGTGTTAACCTCTCTCCCTCTCTCTCTATATATATATATACACACGCACACACAAACACACATACGTATTCAATAATGCTAAGAAAGGTTTAATGAGTACATCTTTCTATACATGATATATTAATTGGTCACAAGTCAAACCGGCATATCTTTTATTAATATTGTCTTGTCTTATGATACTTGGTACAAATTAGTCATTACTACATTTTTGTTCAAATTATTATGCTCTCTATGTATAATTTTTTGGTGCCCAATTGTGGGACTTTTCAACACGTTTTGAGTTCTCATACAAAGAAACACCAAGAAAATATCATGACGAACCTACATATTTTGTTGGACCATCAACTATTTAGTTTAATGAATCTTTTTTACCATATATGTAATTATATACAAAAATATAATACTTAATATGTGTCATATCCCCCCGCATCCAAATTACCATTTTTTCAAGATTGACAAGCCCATATATTTCCCGACACAGGTATCCTTGCTTCGTAGCTAATACACTTCCATTATTTTCACGTTTAATAAATTATTTTCTACTTTTTACTAAACTACGTATTGTGCACATTAGTTTTTCTATTGTCTTTCACTTGATAGTGTTCATCATTTTTATTTTATATTTCTACTAAATGTTTTCTAATTCTCAGTCTTCCAAATGTTATCCAAAAAAACTCTTTCACAATTTTTAAAAATTTATTTTTTTTACATCAATCGTTTCCATTATTTTCTTTTAGTTATTATTATAACTAGATTCCGAAATTTCAACGTCTTTCCATCCTTTTAAATATGTGTGAGGAAGATATATATTGATTAGGAGAGAAAAAATATTGGACTCCATAAGCTTGAATGTGATTGTGATAATTAAATGATGGTTTTGATTTTCTCTAGCGTCCATCCATCATTCCAACCTCTAATGTTTACCAAAATCATTCTTATCTTGCTCCTAGTATTAGCAACATAGTCATTTTCCTTTTTCAACCCGTTGTGTTTCCAGTCTATTTCAGATTTCCATACCAAAAGCTTATTACTAGCCATAAATTTTGGTAAAACTTCTTATTAAGTAACCAATTCATCTAAAAGTTTAAACTTATAGATAGAGGGCCCTAACAATATATATCACACTAACACTCCCCCTCCAATACAACTTTATTGAAAAGAGAGAAATTAAAGTGCATTTGCACTATTTTAAATTAATATAAAGATAACATGCAATCGGAAAGATTTGTGCCCAAGAGGGCCCAACAATGTATAGCATGCTAACATTTCTCATTTTGCTCTCTCTCGTATATGAACATTCAAGAATGGGAACTTCTGCTTAGTAAGATGTTCATCGTTAATCACTTCAGTATCGACACTAATCATGTATGTGACTTATATATTCCTCTAAATCTTTCATGTTGCCTTGGTGAGAGGTGTCCCTTCTTTAGTAATGAAAGATTATAGCAAAACAAAAAGGACGTGTTTATCATGCCAATCATCTCTCAAAGAAAATTTCCAAGCCCTCCTTACCCAATTAAGTTCCCAAAGTGTTTTTATAGTTTTCTTAGATTTCTAGTGTTTTATATGAAATACCTGGAGAAGATTTCATCTCCCAACTAATTTGCAGTTCTAAATGTGTTTTGCAGTTTGATACGTTTATCAATTTCTTCGTAACATGTTTCTCAATATGCCTGGTTAACTATTTCAATGATATGCCCAACTAACACGCTATTAGCAAAGTTGGGTCAAATAAAATTAATTTAAAAATATATGAAAATAACTGTGCGTGAAAATTGGCTAAAAAAACTCTCAAATATGTACAAACATTAATTTTTATATAAACTTCCAGAAATAACAAAACCTGAAAACTGAGGCTAGTAATAGTTAGTGATGGGAGTGGGACATGACAAATTATGGGAATTTAGGTCTTTTGTCTTAGATATAATTATTCAATACCATTAACACAAATTTACATATTTTAATTGGAATTTTATAGAATAAACTAGGAAACTAACTTTTGTTATGTAAATATGTAATATTAAGGAAATTTATATAATATTGTGAAACCATATCACTCTAAGAGGCTAAGACCATTATACAACATCCAAGTGCTCTAACATTTTTGAAAACCCAAGCTGGGGTCATGTGTAGACATCTCTTCCCTCCCTCCGCCCTTAATTAGCAATATGTTGCCGAGTGGGAGGACATCTAGTACTTCACATGAAAGACAATCTCAGGATTCAAAGAATCAGTTCATATATGAGAAGCTCTGTAAAAAAATTGAAACTATCCTCACGAAGTGTTGTACCATTAAATTAAAAAAGGTAGAGAGCATGAGATGATAATAAATAAGGAAGGAATATCTATAAACACTTGAAATTGGATATGAAAGCAGAAATGACTACCAGAAGCTCCTATCCGATTAAGATAAATCAATGTAGCAATCACCATCCCAGTTGTAGTTCGTCCTCGCCCCATTTGACAATTAAAAATTATCTGTGTCTTTATATCAGCTTGAGAAATTCTATGAACCTAAAAATTAGGAGAAGAAAAAACAGAGACAGAGAAAGTCGGTGAAAAATCTGCGGATGTATTAAAAAAAATATTTGGAATGCTGTATATATCCCATAATTGAGTTACAATAATAACCACAAGCTAAAAAACTATACAAATGATCAAAATGGTGCAACATGTCAAATGAACATCACTCTATCTGCAAATGCTAAAGTGCTTTAAAGTTGAACGCCAATTTTGTGCACTCACTGAAAATTTTAAGAAACGGATTTGAGTAACCTTATTCCTTTCAACCGATAACTGGCATACATCTGACCAGATTCTTTTGTAGTTGAAACAAAGTTGAAGCAGATAGGTTTGTCTATTAAAATTTAAAAAGGCTCTAAGTATATTAAAAATAAATCAACTCTTAGAACTTCTGGTAAGCAGCCCATAATAGTTTGATCACATTTAAGTGCCTAGATATTTCATATTTAGAACAAAGAACAGAAATTTAGGGTTAATCTGCGTGAAGGACGGGAAAATTTAGCAAAAATACTTGGTAAAGATGTACTAATTGTTGTAATCATAGAAACCAAGAGTTAGTGATGTTTCTGCACCAATTGGAGGGTAGATAATGAGTAAATTTACAAGGGACTGTAAAGGATAAATTACAAATGTAGCATATATTTACCAGTACTAGGTGTAATGAGATTTTCCAGGCTGTGCTGTTTTCTCTCAACTGTATTCTATTTTTGCATTCTTTTTCTATTCACTTCTCTTTCTTGATACAAATTCTAAAACCAACATGCAAATGATAGATCATTTGCCACATGCATCAGTGATTAATAATCACCTTTCCCCTCCCAAGGATTCCACTGTAAGCCAAGCCATGTGCTGTTGTCCAGGAGAAAAACACAACCCCCTTCACCTCACAAAGTCAAAACACAGCCTAATCCTCAAATTCTCAATCCTAGAACAACCTCGTATGATAAGATTCCACAATCCACTGTTCCAATCCATACCATGCAATCTCCGACCTTCGAGTTTGCACTGGAATATAAAATCTTCAAATGTATAAATCTCCTTGAGTATCAGAATTAGTGAGGGTTACATTCTATAACCCTTTACCTGTAAAACGGGTTCAACAGATTCAAACCCACAGAGTCTATAGGTACTTCCCAGACTAGAACTGATGCATTGTAGTAATCTCGAACCTTCATTTGATGATGTAAAGACATGTTAGGTGTGCCATAGGGACCATAACTATGGGAGAATGAAGACCATTATTTCACTTTAGGTGTTTGACATGCAAATGGGTGTCATATAATGAACTCCATCTGTTTGCTTGGCCAATTGAGGAACAATGGAATGGAGTTTTGGCCAAAAATAAGGGAGCTCATTTTCCATTCTCATTATTCCTTGTGAAATTTTTGGACAAATGTATCAAATTAAATAACTTATTTTCCATCATGTTCCCAATATAACATGAAACCAATTGCTTTTTCTACATTTCTAATACACCCACTCCCCCCCCCCCCCCCCTTTGCAACACAAAGCAGATAGAGTCATAATTTCTTTAGTGAATTTCTGCCGCATCTGAGCTCCGTTATCGATGAGGATACCAGCTGTTTTATTAGTCTCTCTACTCAGCAAAACTAGACTCACTTTAGCTCCCTATTTAAGGTATTACAAAAAAAAAATCAACTTCATATATACATATATATCGTATTTTTTTCATTTTCTCATAATGCATGCACGAGGATGGATTTATTGATGATTTTGACCCAGTAATATAGCTCTTGTACAGTTGTACTTGTATGTAAATATATTGTTTGATTGGATTATAGTGGAGTCGTGTATGAAAGAAAATTGGAAGTGATTTTTGATTTTCTAATAATTAGATGCTATCTAGACTAATTTTAGTTGAGAATCCAGACACTATTGAAAAATTAACTTGTGAATCCATTGTTTCTGACCCATTTTCTTTATTTTTTTTTGGTTCAAGCAAACGTAATTGTGGTACTATGCTTCTTTTTTTCTTTTTTTTGCTATGTGTGATATGAATGTGTTCTATACATGCATACACTTAAGTGCAATCCTCTAAATGCCTTTTAAAAAGTTAAATGCTTCACTGTAAGTAAAGTTCTTTACAGATCAACTTTTTGTAATGCAGGTAACGCAATTATGTCCAAATCTTCTAATGGCGCCAAGTTTTTGCATGTTTCTTGTTAATACTCCTGGTTTATCGAGTTTTTGGTTGATACTAGGGAAACAATTTTGTTACCACGTAAAACAGAGTTAAGAAAAAAAAATCAAAAATTGGCTGATGTACAAGGTAATCATGCCTTTTATGTTAATTCTACAACATAACCATAGGGCTTAATTAGTTGTTCATTCTCAAAAAGTTGTAGCTAATTTTAGTTTCAAATTTTAGGAAAGAAATTTAATTATTTACTTTTATTTAGATTTATAATCTGTCAAAGAAACTATAAATCAAATGTGTTGTCTTTATTTATTTATTTTTGATAAGTAATTTGATTTATTAGTTAATCTTTCATCATTTAGATTATTTAATAAATTAAAATTAACTTTTTAATACCAGTAATGAGAATGAAAAGGGAAACTGTTTAAACTTTAAACCAAACAAAACCAATAATCATTATAACTTTTAAAGGCATCCCAGTAGGCCAGTAATCAGCAAAAAGAAGAAATTAATGAACAGGTACATGAAAAAAACAAACACAAAGATATCATTATCATCTATTCAGCTAACATCTCCAGGTTGACCAAAAACAGAAAGTGAGGAAATGATGTTTATTGTCACTCATTATCACTGTCATTGTCATTCTCGTTACCTCATTTCATTCTTATTCTTCATTGTCATGGTCATCATACCATGTTGACTCAAACATGGCCTATCTATCTGCTTCAACTAAAAAACAATTATCCGAATACAATTCTAACCAATTTTGACTACATCTACTGAAGATCGAAATTCATATATCTGAGATGATATGACCAAATAAATGGTCAAATCTCAAAAATTATCAAAGAGGAAGTTTGAGAAGCTATGATCAAACAAATGATCAAAACTCAAAAAATTACCTAGTTTTTCATAGATTGAACTCACTTGAACATGCAGCTTAATGCTAAACCAATTTTACCAATTGTGTCTCCTAATTCATTAGTACTTTCTCGCTTCTAACCCCCCATATGAGGTAACATGACAAATTCAGACCAGAACTCCCAAGTATCAAAGACCCTGCGTGAGCCAACTTTCTTGGGACCCTGCTGAAGGGTATGCTTGGAAAGTATGCGTTGGAACTGCCTTGGATCTGCCTTTACCTAGCCTCCAATCCATAAGTCCTCTATCTGAAAGTGTATACTTGATATCCTAGACCCCCATGACATACTACCCTCCCATAAAAATACTTGATGTCCTAGACCCCCATGACATACTACCCTCCCATAAAAATACTTGATGTCCTAGACCCCCATGGCATACTACCCTCCCATAAAAATACTTGATGTCCTAGACCCCCATGGCATACTATCCTCCCACAAAAGTATGAGATATAATCTAAACTGGAAATTACCCATCAAACAGTATACCCTAAAACATTCTTAACAGCTTGAATATCATCAGCGATCGATCACAAACATATATGCTAAAGTACACCATAGAGACAACAACTATGTTCAACTAAACTTTCATGCACAAAGTAAACAGAAAATACATGACTATTACCACTGAAAGATATCTGAAGGAATTATAAAGAAATTAAACTAAAATATTAATAACAAAAACTCAACCAGATTTAATCCAAGGAACTCACCAAAATGTCAAAGTCCTGCTCCTTTGGTGACTTTTCATCTGTTATAGGAACACGCTCATAGTCAACCAAATAGCTTTTGTTTTGAAGTTCCAAATAAACCTACATTGAAAAACATTTAATATAGTTTTTTTTTATCGTGCATGTATCCAATAATATCAAAATAACACAGGATATACCTCCAACGGTGTTTTCACTGAATCACGAGTCACTGGCTCCCACTGATCCACCATCTGACCATCCGGTAGTTCATCAGTTACAAGGATCTTATTTCCGTATCTATTAATTCCGATATGAAAGCAATTTTTTGTTAAAGCAAAGAAAGAATATCCAACGGTCAAGACAAGTAACCACAAATGTGGGCAGCTCAACCAAACAAAATAAACAAGAAACGAAGAAGTATAAACACCTTGCAGCTTCTTGTAGGATATCTTCCTTCAGTCGATCCTCCATTTGTTCAACCCTAACCCTGTTGATACCCTAATTTAATATAAAATTTGAAATTAATTGAAAAGGCAACAGATAGAATCTCTAAATCCAAGAAGAAAGTGTAAACAGAAAAAACCATGAAGTCAAGCCTGTAAGATACAAAAACATCAATTTGAAATATCAATACAGATTATAACATAGCCCATGAGTTCAGTGGCACATAACTGGGAAGAAAAATATCAGGTTAATAAGAACAAGGAACTACATATTGAGAGCAATAACAAATATGCAAATACCTTTGCAGACCAGACATTCAATCCTGAACCCCTTGTTCAATTTGTTTAATTACAAAAAGAATAAAGAAGGAATAAGATTTATTATAAAAGAGAGAAGGTAAAAGAAACAAAGATGACAAGAATCCTCCAATAAAACAAGTGCCATAAATACGAATCCCTAATATAGGACTGCCCTCCAATTCTATGCAAATTAGACCCAGCAATCCCCCACAAGCACTTTGGTTAAAGCCCAAAACAAAGCTAAAAAGTGATCTATCCCCAAAATAAATAAGAGACCAAAAGATTGGCAATGAATAGATGCACATACATTTCAGTTCAACGAATAACAAAACAAGCCCACCTCCCACCTCCTAAGAATCTCACCATCCTTTCTCCCCCTTTAAGCCATAACAAGGAAGGCCTCAACAGTCCAAAACATGCCCAACTCTCCTAAAACACCCCATATACAGAACAAAAAAGCTGCCATCTGCCACCACATCACACCAATGTCCGGAGACATGTCTGTGTAAGGGGTGCAACTCTAAAAAAAATTAATAAGTATTGAGTTTATCTAGAATCAATGGTCATACAAAATCTCTAATCTTTGAAGGAGCCTTTGCATTATTCAAATAAAAGAAGCCAAAAAAAACCAATCCAGAGGACGACTCTCCAAAATGTAACTGAAAAAAGGACCTACATGAAAAACACTAAGGTGAACTGTCGAGACCAGTATCGTTTATTAGGAGAAGAAGAGAATTGGCAAAAATCAGACAGGAGTATAAAAAAAGCCAAGTCCTTCACCCTTATCATTTAAAGTGAGAAAAAAGTGAAGAGTTATTAGGACAAAAGGCATGTAGCCATTGAGGATTTATTTCGAGAAAAACGGATAGTAAAAACGGAGGAAGACAACATAGAAAGGAGGATCACCCAACAAAACATCCTCCCAAAATTAATTAAACCGCTCATCCTCCACCCAAAAAATATGGGATAGCCGTGAGATATAAACTTCGAAGGGTTAGGACTAAGTGATAAAATACTTCAAAACATGCCAACAATCCCTCTAGAGACCAAGTTTTCTCTTAATCATGCTATTCCAGAGAGATATAGGTTCTCAAACAATTATGTGCTAAGGAAACATTTTTGGACTCCAAATTCCAAGACCTAAACCTCCTTCCTTTTGACAATGACACATTAAGTTACAGCTAAGCATATGATCCTACTTTCCTTAGCATGCTCGGCCGAAAGAAAACAACACAAGCTTCTCAGTAGTATCTTTCAACACACAAGAACTAGAACAAATAAAGAAACTACAAGGAATACTCCAAAGCTGGGCTGGAGCAAATTAATCCTACTCCCAAGAGAAAAATGAAAATGAAAAAACCCTTGCAACAATTTGGTCTACTATGGTTAAACTCAACTACTGGATCACAAAGGAACTAAGATTCAGAATTATTTCCAAAAGGAACTTCAAGATATTGCACCTCACAACCTATGAAAGACTAAAGATGCCTAACTATCTAGAGAATATATTTCAATAACATAAGACAACTCAAACACTGAATCTTATAAAAGCAATTCACATTTTCAAAGAGCAAGGCTAGTGAATCATGCAACTTATATGAACATAACAAGGAAAAGTAAATACAATTGTTAACATCACGATTCTTTCCATATATCAACACACCGTATATTCCAAATTGGAGAAGGGACTCTCCACCTCACGTAGTACAAAAGGGCGTCCATTAATATATACCACCTGTTTGAAAAGAAAAAAAATTTAAAGGAACGGCAAACAAAGTCAACACGTATTTTTTTCCATCAGTAAAGTCAAAAGGTTGAAAATACGTTTCTCAAAAGAATCTTAAAATGATAGGCAAGTTGTACCCTGCAAAAAGAAAAAATTGAAGCCATCAAAATAAGAACACCATCACCCAATTGTTGATCAAACTAATGCACGGTAGTGGGAGGGTGGACTAAATTAAACCTTAGCAACTAGTCTTCTTCTCCTACAGAAGATTGACATAAATAAATTACTTAATTGCTAGGTAACTAGCCCTTAATATAACCTTGTTGTGTTATGTAAATTTTTTGTATGCCTTCTAAAGTAGCAATACTTCTTTAATAGATTGAGAGTGGCAGAGAAAGCGGGCGGGCAAGCGGGTGGGGGGACCCCTTTCAACAATGGAGAGTGGTGGTTATTGCATCTTCAAGTCATTGCCTAAATGACTGAAAGAGGGATAATGCGTGTGTACTTGGGTTTGACAAATCATAGTGATCAAGCATCCAGGATATCTAATTAAGTAATGGCATTTATGGCACAGGGATGACATTGGTGGAGCAGGACTCTGCTGCATATTCATTTAGTTGCCTAGATGATATGAAAGGGAGATATTTTATAGCGCAAATGTCTACATGTATAATTTTCCGCAAATTCTTTTTTTATAATTAAACCCATTCTGGACAGATGCCAATTGAAGAGCTGACAGCTCATATTCCATAACAGTCAGGACACATGTTACGTGTGCCAGGATATGTGATTTGGGGCTTATGACATGAACCAGGCATAGTACTGCATTCACATGAAGTTGTGTGATAGTGATATACAAAAGGTGCAGAGCTTTTGTAACTATCATCACCAGGGTGTTGGTGACATTTTCGTTAATGTTAAGTGTGACAAATGACTGACATAACTAATCCTACTTGTGCAAGAATGACATTGAAGTAATAAAAAATTATTGTGGCAAAAAATATAGTGCTTGTTTTATTCTCTAATATATGGTGCCTTATCCATAAAATATGACTTGCATAGTGCTTCGATGATAGTTATTTTAATAAACAAGTTGATAAGTTTGTACCGGTTCCTCACGAAGATTAATCCAGAGGACTTGTGTTTGCTTCCCATCCATTTGAGCCCCAATGTGGTCAAGAACATTTCGTATGCCATCAGTGGTTGGAATTGCAACACCATGGACATACAAGGAATCAGCCTATGACGAAAAAGATTAAGGAAGTCAATCATAGATAAAGAAATTGCTACTTATTGGGAATTGACAGGAGGAGCAGCTAAAGAACATGAAATCAATTGGCAAATCAAGTTGCAAAATGGGATGGATAAAAATTTAAGGCTGATAAATTAAAGGGATAACCAGAAATAGAAAGAAATCTTAAAAAAATTCGATATGGAACGAAAATAATACTATATTAATTTGAAAGGAAATGAAAGCGGCAAAGAAAGAAAGAAATGAGTGTGGGTTTGGGTTCATGGGTCCAAATATACCTGTCGGTAATTTGGGGCCCCTTCAATGTGAGGAGATAAGCGTTTATTGTGGCAGCCAGGAAAATGGTCGCTCTTGAGAATGGTCTTCTTCCCCAGCACCGATCCATCTCTTTGCTTCATCACCTGCTCCGGCTCCTTTGGTATCGACATCTCCACCTTCTCTATCTATATATATACGTATATATGAAATTCCGGCTACTAAATCAGAGAAATAGTGTTGAACAAAGTGGAATTGGGATTAAGAAAAAAAGAAAAAACAATGCCAGTCCAGAATAAAGACGGCAAAACCAAACGGAAAGGGAAAACGAAAACAACGAAGAGGAGGAAGAAGATGAGTGAAGGGACAGAAACGAAGTGATGGGGATAAACTGAAATTATTATCTGCCAAAAGAATTTAATTAAATTTGTATCAGCAGTTTGAGTTTTTAACTTTTTAAGTATAGCTCAATTCTTTCAATTTTCTGGATCTTTCGACTTTATCTATATCTATAATTCTGTAAATACATACGCATATATATATATATATCATGAAAATTATTTATAATGAGTTCTCTTAACATGTGCCCAACACGGTTCAAGAGAATATTATCTTAAATTATATGTATATTTTTTTAATTTTTGTATTTGTATCAAATTTAAAAAAATATGCACACAATACTTAACATGTGCTCTTATAGCACATGTTAAGAAATTCTTTATTAATATTAGTAGGGGATGGGAGTAAAAAATCAGAATTTGTATGATCTCCTTGCAAATCTATAGAACGGCCCCAAAATCCGAGTTTTTAAAGTTTGGGACAAAAATTGTTGTTATTCATCCACTAAATTGGCATCAATTAATTCGCAAGTAATGTATATGCATCTCTCTCTCTTCTTGTGGATGTGTACTGACATGTACAAAAAAATACTTGATAAATTATTATATGTAACAGATGTTTTGCTGCATCCATTTCAATTCATTGTTACCCATTAATTGATTGCTTTGTGTACCATGGTTTTTATTATTTAAGTGCTGAGTTTTGTTATTTAGTGGCCCATTCTATTTCTCCTTCTCAAATTGGTTGATTATTAGTAGCGATTTTTCTATTTTAATTTTATCTGTAGATTGTTACAATAGACGCGAATTGGAAGGAGAGATTGTCGGCTCTAGATAATGGATGAGACAGAGGGCGAGCTCGGAAGGAAGAAGAACGGAGGAGGATCTGAGAGTGTGTAAGAGAGCAATTTTTTGTCATTTGAAATTAAAGAGGATATAATAGAAGGTGAGATTTATCCCAAATTTTGGACGGTCCTCATCGTTTATTAGAGTAAACGGAAAATTCAAAATCAGTTGTGTTTTGTTAATTATATATATATATATATAGAGTAATATGATCATACACAGCTGTTATATTTTATTTGTGTATAGTTTGTCAAAACTATATCGTTTTGACAAATTTGTATCAAACTTCTTCCTCCTAAATCAAAAATCAAAAACAAGTCTGTCAAAATGACATAGTTTTAACAAACTGTGCACAAATAAAACATACACAGCTATACATGACTATTTTTCTCGAATATATAAATGGAAATAATGCTATTATCACATAAAGACTATCACATAATATTACGTGGCGGTACATGATTTGTTGTTGAGTTAAGCGGGTTATGTCAATAACAAATCACATACTGCCACGTTAGCAGTATGTGATGTTTATGTGATAGTAGCATTACTCTATAAATGGTTGGGCAAAAACATATAAAATAATGCTACTATCACATAAATTAGTTTCACATAATCTTCACATACATACTGCGGGTTCTGCATGTTAGACGGAAGGCCCATAATATGTATGTAAGTGTATGTGAAGATTATGTGAAACTAATTTATGTGATAGTAGCATTGCTCCCCTTCTGCTTTCCTTCATACACAACCGGCCATTAGAAATCGCCTCATGGATTTTTATTTTTGTATAAAATAATATAGTAAAAAATAATGCATAATAAATAAGACACTTTTATCGTTAAAACTTAATAAAAATAAATATATACACTAAAAAAATATATTATTTTATTTTTCAGAGTTAATTTACATAATTTCAAATTTGATGAAACAATAAAGTTTTTAATTAGTGATACATTTTTTTTATTATGATAATTATAATAATGTAATAAAAATAAAATAAATTTAGGTCAAGATGAAATGAAAAATATTATGTAATGAACATTAAAACTGATTTTTACTTTGATTTATAAGAAAATATAATAATAATACTCTTATAGTCTTATTTGTTCTACAGGGCAAAAATATTTCAAAAAAGATATTTAAAGTACATAATTTAAATTCATACAAAATGTATATATAGTATGTTTTACCTTTTCAAGTATTTAGTTAGGGTTTACTATTTTTTATAAATTTTTTTTTTTAGAATTTATAGTGTAATTATGTGAGATTTATTGTGGATAAAATAAAATTAATGAATACTCTTATGTTTACCTTTTTGTTAAATATATCAAGATATCTTTTATAATATTATATGAAGTTATATATAATTAATGTTACTTCCTCGAAAGAAAGGATTGTGACACATGATATTCACTTATATTTCTTTAAGGAACCAAACCAAACACAAGGGATAGATAATTGAATATAAATATGCGAGTGTTTGGTGAGTCACATGTTAATGTTATTGTACGTGTATTTTGGTACTCCCTCCGTTCACAAACACCAGTAACTGGGCACACACCATGCGTATAATTATTTTTTGACTAAATATGAAGTTGCATAATTTAATACTTCTAATTTTACACAAAAGAAATTGCCAATTTGTCTTAATTTCCTTCATTATCGATCTGTGATAAATGGTGGGGTGTCTTTTTTTTTTTTGTATGATGAAGTTGAAGGGATATAATTACGAAATTCGAACTACAAACTTTCATAATCTAAGTAAAAATAAAATAACAATAAAAAAACAACCACCGTACGTGTCATTTCCCGCATCGTGTATCCAACTTAGTATATATGCAATCACTCATCCATCACCATAAAATGGTGTTGTTAATGTAATCCATCAACATATAATCGATAGTTCATATAGAAGCCTATGAGATATTAATTTAGTGATTAAGATCGAAGATACTGTAATTTTTAGGTCTAAAGTTCAATTTTCATTTAGATAAATGTATTTATTATGGAAAGTTTGTTTTATCTTTACGTGAGTTTTTATTGATTTTTTATATTATAATAGTAATAATGTACTTGATTATGAAATTATACTGTATTTATCAAAAAAAGTTTCGTGCAGAACCCTATCAGAAAGAAATAATGAGAGAATAAACACGAGTAACACTATTTATACTAGTGTTTTAAATATTTAATTTTTAATTTTATGTAAGTAAACATATTTAATTTTAATTTTATGTAAGCAAGCATATAAGAGAACACTATTTATACTTGTGTTTAAAATATTTTTATTTGATTCTTCTCGCATTACTTTAGTGTGGGGTTAAATTAAAAATATCAAACCCCAACAAATATTAAAGTTTGTGCTATTATCTTATAAATATATAATGAGAAAGCCCATACATGTTGTTCCACTACTTTTCAACAAAAGTTGTTCCATTTTTTGTGCCCTCAATTATTGACTTTTCTTACGACACGTGTTCTAAAGGAGTATTGCTACCCGATCATGTGTGTTCTTTACCTATTTACATTTAAAATAATGATAATATCACATAATGCTTATATACACAAGTATGTACATTGTGAGATTTGCGTAACATGCAAGATCTGCAAATATACATAAGTGTGTATGTGAATTTTATGTGACCCAAATTATGTGATAGTAACATTGCTCATTTCGGCTTGTCAATTGACAACAATCTCTATATTTCTTTTCATAAATTTTAAAAGGGTCAAGTTTTATTTATTCAACATCCTCACTACATAGGGATTTAAGTATATGTATAATAATTTAGAGCATTCATAATAGTTTTTTATCTCTATTCATACTCTGCAGTGCTATTCGGTCATTCTGCAAGATAGAGATTTAATTTTTTCACTATGTACACAACACGTTCCTTATATCGATTCATTAAATAATGAAAACAAAACAAAACAACAAAGTGCCATCAGGGGCGGATCTAGGAATTGTCCTCAATAGGGGAGGATTTTTTCATAACGTAATATATTTTCACAAATTAATAGTCGGCTTAGCCAAAACAGCAGTAGCATTAGTTTCCTTGACTGAACTATTCTCTCAACAAAATTGAGTTTTAATTGTTATACTCCTTTTTCAATACACATTCAAAAAGAGAAATTCAAAAATCATGTTACAAATACATATGGACATGCTAGTATATATTGTATACTTTTAGATAATATTTCTACCATTTCCTAATGAATAACTAAAGATGGCTCAAACAATAACAAAAATAAAAACAAATCATTAGGCAAACCATTATCATATAAAAACTTGTCCACCAGGGAGGGAATTGAACAATATTCCTTTGTTGGGAGTGAACACAAAAGTACATTGGGAATTAGGTGCTACTGTTTTGTAAATTGTAATTAATTAATTCAACAACTTATATTAATTTGAAAAGGGCCAAAAAAAATATCGAATGAAGTACCCAAATTTATAGCCCAAACCCAAAGTTGTTAGTAAAAGTGATGGGTCAGGCGCAGTATCCATGAGTAAAGTGGACTTTCCAAATATAACGAATTAACGATTCTTTTAAACCCTTTCCTCAAGATTTAAAATTTCAAAAACCCAACACCCCAAATCTTAAGGGAAGCCAGCCACCGCCTCCCCTGTTTTCTCTCTTTTTCGTTTTACTACTCCATCCCTCACTTTCCTTGTTTCACCCCTTCCTCACCATACCTTTCAATCTCTCCGGACACAAAGAGTTGAAGGATACTCCAATTCTTCAAGGTTATCCATTTTTCTCTTTCCCACTTCGATTCCCTTTTTTTCTTCTTTATTTTTTCCATTTTCTGAACTTAAAGATTCAATTAATTGTTTTTTATCATTACTTCTTATCTGTTTCTCATATCATTCACTTTAAAATCATTTACAAAGCTTCAATTAAAGATTTATCCATTACCCAAGTATCCATTACCAGCTACTTGACTATATCTATTATAAAAAAAAAACAGCAGCGGCAGATGCCTATGCTGCCCCTAAACAGATCCGCCCCTGAGTGTCATAGTAGAAAAGAAACACAATATGACAAACAACAAACGAATTCCCAATATTCGATAAAAATATTAAGTAAACTGCAATACATACACGCTTTCTTGAATCAAAATAGCGACAAAATCAAATACTCATCGATAGATAAGATGTCAAAATCAAACAAATAATTAATGAAACTAGTAGAGGTCAAAATCATGAGTTAAACAAAGTTCGAAATCCCGAAACAAACAAATGTGAAATCAAACAAAAAAAGAAGATCGAAATTAGAATCTATATTTTATTTTTCTACAAAATACCTTCAAATTAAATGATTTGAGATGCCACAAATGAGACTTTAGAGAAGAAGACAGTCGGTGAAAAGAATAATCGGTGAAGAATACCATCGAAATAATTTTGGAGAAGAAAATGGTCGGTTGAACAAGTTCTGGAGAATACGAGATTAGCGATGTTGCAAATGTTGTTGAATTCCTTTATCCTTTTTAAAACTGACGTGTCCACTTAAATGAGAGTGTGAAATGTCATTTTGCATACGCAGAGAACGATATTTTGACTCTCTCACCCTAAGGCCTAAGGAGTAAAATCATATATAGAGATTAAAATAGATAGTTAAATAAGGATAAGAAAACTGTCAGATAATAATTTATTGATGTATTCTTCAAAGCTGGGAATAGAAAATTTATTGAAAAAAACTGTTGTGAATGCTCTTACATAATTAACATTTAAAAAATTCTCAATTATATTATCATTGAACTTCACATTATACAAGAGTACATAGCTCACAATAAATTTGAAGGAAAACCGGCCCACAATCAAGGTGGTAAAACATACAAATGGATAAATCAGACTCATGCATTTGATATCTCAATCTTAATCACCAAATTAATATTTCATTAATTAAAAAAAAGAAGAAGAAGTTAAAGTAAGATCAATAATACATTAGTTTCAAAAAGAAAGAAAACAAGAAAATAGATATAGATAAGAAGTGAGGTAATATCCCTACACAATCAAGGCTGCAAATACTCATTTCATTTTAAAATGTAACATATTGGTGTAATTTATTTTATCATTAAAATAACAAATATTGTAAGATTTAATGACTTAAAAATAATTGAATTTACTCCTGCTATTAAAGAAATATACAAAATATTATTTTCCCACCTAAAGTTTTCTGAACTTCAAATAATTATAAAAAAAATTTAAAATTGACGATATGAACTGATGTGTACATGTATATGATAAGTAGTTGGCCATTTTTGACAATTATTTAAAAGGTCAATAGTCATAGTGCAAATTTTGTATATTATTATATCTTTTTTTTATAATTTAGTAAGAGTCTAATGATTTTTTTTCGATTATCCATTACATTACATTGTAATTAATAATATTTTTTAAATAATTTATAATTTTCACAATTCTATCGGAAGGAAGAGAGATGATTAGGATAATTGAGTAGTTGAGAAATGCTAGTAATAGAAGCCTAGCCAGGCCCAGATTAACAGCCGGGCGAAAATTAAAGATGCCGGCTTTTGATGATTTTGTTTAGGGCTTCAAACTAGTTCGAGAACTTCGAACTCTCTCAGTCCCTTTTTATCTCTCTATTGCTCACAGTCCCACACAGAAGCTCAGCAACGATGCTTACCGGGGATATACCGCCTAATCAGACGATATACATAAAGAATCTTAACGAAAAGGTTAATAAAGAAGGTAATTATCATTAGTTTTTGGGTATTTTTCAAATTTATTTAATTATATAAATCTCGTGGATGATGTCTGCACTGCCCCACTCATGGCAGAATCACACAAACTTTTTTTGAACATTTTGCAGAATTTAAATTGGTTATAAGCTAGTTTTCATCCATTTAGTTGCTTAGAAATAGTAGGTCAAGTAAAGTAAGAGTTAAATCTCAAAGTTGTAATCTAAGTGGATCAAGCAAGACCTTCCTATTATATAGATGTTGGAATATTTTAAAGCAAACTTGTACGACTTTCGCAAAAGTTGTAGTCACGTGTTGTTGGTTGTCAACTGACATCGTGCCTTTACATAAAGTAAACGTGCATGGTGTGATATATGGAAGCTTGAAAACCCCGCAAATTCACATGTTATGGTAGTGGATTTTAAAACCAATTTATTATCATTTAGTTTGGTTTTATTACTCTAGACAGAACTAATGAACTATGCTCCTTAAAGGGTATCTTAAGGCCTAGTTGGAAGTTGGAACCTACATGGCCTGGAGTGGTGTCGTGTGACCTTTGATTGTGATACTACTTCTTAAGTTCACTTATATGTGTATTAAAAAAAATCTTAAAGAAAATTGTTGTTTCCTTGTTGAATGTACATGGGTCCAATAAGAGTTAGTTTCTGTAAGTATGATAATTTGTGTACAATTGGGCAGATAGAACTTTAATGTAGCCTGTGGGGATCATTTGGAATAAGGTTTAAGGTCCAGTTAAAGTCTTAGATGATATTGAATAGGTTATATATAATATATATTCTTTTAGTTTAGTGTTATACATATTCTATTAATCTCTTAGGCATCAAGGGTAGTTGATTTTTCAGAGAACTGATGGAATAGGTTTATATTATTAGTTTATTTCTTATGTTGAGTTGGTTTATGTTATCCAAAAAAAAAAAGAGTTTTTTTTTTCATTTCTAGAGTTTTAGCTCAAAACAATTTCATGATGCTTTCATATTGGAGTCCATAGCCTTTGTGATGTGTGAGGTACCCATACACCTTTTTGATGTGTTGTTTTTAGTTAATGTTCATAAAACTGATTGAAAGAGTTAGATACTTCATAAAGGTTGGAGTAGAGGCTTTTAGATGCCTTACTTCTGGAAACTTGGGCTTTTATTATTTAAAATTTGAGAATTTGTGAGGAACTTTTACATCTTTGAATTAAGTTATTATTAAAGCCAAATACGGCTTCTTCTATCCATAATTTAGTCTATGTTACATTTGAGATCCTAGTCGGGTGTGGGGAACTGTTCGACACTAGATTGTCCTATTTTTGAAATATTTTTCACTATTTTAAGCTATTTGGGGGTGTTCAGCTGCCACACCCATACTTGTGGCCACCCACATGACTTGCAAGTTGACACGGGTTTCTATCTGTTTGGCACTAATTTGGCTGGCGGTTACAAAGACGAAATTTGATATCCAGAATGATCCGGTGTATGTGAAATTCTTACAATTTTTTTTTTGAAAACCAAGTCATTTCCAACTATTTATGATCAACATGCCATAAAGCCTTTATTTATGCTTTATAAACGCCGTAAACACATTTTCATTACGTAAATCCACCACAAATAAGTCATTAGTTTACTTAATATCTAACTTCAAAATGAACTTCATATGACATATTGTTGTCGTTTTGAAAACTGGCAAATGGCTATACAGTTTTTCATGAAATATCCTCGCAACTTCAAGTCCAGCTTCAAGTTTATGTGGCCAAAGAAGTAATTGTAAGTATGTTTCTAGTTATGGTCCTGAAAAGGATGTTCATGACTTGCGGGGACCCTTCCAGATGCAGGTGGCAGTATTACATATTAGCTTCGAGTCTTCGACAAAGGCTAGCTGCATTTTATTGCTCCACCAATAATTTTATTGTTGTATGCGCTTTATTTTTATTGTTCAACTGATGTACACTTCTGTTGTTGAACATGGCTGCACCCCTTTGTTGATGACCATAGTGAAAGTTTTTATTATGTACTAAAAAAACTGTATAGTAGAAGTAAAGTATTTATTAACTTATGTTGGAGATGAGCAACGTTTACATTTTGTTTAATCTTCCACAGAGTTGAAGAGATCTCTTTATGCCTTGTTCTCGCAGTATGGGAGGATTTTGGACATTGTTGCTCTGAAGACGACCAAGCTTCGAGGACAGGTGTGGCTTGTATTTAGTGAAGTTACAGCCGCCAGTAATGCAGTTCGACAGATGCAGAACTTTCCATTTTATGATAAACCTATGGTTAGTTCTAATAACAATAACTGAAAGTTATCATATTATTTTAAATTCATGAGAATATTGGACTTTAATATTAAACTTGTGGAAGTGAGTTAATGTGGTTATTTGCTTACTTCTATTTTATAAACATTTTGATTTTCCTTGATAAATTTGAGCATATCTCGAATATAAACATTCGATTACTGGCATAATATGGATCCTAAGTTTTGTGCTTTTGATCTGATGCACATTTCAGTCTCAAACATTGCTTTCAAGTACTTCCTGTTGCCACCACTATTTCATCTCACTGAAGAGTTACAAAGTGGCTCTAAGCAATTATACTAATTTATAAAAGAGAAAAGGTTGAGAGTCTTGGACCAAGGAAAGAAAGTTGCTCCTAGCTTATGTTGATAACATAGTAATTCCGTTGGATCACTTTCAGCAATGTTTTTATACTGATTCATGACTCATCCATTAGATCTTGACAATCTTACCTGATATAAAGAGGTGCTTTTTGTTATGGAACACGAAACTTTGTCGTCCTAATATCACTCTTAGATAAAATACTTTTTGGGTTTAGTTCGGTTGGGTTCTTTACAAAAACTTAGAATCTAGAGTTTTGTATCTAATATCACTCTTAGATAAAATACTTTTTGGGTTTAGTTCAGTTGGGTTCTTTACAAAAACTTAGAATCTAGAGTTTTGTATATCAATACAATACGTCTAATATGACTGTTTCTCAACAAAGCGGATACACTATGCAAAAACAAAGTCAGATTGTGTTGCTAAAGCTGATGGTAGTTTCATCCCAAGAGACAAGAAAAAGAAGCAAGAGGAAAAAGGTCAGTCGATCTCATTATGCAGTTCTACCTTTTCTGCTGTTCCTGTCGTTAATTTTTGGATAAGTACTTCATTTATGTATTTATTTATTGTGTATACATTCATGCATCGTATTAATCTTTCAGATCAAGCATCTTTGATTGTATACATAGGATTTATGTATGTTTGAAGTTGTTAAAGATTCTTGCTTATGGGGAGTAAAGCTCAAAGCTTATGGATTCTTTAACACTTCAAACTTGAAGATGGGATTTATTTTCCCAGTGGAGGGGAGAATGATGTGTAATGGAACTTGAAGAATATTAGATGGGGACGGGGGGTTTGGGACAAAGGATAAATATCACACAGATAATTCTAAAACAAGACTCAATCAATTTTAATCATTCAATGTCTCAAAATAATAAAGTACATCACTATTTATAATATTCCTAGACAACTTTCCTAACATAAATTGGACTCTAATAAGATAACTACAAATTAAATAAGATAACTAAAAATTAAATAAGATAACTGCAAATAATAAGATAACTGCAAATAAAAGAAACTATTTAAAATACAACTTCTAATCCATGGGCTTCCAAAGCCTTTTATATTGTTCCAACCAATTTTTACGGGCTCGTCCTACATTAGTTCTCCTCTGCTGTGAAAAACTTGACTGCGTCGAGTTAAAAACATCAACACAATAATAAGCACGTCAGATCACCAAGGAATTCTTTACAAGCTTCAAATTTAGCATGTTGATAACACAAGTAAGAGTGAACTTGGTATTGTCTTTGATAATCGAATAAACATTAGCATAAACATCATGTTGCGCGTGACAATCCCATAGTCATGTACGCTCTAAGATAATATGACAAACCTTAAGGGGTAGAACATCACTAATAACTGTATCCTTAAGCTTACCAATGAAAAATGTAACCAAACACATCTGAGTACTTTGCAACTTTGTATTGGTAATCCATGCAGTATCATACGACTCCGGGTGAGGCTCAACTTGTAACCAAAGTTTCTTAATTGCTTGCATAGAGATAACATCCGTACAACTTCGAGTATCAATCACAAGAGAGCATACTTGTCCTACACATATGACTCTTGTCTGAAAAATTCGCCCACGATTGATATTAGGATCATCTTTGTGTTTTTGAGCAGCAAGTAAAAGTCGAAGAACACCTAAACATCATTCCAAATGAGCATTCTCTTCCAAATCTTGCATTGGGCTCATATTCAACGTCTAACGACTTGCAAACCTTCTTCGTTCAAGTCAGTTTTCTCAAACTCTTTGTCAATAGCAAGTTGCCTAGAGGGAGAAGAGTCAACATTCATCTTCGGGGAAGGACACTCAAAAGACATGTGATCAAAACCACAACAGTTATAACACCTAGATGTATGCTTATGGTTGTTGCTGGCATTAGAAGAACCTGGGGTACGAGTAGGCCTGCTAGTAGCTGAAGGGCTCGCTGACGATCTTTTCACGGGTCTGTTTTTAATAGGCTCCATTAAAGTACGTTCACTCCGAGTTTGGATTGGTATTGGTCCTATTGGAGGCCTAACATAATTTTTTTTCAAATTATCCTCCACTGTGGCAACTTGAACGACATCATCCAAGAGTAAGAGCTTACCTTAAGCTATACCACTTGCAATCTTCAAATTCAATTCTCGATGATACATAGGGATTAGAACTTTTCAACCCAAGGAAATTCGGACCGTATAACCAAACTGTAGAACATTAAAGTATATTTAATTACGAATTTACTTCTTTGTACCAACTCAGTTAACTGCAAATAGGCTCAATGCTTATAATCAGTAGACACAAAACGTCGAGTTGGGGCAACTTTCATATCTTCTCATCTTCTTGTAATTATATATAAATTCCGTTGATGTTGATCCCACCAAATACGAACTGTCCCTTTCAATTTCGCGCCAACAAAAAAAAAGTTTTCTCTTGTCAGTTAGCTCATACCAACAAAAGAAGCTCTCCAAACTATGAATCTAATTGAAGAATGCTTCAGGACCATTATCTCTATTGAATTCTTTAACATCTAATTTTGCTCCTCTATCCACTGCATTCATCCTTGGATTTGGAAGATAAGGATTAACTCGTGAATTATGGCCATGTTGCTGTAGTCTCAGATGATTAAGATCTGGGATGAGGTCTTTAAAATTCTTGTGAGTATATTCTTTTCCCTTATCGATGTGTTCTGTGAGTACGCCAACTTTTGCTGCAAGTGCTGTAATAGAAGCTTGAACATTTGTTGCATTTGCAGTAAGTGTTGTGATTGAATCTTCAATCCTTTTGAGACGCTCATCTTGTTGTAACATATAAGTATCAAGTTTGGCGGTAATTTCTCCGGCATTTACCACGGTTACTGCAAATAAAAATATAGAACTTTTTTAGGGGCTTAAGTGTAGAAAATATAAAGACATAGGGGTTGAATTGAAACTAATGAAACTTCAGGTGCTGAAATTGAAAAAGATGAAAGTACAAGGACTGATATGTAAAATTTCAGGGGCAGTTTTAAATTTATAAAAACTTGGGGGACTTAAACTAGAAAATTATAAAAGCTACGGGGTATTGTAATTTGGTAGTAGATATTTACTTAGATCTGGTCTCTCCTTAGTATTTTGTCTATAGGTATAGAGCAACAAACTTGGAGATGAGAAGGTTAAAGAAATTTTTTCCTTTTCTTTTAGTCAAGGATGATTGTGGCAGCAAGACGTAGTTACGGTGTTGGTCACTGCGTTTCTTCTTCTTCTCCTTTTTTTCCCCTTCTCATTGTTTCTTCTAGCTATGTGGGCTGCAATTTGGGGCTGTGTGTAGGTTTCCGACTGAGATTAGGGTTATGATGGGTATATGTATGGTGTACTGAAGTTGCAATTTACGGTTGGGATTTGCAGAGGTACAAATAAGGTCTATTAAGGCTTTGTTTGGGTGAGAGTAAGACTTTGGTGAGACAACATTTGGGTAATGCTAAAGTTATGTTGGTGGCAACGAGTGTACTTATTAGATGGTGGTTTGGCTGGGGTTTAGGGTTAATTAATATTATGACTATGGCGGCAGAAGGTGTCGTAGAAGTTTTGGCTCTGATACCAAAATGATGGGGACGGGTTTTTTGGGACAAAGGATAAATATCACATAGATAATTCTCAAACAAAGCTCAATCAATTTTAATCATTTAATGTCTAAAAATAATAAAGTATATCACTATTTATAATATTCCTAAACAACTTTTCTAACTTAAATTGGACTTCTAATAAGATAACTGCAAACAAAATAAACTAATTAAAATACAACTTCTAATCCACGAGCTTCCAAAGCCTTTTATATTGTTCTAACAAACTTTACGGGCTCGTTTTACATGAGTTCTGGCTTCCTATCAATTGTCAAAGTTCGTTAGAAAATCGATATCAATATCCGAGACTACAACGTAGTCTCAAACTTATCCCAAAATTGTAAAAAAAAAAGAAAAACTCCACGCTGCTGCTACAGTATCGTGCACTGTTCATCACTGATTCTGCTGTACAAATTACATTTTTGTACCCAAGGTTTTTGAAAATTTCAATTTAGCCCTTAAAGTTTTTGAATTTTTTAATTCAACCCCTTAAGTTTAATTAGTTTCAATTAAACCCATGTTTCTTTATACTTTTTGCACCTAAGCCCTAGAGCCGAAAAAAAAACAATAGTATGTGTTTTTTTTACAATTATGGTGACTTATAATTGGGAGGACCGTCTTAGAAGAATAGAAGAATCCATTGCAACACTTATAGCAAATCAAACAAATATCTCAGAATCCATTGTTGCAATTCCAACACGTGGTTAAGGAATCAACACAAATGTCAAAGCTATGACGCTAGATCCTACAAATAGAATACAAGGAGTCTATGGGACTATTCAAGAACAATAACTTCGACATATTATGACTTGTGAGGATCTTAAAGTGGCTGAAGTTAAGGATGTTGTATCAGTTGAAGATTCAAAGGTGATTTACATTAAAGAAGTGCAGGGTAAAAGGTGAATCATGTTGACCAAGAAGTTAAACACAAAAAGAAAGACACAATTGAGGTAGAACTGTATTGACTTTCTTATACCAAATTCTATATTCAAGTCCAAAGCGACATCTAGTTTCTTGCTTGTGTCATTGCTATTTCCAAAAATTGTGCTTAAGAGACATCGGATGTGCATGTCTTGCTCGAAGACATTTCTCGGATTGTGAATTATTATTTTCTATATTTCAAAACTCGAGGATGAGTTTTTTTGAAGGCGAGGAGAATGATGCGGTACGGAAGAAGAAATTCAATAAGTTTATTATTAATTTTTGGCTTAAATATAAATTACTACCCTAAACTATTAACCTTTTTCACTTCGGTGATCAACCTTTCAATTTTTTCATAAGGTCATTAAATTATCAATTTTTTTCACTTTCGTCTAATTGGACCTGCCACGTCATAAATTGATGACGTGGCCCCGCTAACTAGACTAATCAATGCTTGCGTGGAATTAAAAATTATTATTTCAAATGAATTTTTACATTTATTAAATGTTCAAGGATAAACTGGTCAAATCTCATTTTTCATCAAAGCAAAGAACAAACAGGCTTTGCATCGGAGCCTGAACACCACCGAGAAATTTCTCCTGCATCGAATTAAGTTCAGCGAGGCTTGCCAGTCAAAATTATCGGAATCCAAATTGAGCTTGTCATTAAACGAGTTCATTCTAGGCAAAGTAAAGAAGCGATCATCAATCTCAGGTAAGGACTCCAGCAAATCATCGAACGGAGAAGAAGATGAAGACGAAGAACCATGGATATGGCTATGACTATGTTCTTTACTACTGGAAATACCCATCACCGTTTTTTGAGTACTCGATTTCTTCTTGTATATCCGGCAAAATACCCAATCGTCCAACTGTACATTTAGTAAATTCAAGAACAAATTAAGTAAACATTTTAACAATTCAATAACAAATTTTAAAAGCCCTAATTGTAAAGCCCTAAATGTAAAGCCCTAATCGGAATCCCAGAAAAAACCTTAATCGTAATAATAACACTACTTATGATTTGATATGTGATTTTCTTAGAGGGAATCCATTTTATATTAACACTGAATCTGAATCTGAAGTGTCACGAGCCGACTTCACTTATCCATCTCTCTAAAAATATACAAACACTGAATCTTATTCAGACATTACCTAGCACATCAAGAATACAAAAAACAAATAATGTCCCCATCATCATCAATCCCACTCCCACCCCTATATCTAAAACCCCATCCATCTCTCGGTATTCATCTTTTCCATTTCAAACAACCCACCAAATCCATTTCTCTGCCATGTCCCTCTTCCTCTTTCTTTAGTATTGGAGTAGTACTAATTAATCCCACCCATTTTCCTAATTGTAGCTCATATTACACCCCTTTTCTATTCTAACATAATTAAACATCTCAAACATTGATTCGGCTCTTTCGATCCAAATCTTGGGGCCAAATAGCTCGCTTTGGGGCTTGCTGTTGATCGATTTGCTTTTCTCAGACCTTCTTCACCGGAATCGTTGAGCAATTTGTGATTCTCAGAGCTAGGGCTTTTTTTGATCGACTTTGGGGCTTGCTTTCTCAGACCTTTGCTTTTGATCGATTGTTATTGTTTTTGAAGCTTTTGATTTGTTTAATTTTAATTAATGTATGGGTTGTGACCATTTTACCCTCCATTATATCAAAATTGGTTAATGAATAAATAAAATACTAGTTTCTCATTACAACTCAGCTGACTAATTGCCCACCCAGATAGTCACGTCAGCAATTTCTGACGTGGCAGACTCAATTTATTGGAATTGAAAAAAATTAATAATTCAATCATCTAATTGACAAAATTGAAAGGTGGATTACCGAAGTGGAATATGACATATAGTTTAGGGTAATAAATTATATTTAAGCCTTAATTTTTTATTGTTATTTAGAGTAAATATTTGATTATTAATGTAATTATTTTAGTAAGATATTCTAGGAGAGTTTTAATTATGTTTGTAGCTTTTAATTAGGAAATTATTTCTCTTTTAAATTAGGGTTTTTACTTAGTCCCCAAGTATTGGGTTTTCTATTTAAGCTTTGTAATATTTCATTATTTGACAAATTTATGAATATGAATTGATTTGAAATTAAAGTTATGTGCATTTGTGTGTGTTTCCGTTATTCCTTCTTGCTACCTTGACCTACATCAATATTAGGGAAATTATTTTATATTATTAATGAGTGAATTGATTGTAATTAGGTAATTTTATTTAGGTAGTAATCATATATAGTAAGTAGGAGTTTGATTCCATATTAAACTAGGTTTCCTAAGTTGTACTATTAGAATTAAATATGTTTGACAAAATGATGTAATATCCATTGTTAGGGAGACAAAGTTGAATAGTAATTTGAGATTGAGCATTCGTACCATTCTGTCCCTCGAGTATAGGTCTTCTCCCCTTCCCCCTTCCCCCTTCCCCCCTTCTTTCTTCCTCCTTTATCCCATCCCCAAACCATTCTGATTTCTGACCATGTTAACATCACCTGGCGAATGGGCTGATTGAGTAACCTGCTGGCGTAAGCATCTGCAAATTGTTTTGTTAGCCATGATAAATAACCTTTTGTGGAATATCAGAGGCATAAGCAACATCAAATCAAGGAGAGGGGTTGGCAAGCTTGTTAAGATGTATAATATCGTTGATTGCTAATTCTTGAACCTCTTCACCATGCTAATAAGATCAGGAATTCTCTAACAGAATTGGGTTTCAACTTTTCATTGGCAAATCATGAGGCAGATTAGAAAATATGGCTCTTTTGGAATCATCAAGTATCGGGCCAATTAAATTATGGCCTAAATGCTCAATTATTAACGGGTTTTCATTTATGTTGTCCATGCCTAGTTTCCGACAGAGTTCATCTTGGTGAAGTGTTTAGCAAATTGCCAAGTTAATGTGTTTATATTTAAATGATGACGGTCCCGAGAAGTGTTAAACAAGTTATAGAAGCGTCGTCCATTAAGTTTTAACTTTTTAAGTGTTTGATATGATGTTAATGATGTTATCTACTGACAGTCCTCTGGGCCCTTGTTACTATTTTAACAATATTTACAATTTGTTACTGTGGTGCTTATTGTTTTTGACCTTTCAAGAGTGTTTGCTATAAACAGTTAGACTGTTATTTTGTATTGCTATTCTTCAAATTTTACCAATATCTGCATTTCCAGCTGGAAGAGGAAGAAAAGAGTCGCAACAATCTGCTGGTGCTAATGGTGTAAAGGCTGACACTACTGGAGGCCCCATGGTAAATTTACTCCCGTTCTGTTCATTGGATAACCCCCCTCCGCCCTCCGCCCTCCGCCCTCCCTCCTCCCTCCTATCTCTACCTGGTTGAAATTAACTTGTAAAACTAAGGATTATGGATTCAACTTTCACACGCATGCGCGAAACGCACAAACATATATATTCAATACCTATTATTGGGTTCTTCCCGTTATATACTTGCAAGTATTTGGAGAATTGAATATGTTCTCCTACGCGGATTATCAACCAATGCAACTTCTATATATTGCTGGTATGTGTTATGCGCAGGGTCCCTCCCGCCAAGGAAAGCCAAGCACACAAGAATCAGCTGTAGCTCCGAACAATATACTATTTATACAGAATCTGCCACACGAGATGACAGTTACAATGCTTGAAGTGCTTTTCAAACCATACCCTGGATTTAGGGAAGTCCGAATGATTGACGCCAAGCCGGGTATTGCCTTTTTGGAATTTGAAGATGATATCCAGTCTGCAATTGCCATGGAGGCTCTTCGAGGCTTCAAAATCACCCCTCAGAATCCTATGGCTATCACTTATGCCAAGATGTAACCATTCTACTTTTCCGGCCAGTGTGACATTTTCTTTTTGAGGGTGCTCCGAGGAATTGTAACTGTTGTAGAGTTTTAGGTAATCTAAATCATGTAGTTCTTTAATAGCTTTATTTGTGGAAGATTTTTACTCATTTGGTCTTGATCTGATACGGAGTAATGGAACTGCACCTTGCGAATCTGTTAGTTGTATGAGACAAATTCCAAACCACTCGTCACTGTTGGTGTTACCGATTTATAATTTCGGGTAGACTTTGATAGAAAGTGTAGGGAGAAAGACAGATAAATTGGAGAAGAGGTTTTAATTTTTTTCATTTGATATTACATTTATTACAATGATAGACTTATATAATAACAATATAAAATGCTTCATACCCGTTGATTTTTAAAGTTGATCTCAATTCTTGGATCACTCAACAACTTAGAAGTGACCCATGGCACGTAATAGTAGGTTATGTGATTCTTATTAAGTTCTGTGCTTATCTAGTCATTTTGACTTAAAGAAGTGCCCGGCAGATTCTTTTTTCTCGTCCATCAATTCTATCGTCCGATCCTGCCTTGTGAGGCTCCTTGATTTTGATCCAGCTTATGATACTACTAAGCTTGGGACACTAGTTTTGATGCCAACAGTTGAGGTGTTCACAAGGCTAGGATGAATATATTAAGATTCAATGAAGAACAAAAGTTTTTGGATAAAATTCTTAGATAAGATTGGTTCGTCTGCAATAAGTAATGATCTAAAGGCAGGTCACTGTAATTTACCAAAATACATTTTACTACAATACAGCTATTTCGTATTCCTCTTTAACCCTCACAACTCTTTGAATTTTCAAATCCACCCCTCTCGTCCTCCCCTTGTGGCGCCAAAAACTAATTCGTTTTTCATGTCCGAGTTCTTTTTTATTCTTATTACCCTCTCTAATTTCTGTCCAATGGACACTACCGCACTGAAACCCAACATGGTGAGCAATATTCTGGTGCGGGTATTCTCATTCGTAGTTCTCATCTTTCTTGCTCGATTCGCTTACATCGTCACCGTCAAAGGCAGATCATGCGACTCCGGAGGATTCTGCTTCTTCTCCTCCTCCTCCTCCTCCATCCCTGAAACCGGTCAGAATCTCCGCCACCTCCGGAAACTGTATCGACGCTAAATCCTCCGGTGAAGAAACTCGCCTGCTGAATTTCTACTCCTCGGTTTTCCAAGATCTGATAGCGGAGGGCTATCTCTCTCCCGACTCAAAATCTCTCTGCCTCGAAGCCCTAACCGGAGCTGAAGTCCTCGCTCTGAGAGAAATCGGAGTCACTGATTCCATCGGCATTTCGAAGAAAGCGTCGCCGCCTTTGATTTTATCCGGTCAGGCAACTCGCCAGCCGTTCGATGACAACACTTTTGATTTCGAGTTTTCCGGTAATTCCGGTCTGGACCGGTACGCTGATCCGGCAAGATTTGCATCAGAAGTATCACGAACACTTAAACCGGGAGGATTTTTGGTTATTCACACGGCGGCGAAGGACTCTTATAGCCTCAATTCGTTGCTTGATTTGTTCATTTCTTGTAGATTTATTGGATCAAGAGAAATCGACGGTCACGATTCACGGCCGATCCACGAAATTGTTGTAATGAAAGAGAATGAAAATTTTACCCCTGTTGAGAAGAAGAAGTCTGCCAATGACGATCAGGTAAATGATTGCTTTGTTCCACAATTCAAACGCGAAATAGTCCGGAATTCGGAGCCGTTGATTAGGGAAGAGCCACTAAAGCCTTGGATTACATTGAAAAGGAACATTAAGAACATTAGATATCTTTCTTCAATGGTTGATATAAGTTTTAAAAATAGGTATATATATGTTGATGTTGGAGCTAGGAACTATGGTTCAAGCATTGGAGGTTGGTTTAACAAGCAGTATCCTAAACAGAATAAAACCTTTGAAATTTACGCAATTGAGGCCGATAAGGCATTCCATGAAGAGTATAGATTGAAGAAAGGGGTTACACTTTTGCCTTATGCTGCATGGTTGAGGAACGAGACATTGTTCTTTGAAATTAATCGAGAGCCGAATAGGAAATACGAGGAGAAAGGTAGAGGGATGGGTAGGATTCAAGCAGTGCAATCCTCGAGTAGTTTTGTGGGAGATTGGGATAGAATTCGAGGGTTTGATTTTGCAGATTGGTTGATAAACACGGCGTCTGATAGAGATTTTGTGGTGGTGAAAATGGATGTGGAGGGGACTGAATTTCATTTGATTCCAAGGTTCGTTGAAACTGGAGCAATATGTTTGATTGATGAGATGTTTCTTGAATGCCATTACAATCGGTGGCAGAGATGTTGCCCCGGTGAGAGGAGTCCAAAGTATCAAAAGACATATGCTCAATGCTTAGACTTGTTTTCTTCTCTGAGAAAGAATGGAGTTCTTGTGCATCAGTGGTGGTGACTTGCAACAGTCAACTAACTTCTTTTGTTTGTTGATATTCTTATTTCTTTCTTATTAGATGTTGTTTGTTGTTACACTAATAATAATAATGTACTTTAAAACAGAAAACTTGGCAATTGCTTCTTTTTGATCACTTTGCACTTCAGCTTAACTTGCATACAACTTAACTGTCCAGTTGTATGGCTTTAGGGTGTAGAATTGATTACATGTATCCTCTTCATCATGGAAATATTAGATTTAATGATTACTAGTACACAGCAGTTGTCGCCGGCAAAAAACTTGAGAAACACAAGTATAGTTTTTGTCTAATCGATAGTTAAACTCAGTGACCGTTACAAATTCATGATTTCATTTTATTTTATTGTATTGTATTAATCTCTTTAGTAACACAAGTAAAGTTGATAAACGGTTAGAAATCTATATTTAGTTATACATTATCCAAACACCCCCAATAACCTCTTCGTTATGCAGAGTTATAACATTTCCGCCAAAATGGAAAGTTAGTTTATTGAGACAGAGGGACGGACAAGCGGGAAGTGAGGGAGTTGGTTACTCTATGTTACTAACCTTCCATGCAGAGTTAATTGGATCACGTACATAACCTTTTGTTCGCCTTTCATTTATCTATTACGCAATATATTTTCAAACACACAATTAGAACAAGGATGAATTAAGCCCTATTAATTCTTCTTTTCATTATCAATCAATTAATCATCAATCCCAGGTTGGGTTAGCTTAACTTTTCCCCATGGCGGTCAAACCGGTTGTAGTATCCTCAACCATAGGAACCGTCCCGGGTCAATTTCAGAAAGAAAAGATGGTGTGCCAATATGCCCACATGACAAACTCCCAAGGCTCTATCTGGGTTGGAGGTGATCCTTTCGCTTACAGTGTCCCAGTCTATTATGGCTCAATTCGTCGTCATTATCCTCCTCTCGAGAGCCACTTACTACTTCCTCCGACCTCTCAAACAGAGTATGCTCCATGCACAACTTATCGTAAGCATCATCTAATACTTTTTCTTAATTACTAGTAATTTCTAACATCAAATACTCCTTGTCTGTTTTTTAATTGTGACGACGACATTTATTTAGTCTCCACCATGCAGGGTGGTATTATAATCGGGTCGTCGGCTGTAATGGGTAACAAAAAATTCTTCAGAAGGCTGTTTCCACCAGGAGGAAGATTGATCCTCGAAACGATTTCGAATGTTGGCCTATTTTTCCACTTTTTTACGTTAGGGATACAATTTGATGCCGGGTTGTTGGGAAAATTGGGAAGGAGCGGTATGGCAATAGGCATGACAGCTTTTCTAGTGCCACTAATGCTAGGCTTTTTGGCCGTAAGTAGTGTGCCTAAGATAACCATTTTAGAAGATTCGGCCGAGAGATCGCTTCCATATATGGTGATGGTAAATTCTCTATCGTCCTTTCCTGTCATTAGCAGCCTCCTAATCGACCTTAAAATTCTGAATTCCGAGTTGGGTCATTTATCCGTCTCAACATCCCTAGTCAATGACATATGCTGCTACTCCTTTGTGGTGCTTCTGAATGTTATACACGTTAGTATTGATTCCACAAAAGCCAAACCTTTTCTAACTATTGTTTGGATGGCGGCCTATTTGCTTTTCATTCATTTTATACTGCGCCCCTTGATTCTGCACATTGGGAGGCGGGTTCCGGAAGGGCAGCCCATGAGGGAAAGCCATTTCTTATCAATACTGATATTGGTGTTGCTGAGCGGGTTTGTGGCGGAGTCTATTGGCCAGCCGGCAGGTTTTGGGTCTTTTATTCTGGGAATGTCCATACCGGATGGGCCGCCTTTAGGGTCAGCATTGGTAGATAAACTCGATACATTGTCTACTGGAATTCTTTTGCCGGCCAAGATTGTAATTGGTGGCATTAGTGTTAATTTGTTGGCTGTTGGACGCGGGAATTCTGGGGTGGTTATGGTGTTTGTTCTCCTTGTTGGCTATATCGGAAAGTTCTCTGGCACTTTTGCTGCCGCCATTTCCTGCGGTTTGCCCTTCTGGAATTGTGTGTCTATTTCTTTGATCATGTGTTGCAAGGGCATTATAGAGGTTTCTGCATATATGATGTCCTTGACAAATGGGGTACGTACGTACGGTAAACCCCTCAAATACTCCCTCATTATTTGGCTAGAAATGAATAATTCTATCTATCTATCTAGGTGTATTACCCTAGCTAGCTAGTCTTATTATAATTAATTTATTCTCATCTCTACTCTAATACCAAAAGCATTAATAACATACATTAAATTATAGTATAAGAGAATCCAACGGTTTCATGCATGTAGAATCTGGGGAGAGGGGTGAAGAATGGAATTAAAGAAGAATTATAAGAAGCTTATTAATTTCAAGTGTTAACTAAAACAGATGGATCAACCAGATGAACATTAATCATTAAAACATTGATCTAACTAATGCATGTAATACTAATATATATATATATATATTTTTGTTATGCGACGTACAGGTGATAAACATCCAAGCTTATTCCATCTTCATAATGTCGGTGCTGATTGTAACAGGGCTGGCACGCCCCCTAATCTCTCACCTCTACGACCCCTCAACCCGCTACTTTTCACACAAAAGAAACAGCATTTCACACTCCCTTCCCAACTCCGACCTCCGAATGGTCGTTTGTATACACGAAGAAGACAACGTCCCCGCCGTGATCAGCCTTCTCGAAGCTTCCAATCCCTCAAGATTCCGCCCCATTAGCGTCTTTGTCCTAAATTTATTAGACCTTGCGGGCAGAGGTAGTGCGACTCTTAAACCAAATTTCCCCAGAAGAAAACTTGCTTCTGTCCCAAGCCGGGCCGGACACATAGTCAACGTGTTCAGCTATTTCGCTGAATGCAATCAAGGATTTGTCAACGTCCAACATTTCACCGCAATTTCGCCCTATGTCAGCATGCACGACGACATATGTACCATGGCGCTTGACAAGAACGCGGCCATTGTTATAGTCCCGTTTCATAAAAAATGGACTATCGATGGGAGCGTGGGAGCTACATTTCCTTCGATTAGGTCCGTCAATCAAAAGGTGATCCGAAATGCACCTTGCTCTGTGGGAATTTTAATTGATCGGGGCGAAAGCAGCAGCCAGTCCATTGTAAATTGCAAAATCTCGTTTCGTATTGCTATGCTATTCATTGGAGGGGAAGATGATCGCGAGGCGCTGGTGTACACTAGCCGAATGGTGGAGCATCCGAACGTGACGCTCACATTGGTTTGGCTCAGGCCGGTGGATTCACTAACAAATTTTTCGGACAAGGCAGAGATACATGTGCATAGAGAGTTGATGAATCAGTTCATGGCTAATCCGCTCGGGAGGGCTGACAAGATTGATTATAAGGAAGAAATTGTAGAAGACGCGGTGGGGACCACGCGTGTTCTTCGTGCTATGGAGGACTGTTGTGACTTGTTCATCGTGGGGAGGCACCACGAGCCGGACTCGCCGCTTACGTTGGGGCTAAGTGGATGGGGGGATTGTCCGGAGCTGGGAGTGATAGGGGATGTGCTTGCAACTTCAGATTTTAGGTGTTCTATTTTGGTGGTGGCACAACACCCGCCTAGTGATCAGGATGTTTTTGGGCGTACAACTTCGCAAAGGTATCGTCAAGACCCATTTGATATGAAGATTTTTGTCTAGGTAGGTAAGGGGGGGGGGGGGGGGGGGTTGCACTAGCACTAGCACTAGCACTAGCTAGCTAGATGACTGCTACTTTAAAAGGTAGGTAGAGGAATTGTACGTATATATACTACTAATTGCATTATCATCCTTTTTTTCCCGAGTGTTTTGTTGTTTGATTCATTGGTTCTGCGATGTATTTAATATGCAACTAGAACTACTCCGTACGTAAACCCCATCTTATATGGATTTTTGATGATACCAAAATTAAGCCATTGAAACAAAAATATTGAGATGTTTTACACTATATATGTTCAAGTATTAGTAAAATTTTCACATAGAATTGATAACATAATAATAATTGGGGTTAATAGAGGTACACAGTTGTGCAAACTCCCAACTGATCGTAGAGTAGTCACTCTACGTTTTTACAGTAGTAGGGTAACTGCTCTACGATCGTAAGGTCACTTAACTCTACGATCGTAGGCTGTGTACATTTGAAATTTACACAGCTGTGTATTCCCATTTTTATTTTTCATAATAATTAATTATTACGATAATATTTGTTTCTCTTTCATCTTATGACACATGTGAAGGAAGAAAATTAATTGAACAATATCCTAGTGGGATGTTATTATTATTAGAACAAATATTAATGTTCTCTCATGTACTTGTGTACTTGAATGATCTCTCAATTGAATAATAATAATAACTTTTTCTAGTAGTAGTAGTAAACTAAAATAAGGGAAAATAAATATTTTGTTCAACTAATAATACTCGGTCCCCAATATGGCAAGTAGTAGTACCAGAGAGGACTGATTGACTGAATATCTCCAATCTAGAGAGTGAGACCCCGGGAACAGGTGATCACTGACCCCTTGAACAATTTAGCTCCATGCTCAAAGCCAATTAAGTTCATGGGGATCTTCCGATTTAGCACTTCTAAGGGATTCTCATCGAACAAATCGTAATATGTTTAGTACTCATTCTCTAATCGATTTTTTCACGCATATTAAGAAGAAGAAAAAAGAGATAAAATGATAAAATTATTTACAATACACAATTTATACTCTCATTATTATAGTAGAATTCTCTCTCTTCATGGTTTTTTTCTAATTGGGTTTCTATTAAATTTTTGTGTTCATATTTTATATCTCTTTATTTATGTTTATGTGAATGTATTTCGTGAGTTGAGTTCACAACAATACAATCAACCGTTGACGCTGTTTTGGCCTACCTTTTTGGGTGATTTCATCAGGCGTACAAAATCACATGTCAACAACTATATTTAAATTCTCATCTAATTGCATAATTTTTTGCACACCATTAATACTGTTCCATAAATATACATAAAAAATAGAAATATGATAATTAACACTAAGGCCATGTTTGTTTGCAAAGATTATAATCCCGGGATTATAATCCAGGACTATTAATCCTAGGATTAAATAATCCTAGTCACATGTTTGTTTTTTACGGAATTATTTAGGGGATAACTTAAAATAATCTCATGTTATGCTTGTTTTTTTCAGGATTAATTAAAGGATTGGATAAAAAAATATCGTTTGGACTATTATACCCTTATCAATAATAACATATTTTAAACTATAATTTAAACTTATTTATACATCAAAAAATAAAAAAAAATTAATTAAAAACTTTTAAATAAGTGGTTATATTATTTAGTAAATATTATTTTTTTTAGAGGGGGGTAGTGGGGGGTGGGTGGGGCTGGGGTGGGGCGTGGGTGGGGTTGGCGTGGGGTAGGGTGGGGTGGGCGGGCCGGGGTGGGTGGGGATGGGTTGGGCGGGGTGGGGTCGGGGTGTGGTTAGGGCTGGTGGGTGGAGTGGGGTGGGGCTGGGTGGGTTGGGTGGGCGGGCGAGCGGGGTTGGCAGGGTTAGTGGGGTGGGGGCGGGGCGGTTGGGGTGGGGTAGGGTGGGGTGGGTGGGGCTGGGGTGGGTGGGGGGGTGGGAGGGGTCGGGGTGGTGGGGTAGGGAGTGGTAGGGTAGGGTAGGGCGGGGTAGGTAGAGTGGGATAGTGTGTAGTGTATATATAATCAGTAAATATTATTTTTTTTTATTTTTGTGGGGTGGGTCAGGGTGGGGGTGGCGTGGGGTGTACCTGCGTAGTGTAAAAAAAAAAGTACGACTAAAAATATTTTAGAAATTTTTCTTTGGTGATAATCAATCACAACTAAGACGTTTAATCTAATTTAAGGATACGTTAGTCATATTAGAAAAGACAAAGGTTAATTTTGTCCACAAATTTTTAATTCCTCCTCATGGGATTATAATACCATGTTAGACATGATATTAAATAATCCCTCCTTCTAAGTCATTTTGTTATCCCGTGATTTATCATCCAGAGTCTAATTTAAAAAACAAACAAGAGATTAAGGATTATTAGTCCAATCCCAAGGGTTATCCTAATAAACAAACATGGCCTAAGGGTATTATAGATAAAGTATTATAAAAAATAAATTATTTAAGGTAGATATTTAACTTGGGATTACTTAAAATAATACTACTAAGGATGACGAAGGGAAGTATAAGACTAATTTTGATTTTTAATTAATTTAAAGTTAAAATGATTATAAGTTTGTAAACGATCTAAAAAATATATTCTACACAAGATTGATTGTATATTTTACATGGTTTATAGCACCATAACCATTTTATGCCAATGAACAATGCTTAGAATATACGAATTTAATGTGATCGATGCTTGTTAATGAAAAAACTAAAAATAAAAAATCACAAAAAATTACTCCAAAATTGTAAAACTATGATCTGCATATATAAAATTACAAATGATGGAGTCCCGTGGATGTAATAAAATATGAATTATGGTGTGCTGCTTGAGAAGGGGAAGCCATGTGAGGACTGATTTATAAATTATAATAATAAAAAGAATATATACTTCTTCCCCTATATATATATATTAAAGGGTTTGCCAGGTTGGTTTGCATTTATTTTGGTGTAGCGTGGTCATGTCGCTATTTTTGAGTGCTTTGGATTTTTGCTATAAGATATTCCAATAAACCATTAATATAGACTTGAGGCTTTTTGTCCTCCCAACACCTAGTTTTGTCCTCAACTAAACAACTCAATTATTTGCTATCTAATGGTAACTAAGATTTTTCCTTCTTTTTTTTCTTGGAAAAAAAAATGGTGTTACTTTAATATTATCACAATTTCTGGGTGATTGGACTAGTTTCTCATAAGCTTCTGTCTCTAGATGATGTGGGTGCAATAATATATGCACATTATTGAAAACACAAATTATCAAATTATGAAAACTTTTCATTTGACTTATCATTATGATAATTTTGTATCATTGTTCAGTAAGCTATTTTAGTTTAAGACGCATCTAAGTTGGTGTTTGTTATAAAGAGAAAAAGGCACAAAATAATTAAGTAATCGCTTTGACAAACCATGCATACTTCCCCCACAAAATTAGAGCTTTACATGTGGTATAGGTTGTGAAAATGATTATAAAATTGGCAATCATGAAGCTTAGATATAATATATATATATATATATGCATTTGGTAACATGCATGTTGAAATTAATGGAATCACTCCATGCATCCTTTTTAAATTAAAACAACGATACGATAATGGTGCAACTGATCTTTCCTCCAGATTGATCGTTTAAGGAGGAAGACATGATCAAATAAGTAAATAAAATTGCACGTCGTAAATTTTCAATTAGCTAGCGGTGGTTGAACTCTATATATATTAAGGTAGATGAGCATGCTACTTTGCCAACCTTAATTTTAACAAGGAAAAAAATACTAGTGGTATTAAGACATTAATTTTCTTTAAAAATAGGATAAAATTATAAATAAACATATAAATTTTATCATCGTGATTCAAATGAAAAAAAAAATAGACTACTTTGATATAAATTTCTTACTCCGCCAATGCTAAAAATTATGCTTCATTAATTAATGACATAAATATATATTGAAAGTACGTAGCTCCCAAAATGTAATTAGAAAGAGGAAAAATATAAAAATATAATCTTTATATACTTACAACTTGAGGTAGGGTACAATTCCTAGCGTACAAAGTACAAACCTCCTTTCTTGATTATATTGATCTTCTAAGTGGAAACATACAAGTTCCCAACTGCTATTATTACATGCAGCGGGAAATCGACAAGAAAGAGCAAACCAAAAGGTAAAATATATCCACAAAACCAAATTATCACCCTCAAAAAATACACTTTCAAAAAATATATAAAAAAGGGCATTCAAGATTCCGCAACTGGAAAAAATGACATTAGTCTTCGTGAATGCTCTCAAGTTGAGGCTGCCATACTCCGCTCCGGGTGGTCCGACGATCACGCCGTGATGGTTTCTTTTCCGATGTAATATGCTTTAAGTAACTATCGCAATATTCCGATGGCACACCATCATTGCTGCCCTTTTTAGGTTTCTTGGAGGAGGAACTTTTAGGGGGTTTGTGAAGTTTTTTCTTCTCCGGGAAGGAAGATGACGGTATCAAGAAGTAAATGCTTCCCCTCTTTAGCTCCGACTCCGGCGATAATATCAAGATTCGACGGAGTTGGCCTTGAGAGCAAGGTTTGCTCAAGACATGATTAGGGTTGTTCTTGAGAACCTCACCGGCGGTGATCGGACGTGTGATTTCTTCCATGTGGCCATTTAAATGTACTATTCGGATCAAATCTAAGGCTCCACATGGAAGAACACAAGCCAAGCAACACCTTAAACTGTTCCCCATGAATATATATATTAAACTTTGTTCGTCTCTAGCTCTCCTCTCTTCGTAGTTTTTCTTTCTCTCTCTTTGTGGTGCGATTTGTATTCAATGGGATTATGATTTATGGGTAGGGTGGACAGTATATATATTAGCAACTTACTTATTATGTGTAAACTATTTTATATTGATCTTTGTAATGCTTTGGAGATGAAATGTCCAATATGCCCTAGATATCTTAATTAACTTAAGCCGTCTTGTTTTTGTTATGCTAGCAATTGAACGTAAGGCATAATTAGAAAAATAGTTTCAAGGAACATCTGTTATGATATAATAATAATATCTAATGATTATCATGGGCGGATCTAGCCTTGGGGTAGAAAGGTCAATTGACCCCCACTGAATGTTCAGGAATTTGTTTTTTATTTTATAAGGTGTTTAGTAAAAATAAAAAATTCAGACTAAAATACTATTAAATGTCACAAATTTCTACTAACACCAACACTCTACTTTTTTATATTGTTTAGTAACTTATACATTGAACATAATATTTTTTGCAGCTATTGAAACGAGACTATCATTGCAACACTTTAATTTCAAGCAATGAAGTCTCGAAAAATGTTATTATAAATAATATTTTAGCAATATTATTTAGTTTTGTAATTTATTTTAGAGGGCACATGAGGTGAGGGACACCTCGCGCTATTGAATAACAATGTTTTAAAAAATTATAAAACATTCTTTTGTACATCCCATGAGAATAAATGTATTCAATTACATAAAACGACATCGGTTTTATATGATAACTCACACAATTATTTGTCATGTCCCTCACATCCTTTTTTACCTTTATTTTATTTCTTCGTAATTTTTTTTAAATTGATCCCACTGAACTAAGAAACTGGATCCGCCCGTACGTGGAATCATGTACATGTGGTCTAATCCTTGATGTTACCAAAGAGGGTTGCTATGTAAGGTTATTATGCACCAAGCTACCATTTGGTATCGGTATTTCTCATATATACTTGTCAAAGAAAGTGATGAGGGTTCAAAGTCTCCTTTGTAGAGTTAAAATTTAATTAGTAATTAGGGCAACTCTTACGTGCAATAGTCCCTTCTTAGCCATTAACAATGATAATTAATGTCATGGAAATATTATTTATGTACTTTCTTAATTCAAATGTAGATGTCTTATTTGGGTTTTTTATCCTTTGTATGAATTTTTAATATCCGTTTCATCACAATTATATTTATATATACACATAATTATTAAATGTACCTACAACCTTTTCGTTTGTTACAAGTGTCACAATTGAATTTGATTGTCACGGTAGAAAAAATTGATAATATTACTAAAAACTCATCTTGAGAAGATCGAAGAAAATGGCAATCAATTTTTAGCCTCTTTTGAGAATTTATTCTATTACAATTCGATTCTCTAGGAGAATTGAGTAAAATGTAAGGAATTTTTTTCCCAAGAACTCTACCACTAAGCTATCACATTTGGTCTATAACTAAATTATTGCAGAAATTATTCTAACATATGAGACTAAAATAAAATGTAGTTAATTTTTCAAATTTATTTTTCTCCATTATATATATTTTCATACTTGCTAGACAAATCTTAATATTTATATTTAAAAACTTAAATATTAAATGAGAATCCCATTTTCTATTCTACGGAATTAATGAGTTAAAATAATTAAAGTGAAGGTAGTAAAGTAGATTTTGGCATAACAAGTAGATAGACTGATCAGAGAGTATTCGTTTCCATCCATTTCCCAGATGTTGTTTTCTACACAGCCCCCACCCCCCCCCCCCCCCAAACCAGCCATCGCGAATATAATAGGCATTTAACTGCATGCCCCGATATATAATTCGATAAGGACGAAACTAATTAAGGAACTTGTTTTTCATTTTTCAAGTTTTCATTTTTTTTAAAAAAAAGAAGATGAAACCCCCGTTTTTTTATCTATATATATATATATATATATATATATATATATATATGAATAACGCTAGAGACACAACTTATTCTACACCTATTTTATAATTTGTTGGTGTGACATACTCCACTCTAACTTTTATGTGGGGCCGAAGACTACATTGAATCAATTTGTTCATCAATATGCTGAGGTGGAGTATGCCACATCAACAAATTATAAATAGTTGTAGAATAAGTTGTGTCTCTAGCATTACTCATATATATATATATATAATAAGACAAAAATAATTTTTTTTGGTTCTTGATTTGTTGTATGAGATTAAAATTTAACTACTATTAAAACACTTTTTAAACCTAGAATTTAACAAAAATCAAAACACTATTTATACTATTTATGATATATCCTAAAAACCTTTAGAATAACTTATTGTTTTATAATAATTTTATTTCTTATAGAAGTCCTTTACTAATATTGATTCTAATGAGCCTAAATTAAAACACATACATATACCATTCTTAAATATATAATTAGTATTGATTATATATTTAACAATATTGATATATATCATATAATAACAAATTATTCTATTATTATATCATAATTATTCACATGCTAAAATATTAAAACACAAGTAAGTTATATTAAGCTAGAACAATACTGTAATATATATACATACATTAAAATATACAATCATAATAATTAATTAATATCATTTAATAACAAATTATTCTACTATTATATCGTAATTGTCCATAAACAAAAATATTAAAACATATGTAAGTCGTTAGATTAAGTTAGAGTAATATTATAACATAATTATACTAAAATATACATCTAAATTTATTATATATAAAATAAACAAAAATAAAAAATAGTTTTATTTAAAAAACAAGTCCGTACTTCGCACTTGGCCAGTTTTTATAATTAGCTAATGGTGGGCACCGATTTTCTTACCCCTAAAGATTTGCCAAATTTGCTCACTGGCAATTCTCGTTGGTGCAGCTTGGCAAATGGCACAGTACAACTATAGCTCCACCAAATTCCATCATTATCTACTCCCTTGGTCTTTCAAAAAGATGATTGAAAGTTTTTTTTCCCCCACAAAAGAATAAGCTATAATTGTGGGACCCATTAGTATTTTATGTAATTTTGTAGGGCATTAAGGATAGATTTGAATTTTTAATTCTCTTTTCTCCACTTTTATTTTTTTTAATTTGTATGCAAAATATAATTTTGAGAAGTATAATATAATTTTATAACAAGTACAAATCACACTATTACAATATTGGAAAAAAAAAGGAAGAGAAACACACTTCACGGAAGAAAGAAAAAAATTCAGACATATGGTAATAGAAGTTAATACATGTATATAGATTATCAATAAGTCTAGAGGAACATTATTCTAGTGCCATTTCTAACGACTCTTTGTTTTTTTTTTTTTTTACTAACTCTCAAAAAATGTATAGTACTTATTATAATTAGAATTTTTACAAAATACAGTGCTTTATGTGTAATTTGGATACATACAAGAAACAGGATCTGTACAGTCTAAAATATTATTTTCTATAAAAATTTCAGTTATAATAAATATTATATATTTTTTGAGAGTTGCTAAAAAAAAAATTATGATAAAAATGTCATTAGAACAATGTCCCCTAAGGACTAATAGATTATTAGGCCTGATCAGTCTTTATCTAAAAGAAGTTACATTCAATTAGGTTTGTATGGATAAAGATGATAAGTGAATTAAGTCAAAAAAACTATGTTATTTGTGTTGAAAGCATGCTTTTTTAAGAGAAAAAAGGTGGTGCGGAATTAGGTTAATTTATGTGTTGTCCCTATAACTTTCCAGGGGTGACATAGTCAATTTAGCATTATACAGTAACGAATTTTAGAATTAAGTTATGTTTGATAATTTAAAACTACTTTTAATTTTAAATTTTAAAACTTAAAATTGAGTTACCAAATATATATGAGACCAAAGATATATATATATATATATATATATATTAAATTAAATAGGTTGAAAATATCTAAACAGTCCCCCTATATATGGTTTTATTTTTTTTTCATATAATTAATCATGACTTGTTTCAAATATTTATGAAAATTCAGATTATTTAATTTCCTTATCAATGTCTGTCAATTGTCAAATTGGGAATCTGCGACCCCAAAATAGCCTGTCCATAGGTGACATGGTCAATTTATATAGCACTTATTATTTGCTAAAGTCCAAATAAACCAGCTGTCTTGATCCACAAGGGGCTAATTCCACTTATATTCTAAATTAAAATCTTTTTTACGAAAGTATAGTTCTTATATATATATATATATATATAGCATATGATTAAAAAAGAAACATGCATATGCAGCTGGCAATATGCAATATAAAAATGATCGAGCTACATTCATTCATCCTGCTCTTCTCCCAACTCACTAACTAAAGACAAGTTCGATCTAATTTTAAAACCATTTTTCTTGTTAAGCACCCTGAATTGCGGGTCTGCCTTACTATGTTGCTCTAATAATTACTATTTTGTAGTATAAGTAGATTTCTTTTTTTGTTTGTACATATATAATTAACTCACTTTCCCAAGTTTTTAAAGCAATCTTTTCACCTTTTAACTCTGTTGTATTTACATCCCTAGAAAACCAAATTAAATTTGTCATCCCCATGCTAAAATTTAATAACGACAAACGGTGGTTATTGTTTGACAAGATGATTTTGTGTTAATCAGCCAATCTAATCCACTGAAATATGGAGTACTTACGAAAAAGATTACTACAATATAAAAAATGGGAGTGGTAATAATTCTTTCAAACATAATACTTAACCGATAATCAAAAAAATGACCATTAAAAACAACATAACATGATCCCTTTCGCCTGAATAGTGAGTGAGTTCCGCCTTCATGTGAGAGAGACTCGAACCATTGATTATGTCTCTAGTACTTGGAGCATCTTTAATTTTCGCTCGTGTGTGTACCGATTAATATCTAGAGCATCATTCTAATTCTACTAATCTCAATAATTTAAAATTAGTACGTACGAAGCTTCGTAGGTCTTAGGTTTTAGGCACCGACCACAGCGGGGATACGCTGCTCAGGAGCAATGCAATATTATTACAAATTAATTAAGATTCGTAATTAAGATTGAATCGATCTAATAGGGACGAGAAAATACTAAGCATTACTGGCGAATAACGTGTGACAAAGTTTGTCTTAATTAACGCCCAATTAAGCCAAGGTGGAGGCTTGATTAATTAATTTAGTAAGTAATTACAGTTGTGTTAGATATGATATGAATAGTCATTAATCAATTAGATAACTCCATTTTCGAAGCTTCAAACCTTCTAATTATTACTAGTTTAATTTTTTACTAGGAGTATTTGATATGTGCTTTAAAGGGCTGTGAATTCAGTGTATTTGAGTTTGATTCTTGCGATAATTAATTTCATCTACAAGAACCCATACAAGTTAAATTAAGTACCAATTTTTATGGCTTGCCGAAATTGTAATTAAGAGAGATGCATTGTGTGAGAGGGACTTATTTATTTATTTTTTATTCTTTTACTTTACGAACTCTCATTTTTCCCTTTTATTAGAAACAATTTTACCAACACTCGACTCCACACAACATGTCCTACATATACCATCAATTGTCCCCTTATTTTGTCACCACAAACACCCACTTTAATATGCATATATATTATTCTAATCACATTTAAATTATATATCTTTTGGGCAATTATGTTAAAGTGTAAATTGCAAATTATATGTGAATTGGTTTGGTGATGCAAAATTCAGAAAAATAATTAAGTCAATTATTATTATGACTAAATTAGTTATATTAATAAATTATTTATAATTATTATTATAATATAATAACGAAATACCAAATGAAAATGATATTATATATTATATTAATTTTATTTCCGCAAATTATTTTTTTTTTGTATTATTAAATAATTAATTTATTATCATATATTTATATGATATAACAAATCATGCACTTTTTTTTGCCATTTTGTACCATTTCAACCACAACCACTGTAATTTTAGTCAAATAAAAATTATAATTTTAACAAAATAAGTTAATGGTAAACCAACAAGATCATAATTTTTTAAATGCTGTTACACTGCCGCTGCAAACGCACTTTCAGCTACCTTTACAAAAGCTGCAACCGCTATCACTGCATGTTATGTAAACAAACAAACCGATATTATATTTCCTTAATTATTATTTTCCATTCCCTCGATCTAATTAACTAAACAGACAAAAGCTAAGTATCTGTTAGTACGTACTATCATATTGTATTCATATATATGCCATGTAAATGCATGAGTTTGTGGACTAGTTCAGTTGAACTTTAGGTTGCTCAAGCTTGGCGTTTTGATAAAATAATTTAAATTATAGCTCAAGCTTGGGTTCATTTATCATATATTCTCACCATTTTAAAATATATGATCATTCTTAACTTTTAGAAATAAATTAATTTGGGGTATTTTTGAATTTTTAATTGAGATGAATTTATTTCATTTTTGATTATATAATTATGAAAAATTTTGAAAACTATAAAAAAATAATTCTAATTATAAGTAATATTGTTTTCAAAATTTAAACAAAACACACTAATTTTGAATTAAAAAATATCTTACATTTGACTTTAAAATTAATCTTAATTATATTTTGGTACTGAAGGAATATGTTGGACTTGTATGTCTCATAACCCGCTGGGGCGGGGCTCGGAAGAGTAATTCTCCAGCCGGGGCGGGAGCAGGAAGTGCCGGACAGAGGAAAGCCCCGCTGGGGCGGGGCAGTTAGGCATAGGACCCCCGCTGGGCGGGGGGTGGAAGGAGAGGCGGCTGGAGCTATTCCTTGTGCGACTTGGTTTTTAAGTTGGGGGATATTATGGGGATAATATACCATAATATGTTATAGGGTTGAAATAGGATTGTTAGATATAAATAATACCTATTGTATAACTTTATGTAACGGACTCATTTGAATAAGAAAATGAACGCTTCTTCCGTGGACTATCCAAATTGGGGAACCACGTAAATCTGTTGTGTTGTGTTATTTTCTCTATAATCGTGTGCGTGTGTATATCCAATAATTCTAACAATTGGTATCAGAGCTAGGTTAGATTTGTTAGATCTGTTTGGATTGAACACGAAGAACGATGGCATCAAGTTCGTCCGTTTCAAAGTTCGACGTGATGAAGTTTGATAGAACAGGGAATTTCGGGTTATGGCAACAGAGGATCAAGGATCTGTTGGTGCAGCAGGGATTAGTGAAGGCGTTGAAAAAGAAACCAGAAGCTATGACATCGAAAAATTAGGAGGAACTCGAAGCGAAGGCGATGAGTACAATTTGTCTGTGTCTTGCAGACGAGGTTATGTATCACGTGATCAGTGATGAATAGCTATCGGGAGTATGGAGTAAACTCGAATCCAGGTATATGTCTAAGTCTCTGACAAACAAGCTGTTTCTAAAGCAGAAGTTGTTTGGGTTGAAGATGAGTGAAGGTTCATAACTCATTCAACATATTCACACGTTCAATCAAATTATCAGTGATTTAATTAGGATTGAGGTGAAGTTTGAAGAGGAAGACCAAGCGTTGATGTTACTGTGTTCTTTACCGGGTTCAATGGAGAATCTTGTTACAACTCTGTTATGGGGAAAAGAAACTCTGAAATTGGAGGAAGTCACATCCGCTCTTCTGATGTTTAATCAGTGAAGACTTCAGACCGAGGGTGTTTCGGGTTAAGGGCTGATGGTAAAAGGGGGAGAGCAACGTGGCAGAAAATCAAAATGGAGAAAATCAGGAACGCATGGGAAATCTAAATCTAGAGGAAAGACTCCTAGGTATAGGGAGTATAGATGTTATAAATGTCGCGAGACAGGTCACTTCAAGAAAGACTGTCCGATGAATAAGGATGATGGAACGAAGACTGGAAAGAAAGCAGAATCGACAAAATCGGCAAACGTTGTGGAAGAGTCATCGGAAGATGGGGATATGTTGTCAGTTTCAACAAACACGGATGTGACAGATTCTTGAATTTTGGATTCAACATGTTCGTTTCACATGTTACCTAACAGGGAGTGGTTTGGCACATACAAATCTGTGGACTGTGGTACCGTTTTGATGGGTAACGATGCCTCGTGCAATATCATTGGAATTGACACAGTGAAGATCAAGATGTTTGATGATGTCGTGAGAACTCTGTCTGAGGTGAGGCACATACCAAGATTAAGGAAAAATCTTATTTCATTGGGAACCTTAGACTCTAATGGTTGTGAGTGTAAAACAGGTGGTGGAGCCATGAGAGTGACAAAGGGTGCGCTAGTGATTATGAAGGGTTTGAAGGTTAATGGAAATATCTATCGTTTGATAGGGAGCACAGTTGTAGGTGGAGCTGCAGCCACTACAGCTGATGATACTGATGATACTTCGTTATGGCATATGCGGTTGAGGCATATGGGGGAACGTGGGATACTGGAATTACATAGAAGAAATCTGCTGAAAGGAGTGAAATCGTGCAAGCTTGATTTCTGCAAGTTTTGTGTTCTGGGGAAACAGTGTAAGGTATCATTTAAGCGTGCGGCGAACAAAACTAAAGGGATACTTGATTATGTTCATACTGATGTTTGGGGACCAGTGAGGGTAGCTTCGAAAGTAGGATCACTGTATTTCTTGATATTTGTCGATGATTATTCGAGGAAGGTTTGGGTGTATTTCATGCGACACAAGTCTGAAGTTTTTGAGAAATTCAAAGTGTGGAAAGCTGAAGTGGAAAACCAAACAGGGAAGAAATTAAAGTGTCTCAGATCAGACAATGGAACGGAGTACAAGTATGACCGTTTGTGAAGTATTGTGAAGAGCATGGGATACAGAGGCACTGGACTGTTAGAAAGACACCACAGCAGAATGGGGTGGCATAAAGGATGAAAAGAACTATAGCAGAGAGGGCACGGTGCATCAAGTTGAATGCAAGGCTTTCAAAGGATTTCTGGGCAGAGGCAGTGAGTATGACAGTTTACATCATAAACAGGTCACCGAATACTGCTCTGGATAATATGGTAGCACAAAAGGTGAGGACAGACAAAGAGGTAGACTATACTGGTATGAAGATCTTTGGATGTTCAGCCTACGTACATGTTCCCAGTGATGAGAGGTCCAAGCTTGATCCGAAGTCCAAACAGTGTATCTTTCTTGGGTATAAGAAGGGTGTGAAAGGGTACAAGTTTTGGGATCCGAAAGCAAAGAAGGTGGTAATCAGTAGGGATGTAGTTTTTGACGAAGCTTCTATGGTTAAGGCACATCAAGAAGTTCAGAAAAACGTAGCTGGGGAAGACACCAGCAGACAGCAGCAGGACATACAGGTTGAGCTGGAAAATTCTGACACTAGCAATCCACCGCTAGAAGAACAGGTTGACCAGCAACAGTAGGAGAGCATAGCGCAAGGAGACCCAGACGCACTATCAGACCACCGGAGAGGTACAGGTTTGATGATATGGTTGCATAGACACTCTCTACCACTAGTGGGGATCCGTCTACTTTTCAGGAGGCTATTTCTAGTCCTGAAAGAGACAGATGGATGGAAGCCATGGTGGAAGAGATGGAATCTTTGAATAAGAACAAGACTTGGGAATTGAAAGAATTGCCTGAGGGGATGAAACCAGTGGGGTGCAAATGGGTATACAAGAAAAAGGAAGCTGTAGCAGAAAAGAAAAAGAAAAGGTTCAAGGCTCGGTTAGTAGCAAAGAGATATTCACAGAGGAAGGGGATTGACTACGATGAAGTATTTTCTCCGGTAGTGAGGCATACTTCAATTAGGATTATATTAGCATTGGTGGCAAGCTATGATCTGGAGTTAGAGCAGCTCGATGTGAAGACAGCCTTTCTTCATGGTGATTTGGAGGAGGTTATATACATGGAGCAGCCTGAGGAGTTCAAGCAATCGGAGACTGAGCACATGTTTTGCAGATTGAAGAAATCTTTATATGGGCTGAAGCAGTCTCCAAGACAATGGTATAAGAAATTTGATTCTTTTATGATTCGGATTGGGTTCACAAGGTGTGAGTATGATTGTTGCGTTTATGTTAAGAGTCTTGAGGATGATTCCCATATTTTTCTGTTACTATATGCGGATGACATGCTAATTGCTGCGAAAAGTATGGGTGAAGTCAACAAGTTGAAGACTTTGTTGTGAAAAGAGTTTGACATGAAGGATTTGGGTGCGGCAAAGAAAACACTTGGAATGGAGATTCGCAGGGATAGGTCAGCGGAAAAACTATGGTTGTCCTAAAAGACTTATGTGAGGAAGTGTTGGAGAGGTTTAGTATGGCTAATGCTAAACAGGTCAGCACGTCATTGGCGAGTCACTTCAGGTTGTCTACATCACAGTGTCCGAAAAAGGCTGAAGAGATTCAAGATATGTCAAAGGTGCCTTATGCGAGTGCAGTTGGTTGTTTGATGTATGCGATGGTATATACAAGATCGGATTTAGCACATTCAGTCAGCACAGTGAGTAAGTTCAAGGGAAATCCAGGAAGAGAACACTGGAAAGCGGTAAAGTGGATATTCAGATATCTGAAGGGTACTGCGGATCATGAAATTATGTTTTCAAGGCAATATCGGATATCAGTGGTGGGGTATGTAGATGCGGATTACGCTGGAAGGTTGGATGACTTGAGGTCTACAACAGGGTATATGTTCACTTTAGTAAGTGTACCGATTTGTTGGAGATCCATGGTACAATCTCTAGTAGCTTTATCGACTACTGAATCTGAGTATATGGCTTTGGCTGAGGCTGGTAAAGAAGCGTTGTGGCTAAAGGGTTTTGTGACGGAGCTGGGCATAGATCATGGTGGAGTACAGTTGTATTGCGATAGTCATAGTGCCATTTACTTGGCAAAGTATCAGGTATATCACACGAGGACCAAGCATATTAATGTAAGGTATCACAAGGTGAGAGAATTGATTGCTATGGGTGATGTGATATTGAAAAAGGTGCACACTTCTGAAAATACAGTTGACATGTTGACAAAGACTGTGATCGCGGACAAGTTCAAGCATTGCTTGGACTTGGTTAATATCTCTGAATGTTAGTAGGAGGGAACACCGCCCCGAGTTTGAGTGGAATAAGTGGTTGAACTTCTGAATGGGCGAGGTTATTCGCAAGGTGGAGTTTGTTGGACTTGTATATCTCATAACCCGCTGGGGCGGGGCTCGGAAGAGTAATTCTCCCGCCGGGGCGGGAGCAGGAAGTGCCGGATAGAGGAAAGCCCCGCTAGGGCAGGGGCAGTTAGGCATAGGACCCCCGCTGGGGCCGGGGGGGGGGGGAAGGAGAGGCGGCTGTAGCTATTCCTTGTGCGACTTGATTTTTAAGTTGGGAGATATTATGGGGATAATATACTATAATATGTTATAGGGTTGAAATAGGATTATTAGGTATACATAATACCTATTGTATAATTCTATGTAACGGACTCATTCTGAATAAGAAAAGGAACGCTTCTTCCGTGGACTATCCAAATTAGGAGAATCACGTAAATCTGTTGTATTGTGTTATTTTTCTCTATAATCGTGTGCGTGTGTATATGCAATAATTCTAACAGAATATGATATAACCGATACATATCAATCGAATTCAAATAGGTGTATCTTTTGAACATTTTTAAAGTATTAATTGGTTACGATGAGCCGAATTTGCTACAATATTCACCTAATCAAAAACATACTTGATTTATTTAGAAACTAGAAATGTAATATATATTGGTGATATCAGAGTGCTCAATATATATATAACATAAGTAATAACTTATTATTACTTTTATTGCAAGACTAATACTCGCCTAATTGTTATTAGTTACTCAGACTAATCCTTGCCTCAATGACTAAGGTGTTTGTTTTGATAAATTGAATGAAAATTTCATAATGTAAAAGAGAATCCAAATTAACTAAAAGAAGTAGAAGCTCTAAATATAAATGAAATAATGTGTTTGATAACTGTCTGTCTAAAATATCTGAATACGAGTATTTTACTATTTTAACCTTATAGACTATTATGAACAAATTTATTATGTAATCATACATAAACAATGTTATCTAAAAATAAATAAATATAAACTTGTAAACAATCTTTGATGGAGTATACTATTAGTAATATGATTTTAAGAATGATTAAAAACTAAATTTTTTAATAACATTCTATCAGTTCATAAAACCAAAACAAAATACTACAACAACATTCATTAAATTGGTTATTAACCAATTTGTTAAAACAAAAAATCAAAAAACAATTTGTACATAACAAAATATCATTCAACACTACTTCTTATTGATTCAACCACAATTTTCTAAATAAATCTTTCAGACGTATTTATTTTTAAAACTTATAAAACAAATATTGATCTAAATAACTTATTCAGTCAGATTCATATCCATTCAGATGTAAACAAACTGTTTATAAATCTTATAAAGATTGCTCAACCATTGCATGGTACATGTACGGGCCAAAACAAATACAGAGACACAAGTGAATGTGGCTGAACTAACTCTATGCACGCATGGGCCATGCAAAAACAAAAACTGGTGAAATGTCAAGCTCTAAGTTCTTAAAAGACCTTAAATACCTAATCTTAATCATTTTGAATTGTCTCAATCTTTTAGCTATTTTGTATATTTATACCCTAAAGATCTTGGCCTAAGTCCCCACTCTCGATCACCACCAAATGGTTCATACTCATTTGGACCCCTAAATTAAAAGGAATATTCTCTCTTTAATTAATTAGTTCTTTTCTTCTTGAAAAATCAATGCTTGATGCTAGATCTTTTGAAGAAAAAGAATAAATCAAATTATTGATAAATTATATATATATATAGCCAAATTATTGATAAATAATCAAGGCTGGAAAGTGCATGGTTATGGGAGCTCCACGAAGTCCTCTTAGACGTCCTGACTTGTGTCTTTTCATTGGCTTTTCCTTTTTAAACAATAATTAAACTTTACAAACTATATAATTTAGACTATAATATACGAATTGAGTTACTAGTTTTTATCGCGTTTTGACAATATGGCCCCTCAATTTTTGTAATTATGGCAACTTTATTTTTCAAATATGTTTAATTGTTCAAAGTAAACTCAAGTTACTAGTATAATTTTACCATCTCAAGTTACTATAATAAATTTGTGTTAATTATTATATATTTTAAACTTATAATTAAAATACTCAATCCTTTCTACAGAAAAGGGTCTCAGCCACAGAATTTACAAATATTAATAATATGTTTTTGTTTCATGCATGATAAACAAATTATGATGGCCGGATAAGTTATTTTTTTAATGTAGGAGTGGCATAGTATTGAAAATATAATTACAAAATTGAATATATTGAATCATTTTGTACTACAATATTCAATAAAATAAAACTGTTTGTGGACCAAAAATTCGTCAAATAATATTTTTTTCATGCAACAGATGGAGTATAATTAACATATAAATATACATTAATTGCCTAAAATATTTGCATAAATCAATTAATACTTGAGAAAAACAAAAGGTCTTATCTTTGTAGGACCGATTCGGGGAGAATAAAATAGTCATGCATCTTACTTCAATTCAACTCGTGAAAACTTTGTCCAGCTTCTTGAAGATTTTCTGCAAAATCTTTTTGCAGAATTTTAAGGCGAAAAATATTGGGTAGGTGAGATATATATATATATATATATATATATTCTTAATTCTTATAACCAATATATAAACATATAATGCATGGTTATGCATGTACGTACAGAACCAAACTTGAGCTTCCAAGGGCTCAATTATGTTATTGTATCTATCTGTCAATATATTTCTTAATTATTTGTTTACCTCTTGTTTCCGAAAAACAGGATTATATCAGATTTATTTTCACCAAAAAATAATTAAATTAAATCTTGCCCACGGGTATATTTCAGTACCGTGATTCTAGCTACCAAAATATATGCGAACAGGGCCTATAAACCCTCTTTCCAGGACAATAATGCTAGAGGAGTTGTTTATAAGATTGAGTTCAACAACTTCTTTCAGATTATTTAGTTAGGAATAATTTGTTACCCTACAACTTGGGGGGGAAAAAGTGCGCAAATGATTTGTATTGGTAAAAAATAGCGGATATATATATATATATATGTATATATATATATCGACTAAAATATTTTTATTTTTATTGTTAGTAGAACATCAATAAATTATTTATGTATATGTATTAATTCATGTCATGTTATTAGATTTGTTAGTAGGTGAATCCGTGTAATGTAAGGCACAGGTCTGTATGTAAAATTATTTAAATATTATAGATGTAAATTTTTAAATATATAATATATATACTCCCTTTGTTCTTTTTTATTTTTCGTTTTAATTAGAAGGTGAAATTGTTCTTTTTTTATTTGTCATTTGTAGATTTCAATGAATCATTAATGACTTAATTCTCATATTATCCCTACATTAAATATTAACTTGTTTTTTTTCATCTTTTTCAACGGATTTTAGTTTTGAGAATTTATAATTGCTTTGGTCAATTAGACAAAACACTAATTGTATTTCTTAATCTTTGTGTTCTCTCCTAAAACATCAATTAAAAAGAAACGGAGGGAGTGTATTGTTAACTAATCCATTCATGCACTAACTACGAATTTTATGAACAATATGATGGATCTCACCATATGTTAATGTATCTGGACATTATTAGAATTAAGTAAAGTAGAGAAACATTGTGTTATGTGTATACTGTTAATTAATTCATTCTTATACTAACCACGAAATTTATCAACAATACGAAGAGAATCACAATGAGAATTAACATATTTAATGTCTCAATAATATATTGCACTCATCTTTTGTTTAAATGCACTCAAATTTTGGGTCATCAACCCAAACAAACAGCCCTAATTTATAAGCACTATTAATATACCTGGAGTAAACAATATGAAGCCCCAAATTACCTAACCCATTTACAGCCATGCATGTTTTCCGTTGATAATTAAAAAAGGGAAATGATATTTTCACATGTAAGGCCGTAAAATAAGCAAATAGTTCAAGCTCGATTTGTACTCGCTCGACTAAAAGTTCGATTAGAGCTCTACTCGAAATATAAATGAGTCAAATATGAGCAAATTTTAAAGTTCGATAAATTACTCGAACCTCCTTAAATTATAATTTTCTATTGATACTCGGATCATATTCGTTCGAAAAGTTCAAACTGCTCGGGCTCAATTCGGAATCGGGCTCGATTCGGAATCGTGCTCGACTCGGTAGCTAAATGAGCCTCAATCAAACCTTATTTTATACTCGATAAATTTTGTAAACCAAATCTGAGCAACTCAATACTCGGCTCGACTCGGTTCGTTTACACCCTTAATCACATGTAATTTTAATATTTTCACATTTACTCTTCTCACATAAAGATGGGATTCATCCTACACTCTTATAAGAGAAGATCATGTAAAAATATTAAAATTATATGTGAAAATAACATTACTCCCTCGCCCAAGTTTACTCCTCATAATTTGTTTTTTTATTTGTCCAAACTTATTTGTCTTCTTTTCACTTTAAAATTGTATTTAGTTTGACTTTATTTTTTTGATATTATTCTCATTTAATTTTATAAATTTTTTTATTCAAAACTACATGACAAACATTATAAAACATAACACTATTAACTTTGACATTAAAAGCATAATCACACTCTTTTTTCCCTCTATCCTCTATTTAATTTATTATTTCAAGAAAGAGTTTTAAAAAATTAATAGAGTAGTTAGTATGTGTAATTAATAAGGAGATAATTTTTTTAATAGGTGTATATTTTTAAATTAGGACAAATAAAATTGAACAAAAAGAGTAGTATATTACAACTATATATATGGCTCCCCTTATTGCAAATTCTAAATATACTTTGAGTCTCTCTACCATGAAAAAAAACTACATTTATTTTTTTTGATAAATTGAGACTACGACAATGGAAATCACATTTTCGTCTCCGTTGGAACGTCTCTAGTGTACTTTGACAAATATTATGATTTATGGAGCTCAAGAAAAACTAGGTAAGAAGAAATTGAGTGAAATTAAAAGATACTGGATTTTTTTAACTCTTGATATCAAATGATGTAAGACAATATGGATCAGCAAATAAAACCTAGTCATTTAAATGAATTTTTTTGGATAATCGTTTAAATGAAATCCGACCTTTCAAGAACATCATAAACAAAATCAACGAAAAGTAATCTAATTATCAATAATCTAATTGTAGCCAGTGGCGGAATTATAAGTCGGCTTTCGGGGCTCAAATTTTTTTTTTTTTATTAGATATACTATATAATTATGTAGTACAAAGTAAAAAAAATTAAAATATCCTTGATCAGCCCAGCTCAAATGTACAATTTTAACATTTCTGGCTCCGCCCCTAATTGTAGCAGATAAACTAATGTTATATATACCATAACTTTGAGTCGACAAAATTCACAAACTGATAAGAAATATATAGCTGCTATTTATTAAAAAAAATACATTTATGTAATGAAGATACGGTCCCAAGTATTATTGGCTCATATATAGTTTTAAACTAGGTATTTTGATAGGACGAATAGGCGGGGTTCTAAAACAAATATTACTTTTATGATATGATCAATCATTAGTGACGTGGTCAATTAATTGAATAATATTTACAATAAGGCGTATAATTATGTAGTAATCTGAATGAATTTATCAACTAGAATGAGTTAACTCGAACTGTCAATATACATTTGTAACTAATAATTGCAATTAATTCATTTTCCTTGAATTATATGAAGGAAGAATATGGAAAATTTTGCTTGATGAGTTAACTCGATATACATTTAATACAACAACTAATAATTAGAATTAATTTTCTTTGAATGAATCTTTCCCTTTTTTTTAATTTATCTATCTATCCGAATTTTTATTTTGTTAGTTCTATCGGACCCCATCTCACATCATGATGATAAGACCCGTGATTAAAACTAGCAAAATAATTAATTAATTAAATTAACCCTAGCCCCTTAAGTGGATATACACAAACATTCTGCGGATTTGGGTACCCTATGGAGCATGCTGCGGGAATGGAATTACAGATTTTGGAGATACTTGCAATGCACCGACTCCAACTTGTATAAATCCCTCTCAGTATATATGTTTTTTGATGCAATTCATCCTACCCAATTGGTATATCCAAAATCTGATTCCGCAGTTTTTACACACGTGATAATGCAGTTTTCTAATCTTCTTCATCAGTTCGTAGTGTTATGATTTATATGTAAGGCTTGCTTCAAATGCTTAAGCTGTAAATTAATTTCTTCTAGACTAGTGTTTCAACTGGTGGTGTTAGTATTTATTTTGGAGTGTAAGCATATGATCTCCGGAAGCTCCTTTATTTTCCTTTACTCAATCAGATCACGAATTTTATATTTTATTTATAGTTATGCTATGTTTTGTGACAAAAATGTTGGGGATTTTGTCGCGATTAAATACAATGAAACATTACGTAAATGGATAATTTTGAGAATGTGTTCAGCAACTCGCAACAAAGGTCACAAATATATCATTTTTATTATATTTAATATGTGTTCTTATAAAATGTAAATCTAAGTAATTAATCGACGGACTGTTTCTATATATGACAGACAAATTTATGCTGCTATTAAATGCCGACATGTCCGGATATATGAGAGCGGAGGAAATAAGAAAAGGACCCGCATATTAATATTTTATCTTACGGTTTTGAATATTAAGTTACCCACATTTCATGGTGGACATAAAATTAGTTGTCATGTAAATGATTTAATTTCCTTAATGGATACCATACAACTCCATGGCTTAGTTAACAAGAGAATTCAATCAAGTTGTAGTGCAATAATATCCTGATTTATGCAGATCCAAAAAAAAAACATCATAAATATGATTATGTTTAAGTCCTCGTTAACAAACATAAAAATCTGGATAATGAAGTTATCCCATCGTCCTTCTTACGATCATAAACCTCGCTCGTATGGTGGCAGGAACACAATCTCAGTACCCGTCATTTTATTATTTTTAATGAGATTATTTTGGTAATGTGATTATGGTTAATTATGAAGGTTGTAATAAATTTACATTTTAGATGGTTTTGAATTATGTTAAAAATATTACTCGAATCTTTATATAACGGATACCATGTATTTTTTGTTAGTTTTACAAGAAAATTTCCTCTATCCATTAAACTTCTTACAAAGCCATACAAGCTGGCTGCAACAAAAAAAAGGTTAATGGGGTGAGAGAGGCTCGAACTCTCGACCTCAGGATAACTCAGAAGCTATGAGACCTACGCGCTAGCCAACTGCGCCACCACCCCTTGCCTTCAGCTATAACACTTCGATGATCATTGTGTTCTTTGTGGGAAAACACTACAAAACAAGTTTTGTATTTTTTCTTCTCTTTCTGCTGAAGTGTTACACAGAAGGAATACAGAAAACCTGCTGTGGATGGTAGTATAAGCCACTGGCTTGGCAAACATTCCTCAGTTCCTTAAATTTTTCAAAAAGTCTAGGGGACCGGTTGTCTACTGACCGGTCCAAATAATTTTTTTTATGATTCCTAAATAATTAATATAATTTATTAAAATTAATTTTTTTATAAAATACAGTAATTTAAATATCATTTAAGAGTCAAAAAAAAAAAAATTATTTGGATCGGTCGCCACCCATGGTCCCCTTAGGACTCTAAATTTTTAGGGGTTATATTAATGCAATTTGATGTTATCTCCCTTAAAACTTACCAACCACAAAGGGAAAAAAAAGGCACACAATGACAACCCTACTCTTGTGAAACTATTATATAATTTTCATTAACAAGTTGAAATTATAGCAAATACAAATCTAAACAAGCAGATACAAATACCACAAAACCACCAAATATTACATCAACATACAACAAAACTTGTATAAACTACACTTTAACATACATAGTACAACAAGAAGTTGCTTGCTTACTTGCTGCTTCTCCTTTCACTTCCTTCCACCACTCCCTCTAAACAACTCGTTAATCCGAGCCTCGAGATCCTCGACGCTGTACTTTATATGCTTCTCCATTTGCCCTGCGTCGGGAACACTCTGCAATCTCCCAAGGAAGTTCCGGTAAGCCGGCGACAAGTTCCCGGCAACTGAAATCCTCAACTCTTCCCTCAACTGCTCATCAAAAATCACCCACGTGGATTGAGTTTTACATATCTCGTCAAAGTACATATTGAATAACTTGAGCTTCTCTTTCAATGTCTTTGATGCAACATTAGGAGATAATGAACTACTGTCCAATTTTAACACTACTAAAACCTTACTCCATGAATTCCTCTGATAATTCACATGATACTGCCTACCTTTAGCAGTGTGTTTTCTGATCCAATCCTCGCCTAAAAGAGATCCCAATTCGCTATCTTTCACTTTCTGTACAATGTACCTTCCATTATTCATAATAAAAACAGAGGACAATGCAGGGTCCTTGTAAATTTTCGATTTCGCCTCTAAATTACTCTCTAATAACTCCATCATCCAAGCCATTTGTACAGATAAGGAGGAAGAAGACAATGGCGGCCTATCAACAGGTGGAGCAATACTTTCCTCAAAAACTTGCTCTAGACTCTGCCTAGATTGGCAAGCAACACGGATATAATTCATAACGTATCGAGTAATAGGATGAAGCCCGCCACCAGGGACGGCGGCTTTGGCCGGATCACGGCGGATTAGATTTTCTAGTTCCATAAATATTCCCCTAATTGCTTCACCTAACCTTTTCCAAATCGTACTTGCTTCATTACAAAGACCCAAACAGTACTGATCGGAAAACACAGATTGAAATTCAGGAATCAAATCTCTTAGAGCTTCAAAAACATCTAATACCTTGTACAGTCGCTCCGGAGCACGGCTTCCAATGGCGACAGCGTCGGCAAAATTCAGTAGCTGAATTGTGGAGCCTCTGCAAACCTCCATGAAAGAGAGATCTGACGCGGCGGAGAATCCAAAGAAAACTCGATCGCAGAGGCGGCGCTCGCTCGGGAAGAGGATCCGAACAGCGACGTTTATGGCCTTAATCCATCGCTCAATCTCCTCCTCGAGACTGGACCACGGCATCTTCTGAACCTCATCGATACTGAGCTTCTGTAACCCTAGCCTCGACAGGCTTTCTTCTAAAAATTCTCTCCGGCAGATACTATAAGCGTGTGAACACTCCTTGCCGTAGCCGGCCGTTGCCATTCGCTTAGCAATCTCGTGTAAATCATTGATTGTACCCGACGGGAGGGCATCGATGATAATGTTGTAATCGGATCCGATTGGATTCGCCACGGGGATTTCGCTATCGTCTTCGAGATCGTCCTCGATATCTTCGTCCGAATCAAACGCGGTTGACTCGCCATTCGAGTACCGAGTCAGATCGAACGATTCCCCGCCGCGTTCCATTAATGATTTGAACTCATCTTCCAGCCGGAACATCGCTTGTTGGAGCAAATCCTCGGCACGGTCGAGGGAGGCGGCGACAGGCTTTTCGGCTGCCATGGGCGTCCAATCGCGAATAGCGGCGACAAGCTCGTCGACGGCGTCGAGGAAGGAGGAGGAGTCTGCAGAATCGGACCAGATAGGACGGTCGGATGATAGGTAGCGGGAGATCTGACGGTCTAGGGTTTTGAGGGTTTGATCGAGTGCGGCGGAAGCTCTCGGATCTTCATCGTCAGTCAACTTTTCAGAGAGCTTTTCGCGTAATCTGCCGTCGAAATTGGAGAAGATCTGGAGGATATCATCAGCCGCGTTGTCAGTGTGGCCGAGAGTCTTGGCTATGTGGCGAGCTACTGCTATCAGCTTCTCCTCTCCGTTTTCAGCCATTGTTGGCCTAATTTGAAAGCTTTTTTCTTCCTGAGATATTTTGATTCTTTATACAAGACTACAAGTAGACGCAAAAGGTATTGTCTGGAAGCTAATGGTTCGTGGGAACAGTGTGGACGTAAATGACAGGTTTGAGGGTGTGGAGAGAGAAGCTGAAGATGACGGTGAAGATGGAGATGGAGATGGAGATGGAGATGGAAATTGGAGAGAAGATAAGGTGGGTCCACACAAAAAAAGTCATGGAAACACGGTTTCCTTGAAAAAAATATTTACTCCATTAAAGAAAAAGTAAAAGTGGATGAAGAAGAACACGGCAGAAGATAGGGGAAAGCAGAGAAGGAACCATCAGAATCAACAAGAAGACGAAGATAGCGACATGCCGAAGAAACAAAATTCTGGCATTTCCTGGTCATGGTAGAAAAGTTTCAGAGTAATTACTAATTACAGTGTTTTTTTCTTTATAAAAAAAATTCATTTAAACCAGAAATATACTGCCAACCTCAATCATTTTGAGTGTTTAAATTTAAGCAATCAGATAATGCTACTGCTTTTGATTTTCAAAGAAGCTCTGCTTTGACCAAGCCTTTTTTTTCATTTGCATGCCAGTCCTCTACGAATCTCTCTTTTTCTTTCGAAAAAGGACAAACCATCTTTGCTATATTTGATTTTCTTTCTATAAAATAATCAAATCAAATACTCCCTCGGTTCAAATCTTTATTTTTTAGTATAAATTTTAAAATTAATATAATTTCATTCAAATTTTGAAAATAACAAAAACAATCATTAATAATAGTAGTATTTATAGTTAATTTATAAGAAATTTTTTAATATGTGTCCTTAGGACACATGCTAAGCACACAGCTCAAGAAAATTTTCTCTTGAATTGTGTACATATTCTCTTGAACTTGGTGCAGTGCAGAAATCAAGAGAATATGCACACAGTTCAAGAGAATATTCTCTTGAACTGTGTGTTTAGCATATGTCCTTAGGGCACATGTTAAGAGGACCTAATTTATAATTATTATATTTATTTATACTAAAATTAAATAATTTTATATTATTTTTGAATTTTAAAATTTTATAAATTAATTCTTAAAAGTCAAAATGTATTAATTTTAGAACAGAAGGAAGCCGAACTATTCGAACATTTTTATTTATTTTTATTTTTAGGTACCAGACTATTTGGACATTAAATTTATCATAACCTCTTTATCATTAAATACAAGTTCGATAACGCGTGCTAAACATATGCTTTTCACAAAATTTTGATAGTTTTTTATTAACATAATACATATATTATGTTGAAAATAATTTGTATCAGTATCATATTTAGAATTGTATAATGCATTAAAAAGAAATAGATAAACAAGTTGATATTAATGTTTTATATGATTTTTTTATTTGTGAGATTCATGCATACATGTATATATAGATGATCGGGTATAATCTACCGACCACTTACATGGATAGAAGGCCTGGGCCGAGAGGAGCTTACTGGACCCAGTGGGCCGAAGCCAGGATTGGGGTAGCAGAGTTCGGGATCGGGTATTTGAGCTCTTTGGGCCAGAACCCAAACTCAGCTGGTATTATCCGGATCAGGCATCTTAGTCCCACGGGACCGGAGCCCAGGCCAAATGACGATGTTCGGGGTCGGACTACCGAGCCCTTCGGGCCGGAGTCTAGACCGGATTGGTGAGGATAGGGATCGAACTGCCGAGCCCTTTGGGACGGGGTTCAGACCACTTTGGAAGGCCCATACCGAAGGTTATTTCTCGGATGGAGCCCGGAGCAATAAGGAGTCTAAAGGATTAAGAGTCTTAACCCTAATCCTATCTCAATACCAACTCTTATAAGGCAAGTGGTTGGATAACCACCAACTTGTACTTTTGAAGGAGATTGTGTTGGACCCAAACAATGGTAACTGCCATGTTTAGGAGTCTTAACTCAACTGGGACATGGGCTCTAGAGGCGGTGAGAATGACTATAAATACAAGGCTTGACCTAATGGTAACAGGTAATATTCACTTGAGCACTATAAACTACTGCCTCCATTGTTAACCTTGTAACCAGCCTGTACTTATTCTCACACCGGAGCCATCACCCGGCGGCCACAGCCGTCAAGCTTCGTTTGTGAAGTGTTATTGTGCAGGTTTGAGCGCGCGAATTTGGTGATTGGACGCGCCGGCAAAACTTGGCGTTAACATTGGCGCTAGAAGGAGGGGTTTTTTAGTGCTCTAATCAATCACGTTTGTACTTTCCCGGTAGAAAGGACATGGCCAGTAAGGACAGTGGAGCCTCAAACCAGAAAAAGGCCAAAACCCACCCGACGACCCTAGTGAGGGCATCGGTCAAAGATAGATTGGGACCCAGCAACCAGGAAGGCAATTCGGTGCAGGTCCAGTCGGCGCGAAGACAGCTGTTCGTCCCCATTCAACATACTTCGATCCCTCAGCATACCCACGTGGGAGACAACCAGTCTCAAGCCTATGAACGACGGGAGGAGGATCGGGGGGAGAACAGCAAGGACCAGCGTCAGTTTATTCTGTTGACCAAAATACAACAGAACAAAGACGCCATACTGGCCTTGCGTCTCCAGCAAGAAGAATTGGAGTTGCAGATGGCTAAGGTGGCTGGAGAACAGGAGGCTTCTTCGAAGAAGCACAGACATCGAAGCCGATCTAGATCTCCACGACAACGTGAGACAGGAAGGAACAGAAGCCGATACAGAAGCCATTCTCGGGAAAGGAGGAGCCAAAGAAGGAGTCGTTCCCCCGAACGAAGATCTGAACTCCTGGGCCGATCGGGACAAAGGGCGAAAATCGGATCTCCCGAATATGAGGAGGACAGGCGCCGACCTTCCTCCCGTAAGGAAGATACCGACCCCCTCGCTCGAAGAGTCGCGGAGTTGGAGAAGCTTCTGGCCGTGAAAAATCAAGTGGGAACACCCTCGAGCTGCCACAGTTCGCCCTTCTCGCCCGAGATTAATCAAGTCACTGCTGACCCAAAGAAGAAAATGCCCCCGATGGAGATATACGACGGAATGGGAGACCCGTATGACCATTCGGATGGATATGATAGGTTGATGACATATTATGGGCATTCGGACGCAGCAAAGTGTCATATGTTTGCAACCACCTTGAAGAAGAGTGCCAGAGAGTGGATGGGAACTTTGGCACCGGGAACGGTTACCTCTTGGAACGACCTTCGAGAAAAATTCCACGCTAGGTTCGGAAGCAACAAGAGAAGGGGAAAGATCACAGCTTCCCTCATGCAAGTGAAACAACGTTCGGACGAGACTCTTGGCACCTACGTCAAAAGGTTTCGGGAAGCTGTGGGATCGGTGGCAGAATTGAATTCACCACAGGCTTTGGGATTCTTCACAACGGGTTTGGATATGGGGAGGTCAAAGAAGTTGATGAAAAACCTGGTGATCAACCCACCCTCGGACTTGACTGAAGCCTTTCATCGGGCCGAAGGGTTCATTGCTATTTAAGAGGCCATGAGAAATTTCAAGCCACCTTCGCACAACAAGTCTAGGGACAAAGACAAGCCGAACAACCAGCGATCGGACAACAGTCAGGGGAGATCGGATAATCAATAGAAAAGAAACTATAACAGTGGAGGACCGGGCAGTGGCCGTCCACCCTTCCCGGGCAGAAGCATCAACAGGGTATTCACTCCCCTCAACACCGACCGTGCAAGAATATTGGAAGACATCAAGGACAAACCCTTCTATGAGCCCTGCAGGACGAGGCCGAAACCGGGGAAGCTCAGCAAAAATAGGTACTGCAATTACCATCAGAATGTGGGTCATACGACAGAGGAATGCCTTGATCTGGGGGATCTCATCGAGAAAAACATTTAGAATGGGACGTTGGTCCAGTATATGGCCGGCCGGGAAAATGCCAGGACTCAACCAATAGAAGAAGACAGGACTCAGGCCCGGGAAACGCCGCCAAATCAGAACCAGCCCGCTCGGGGGGTGATTGATGTTATATTCGGAGGTTCGGTAGGGCGCCTGGCAGGACGAAAGAGAAGTGAACATCTAGACGCCGTCTTATCGGTTGCAGGGTCCGCGGTAAAAAAGGAAAGGGTTTTCCCGGGGGAAGTTATTTCCTTCTCAGATGAAGACTACCCTTCGAATCCCATAGAGTCGCATGATGGAGCATTGGTGATAACAGCTCAGGTCGGACCAGTGGACATGAGAAGGATGATGGTAGACAACGGATCCTCGGTCGACATACTGTATACACATGCTTATCAGAGGATGGATCTAGGGGGAAAGAAGATGGAACTGGGGGGGGAAGGGCCCTTGTACGGATTCAGTGGCGACCCGGTGCATGTGTCTGGCACCATCGAATTGCCGGTTAAATTTGGCACAGCTCCCCAACAACTGGAGGTTATGGTCAGATTCTTTGTTGTTCAGGTGGATTCGGCTTACAACGCCATATTGGGAAGACCGACCCTGGCGGCCTTGCAAGCAGTCACCTCCATACCTCATTTCAAGATCAAGTTTCCCACACTGAACGGAATTGGAGAGGTAAAAGGCGACCTAGATATCGCTCGTAGGTGTTATCGGAATACTTTGATCTCTTCAGGAACCGGGGTAAGCAAGCAGAAGCAGACGATGGCTATTGAGATAGAGCCCTTTACAGAAGGTAGTGCGGAACCACTTGCTTTACCAGCCGAAGAAACGGAGGATATACAACTGATCTTGGGGAACGAGGAAAAAATGATAAAGATTAGCTCAGGATTGACAGAACCCTTCCGTACCGGGTTGATCGATCTGCTTCGGGCGTACGCGGATATCTTTGCATGGGTACCCAGTGATATGCCCGGGGTGGACAAATCAGTAGCCTTACACCGACTGGAAGTGGATCCCAATAAGAGACCGGTCATACAGAAGAGAAGAATTTTTGCCCCAGAGAGGCAGAAAATTATCGATGAAGAGATCGCTAAATTATTGGAGGTAGGGTTTATCTTCGAAATTGACTATCCAGAGTGGCTGGCAAACGTGGTGCTGGTTCAAAAACAGAATGGGAAATGGAGAATCTGCATTGATTACACAGACCTGAACAAGGCTTGCCCAAAAGATTTCTGCCCTTTGCCCAACATTGATCAATTGATTGATGCCACTTCAGGGTACGGCATGCTGAGCTTCATGGATGCTTTTTCGGGATATCATCAAATCTCAATGGCTAAGGAGGACATCCCGAAGACAAGCTTCATCACGCATCGGGCCATCTATGCCTATCGGAAGATGACCTTTGGACTACTGAACGCAGGGGCCACCTATCAGCGAATGATGAACTATGTGTTTACAAAGCAGCTAGGCCGAAGCATGGAGGTCTACGTAGACGATATGATTGTAAAAAGCGTGTCAGTTCGAGACCATCTGGTGGACCTGGAAAACTGCTTTGAAACGGTTCGTAAGTACAAACTTCGCCTGAACCCAACAAAGTGTACCTTCGGATTGGGATCAGGAAAGTTCCTCGGTTATCTGGTTAGCAAAAGGGGTATCGAGGCAAACCCGGAGAAGATCCAAGCGATACTGGATATGAAATCCCCGAAGTCTTACAAAGATGTGCAGAGGCTGACAGGTCGGATAGCGGCTCTCAGAAGGTTCGTATCAAAATCAGCGGAAAGGTGTTTGCCATTCTTCGACACTCTAAAGGGGCCAAAAAATGAGAAGAGTTTCCAGTGGACCTCCGAGTGCGAAGACGCCTTCCAGGGGATCAAGCAATACCTGTCCTCGGCACCTTTGCTGATGAAATCGATCCCCTCAGATCCACTATATCTATACCTAGCCGCAAGCTCGATGGCAGTGGGGGCAGCACTGGTGCGGGAAAGAGCAGGAGAGCAGTTTCCGGTCTACTATGTCAGCCACGTCCTCCGAGATGCAGAAACCAGATACCCTAACCTGGAGAAGTTCGCCTACGCTCTGATCATCGCAAGTCGGAAGCTTCGGCACTATTTCTAGGGTCAGCTGATAATAGTCTACACAGACCAGCCTTTGAAAAAAGTACTGCACAGGCCTGAAGTCTCGGGTAGGCTTGCCGCATGGGCAATGGACCTAACTCAATTCGCCTTAGAATACCATCCCCGGACGGCAATTAAGGGACAGGCCTTAGCGGATTTTGTCGTGGAGTGTTCTTTCAGCGAACCGGATGTGGCTTCGGTCACCGAAGCTCGATCACTACCAACTGTCTGGACTCTATACGTAGACGGGTCATCTACCTCAGACATCAGCGGAGCGGGGGTCATTCTGACTAGTCCCGAAGGGTTCCGGGTCCAACAGGCCATTAGGTTTCGATTCAAGGCCACCAACAACGAGGCCGAGTACGAAGCCATTTTGGCCGGACTTAGATTAGCCCGAGGCCTGGAGGTGAAAAAGATAGTGTTGTACAGTGATTCCCAGCTGGTGGTTAAACAGATATCGGGAGAGTATGAGACCCGAGGGGCCCGAATGGCAAAATACCTGGCAGAGGTAAGGGACGGACTCTCATACTTCGAGTCGTACAGCTATTTAGGAATCGATCGGACAGACAATACAGTAGCAGATTCCCTAGCCAAACTAGCCACAACCGAAGCAAGTTCCTTCACCGGATCAGTATACTTGGAAGTATTAGACAAACCTAGTATTCAAAGGACAGATGTATTGACCCTGGATCGGCTCGACTGTTGGCTTACGCCTTACATCACTTACTTGGCCGAGGGGATTTTGCCTTCGGACCGCATATACGCTAGAAAAATCAGACACAGGAGCTCTAACTTCGTCCTTATTGATGGGGATCTGTACCGAAGGGCATTCACCTCTCCTTTACTGAAGTGTCTGACGCCTTCGGAGGCTGAGTATACACTGAGGGAAGTACATGAAGGAATCTGTGGGGATCACATGGGGGCCAAGTCATTGGCTTACAAAATTATGAGGCAGGGATACTATTGGCCGACAATCTTTCAGGAAGCAAAGGACTACGTCAAAAAATGTCCTAAGTGTCAGTTATATAGTTCTATCCCACATCGACCTCCCGAGGAGTTGTACTCGATCTTATCCCCTATTCCATTTGCCATGTGGGGGATTGATATCTTGGGACCATTACAGAAGGCCAAAGGGCAGGCCACTTTCGTAATCGTTGCAATCGACTACATGACAAAGTGGGTGGAAGCCAAACCATTACATAAGATTACCGAATAAGAATGCCTCAAGTTCTTTAAGGAGTATGTTGTTTACCGGTTCGGCATTTCAATGGTCTTGGTCTCGGATAATGGAAGAAAATTTATGGGGTCCAAATTCAAAATTTTCCTAAAGGAGTTAGGCATCCAACACAGAAAGACTTCAGTGGCCCACCCCCAATCCAATGGACAGGTAGAAGTCACCAACAGGATCCTGCTCACAGGAATTAAAAGAAGGTTGGATGAATTAAAGGGAAGATGGCCCGAAGAGCTGCTCAGCGTCTTATGGGCGTATCGGACTACCCCGAGGACCACAACGGGGGACTCACCGTTCAGACTGGCCTATGGAACCGATGCACTGATACCCGTCGAGATCGGATTCACCAACACTTCGAATCAGTCAGTACCAGAAATTATACAACGATGATGGTTTACGATTGAATTTGGATCTGTTGGATGAGGTTCGGGATTCAGCATCGATAAGACTAGCTATATACCGGAAGAGAACGGCCAGACACTACAATCAGAATGTGAACCAAAGGAGGTTTGGGGTCGGGGACCTGGTTCTTCGGGAAGCAGAGGCATCAACCGCCCAGAACACGGGCAAGTTAATGCCGAACTGGGAGGGACCTTATGAAGTAGCTGAAGTGCCGAAGCCGGGAACTTATCGGCTTCGGGCATTAGATGGTACAGAGGTAAAGAATACATGGCATGCTGGAAGACTTAGAAAATATTATCAGTAAGAGCCATGTAATTTACTTCTGCTCATGTAAACTGCTTTATACATCAATAAAATGAAACGGATTCCTCTTCACAAAATTTTGATCATCATTTATATTCTAAAAATCTACAAAATCCCTCGGACTGGCGATAAACAGATCCGATCAGAATAGTTACAAAACAACTTGAACTGATCGGACAAAGTTATACGCAGATCCGATCGGGCAAAGTTACAAAAGAAATAAAGACAAAAAATTACATGTGAAATCCTAAACTACGGATGAGGACCCTCGCCATCAGCATCATCTCCGACGTCGGACTCATCATCAGAGGAGTCCAAGATAGCAGGATCGAGCCCAGCAGCCGTCATTTTCGCCTGAGCCCGCTCCTTATGAGCTCCATAACCTTCGGCGAATTGGCCCATGATGGTATCGCGGAGCTCAGACGATTCTTGATACTCCCGCACACCTCGCTGCTTGGCCTCGGCACATTCTGCCCCCAGAGCGGTATTCTCTTTCATCAGCACCAAGTGTTGGGCGTGCATCTCAGAAATTTGGCTCTGGAGGATCAGAAGTGCGTTCTGCTGATCCAGATCCTTCTCTTTCAGAAGAGCCCTCTCCTCGATGAGCTGTTTATTGTAGCCGTCAAGTGCAATGAACTCCTTCTGCAGATTATGATGGAGCCTCTGGTGTTCATTGGCTTGACGTTCGGCGAAGGTCACCTTATTACGGGTATCGGCATGATTTTCCTTCTCCTTGGTCAATTCAGCCGATAACCCCCGAACATCCGCCTCGAGCAATTCCACCTCGGCGCGAAACTAAGCATCCTTCCGGGTGGCCTTGACGACAGGAGGGATAGCTCGGGCCAGAATGGCGTTAGCCTGCATCAAAGGAAAAAGAAACAGGTTAATAATGGTCAGACAGTTATTTATAAGATACAAGCTAGAACGCTCGGGAATACCTGACTCTGGGCTTTGATATACGCCACCATCAAGGCTTCGGCCGAATACCCTTTGAACCGGGCATCATCAGCAGGAAGCTTGAAGTAATCCAAGCGATCGAAAGGAAAAGCTTCCGTCAGACTCTTCGGCCAAAAAGATTGGGTCGGAGACCGTTCGGAAGGACCTGCTTGTGCAGAAGGGCCGGAGGAGGCAGAGGGCCCGACCTCAGCTGAAAACTGGACCACAGGAGTCTGCGGGGCAGCATCCGGTTGGACCTCGATCATCTGAAGGTCGGGCTCATTTACCAGCTTTTGTTTCTTGGGGCGAGGCCTCAGAGTTTCCTCCTTGGTCCCCTCAGGATCCCTAAGAACAGGAGTCAGCTTCGGGGTGGCCTGCTTCGAAAGAGACGGTTTAGAGGCGCCCTTCGGGAGAGCCCTCTTCTGGCCTTTCCTCAGCTGAGCCACCTTTTCAGCTGCAGTCATCTTCATGACATTCTTCGGCACGGCAGGAGAGGAGTCGACTAAGAGCTCAGAAATCGGGATAGTCTCCCCTTCGGCAGCGTCATCCCCGAGGGGTAGAAGTATTGGGTCGGACCGAACGGGGAGGGGGGTAAGAGACTCATCAGTGCCCTTCGGCTTGAAGATTGTCACTGCATAAACAAGTAGATACACCAGGAAATTAGAAAAATAAATCAGAAATTAATGCTCGAAAGAGGTCAAGATAGAATACTCACATCCGTGCCTGTACAGCCAGGCCTCGTCGGCCAGAGTATCCAGGCTCCACATGGTCTCCTTCACCTTCCGATAGAAAGATCGGAACTCCTCCCTTCGGTCGGTGGGGAAGGTGGTAACTTTCACGATCGGATCTTCGGGAATGGCCCAGTTCGGGAGAAGTTGAAGGTCGGTCCCTTTGACGAAGATCCACTGATTGTACCAACCCTTGTTGCTGGAAGGAGTCTTGGCAAAGGTGGCTCGGCTGGAGACGCGGTTCAGTTAACGAAAATCGGGCTCCTTGGATTTGCCGACCGAAAACAAGACGAAGAAAAAATCAAGACCAGGGGTGATCCCTAATTCTTGACAGATAGCTATAAAGCTTATCAAGTGGATGTATGAGTTTGGCACAAGTTGTGCGAACCCGATCCCCACGAAGCAGAGAAAAGACACGATAAACTCGTGAAGAGGGAAGCGGATACCGTACCTCAGAGCATAAGTGGGGATGGCCACCCATTTGCCTTCGGGGCGCCAGAACATTCTCTCTTCGGTTCTGGGTACCCGAAGCTTATATTCTTGGGGGATGTTGAAGAGGGCTCGGGCATTAGAAATCTGTGACGGAGTAATGAAAGATATTGTGTTGACGTGAGAATATTCCATCTCAGAACGGTAGACAGACCGGATCCGTGCCTCGATAAATCGACCGGCACCAAGTCAGTGCTGGCAATGGTAACGGCGGCGGCCATTTCGATGGAATTGAGGGTGACCTCAGTGGTGGGGATCAAGGCGGTGGTGGAAGCAACTGGGAGGATGCCGGAGTCAGCCATTAGAGCAAATTGTTGGTGGAAATAAGGTGATTTGGGTGGTAAAAGGGCTAATCGGAGTAAAGGAAGGTTCTCGCCGGAAATCGTGCTAGCCGAAAAATATTTTGAAATGCGCTTAGAGAAAAGAGAGTTCGTAAAGAATGGTTGTCGTGGGGTGGGGAGGTATTTATACTGATGCTACACGAATCTCAATAGGCGGCTAATAATGACGTTGGGCCGTTCATTTCTTGTGTATCGTGTACTGCATTAATTAGGTCGGTTGGATTACCCAGGCGCCTTTTCAACTCTCTCATTAAATATCCCATTAAAGGCTTGTTATAATGAGAGACTGGGGGGCAATGATCAGGTATAATCCACCAACCCTACATGGATAGAAGGCCTGGGCCGAGAGGAGCTTACCTGGCCCAGTGGGTCGAAGCCAGGATTGGGGTAGCAGAGTTCGGGATTGGGTATTTGAGCTCTTTGGGCCAGAACCCAGACCCAGCTGGTATTATCCGGATCGGGCATCTTAGTCCCACGGGACCGGAGCCCAGGCCAACATGACGATGTTCGGGGTCGGACTACCGAGCCCTTCGGGCCGGAGTCTAGACCGGATTGGTGAGGATAGGGATCGGACTGCCGAGCCCTTTGGGACGGGGTTCAGACCACTTTGGAAGGCCCATACCGAAGGTTATTTCTCGGATGGAGCCCGGAGCAATAAGAAGTCTAAAGGATTAAGAGTCTTAACCCTAATCCTATCTCAATACCAACTCTTATAAGGCAAGTGGTTGGATAACCACCAACTTGTACTTTTGAAAGAGATTGTGTTGGACCCAAACAATGGTAACTGCCATGTTTAGGAGTCCTAACTCGACTGGGACATGGGCTCTAGAGGCGGTGAGAATGACTATAAATACAAGGCTTGACCTAATGGTAACAGGTAATATTCACTTGAGCACTATACACTACTGCCTCCTATTGTTAACCTTGTAACCAGCCTGTACTTATTCTCACACCGGAGCCATCACCCGGCGGCCACAGCCGTCAAGCTTCATTTGTGAAGTGTTATTGTGCAAGTTTAAGCGCGCGGATTTGGTGATTGGACGCGCCGGCAAAACTTGGCGTTAACAATAGATATAAAATTATAATTATATTATTTGTATTTGAACATGTATTATTATTATTATTATTATATAATTTGTTTTTGAAAATTATAAAATAATAAATAAATTACCTTTAAAATGACCAACTAAATAAAAAAAATAGTTACTCGTCTTTCAACATCAATTACATTTTATTTCCTCTTATATAATTTTCTTCTCTCTCTTCCACTAAGTACCATATCTAAAGCCGTAAAGTTCGACTCGAAATATAAATAATTCAAATATGAGCATATTTTAAAGTTCAATAAATTATCGAATCTTCTCAAATTATAATTTTCTATTGATACTTGGATCATATTCATTTGAAAAGTTCAAACTACTCGGACTCGATTCGAGATCGTGTTCGACTCAGTAGCTAAACGAATCTCAATTAAACCTTATTTTATACTCGATAAATTTTGTAAACCAAATATAAACAATTAAAATACTCTGCTCAACTCGACTCGATTCATTTACACTCTTAATCATCTACTATATTCTCTCACATAATTTATTCCTATCAACTTCAAAACTCTATATCCAAAATATCTCAATTATAATAATAGTAAAATCCAATTACAAATTATAGCATACGTCCATGGTAATCAAACACAGACCGGAACCGTCAATTTGACCAGTAAAAACTAGAATCGGTCGGGTTTGAATAAAAAAATCATTTTTGGACAAAACTCGGTAAAAATCAGTGACCTGGTGGTTAGACCGGTTAACCCAGTAACCCGATAATTGGGTTACTGTGACGCCCCCAAAATAAGTTCAATACTCAACCCATTCTGAGTCGTCAAATACTGTTAGAGTTTATGCCCTAGAGGCTAATTCTTTGATGTAATTGCTTAAACATTTTTGATATTATATTTGATTGAATAAATGAATTATTTTATTATGATTTTATTTACTGCGTTATATAAATGTTAACATAATAAAAGTCCTTAGAATAGTGATACAAATTATATGGCTTCAAGTATGTGACTTGAACATGAGATCATATAGTTACAATTAGTATCATTACTCTTAAATGTCCCTAGTCGAGTGTCATTGTTAATGGGACAACAATGATACATTGAGACTAGTATGTGGATTGACTGATGGTCAAATCTCATTGGTCATAAATATATGAGATATTGAGTCAATGCATAGGTACATGTTAGTGAACAATGTACTGGGCAGACCCACCATGAGAATTCTACGTGGAGCATTATGCTAAGTGTCATAAGCAATTCTCATAGTGACAATGATGTAATGATCCTCTGACCTGAAATCACTATATTACTACATGAGAATTTATGTACTTTGATATCATCAAAGGCCACCTTTAATAGGTGGACGATAAAGGTGATTATTGGGTATATCATGAATCGTGTGAGGAATATGAGTGATCTAGATGGAATTTAATCCTCCTATATATTAGGGGTGATATCCATAGGCCTCTTGATTGAGTAGAACTATGAAATGCATGGCCATGCTCAAATAGTGAATTTGTTTCATATAATCTACTCATCGATCAAGAAAACTCAGATTAAATTATGAAGAGGATGACACATTCCATGCCTCGAGTTTAATCTAGGATGTCAAGGTTAAAAGGAGTAAATTACATTGAAACATTGGTCACGAAAAGGTTGTATCGAATCACCGATCTTATTATTATTTGGGTAGCAGTGATGCATTACTATATGCCGCTCACTGTTTATAATTTTATAATATGATTTTAAAATTATTGCCAACATAATAATAACCTATAGGGTCACACACTTAGAACGTAATTAAAAGAGAATTAATTTAAATTGTATGGATTTAAATATATCAATATGATTGATATTATTTAAATTAATAGGATAATTTGTATATATATATATATATATATATATGTATATTAATTAAGTAAGACTTAATTAAGATATAATATATATATATATATAAATTCGGATTTTATTTTTCTAATTGGATTAGGTTTTGGTTAATTCCTTTAACTGCTATATATATGATATATCAGCCGTTTAGGGTATCATCGATATCAAAACCCTAACCGCTTTTAGAGAGAGACTAGAGAGAAAATTTTCGAAAAGTCCAGATCCTTGGCGGCTAGTACCGCAGCTTTCCTTACTGCAGATCGTGTGACGATTCGCGGGACGTTCGTGTGGATACCGTAGAGGCGCAGTTCCGTTGGATTGCGTTGAGGATTCGAAGCAGTTCCAGAATCTCCATCGTCTCTTTTCAGGCTTGAATAATCGGTAAAACATATCTTAACCTCTGAATTAATATGTTTTCGCATGGATCCTGTTTTACGGTTTCGGAAAATTTTTAATTTTCGCTGCGTTTATGTGCCGAAAACCCTACAAATACATGGTACAGAATTCAAATACAATCTTTCATATCAAACGGTCGTGCAAAATATGAGCACACAATTGTGAGTATCAATACAGATATATAAAAAATATAAACATTCAAACTAAGTCCTCATTACATTTATTATCACACTATTTTTTAAAAAAATAGTGAGGACTTCTACAACTTTAACTCGGACCATCACTCCATTCCCCGACTAATACCCGCGATATTTTCATTTCCTAAAGGAGAACAATGGAAGAAAATGGTGAGCTCAACTAGTCCAGTAAATAATATTATGACTAAGATAATGGAAAATAAATTATAGTTAGTCTTTAACAAATCAGATAAAATATTATGGACAACAAGGTTTAGATCAACAACTGCAACGAAAATAACAATTCATTAGAAGAGTTAAGTAGAGAATGAAGTCTACTATCTTTTATGATTTAAAAGTCCGTCATTAATATTTTATCCCTGTAACATCAATTAATATACATCTTGAACCAAATATTTATCTTTGCATTACGGGCCAAAGATATTCATTTGTATCACCAGTTGGTCATGTTCATCTCAACACCTGTCCATCTTTGCACTACGGGCCAAAGATATTCATCAGGTAATCATTCATCTTTGCACTACAGGCCGAAGATATTCATCAAGATCAAGTAATCATTCATCTTTGCACTACAGGCCAAAGATATTCAGTTATATCACTATTTAGAACTGAGGATGATGAAAAATAATATAAATAACGAATCCAGTGAGATAAAGGACAAATATTAGAGAATTTATTCAGAGTTCAAGAATGAAAAATCAAAACCTGGATCCAATCAAAGATAAAAAAAATAAAAATTACCGTGAATAGTACCTCGTGAATAGTAACTTATGAATAGTAACTCGACATGAAAAGATAAAAATTTTACGAGAAAGTTCAGAAAATTATTCCGGTGAAATGATACTAAATGAATTGCAAAACTCAAGAAATTTCTGATCATTTCAGGAATTATAGAAGCAATACTTACCATGATAAGTTCAAATTTAGGAATATGAAATGAAATATTATTACTTCCATAATATGGAATATGAAAAAAAAAATATTCTTTATGAATATTGAAAGATAATAACATCATTTACTCGAAAAATAATATTCCTTACCTTAACAAGAGAGTAATTTTGACTGGAATATCGGATATTATGTGGACGAAAACTTGCATTGTTATCAACACTCAAAGTATCTAAATACTCACAAGAAATACGCTCGATATTATAGAGAGAAATTTTTCTGATTCTGGTGTGATTTTTATTTCTGACTAAGCGTCCTATTTATAGGAAATGCTTAGCACACCAAAGAAAAATAAAATAATAAAATATTATTTTATTTTTTATACGTATATTTTTCAAATCCACCATATTTGAAAACCAAACTTCAATATTTTACAACAAGAGTGGGGCCCACACATTCTAGAAAATCCTCCACCAAAAATCAATTCAGACCCAATCTTCCAGAACTTTAATAATTCATAACAAATAGCCCTTTTATCAGAAAAATACGAACCTTATGTCCATTTCATATGAAATTTAATTCTCTACTACTTTGTAGAAGAAAGTTTTTCCAAATTCCGAACGAAAAAATGACCTAAATTTATATAGGGATGATTTTTCCACACTCAACACTCTTGAAAATCTTCAACACATTCAAAATTCCAAAGCCTCTATTTTTGAAATAATGAATTCCACCACATGTTTATTATATATATATATATATATATTAAAATATTTATAATTATTAAAATAATTTCAAATTTCATTTTCTCTCTTTTACCTCATTTTAATCATATATCGTGAATTTGTTAAAAAAATATCATCACTATTATATTATTATATTATCACATTATACACTTATAATGTAATATTATACTAATATATTTAAATAAATTATTTTATCAGAACCTATAAAATATAATTCTCAATAATTGTCACTTTTGTTAAAAATTCCTTCGTTTAAATTCACATTGAATAAATATTTACTTATCATTTTTTTTATCAATAATTATTATTCACAAATAATATTGCAGAACTATAATATTGACAACCAGGTTGTTCCCAGAAAAGAGGGAGCCTTCCGATAAGAATTTCTCCTTACTGGCGCACAATTAACTAACCTCTCCTAAACAGAACTTCCTTAGACATTGCCAATGATGCTATCTAATAATATTATTCAAATAATATGAATTATTGATTTGATAATTTAAAATACTGTGAAATGACAATTATTGAATCAATAATATGAAATATCAACGTAGCAACTATTTAACCAATAAAATGTAATGCCCCCCAAATAGATCCAATCCACCCAACCCATTCTGGGTCGCCACGAAATACACTCAACAAAAATTTAAATGCAAATCTTCAAATTCTATCTTTTAAAATATCGTACAAAATACGATCACAATTAAACTGTGAGTTTCAATACAAATACCTTGCCCATACTTCAAACAATGATACGTTACAGAAAGGTACAGTCAATAACTGTTTTAGGAATAAAAATCTTTGGAAAATGCTCAAGAAAACCTTTGTACATGGGAGGCCATGCATCTAAGTTATAATAGATATCATATGACTTGAGAATTATCCTTGGTTGACCCAATAGACCCCAAAGAAAAATGAGAAGATTACTATCATGTTCTTTCCAATGGTGGGTCTTCTCTTGCCATATAATTATCTCCATTGTCTCCAATTGAGAATTATATTTCAACCAAACTCCAATATTATATAGGTAATGCTCATAGATATAATCAGCAAGTGGATGTGCACAACCATGTCTTATGATAACTCGAAGTTGTAGGTGATTAGACATCTTGTATGATAGTGACAAAACACCCTTCTAAAGTTGGGTTCACCTCAACCTATTTGGTTCACCAAAATCAACTGTTAAATAACGTGTAAAATACGACACACATATTTTAAATTCTCAATATAATTCTTCTCATACTGTTTTATGGAAAACCTTAACAGCTAAAGACCATCGTTCTATTCCCCTGTTATCCTTGCTCGACCCCGTTATACTCTTATTACCTGAAAGGAATTGTGAAGCAAAAGGGTGAGCACAAATAGCCCAGTAAAGAATATCATGACTAAAGATAATTATATTATCAATAGTTTTCATCAGTAATAAATCAGAGATTTAAACATATGGTAAAACTTTTCAACCATAGTTGCAGCGGAACGAGCAATCCATTAGAAGAATCAAATAGACTATAATGTCTATTATCTTCTCCATGTTAAAAGTCCACCAATAATATTTTATCCCTGTAACATCAATCAACAATTCCTGTCCACAATCATGTAAGTTCATGATCATAATTATCTTGATGAATTCCTCTTCGCACTCAGGACGAAGATAATTCTCCTCACCTGTCTTTACTTGAAACACCAAATATCATGGTTATACCAAATCACAGTTCCTGTTCATAATTATGCTAATCAATTCATCTTTGCATTACAAGCCAAAGATATTCAACAATTAATCATTCATCTTTGCACTACAGGCCAAAGATATTCACAAATCAACCGCTCATCTTTTCACTACAGGCCAAAGATATTCATCAATAGTTCATCTTTGCACTACGGGCCAAAGATATTCAACAACAGGTCATCTTTGCACTACATGCCAAAGATATTCGTATCTCAAAAAATATATAATCATTCCAGAATTTATATAAACAATAATTATAACCATGTTGATCAATTCACCTTTGCCTTTAAGCTAAAGATATTCAATTGTAAATTCAATGGTCATGAACATACCAGTCAACAATCCATCTTTACACTCAAGTCAAAGAGAAATTTCATCACAAGGATTATAAAAATGTTATATATGATAATAAAAATAATATGATCAAAACATCGATCTCCAAATTCAAAAATACTCCATAATAATACTTTGTGGAGCAAAATTCAAGAATAAAGATAAAAACTTGGATCCAATCAAAGATAGGAACCTTAACAAGCAACTTGGACATATAGAAGAAAATTTAATTTTTCCGTGAATAGTGCCGTATACGTGAATAGTAATCCCGACGGAAAAAAATAAGAATTTCATTATATAATCCATGATAATATTTTGGTATAATAATATTGAAAAAAATAACATCATTTACGAAAGAAAATAGCATCCCTTACCATCTCTTACCTCAAAAGAATAGTATTTCTGACTGGAATATCGGATATAATACCGAAAAAACTTGCACAGAATACTAACACTCAAAGTATCTAAATACTCACAAAAATACGCTCGATATTATAGAGAGAGAAAACTTTTGATTCTAGTGTGATTTTCAATTCTAACCTAAGCACCCTATTTATAGGAAAAGCTTAGGATGCCAAAGTAGACTAAATTAATAAAATAATAATTTTTTAAAAATTTTCCAGCCGCCTCCCCAAGAAAGCCATCAGCATTCCACACCAACCAAAAGTGGGGCCCACCATTTTATAAAAAAAATATTTATTTTTGAAACTTCAATAATTCATAATAAATAGCCCTTTTGTCAGAAAAATATAAATTCTATATTCTTTTATAGGAAATTTAATTCTCTACAACTTTGTAGAAGGAAGTTTTTCCAAATTCTAAAAATAAATTATCCGAAATCCATAAACGGATGATTTTTCACACCAAAATACTGATAAAAACACATCAGCACTAATTCCTTCTCTTATATTCACAAAATAAATATTTTTTTATCATATAAATCAATAATTAACTATTCACAAATAATATTACAGAACTACAATATTGACAACCAGGTCGTTCCCAGAAAAGAGGGGGCCTTCCGATAAGGACTTATCCTTACTGGCACAAAAAAATAACCCCTCATAGACAGAACTTTCTTAGACATTGCCAATAATGCTATCTAATAATATTATTCAAATAATATGAATTATTGAGTTGATAATGTGAAATACTGTGCAGTGACAATTATTGAATCAATAATACAAAATATCAACTGTAGCAATTATTGAATCAATCATAGCAACGTAGCAATTATTGATATAAAATATTAACGTAACAATTATTGAATCAATAAAATATCATGCAATTATTGAATCAATAATATAAAATATTGAACAGTAATTACTGTAACAATAATTGAGTAAGTGCCTTCTCACGTAAGAATCAATAATTCAAAATACTGTGCAATACCGTGTGCTATTGTGCAACACCGCGTATTACTGTATTTTAACCACCAGATATTTCAACAGTACTAACGGTAACAACTACGCCGTTATTTTATAAAAAAGTTATTTTTGTCGCTTTCTATATCCGACAGTTATTCCGTTGTGGGACCCAGAAATAGCTGCGCCGTCGTACGAATATTCCCCGACAACAAGAATATTCTACGACCAAACGAATATTCCCCGACAACAATGAATATTTTATAACCACTTGCTTACTTTATAAAATTTGCATATTTCACCCTTAACTTTAAATTTTTATCAATTTAACCATTTACTAAATAGAAAAATTGAATACTTTTATTTCATAAAATCTGGGGTCTTATATAAAATATTATGCAATTATCAATGTAGCAATTATTGAGTATATAATATAAAATATTAAATAGTAATTACTGTAACAATAATTGAGTAAGTGCCTTCTTATGTAAGAATCAATAATTCAAAATACTGTGCAATACAGTGTGCTACTGTGCAACAACGCGTATCACTGTATTTTTATCATCGAGTATTTTAACAGTTTAACGATAACAGTTTTACCGTTACTTTATAAAAAGGTTATTTTTGTCGCTTTCTATATCCGACAGTTATTTCATTGTGGGGCCCACAAATGGCTGCGCCGTCGTACGAAATTCCCCGACAACAAGAATATTCCATGACCAAACGAATATTTCCGACACAATGAATATTTTATTACCACTTGCTTACTTTAAAATATTTGCACATTTCACCCATAACTTATCACATTTATCAAATCAACACCTTACTATTTCAAAATAATATATAGAGGAAATTAAATTTTTATTCATAAAAGTTGGGGTCTCATAGTTATCGATTTTACCGGTTCCCTACCTCACTTTTTTTTAGACGTTGAATTTGATTAAATGAATGTATCATTGATTGAGTTATGATTATGATTTAATATCTTTCTTTTCATATAGATTTAGTATTTATTTGAATTGTATAAAGTAATCATTGTACAAATAAATTTAGTTTTTTTATCGGATTTGATTGAATGTATCCTAAATATATTTATTATTTATAATTTATTTTTATCACTCTTTAGTCTTGAGTTTTGAGTTATGATCATGATTTAATATATTTTTTTAAATAGATTTAGTTCTTATTTGAACTGTATAAAGTAAACATTGTACAAATAGGTTTAATTTTTTTTTGGTAGATAAATTGATTAATTTTACATATTTACTAAATACTATATATAATATATAATAATAATTAATTTATTTAATTTAATTATTATTTATTACATATTAATGACATTACTAAGTCAATAATGGTCCGACCAATAATCCATCCATCCAGTAGGTTTTTCGGTTCGATAAACGATAAACCCTTAATAAACCGCGTGAAGGTGTGCTTTAGTTTTGAGTAACAAAACATATAATTTACTAGTACTAAACTCGGAATACGTATGGGCTTATAATTTTTGAGCCTGTGGTCCTTGGGCAAACAACTTGGGCCTCTTAAGTCAGGTAAGGCGCGTTGAGGTTTTATTCGATGACTTGTTTTACGCCGGTGGTTTCTATCATTATTTTCGTGTTTGGAGACTTTGTGCATGCCTAAAAGCTAAAAAGCTCAACTATCTATATACACATAAAAAGAGACCTGCAGTGAACGTGTTTTTGAGTTTTTAGAGAAAAATAAAAAATTAAATTTGAATAAAAAAATTATAAATTTTCTTTCATATTTTGAAATAAATAAGTTATATATAATAATGATGAAGTTAAATAAATAAATGAGTTTTACTGTGTATTAGGGCCAATTTGCTTCTATTTATAATTGTGAAACATAATACATAATATTTAATAGAAATATAAAATATTTTAAATTATTATATATATATATATATCATTGTCATTCCTAAAAAGTTTTCCTTAGATGATGAATAAACAAGTCACATATCATCATCATTCACTCAGCATCCACATCAACCATCAACGATTGCCACCCCTTCATATAAAACTCTCAACCATCTTATCTTATTTATACTATACTAAGGTTGTGTTTGATAAATCTGGCGATTAAGATCTGAATGATTATGATGTCTTAATAAATTAGATCATCTGAATGGTTATGAGGTCTGAATCTAAAAAATTGTTTGATAACTAAAAAGTAAGTTGTCTCTTAATGACACTATTTTACTATTTCAAAGGGTAAATTTTTATTTAATAATTTTAAATATTCAATTTAATAAAAATGAGTGAATAATATTGTTGAATATATTTATATAAAAAAAAATTATCAAAAAAATTTCATTAAGAGGTACCTCTTAATTATTAAGATTTTATTTTCTGTCTTACCGATTAAGAGGCATTCAGAGGTAACAAAAAAAAAATAAACAGCATCATGCCTCTTAGCGAATAAGAGGCAGTCCATTAAGAGGCAATCAGATGTAAACAAACAGCACCTAAAACCTTCCCAAAAGCTGCAAGTCCCCGCCGAGTCTTTTCTTTCTCAATTCTCATAATCTCCGGCTTCACCCACAAATGTAACTATATCCAATTTCAGTTTCACTTAAGAAACTTTCGCCTTTTACCTAAATACCCCTCAACTGCATTCTAATTCACACCAATGTCCTCCACCTATACCCTCCCGACCTCACACTCCCATTCCGTCGCCGCCGCCTTACCATTACTTCCGTCCTCATTCGCCACCCCAGCGTTCCGCGTATTCCTCACGCGCCTCTCAGACTCCGTTCAAAGCGCTTTCTCACGCTGCCGCCCCTGGTACGAACTCGCCGACAAAACCTACTTCTCCCGCCCTGACTCCATCACCGACGCCACCTCCCGTATCCGTAAGAACTTCTCCTACTTTCGCGTCAATTACCTCGCCGTACTCGCATCCATACTCGCTTTCTCTCTCCTCTCCCACCCTTTATCTCTCCTCACTCTCTTCTCTCTCCTCTGCGCCTGGCTCTTCCTCTACCTCTTCCGCCCCTCCGACAGGGGCTGATCCAGGCTGGTAGTTCAGTGGAGTCACATTTGATTTTTTTTTAAAAGAATAAAGATTTAATAAAATAAATCACAAAATTAAATAATTTTTAAATATTGTTTATTTCGATAATAGTTATAAAAATATCACGTTCAATGTATATTACTAAATAATCATTCATCCATTTATATCCCAAGTTTATGGCATTTTATAATGCTTAACTCTTTGAGAGGTGATTCATATAGGATCTTCTCCAAATTACTACATTCATCTATGTTAAAAACTTTAACATGACAAGGGATCGGAGCGCTTTTTCTTCTTCCCCCAAAGAGGTGAGTTGGTGACAAAACCTAACTGTCAACTCTTTTAGACAGTAAAGGCATTGTAGGTTACCACCATTTTGCCACAAACTTGTCATTTCTCTGCAACACACAATCTCAAGGATTTATAGAGCCACAACATAAAAATGCATTTGTTCTTCAGGTATACAAGTAAGCTTCGTTAAACGATTAATTTTCAATATAATTAGTGATGTAAGATCAGAAAAACTTTTTAACACAGCTACATAGCGTTCTTCAATCATTAACTTGCAAAGAGAAGGAAGATGAAACTGTGAAATCTTGATTAATTTGGGACATCAACTTATACTAAGCTCACGAAAGTGAGGGAAAAGGAAAATTTGAAGAGTTACCATCCTTGTAGAATTCAATACATACACTTCTTAGTTTGAAAAGTCAGTGAGAGCAAGTGCCCCCTACCCCAGCTATAGAACCGCCCCTACCCTCCGACCACCCCGTCGTCCTCTTCGGCCGCACATGCTTAGATCGTGAAACGCTAGGCATCCTCATCGCCCTCACCGTAATCCTGATATTCCTCACCAGCATAGGATCGCTACTCATGTCCGCTACATTGATCGGATTAACAATCGTTTGTGTACACGGTGCATTTAGAGTTTCGGAGGATTTGTTCCTTGACGATCAAGAAATCACCGATTCTAGAATGTTCTCGATTCTCAGTGGGGCCGCATCATCCACTGCAATCGCCCCAGCAATGCCTGCTGCTTCTATGGTTTGATTGGAAGATGTAATGATCAGAATTCAGATCAGATATATCTACTAGTGGATTCTTTATTTCTTTAAATTTTCTCATATTTAGTATTTCCTGAATAAAATGATTACTGTTCAGATCTGTCATTGGCAAATGTTGTAGGGTACTGTAATCAACAAGTCTACTATAACATAAAAATCGTTCACATACACTCACATGCATAATGTGAAGGCCCACGCGACTTGCTCTGCACGTGCGCCATCACCATATGCATCTGAGTGTACATGAACGGTATGTGAACGTTTTTATATGATAGTAGCATAACTCTACTGAAATTCCCTCAATTTGGTGAGTTTACTATCGTATATGATACAAGAATGATTACAAATTGTCCTTTAATATCGATTCATTTTTTTAAAAAAAAGTTGTTTATGATAATTGATACATGTGAAAAAGGAAACAAGATAAAGTTAGCAGCAGCGCGATAAAAACATTCCATGTGAACAAATAATAAAAATTATTCGTTCGTTTTCATAATTGGAAAATTAGGATATCTGGCTTGCCATAGTCAAACTTTCGCTGTAGATCAAGTACAAAATAATACTATCTCCGTTCTTAAAAGATTGTCATTTAAGGTTTTGACACATGGATTAAAAAAGTTATTTAATATTAGTAAAATTTATTTGAAATTCCATCATTACCCTTTTATGGGAAATTAAAAACTATTAATACAATAGAGAGAATTTATTGGGACAATGAGAGAAGATAGGGTAATATAAGAAAATAAATAATTTATTCTTCTAGGAGGTTGTAAACGACAAATATTTTGGAACAAATTTTTTCTTCTAAAACTACAATCTTTTAGGAACAGAGGGTACATTCTTGGTTTTATATTATTTTATCATCACACTTGATTTTAAAATTAACTTAAGATATATATTTTTAAACTCAAAATTGATACGGATTTCTTTTGATTTTAATTAATACAATAATAAATATTGTGAACTGTTTAAAAAGTATTAGTCATTATAAATTTTTTATTTCATAATTTTTAATGAGTTATCTAAATTTTGAGTTTGAAAATTTCTCAAATTGACTTTCAAAAGTCAACAATTATCATATAATTTGGAACGAAAGGAGTATAATATTTGGTAATATAATAGTAATCTATAATATTATTAATGAAAATGGTGAAGAAAACAAAAATGTCATTAATGAATAAGTGTATGCATCACCAAGCTCAATCGTAAAAAAACTACTCATAAGGCTTGGGTGTATAAGATCTTAGAATCCATTATTATCAAAGAAAAAAAATGTTATATTGACTTGGGTTGATGAAATCTTGGGATTCATTATTGCCAAGGGCAAAAATAGGAATAAGATCAATTCCTTAACTATATTGGGGCCGAGGGGGCCAAGCCCCTCAACTTATTTTAAAATTGTCGGGCTTCAGTTGAGCTTGACCTATTTGAGTTATAATAAATTTGTTTAAACTCGGCCCAAATAAGATAACGAGTTTCAAGCTCATTTTTTTGTTAAAGTCCATATTGAAACATATTATTATTAAAATTGATATCTAGACTTAAAAAATATTATTAAAGTAACTCATTTAAATTTTTTAACACATCATTCTTTTTACCAATCAAATTCAAATTTAAATTAATATAAATGAGCTAATTTATAAATACTCTAGTATTTATTATTTTTAATATTTAATCTCTATCACTTTCATGTAATTACTATATTTTATTATAAAAATGCTAGAAGTGACCACTTAAAGAAAAATATGGTACTTAATTCGTAGTTGAAGATACTATATATAAATATAATTTGAGAATATAAATATGTAATAATCAATATAAATAGTTTATATATTTTACACATTTCCAATACTATATATAATTAAATTAAATTTATAATGGACTGAAAAACCATTTGACCTAAACTCGATCTAAATTTTATTTTAGGTTTAAATTTCTATCAAAACTCAGCCCAGTTCACTCCTAAATAAAATTCGAACGAACTTTTAATGGACCAACCATATTAAATTTCGGGCTTGACTGGTCTAATTAACCATCCTACTAGTATTTGTACATTGACATGAAAAATTAAGAGAAATTTACTATTTACTAGGGGTGGTCAAGTTTTTTTGAATTTTTTCGATTTTAAGGCAAACCGGACAGATCCAAATCGCGTGGTCGGTTCGAAACAGAGAAACCAGTTCGGTACCGATTTGGTATGGATCGATTTTCGGTACCGATTCTTATAAGACCTCAAATTTTATGAAATAAAAGTATTCAATTTTCTTTATAATTATTATTATAAACAATAAATGGTTAAATTGATAAAAATATTAAAGTTAAGGGTGATATGTGTAAATTATAAAAGTATGTCGAAAAATATTCGTTCTGTCGGAGAATAATTGTTCTGTCTGGATATTAGGTAAAAGTTTGATGGCACTGAAATAACCAATCATTAGTGGGCCACATAACGAAATATTGTCAAATGCAGAAAACGACATAAATAACTTTTTTTAATAAAAAATTGCCAACGGTACTATCGTTTTTAATTGTTTAAATACCTGGTGATAAAAGTATAGTAGCACACAGTATTCTACAGTGGCACACGACATTCCACAATATCACACGGTATTGCACAATACTTTATATTATTGATTCAATAATTGTTATAATAACAACTGCATAGTATTTTATATTATTAAACTCAATAATTGTCACAATAGCAAATGCCACAGTAATTCATATTATTATATTAATAATTGACATTGCATAATTAATAGCTCATATTATTTAGTATAATATTATTAGTCCAGTAAACATTATTGACAATGTCTATAATTTTCTGTTAAGTAAATGAGTTATTTAATTGCGCGTCGTTTATACGGAAGACCCCTTCTTTCTTGGGAACGATCTGGTTGTCAATATTGTAAGTCTATAATAATTATACTAAGAAAAAATTAGTGAGCACCAGTCCACTGTAGCAAGCACATGGATTTAGAAATGTCACAATAATTGTCACAAGCATCTCATATTATTAAACTAATAATTGACATCGTACGTAGCAAGGGTAGTAATGGAAAGTTGCATAAATGGAAGTCACTGGTTTTAAATAGTTAGGTCGAATCATTATTTGAAAAATAATAATATTTGTGATATTAATACATTATGTCAATAATGTAGAAAACATATAATATAATGATAATGGGATAATCTTTTCGATAATGGATTAATCTTTTGAATAAATAATGATAATGGGTTATTTTTTTTGACAATTGATTTATCTTTTTTGAATAAATATTGATAATAGATTATTATTTTTGAATAAATATTGATAATGGGTAATTATTATGTTTAAAAGTAAAGATAATTGATGAAAATGGGTAATCATTATGTTTGACGATAATGATAAAGGATGAATAATATATTTATAAAATGTGAGATATTTTTGGCTACAAATAAGAAGGCTTAACACAAGGAAATTCACAACTTTCTTGCTTTATACTTCCTTCCACTCTCTAATTTTTGCAAGATCTTTTTAAGTGTGTTAGGCTATCTTGAGTATTTGTGAAGATTAGTAAAAGTATAAGTATTGTTCAAGTAAGTATTTTCTATAAAAGTTGGTCAAACACTCACACACATCACACGATGTTTAATTATTCCTTTAGAAGAGTTCTTTTGAAAAAACTTCCTTTGGAATATTTTATTTTGAAAGCTTATTCTGTACACTACACAAAATTTACAGTACTATATAGTCACTTTTGATAAATTCATAATATACGAGTTAGTATACACCATATGTGATAGTTACTAATTAAATTATAAATATATTTAACTTGATAAACTTCATAGAAAGCAGCATCCAATCACTTGTTAATTGAGGAAAAGGATATTATTTTCTTTCATACTCCTAAATCTAAACTTAATATGATAATTAAGTATTGCATTTATAATTCCTAAAATGGTTATAATTAAATTCCTTTGAGATTTGCGCTTTATCTAATATCATTTCACTTGAACTTTTTATTTATCTGAACCTTATTATTAAATTTTAATCATTATCTTTGAAATATGAAACTTGAATATCATTCTTGAATTTGACTCCATATTTTGGTCATCATATTGGTAATTTGGACATTATTGGACTTTTGACAAATTAAATGTCAAATCTCGAATGTTTATTATTGTATCTTATTATTTTTACAACTTCCGTTCATCCTTTATATCATTGTTATTAAAATCAAGTTATTGTGAATATCGTTGGTCTGGGTACAAAGATACTATGATTGGTTAATGTCATTGGCCTTGGTGCGAAAATGATATAATTGTTGAGTGTCTTTGATCTGTATGGCAAGGACACTTGGGTGAAAAGTTCTTTTTGGTCCGTAGTGTACAGATGGATTGTTAGCATGATCATGATCATTGGTGTTACAATTAAATATATTTGGTCTGCAATGCAAATATGAACTATTGATTTGCATGATTATGATAAAAAATAATTAATTGGTGTTACAGGATAAAACATTGATGGTGAACTTTTAAATAGGAATAAGATTGTGAACATCATGATCTATTTTACTCTCCTTATTGATTGTTATTTTTCACTGCAGTTGTTGATCTAAAATTTGTTGTCCATTATATTTTATCAGATTTTTCACTGTTGAAGACCAAGGATAATATATTTTTTATTATCTTAATCATGATATTCTTTACTGGCTATTTGAGTTCACCCTTTTTTTTTGTTATTCTCATGAAACGAGAGTGTAGCTAAGACTAGCCAAGGTGTGTGGAGTGATGGTCCGAGATAATTACTATAGAAGTTTTTACCGTGTTGTAAAATAGTGTGACAATAATCATGTTGAGAACTTGTAATATGTATTGACGTATCTTATACGACATTATAATAATTTGAGCGTGAATATTGTTGTATTAGCTACGACACTGTAATAAGAGAACGTATAGTTATAGTGTACTTTGGCGATTCAAATTGGGTTATGTGGACCATATTTTAGGGACGTTACAATTCTGGTTAGTTATTTTGATGGTTTGATTCTTACTAAACTGAACAGGTTCGTACCGAATCAGTACCATCCCCATCTTCAACCTCATTTCAATTTTCATTTAACACTTTCACATTTTCATTTTCAACTAGGTAAAGCTCCTCAGTAATAATCTTGTGTTTGCATCCCAACTCCAGGATCTCGGATTCGCAACAAATCCCCTTTCCAAACTCATGTGAACAGGATGGCGGCGGCGGCGACGGAATAGGTGTCATCGCTAAACAGTGTAACGTCGTCATTTCAGATGGATTTTGACATTTGCAAAGAAGGAAACAAGAGGGACTTAGAGACGGCGACGGGTGAAAACGACGGCATTGAGGGAGAGAGGGTCTAATTCAAGAGCCAGTGATGATGATGGGAGTGGTCTTACTAGAAAAAAACTTAGACTTTCTAAAGAACAATTTGCTTATCTTGAAGAAAGCTTCAAGGAACACAATACCCTTAATCCTGTAAGTATCTTATTACTAGTATATTTTATAGAATATATATATATATATATATATATATATATATATATGTGGAGAGAGAAACCCTTTTTTTATTTTATGCAAGTGATAGATTTTAGTTTTGTTTTTGGATGAGGCAAAAACAAAAGCTTGCACTTGCAAAACAACTAAATCTTAGGCCTCGTCAAGTTGAAGTCTGTAAAACAAAACGTAAGGAGAGAGAGAGAGAGAGGAAATTAATGATTGTTTATTTTCAATATTTTTCAGGTAAAAATCGATACCAAACCGGCTAACTGGTTCGGTATATCGGTCCAACAGATACCTGTATACATATTCAAATTTGGGTGTATTTGGTAATGGGTCCGAACTGGACCAATTCGGTATGATAAATTACCGATGAACACTCTTACTATTTACTTAAGTACGGGTGGATCTCATGACGGGGAGTATCGATTTAAATCATGTATCTTAAATATTTAGGTATTCAATTTTATTTATTCTTAAATATTTGAATGCTGTAACTACTTTTAGTGTGTGTATTTTGACATAATGACATGTATTATATCATAAAATCAATTTTATTTATAATATAGTATGAATTTATATTCCCGAAACTTAAGCCCATTATTATTATAAATATAAAAACACAATGTGTAAGGGACAAATAGGAACAAGATAAGGTTAAATTCACTTTTCTCCATTATATATTTCGATTTACAAATACATCATTTGATTGAAATTTTTAACGATCAACTTATTAAACTACTTATTTTTCACAAACCGTCACAAATTTCGTGTAAACAAGTTGATTTATAACAGAAAATTTCAAAAAACATTAGTTTATCCAATTGTCTACGTGTACATACCAAATAATAGCCAAATAACATCTGAGTCCCATAAATGTGTCCATGTGACAATCAAAATAGAAAATTTATATGTAAAAGATAATTAAATTTTGTAAAACGTTAAAAATCTATTCAAAAATATATAAACAAATTAAAGAGTTATAAAAATTTAAAAAAATAAAACATGGAGTATTAAATGAAATACAATAATAGACCAAATTATATGTATTAAATAAATTAAACAACTTAAACACTTTAAATTCAAACCCATTTGCTTAATGGGTTTTATTAAATTATTTAAGTTGTGTAAATAATTGGTTACATAATTACATATTGTTCTTCATTTTAATTGATTGGGATGTATTTTATTTTGTAAATAAAATTTCTTCCATGTTTTTTCTCGAGTTAATAGAATTATTAAGATATATGTTTTTCTACCATGATTTCATTTATTTGATTTTAATTGTTTAATCTGTTTAAATTTTCAAATTTACTTTTATTTTTTAGAAATTTTTAGTGAGTAAATATTATTTGACAAGCTCACGTGGATAACTAGTTTTAAAATATTAAATTTTATTTTTTTTCATTAACAGTCAACCTGTTTAGATGAAATTTGTAACGATTTATAAAAAGTAAGTAGTTTAATGAGTTGACTGTTAAAAATTTTAGTTTAGTGATTCGTTTGTAAATCGGGATCAAGTATAATGGGAAAAAATTGATTTAACCCGAACAAGATATATATACTACTTTTATTAATGTATATTTTATTACTACAAAAAGGAAAAAAGGAACAAAATATGCAATAAACATGTACAATGAGAATAAACATTAATATTACCAACCTTTTATTTTCCAAAACAAAAGTTTGTCGCAAAAATTTGTAACAAGTTTTGGTTGGTCATTAAAAAAACCCTAAAAACAATGCAATGCAGAGAAAGTCTTACAAAGATTATTTGAAGAAAATTAATATTTTCATAAATAAAAAATAGAGAATAGGATTTTACAAAAACATTTGATAATATTTTATTTCTTATGAATAATTAAGAAAATCCACGTTTATATGAGTAAAATCTTGTGTAAATATAAATTTTTTTCTTGTAAAAATAGCAATTTTCTCCCGTGAATAATAAAATGGGATTTATCCTCATGTAATTTTTAAAAAATAAAAATAAAATCTTCAAGTTGTAAAAATATCAAATTTTCATTTAAAAACGAATGTAAAGTACAAGGAACTAAAATGTAATAACCCAAAGTCGCCGTGTCCAAACTCGCCCTAGGTTTTTCCCACATTCTGAAAGCCGATCCCTCCACCCTTCTAGTAGTAAACTGAAAAAGAACCCGTTTCTTATCACTCCGTTATATCCTTTGACATTCATCATTAGATCATATCTATTATCAGATTGAGGGAGAGAGTTTGTCTGTTTTGTTGAATTGTAGCTAACCCTAATTGGGCTATAAAATGGCGTCAAAGTTTGGGATGGCGGGTGGGATTCCGGAGCGCCGGGTTCGACCCATATGGGACGCCATCGATTCTCGCCAGTTCAAAAATGCACTCAAGCTTTCCGCAACTCTGCTCACCAAATTTCCCAAATCTCCTTACGCACTTGTAAGCATGTGTCCCTCTTAACATAATTCTATAGCTTCACATTTAATTTTTTCATTAATGTAGGTCAATTATTTGGTCTAATTATTTTCCAGGAGGGAGTTTAATTCAATTTGACAGATGAAGTGGTTTTTAATTTGTTTTTTTTTCAAAAACATTTTTTGAGTATGGTCTTGGAGTAAAAGACAACTCTTTGAAATGCTTAATTGGTAGTGTTTGAAGCATGGATTCTACCAGGTTGTCAGTCCTGTTAATTTGGCATTTTCAGCTGTTGCACTATTAATCTCTAGATATAGTTGTAATTGAGCATTTTGAATTGTAGAACCAATTTTTATTTATTTTAATATAAGCAATGTCTATTTGAAGAATCAGAAAAGAGGTATAATCCATCCCCACTATTCCTTATAAAAAAAACTTATCCTGACTAATAATGAGGATATGGACTCCACTTTATTATTTTCTTTTTGTTTGTCCAATGCCATGTTGGTTTCTCGTAGCAGATAAAACATTGAATATCTGTGCTTTTGCTTTGCAATAGAATTGCATGGGGGGTGAAGATGCTGCAAGGACATTTTTTGTTATTATGGCGTTCAATTGTAATTCTGTTCTAGCAATGGAAAATCTGCAATCATTTAAAGCTGCCTTTCCAAAACACTAATAATTCAGATGTGATGAGTTGAGTAAATTGCATGAAATAAGCCTTTAATCCGTACTTGGCCTCTAATAGGTACTTCATATTAAATTATTAATTGTACAGTTATGTTAATTCAACGTCTCAACCCAAATCAAACATGGTTTAATTACAAGAATATGAAAAAAACCAATGGACATATTACACATGGTATTTCCAGGTCATTTGGATGATGCAATGAAAATGTGATTCGTTTATTGTTGGAAGGCAGAACATGGTTGGACAACAAATGAATTCTCAAGCTCATATTAACTAGACATCAATCATTTCGTTTTCATTTACTTTATGTTTTGCAGGTAATTGATAGATAACTATTTCTTGAAAATAGGATTAGATATGATATCATCTGTGCCAGAGGAGCTAAAGTCTCATGTATTATAACATATTAGCTTTAGTGGGTTTATTTTTTCATTTTCCCTCTTATATTACGCAGGCACTTAAGGGACTCATTTTGGAAAGGATGGGTAAATTGGATGAAGCACTTTCTGTATGCATTAATGCCAAAGAGCTATTGTTTACCAATGCCTTCATCTTAATTGATGATCTCACTCTAAGCACATTGCAGATTGTTTTCCAAAGACTTGATCACTGTCAGTGCATGTTTTACTGCTTTATTTATATGTATATTTTTATCCACTTTATTAAATCAATCGATGAACTTATAATTGTTTATCTCATCAGTGGACATGGCTACCAGTTGTTATGAGCATGCTTGTGGAAAATTCCCGAATAACTTGGAACTAATGATGGGCCTTTTCAACTGTTATGTTCGAGAGTATTCATTTGTGAAGCAGCAACAGGTTGATGGTATCCGATAATCCCTTCCTCTTTTCTGCCCCACTCATCTTCCATCATATTTTGATACTTCATAGTTCATACAACTTTGTCTATGCACAGTGAATTTATAAGGCCATTATTGTTTTTTGGTTTTATTACTGCAGATAGCTATTAAAATGTACAAGGTTGTTGGTGAAGAAAGGTTCTTACTGTGGGCAGTTTGTAGCTTTCAGTTGCAGGTTATGCCTGCCTACCTGCTGCTTTCCTTTTCAATTTTCCTTGCACAATGTGGTTTACTTGCACAATGCGTCTCTTTTTACCCATAATTTTTATGGAGATTCGAAAGAAGAAACTATTTTTTACTAAGTAGAATTGTAGAAAGAAAAAAGGGAAAAAGAGGACACTTGTTTGAAACAAAAGAGAACCCTAAAGTGACACTTATTGGCTTCATTTGGTTTGTGCTGTAAGTGGATCAAATATGACACATTCATTAAATGGGGGCAGAGTGAGAGTGAGTGTGAGACCTCTCTACAGAAACTATAAATTGAAATGTTGTTTGTTTGCTAACCTAATTATGACGGGTCTAATAGTTGGGTTACTGTGACATGATTTTGACTTTAATTTATGACTGTCATCCATTACATGTTGGTTTATCCCCAGCATGAGTTGTCTTGGGGGTTTATAGATTACCATTCTATGTTTGGGTGATTGGCGTGTTCATGTTTCTTCTGAATGCTGTTTTTATAACAGTACAACCTACAGTTTTCTAAACTCATCCTTCATCTAAATCTGAAATTTGAAGTCAATTCTCGCTCTACATAAGCCTGAAAGTTGCTTATTAAATTGTTTTGTGTCTCACAGGTTTGTTGTGGTGGTGGGGGAGATAAGCTGTTGCTTTTAGCTGAGGGTTTGCTTAAGAAGCACATTGCTTCTCATAGCTTGCATGAACCAGAAGGTGCGCTTTGCTTTTTCTTTCCTGTTTATTGATCCTTAGAAATATTTCTGTCTAATAAGGATTTGTACCATTTCAGCTCTTAGTGTCTACATTTCCCTACTGGAAAAGCAATCCAAGTATGGGGATGCTTTGGAAGTTCTTTCTGGAAAATTGGGTTCACTAATAATGATTGAGGTTGATAGACTACAAATACAGGTAATTTCTGTGACCCTCTTTCTTATTTGCTTACATGTACAATTTTATTATACTAATATCTGTCTTAGTGTCTATGCCTACTGCTTATACATGCTCTTAGGGGGGACACTGTTCTTTAATTAAACTGCCATTTTGCATGTGTGCTTGCATCTCAGTTTGATGATTGCAAGTTATAACTTCAGTTGCAATGTATACTATAAATTGACTTATGGAGCATTGCACTGTCTAAAAGATTTTTTTTCCCAGTATAATAACATCCAATCCCTGCTAATTCAAGATTTTATTAAGCATATGGGTGATATCATACTGACAGATGTTTAATATGATCTTAATCTCAATTGCAACCAATTTTACTAGAAGTACTAACTCTGTCATGATTTATTGTGTAATTGCTAACCAAATTACTTTTGGAAGGTTAAAAAAGTTTGCAAATAACATGTAAAATTTTAACTAAATAAATTAATTAATAAAACTTGCTGAAAAAGATATATTTATCAACAATTTTTAGTACATTATCTCACTGACAGATGAAATGGTTCTCTATGTATTGTGCGAGTATGATTTCATTCATTTGCTAATATTTGTAAGCATCTACCTTCTCCGTTAAATATGAGTTACATTTTAACCTACTAGTCAAAATTTATAGGAACTTACTTAATTGTAGTATAAAAAAAATATAATTATTGTATACTAGCTAAAATGTACTACTAATTACAATATTGGTTACTTGCAAAACTCCAACAAAATCATATCAAGTTTGAATTTTAGATTTCGCAAATTGACTTCGAAAAGTCAAAATGTATCTTTCATTTTCAACTGAAGGTAGTATTTGCCTTTGATGTCATGGATAATTTTATTTATCTGTAAGCTCCTTGTCTAAACTATCCAAGCCTCTTATGATACTTACATTTCCCTTTCATGTTCCTTGTTTTAGCTTCCAGGTCTACATTTTAAGATGCCATAAATGGTTTTTGAGTTTTTCATGTTTATAGGTGCATATTCTGTTTCAACACGTAGATTAGATTTTCTATGGAAATAATTAATATCATCTTCTGCTTAGTGATCATGACTAATATATGTTTTTACTAAGCCCTGGTAAATTTCACGTAGGATAATTAAGTTTCTTGACACAGATGTAATAAATGCATTATGGTGGTTTTTGGATAGTTTACATAAGCTCAAGGATCCTCATTTCTTTATTCACTTTTGACCAAAGTGAAGTTCACATGCACTCTAGTAGGAGTTGATATGACAGGATCAGATTTGTGGTTCTTTGAGTAAAGGAGCAATTGCTTGCATTGAGGCTCTTGTACTCTTCCCTAATTGGTGTTAAATGGCTTATTTAGATTGATCATCTTCATTATGATCATTGTCGTCATTATTGTCTTACTCTTCCTATGGTTTTGTTCTTGAAATATTTCTCTTCTCTAATTTATTGATAGAGATTTTCCCTCTTAAACAGTTGATTGCTGAGTTTTTAGTAAAAAAAATTCTAACTTTCTAAGTTGATGGGAATTTTGAGTTGTAGGAACTCTACCCTTATCTACGCCTTTCATTGAGGGTGTGAGTTAGAGGGTTGTGAGGTTGGGATTTATTTGAAAACTCGTGTTATCAACAGGATTCTTTTGGCTCAGATTTTATACCTAAACTAGTTTCTTCTTTCCCTTTACCACTATCTCTCTTTAGGTAATTTCATCAACTTGTTACAAGTGTACCTTTCAATTGCCTTGCATTTTTCTTGTAGCACATTTATCATACTCTTACTTGTCTCTCGTTCTCTCTATTGCTGTCTTAGTAAATGCTAGTTGTTGTTTCAACTACTTTAGATTATAGTTGTAAATGGTGCTGTGGATGAACACTTATATTATCATGTATGTGTTTAGCCTTAAAGTAGAGCAGGCCTAATTGGCAAAGCTGTGCATTGAAAGATTGACTGGGAATAAGCACCGACTCTCTCTCTCTCTCTCTATATATATATATATATATATTTGGAATCTCGATTCCAAATATAGAATACTAATGTTATTTTTTGTTTCCACTACTTTAGGTTCTAATTTTAAATGGTGCTGTGGAAATAGCATGTTGATACTTGATAAACACTTCTATGTTATGTAATGCATGTTTTTGTTTGGACTCAAAGTAGATCAGGCCCAATTTGCAAAGCTGTGAATTGTGAGATTGACTTGGAAGTTGAGATAAGCATTGACTGTTTTTTTAAATCTCAATAGTAAGCAAAGAGTACTTTTTATCCACCTGTGACCATATAGGTAGGTCTTTGAGCACTCAGCATTTCAAAACCTCCGTTTACTACTTTGCATGATTTGATCACTAACTTAGTGAGTATAGATGCAGGAGTGCTTCCATCCCTACTAATAAATCAGCTGGTTGGTTATCACTTGTGAACATAATCTACCCATGACCTTTATAGGATTTGTTCCAATTCATCGTATTTTTTTTTTCATATTTGTGACCTAGGTAGAAGCCGGAGATTGTAGTTAGGTTGCCCCTCATAATGAGTCATATGAAGAACTTGCTTAGTTTTTGGATATTGCAGAGGGAGCTGTGTAATTATTATTATTATTTTTTACGACTCAATAAAATTATCCTTTTTTATGTCTCTTTTTATCCTAAAAGAACCAAAAAAATAAAGAAAAGAAAGGAAACTGATTTGAATTTTGAAGTAGCCAACATACATAGGTGATAAGTCTCGCTGCCAAAGCTCAGTTTGTTGCATTGGAGTATAATTCCTTAAATAATGAGGATTTTCTACTACTTTTTGGGAAGTGTATTCACTGTTTGAAATTCATATATATTCATGCTTTAAATAATTGTAACTTTCTTTTCTCTCTCTTAGGTTCTGTTTGCATTCATTTCTTATAAACTGGTATTCTTTAACTTTAAGTTGACAGGGGAGGCTTCTTGCTCGGGCAGGTGATTATGCTGCAGCTGCTGAAATATTCCAGAAAGTCTTAGAATTATGGTAGGTTTTGTTGCATGGCACTCTCAGATCCAATGATTGATTTTTTTTTACTTGTTTTCTTGATTTATTGTAGTTTGGCTTTATAGTTTGTTCTAGTTGACCTATCAAAAGAAAAAAAATGTTTGTCTTATTCGGTTTGGCAATCTTAAGCAAGGTGTTAGGCCACCTATCTTTACTGGTCTTACCCTGTTTATCAGGTTATAGGTTCATAGTTTGTTATAACAGTTTCAACTAGGAGTGCAGATGACCAATATCAAAAGTTTCAAGTTTGAACTAGGTTTGCAGACTACCAGTTGTTTTGGTATTAATAATCTAATCTAATATTTTTACATACATTCAGGTTTTGATTTGCATTCTTAATGTATTCAATTTTACCCTAGGTCTGTAAGCCTGTTAGTAGTTCTTTTGTGTTTTTTTTCCTGCGCATTTAGTGATTTTAGTCCATAAAGGACCAAAAGTCTTGGTATTTGAGTCAGCTATTAAGGCCCACACAGCATTATGGTATGGAAACCACTTCAAAGCAGTGAGCTAGAATAAGTAAACATCTGTTTAATTTGCAGACTACTAATGAAAATAAACAAATATTGTCACTGAACTCTTTGCTGGCTCAATTGAAGGTTCTTTAGACGTAGTATAGGTAAATTGTTACGTGGGGTACAACATTTTTTCTGTTTTAAAGTCAAATTGGTGAGACATGGTATTAGTTCAAGTACTTCATGTTACACCTTCTTCTGGGGGTGAACTAATTTGACAGTATGAATCAGCAGGTAAGGATTAACAGATTGTGGGTAATAGTGGCCGACATACACTTGGTTTGACTAAAGGTTGGAGTTCAAAAGTTAAATGGATACAAGGGTATGGTAGTCCTAACAATTAATTCTGTTAATGGCCCCTGAGTCTTAACTGTTGGAATTTTTATTTTAACCACTTGACGCTTGATTTTCTTAGGTAGACGACTACTTTTTTTTTTTAAAATTACAACTATAATTTTTTTAAAAAAATAAAATTTCGGGTTGAATTCATTTGAGGTTTTTAAAAATAGTTTTCCTTTATTATGACGTGATGGAACTAGTCTTTATATATAACATGATTCATTTGCACGTTAATTCAAAATCATGATTGGGAATGTTTCTTCGATTTGGCAGTCCTGATGATTGGGAGTGTTTTCTACACTACCTGAGCTGTTTACTTGAAGATGACAGTAGCTGGTGCAAGGGTGATTCAATTCATCTACTGAACTCTGGCGATTGCAAGCATTTGCACTTAACAGATGAAATGGTGCTTTTCTTGCTTAATGATAGTTTAACTTTTTAGTGGTACTTTGCGCACATTTTTTTTATAGCATTTGACTTCACCAATTATATTTGCAGTTTGATTCTCGTATAGCAAGTGCGTCAGATTTTGTACAGAAGTTAGTTGCAGAAGCCAGTTGTGATTCCATAAGATGTCCATACTTGGCAAAGCTTGAAATTGAAAGAAGGAAGCTGTTATTCGGAAAGGGCGATTTGGACAAGTTGATGGAGGCTCTGATTCAGTACTTCTCCAGGTTTGGCTCAAGTTCTTTTGTTTCTGTATAAATTTTTATTGAATATGCATTTGATTTCTCTTTTGCATGTGTATCTATGGCTTTTCAAGGAAAAGAGAGGAGAAACAAATGCCGCGGTCTGCGGATTACAAGAAAATTACCAAAAATATAAAATTGAAAATATGCTAAGTCCATAAAGAAGCACAATCCTCCAAACCTTTTGTTAATATGCAATATCAATACCTCTAAAAGCAACTATTGTGGATGCCATGAAGAAGCAAGAAAGTAACTTTCCCACACGTGCTAAGAGATAATCAAAAATGTTTTCCAAAGATACCGGTATTCATCTCTGTCAAAGGATCTCAAAGAATTGCGAAACACCAACCACGCAAAAGACCTTTGCAGTCCTTACTCCTCTTAAATCCTTGAAACTCGGTAAGAAGGAACTATGCTGTCATTATAAGACACACCCAATTCTCATTCATCACACAAAGAAATATCACCACAACTGCCATGTCAAAGAATAATGAAGCAAGTGAAGATCTGTCTTACTATCCTGCATATACAATTATACATCATACATACATTTCAAGCCTTTGTAAGGTCCGCGTTTGTTGACCTATATCAAGAGCTAAAGATCAATTAAACCCCTAATTAGAAGGGTCCTTGCCTTCCAAATATAGTTCGCAGGTTAGCCCATGGAAACTGCTTAGAAGGTTGAGATCCGGTAGGATAGGTGAAGTAAGACTTACATGAGAAACATCCACGTGGGTGAACAAAAGAAAAGAGTGCTTGAATTAAGAAGAATAAAGAGGTTAAAAAAAATCCTCGGGCTCGGTGTCATTCAAGTTAAGTAAAAAGTAACAAGACTGAAAGTTCTAAGCAAAGAATCACTTGAAAGCTAGTAAGAAAGCTGGCAAAAGAAATTTTTGGCAAGAAGTACTGAGATTCTCTTTATATTATTCTTTTTCAATTAATAAAATTTCTTCTTTTATCAAAAAGAATAAATAAATTATATTTTTTCTATAATGTTTTGCTGGTTGTGGTCTAAAGCTTAGTAGAGTTATCAAGCATGTTGGCAGCTAGAATTGTTCATCCTTTAAGTCCTGCCATAGCGTTACCTCTCTACAACTATGGTGGAGTAGTTCTTGGTTTGTGGCAACTAATCTATTTTTAAATGAGGATGTTTATCAGCTTTCTTCTTCCATGTTTGTTATGATAAGTTAATCAAGTTGTAAATTTTCATTGATAGTAATTTATCCACTCTAGGCATGTGGATAATTGTATGAAAGTTTCTTTATCCCTTTATTAAATATATTGTTCATTTACTTCTGAAATTTTTTTATGCTTAGTTTACTAAGTAATTGAATGCGGTTCTATCCACTCTAGGCATGTGGATAATTGTACGAAAGTTTTTGTCCCCTAATTAAATATAACGTTCATTTAGTTCTGAAAATTTTATTATGCGTAGTTTACTAAGTAACTGAATGCGAATCTATCATTTGATATTTTCTTTGTAACTCAGGTTTGGTCACTTACCTTGCTTTTCTTCGGACGTTGAGGTGTTTCTTCAAGTTTTAACCCATGATAAAAAGGCCGAACTTTTGGAGAAGTTAGAGAGAAGCTGTGAATCTCTTACCACAGTGCCAAGAAAGGTTCTTGGGCTGTCAATGACTGTTTTTAAAGTTCGAGAATCGATTGGGGACCTGTGCTCTCTCCCTGCTGTTGGTATGGCTCTTTTTCTCAAATTGTATTGGTTTCTTTTTGTTTTTCTATTGACATTGTCAGTAATCTTTTTAATATACATGGCTTGATCTTACAACACCTGTCAACTTTGTTGTTATGTGCTACATCTGGAAGGTTTTATCATAACAGCATAAGCTAACAGCATAAAACTTATAGGCCCAACACTATCTTGTACTTCCATGAGGGGCTTCGAGGTTTAAGAATGTATTGTCTTTATTGTAGATCTGTTAGTTTGTCTTTGGGCTTAAGGTCACTTGGCTAAATGTACTTTAGCTGAAATTAATATGGAGAGTCGCTCGTAGATGCGTGCGCCTCCTTGATTGATTACATAGTGCCGTCGCTGCGGACGACAATTTGGGAGTTCCTATAGGGGGAAATCCTAATTCATCTACCTTTTGAGATCTGGTTGAATATGTCTTGGAAGGGGGTGTGGAAGTTGTGGTGTTTGTATTGAGATTTTTTCGTGAATGTTGGGTTTATCCGCTGAGAGTTGAATGGCTACTTCCAAACAATATTCAGGGATTGAGTAGGAAGAGAGAAGGCAAGGTGTTACTCTTGATATACTTCGTCTCTGGGGAATTTGGAGGGAGAAGATTGTTTGAATTTTCTGATGCTTTCATGTTTTTGTGGTCTTCAGTGATGGGTGCTTTTGGTGGGATTTCGTGTTTTGATTTGCAAAGGGATTGGAGGAAGCATCCCTCTTCTAAGGGCTTTGTATTTTTCAACCTTCTAGTTTTGGAGGATTTCTCATCCTCCGCTAATCATTTTGTAATCTGTTTTTTCTAGTAAATATTTTTTTCCTCTGCAAAAAACTCTCTAAGAACTAGGCCAAGATATTTCATTTAGGGCCAGAAGAACACATGGAAGTGACGGCTGGACAACAGTCGAGACTGCCTAGTGCTGTTAGACAGCAATTTGAAAAGGACAAGTAGGCAAAGATTAGCTAGAATGAAAGAAAAATAACTAGGGTTTTAGGCTTCACACTTAAACTACTAGGATCTCTTAATCACAATCAAGAGAAAGATATCTCAAGTCTATTGTCAGGCCACACTTTGGCCCTGACTTGAATCTGCCGAGTTAGAACAGAAAATAGAGATATAGATAGAAGAAATTTAGGGAGGAAAGAGAGAAATAAACAGATAGATTCAATTTGAGGGAAGATAGGAGGGAGGTAGGAGGGAGATAGGTGTGAGAGAAAACTTCTCAGATTTTTATATCATTCATCACTTCAAAAATTAAAGTTACAAGACTCTAGTCTTGTACTTATAGACTAGCAAGGCTTAATATGATTTAAGAGAGTAAGCAAGCTAACAATGAAAGTTATAGCACCAAAGGATCTACTACTAATAATAACACTTAGTTACCAGTAAAATAACAAGTGTTCTTACTAGTATATGAGCTGAAATTGTTTAGTAATGGAGTGAAAAAAATTCTCTAAGAAGTAAAAATGTAAACTATGGTTGTTTGATGTTATGATGAAGTTGTATATGTCAAATGATGAAGAATTAATAATCAAACACAACTTACAGATCTAAGAATATTAATCAAGGAATCTCAGAATATTTTACTGATAATGAGTCTTAAGCAAAATTTGGATGTAAACATGAACTAATGATGATTGTAAGATGGTTTCTGGACTGGGTAATGCATGCAGGATAGAAACGAGTGAGATGGAATAAAGTTTTACCTGAAACAATACTTGGGAGGTAAAAATTTCCTAAATTGCAGGTTGCTGGAAAGCAGAGCACCACAGGATATGTTTTTCTGCAATGATTCGGTCAGGGATTTGATGTTGTTCCCAGGCTGATATTACCCGAATTTGCTGTCCAAACAAAGCCCAATAGGTTGTGAAGAGACTGAATGAAGTTTTGTGGATTTTTTGGGAGACTTTAGACTGCTACAGTAACTCGCACAAACAATGCACCTGTAAATGAATTTTTCTGCTACTGTTTGCTTGCTTGCTTGCTTGATCTGCTGTCTTTCGGTTGTTTTTGAGTTGTATTACGAGTTTATAACTAGAAAAAATCGAGTAGAAAGCGATAAGGAATAAGGATTGGAGAGGAGAGATTTGAGGATTGGAACAAATGAATATTTAACTTGAACAAATTATTAAACACCTGGTGTGCATGTGTGGATTTTCAGGACAGAAATGAGCGTTTATGAGATAGCTTGAAGAGAGAAGAACAAAGATAAAGATGAGAGAGAAAAGTAGGAGGAAGGAGAGGATGGTTCTAGGGCTCGGCCATGCTCTAATACCAATTTGTCAGGCCACACTTTGGCCCTGACTTAAATCTGCAGAGTTAGAACAGAAAATAGAGATATGGATAGAAGAAATTTAGGGAGGAAAGAGAGAAACAGACAAATCGATTCAATTTGGGGGAAGATAGGAGGGAGGTAGAAGGAGGGAGATGGGTGTGAGATCAAACTTAGTTCTCAAATTTTCATATCATTCACCACTTCAAAAATAAAAGTTACAAAAAAAATAAAAGTTACAAGACTCTTGTATTTATAGACTATATAGACTTCTTGGGAAAGTAAAGTCTAAACCTACATCATATTCTCTTATCCTTCGGATAAGGGGCTACATGTTTTTTGCATCAATGTAGTTTAGGTGAACTTACAAATGCCTAAGTATACTTTTTTTCTTCTTTCAGTCAACTAACTAAACTTTAATTTATTTGCAAAAATCTCAAGTTCCTTCTTGGGTGTTAAATTTTTAACGGAGCATTGACATGGCACTTGGCGTGGCTTAATTTTTTTCCCCAATTTATAGAGTACATTTGAACATGGCAATTTTGTCCCAATTAAAGTAATAAACTAGCTTGAATATAGTTGACCCATACACCCATTAACAAGAAAATGTTCAATTTATTTAGTTTATTAAAATAAAAAATATAAGCTTCATCTTCTACCTCCAGTCTTCTCCATTTTTAAACTTCACCCACATATATACAAAATCGTGAAAACAACAAAATCAATTGAAATTAATCCAGATCTAATCTTCATAATCTTACCCAAACTAAAGAATACAAAGTACCCAAATCTAATCTTCATAGTCCCATCCGTATCAATCCTAATTCACAATTAACATGTCCATCGATACAAATATTATGAACCTTCATCCCCATTTTGATTAATTTCTCCCTTATTCTTGCCAAAACATATTTATTATTGTCGGTAGTGGTTACATGGTAGTGGCGGCTCGATTGTGATGACGTGATAGCAGGGATGTTGTAGTTGCGGCTTGTATCATGACCGCATGGTAGCAACGATGTGGATCACGATGACATGGTAGTGGCAATATGCATGATAGCAACGATGTGGTACCAGTGTGTTTGTTTCATTTGTTCAAGAATATATACATATAAATAATATATACATATATATATATATATATATAAATAGAGGATTGATTTATAGTCAACATTGTAAGGATAAAGTTATCCTTATAACAAATTTCAGTCGTCCATCCGTAGATTGAACGGTAAGGAGGACCTCCCATCCGCAGTTTAATATGCAGGTGCCCGCAATTTAATATTGCGGATATGATGATTGTCCTAAAATACCCCTCGTCAATCTGCAATTTAATACTGCGGACGTTAAGTATGACAGTTGTTAATCCTTGAAGATGACGCCATTCTAGGTTACACGGCCTGTTCGCAAAACTAAATTGTGGACACCGAGTCTATTAACGATATAATCCAAACGACGTCATTTTTGATGAACCACCAGTTTGCAGAACTAAACTGCGGATTCTTAGTATAATATTTAATATCGACTAGACAACTTCCTTCCTTCCTCACAGATCTAGACTACCTCGATTTTGAGAGTTTAACGACCAGATCAAGTAGCAATACAAACATTTCTTCCTTCTATCTTTGCTAAATCGAAGTTATGGAAGTCTTTTTTACATTCGTCATATATTTCCATATATATGCATGTATTCTTCGTTGTTGAATACACTCCAAGTAGTTGTATACAAAGACTTGTTGGCTACAAACATTTGTTGTATACATCAATGAATGATTTTTGGTAGTTTTCATTATTGTTTACTTACATTTATTATGTTTCAGTATATTGGTTTGATTTAGGGTTCTTTTGTTTTCAGTATTGTATGGTTGTAATAATAATAATAATATCAATTTTTTTGTTGATATATATATATATATATATATATTTATTTTTGCTAGTTTGAAAAAATGAATTTCAGTGCCGGACCAATCCGATAATACACTGTTGTGGGATCAAGGTAACCATATTTCATACGAATATTTTTCATTTTACGTGTTCCTTAAGAGAGTGAACGCTCTTTAGATGTGTGGGTTTTTAATGATGCCCAAAAATAATTATTACAACAATGGGTTTTTGGGATATTCGTAAACACCAATGCTTGTAATCAATTAGATGCTTCATTGATAGAAGTATTGGTGGAGCGTTGACGGAGTGAGACAAACACATTTCGCTTCCTCACGGGTGAGATGACAGTTATCTTAAAAGATGTTTTTTTTTCATTTTAGGATTGCCTGTTGGTACTCCTATTAGATGCACATTAATTTAAAATCCAATATGACTCTTACAACAAAGTGAAATTATGAGATACAGTGAAGGGAGATAAGGTTTATCACCGAGGGAAATTATTTTGTCATGGTTGGGTAATAGATTTTGCCAACTTTCAAAAGATGCAAACATGGAAATGATGGTTAGTTACACCAAAGCTTATGTATTGTTCGTTATTAGGAATATTATATTTTCTACATCAAACCGCGATACGGTGAATGTGAGATATCTTCTATTTCTCGAAGGTGTTGATAAAGTGTCTTCCTACGCATGGAGTACTGTGGTTTTGGCGTATTTATATAGAAGTTTACACAAAGACACCTGAATTGATGTAAAGAACATCGGTGATGGTTTAACCCTTCTTCAGGTATCTTATTGCCTGCACTTACATTTATAGTTATATTGTCATTTCATAAACTAGTTGTGAACATGATTATTTAACATGTTAATTTATCACAGGTTTGGGCTTATGAACGCCTCTCTATCGGTAGGCCTAATTATGCAAAGGGCCTCAAGCAGTGGTTCCCCCCAACCCCTCGTGCAAGTGCGTGGGCCTACCGAAGAAATAAAAGCACAACACAAGACAATAGAAGACTATACCCCATCACAATCAAATTTTTTATAGAGACAAATTTGATTTGATGACGACTGCAATGATACAGTGGATGCCATATACGAGGTTTGATCATTTTGTGGCACATGAGTATCAAGCAGCTTGGTATGGTATGGCCTCGTGTATTCCCCTAATGTGGCTGGATGTAGAATTTCAAATGCCAAATCGGGTATTAAGACAAGTTGGGGAATTACAAGATATTCTCGAGGCCCCGATAAATATGATCGAACTGAGGCGGGAGCGAGAAGGGATCCGCGCAATCAATTATATTGAGGAGCGGGGAGATTATACTGCCACGTGGTACGCATGGCAAGACATTCTCTGGACTTTGTGATGGCTTACTTTGGTTGATTATCTGAATTGGTATTGACAGATTACCCGTACTAGAATTAGCTAACCACAACTTGTCACAAATGAGACATACACTCCACGTGGCGTATTTGATTTATCAGTACGAAGTTATGAACCTTGTAAGTTTTAAGGTTGATAATTTTGTTTAAAAGTTTATTAACATATTTTTACGATTATCTAATCATATGTACATTTTCATTATGGATTGATTCGGCTCGAGCATTCGCGCGGAATATCCCGTACACAACCCTCGCCATGTATACGATGAGTGATATGCTAGGTCGGTACTTTTTAATGAAGTAAATTGGGGTTTTTTTGAAGATCCCAATGGCACCATCCTCAACATTTCATCATATCAATTCACCCAAGATATGCCCTTTTCCGATTGTGATCTATTCAGTCAAGGATCCCCCTATCGGCCTAAACTCCCATTTGTAGTTGAGGAACCCAAAATGCAATTAACACCTCCTCCCCTTTACATGTATCAGTCGAGTCATACTGGTGATTTTGAGAGTATGGGACAAATTTAGGTTATACAGTTGACTCCGATACTCAAAAGAAACGCCAGTTACCGAATCACATTCTGAGCCTATATATAGTGGGGTGGATGGCATGTATAATAGTCTTCCTTTGTGATTACGGGTGGACCGGTCGTCCATGTTTAAAAAGAACCTCTCAAACCATTGAAGATACAGATGGTGGAGTGGCTTGATGCCAATTGGTTTTTGGATATGGTGGACCAATCACAATTTTCTCATATAGGTCCCGATGATGAGTACAAATTGGAGCATAAGGATGTAATATTGCTTAGACCAGGGAACCTTTTATGGGATCAAACGATTGACGCGTATGTTAGTTTTCCAACTACTCCACAATGGTTCAATTCTTACACCAACCTCTTGGTGTTATAGAAGAACAAATTTGACATTTCCGACGTGTTTCCATATGTTTTCAACCATGGACAACATCTAGATTTGTCAGATTGTTTGCATTCTCCCTGTTTAACTACAAAAATGAACATTATTTTTTGTTCGTCATAGATATTAAGCAATGGAGGGTTATACTCATAGATTCTTTGTACGATGATGCACCAAGTTACAAAATCAATAGTTGATATCCACTACACATAGAATGTGGTACGCCCACACTTTTGACTATTTGATCAAATCTAGGGCTGTTGCATTTCCCATGATTCCCCCTTTTTTTTGAGTAAATTTTTCCTTGAGTTTCAAAATGCAGTGGAATGAGGAACCATGAGAATGGCACGAGTCTTTTTTCCGTCAAGCACTGTCAATGTTATGAATTTTTGTTTTGGGAAAGCATGCACCGATAAAAGTATTGCACTGATATGAGCTCCATGCTATAGTACCAACATAATTATGTTTTTTTCAATACTCCCTCCATTCCACAAAAAAGTTCCATTTGCCAATTTCTTTTGTGCACAAAAAGATTCCACTTTTTAGTAATTATCGTATATAATTGCACCTATGTCCTCAATTTTTCTATTATAATCTCTTTATCATACCACACTACTAAACTTATTATTTAGGAGTATACGTGGAACAAAAGGACATCCTTAGTATTTGCAAATTTTGCAAATGAGATTTTTTTTTTGTGGAATTGAGGGAGTATCATTCTCCATTCAGTTGGTCACGTTAACAAATTTGTTGATCCTTTTCCCCAAGTAAAAGGGAGTTTTGTTATGGGTTGGCTCAGTCTCTAGGTGTCTGTTGAGCGGATTTATAGATATTTATACATTTGCTCCAGCAGTTGTAAGCTGTAACTTGGAAGTATTGTTAATTTATTATCAATATTGTTTTTATGTACTTGGCATCTGGATGTTAACTTTTGCCCTTCTTCTTAGACCTTGAGGGCTTAGCAGTACAAATGGCAGATCTGTATTGTAAGAACCTTCCGCTTTCCAAGGACTTAGACGTTCAAGAGAATATGTATGGTGAAGAGCTCCTGTCCATGGCTTGTAATGTATTGGTTCAGGTAAATTACTACGCCGCTGAAGTTTTGTGTTCTTTTAAGTGTCTTTCTATATGTTTTCTAACAATAAGCTTTTTCAAGTGATAGCTCTAAGTCGTGGGGCCAAATTGAAGGAGTACATTTGCATCCACATGGATGTATATGTGGCTTTATATGTGATCCATATATATGCATTTGTTGGTTTGTTTAATATTATGTCGATTTTTTGACTTGCAAGTCTACGGGGTTATTGCTTATGTGCTAGTAGTATCTTGGCTGTTTATTTATTGTCTATCAGTGAATGCTGATCGTATAATTTTCCATAGCCCCAAAAGATTATGTAGAAATGTAAATAAATTATTCTTGCCATATTAAGACATCACATTGCTTTTGTTTGATAACCTTCACATACCTGATGCTACTCCTTTTGCACTTGCAAGGACTTTTATGTCTGTTATGATTCAGTAGTAGTGTTTTCTGTGTCTTATTGTCTTCCTTATCTAGGCTGCGGTCAATCTTTTGTCTTCTTCAAGTGGTTGCCAAACAAGAATGTCTTCATAATACGGTTACAGAAAATTATAAAACTGTTTACTTCAGAGTTTCGCATATTGCATCTTTTTTTTGGATCTTATGCACGGATGAATTGATGCATCTGGCAACTTGGCATGAATGTATTATTTCTTTGTCTAGTTTTTATTTTTGTTTTTTATTTGAATATGGGTTTTTGTGATTTCTGCAACTATTGTTCTTTAGTAATTTACCTATTGAAAGTTGTGTTAGCCTCATGGGTTATGATATGTTTTTTATGTTTCTCTGCTCCTGCAGTTATTCTGGCGTACTCGGCACCTTGGTTATTTGCTCGAGGCAATTATGATTTTGGAGTTTGGTTTGAATGTTCGAAGGTTAGAAGTTATCACACATTTTTTCTTGCTTTTTAATTGCCATTTTATTATAAACGAGTAATTAACTACTTTTATGTAATCTCAATTATGAATGTATGATAAACACCGCTGCTGCAATGTCATAACATGCTGAATGTAATTTCAATACGGTTGCTATTAACATTCTTTTTTAAAATGGTATGGAATTTGCCATGTAAGTTCCAGTTGAACAAGCAACTAAAGAATATCTACCGCAAAATGGAAAAGAATGAACTTAACTTCACTTAAAGTTCCATGCTGATGGTTAGTATCAAACAAAAAATGAGTCGGCTTCTTCTGCTTTCATTTTTTGTCCTATGGTACTCAACTGTGTTTTACATTTGGAATTGATATTAGCTTACTGTTACAATTAAAATCACCTCATATGTTAAGTGTTGCTGAACTATATACATTTCACTGTACATGGTCAATATATCTAAGTCAGTTGTTTTTTATTCTGTCAGAAAATCACCTTTTTTGGGAGATAACATAGTATGAATTTTTGTTTGGCAGATATATATCGCAATACAAGATTTTATTGTTGCACTTGTATTCTCATTGGGGAGCACTTCCTTTAGCATGTGAATGGTAAACTCATCATTTTATTGATAATTATTTTGCTAGTTTGTGGAAGCTTTCTATTTAATCAACTATTTGTAATGTACTGATTTTACTGTTCACATTTCTGGGGTTTTTAGCATTTTGTGCCTTTAGCTGTATCCAGCATCGCTTTCCCCCTCCTAGTCATAACAGTGACTCTTCTTCTCGTGTGTAGGTATAAATCTTTGGATGTGAAGAATATCTTGCTGGAAACTGTGTCACACCACATTTTACCCCAAATGTTGATATCTCCCCTTTGGGTAGATTTAAATGATCTTCTGAGAGATTATCTTAAGTTTATGGATGACCACTTTCGAGAATCTGCAGATCTTACATTTCTGGCATATCGTCATCGGAACTATTCAAAGGTATAGAAGTTTTTGCATATAAGTTTTTTTTAGAGGTATTTTTGCATCTAAGTTTTCTTTGGCCTTTAAATTTCTGGCATTTTTGTACAACGAATTATATGCTAATCTATTTTGGGCCCTTCTTTGTATACTTTATGCTTTAATTTTATATCATTGTCTATTTTTTTTGGGATCCACTGAAACTCAGCAGTCCAAGACCAAAGTTGGTCAGCAGTTCTGCTTTGTGGGTCGTACCTTGTACATATACATAAACAATTTTACTTCTACTCATTTTATACTCTTCTTTATGCACAAGGTACAAGATTTTTTGCTTGTATATTTTTATTTTCATATCACGTGCTACTTTTTTAGGATTTCTTTGTGCACTTGAATCTCATGATTGTGTATAATCTTTTTCTTTTGAACCTGTGTATTAGGCAGGAAATACAAGCTTATATGTTTTCTTTGGTTTGCTTTAATGTTCTTAATTTTTTTCTCGGACTACACCATTACTCATACACTAATTATTGTTTGCCAGTAATCTAAAAATCTGCAGGTCCGCTTAATCCTACCTAAGTGCTAGACGACCTCCCTCGATTTGGCTAGACGCCTAGTCTCTCGCCTAGGAAAAATCAGACCTCTACCACATTTATTTAAAAATGAACTTGTTTAGCCTTAAAAAGATTTTTTTTTGATAATATTTCATGTAAAATTTTAAAAATTATATCTACTATATGCTTTGTCTATAACAAGTATATACAGTGGAAAAATAAATAAATAAAACAGCCTAAGAAAACGCCTAGGTGCCCCTCCGCCTAGATCCGCTTAGCAATTTTTAGAACACTTTTCTTTGTACATCCATTCTATTTATGCTGAGAACTCCAAAATGTGATGCTTAACCCCTTATAGATACTTTGTTGTAAAGACCCTTTTTTTGCTCTCCAAATGTTCTCTCCCATGACCAAACTCACAAGGGCTAGAAATCCAACAGCTCACTTTACCATTGCCTTTTTTTTTTGCCGGGGGGGGGGGTGGTATCTGCTTCTTCAAGGCTTTAGATAAAGCAAATACCACCTTAAAATATTTTTACTAAAGGCACGGCTCGTGATAATGCATACGTTGTTTATATAGCCATACGTGAAGAATTTTAAACTTTCTTATTTTCATATGTTTTCAGGTAATTGAATTTGTTCAGTTCAAAGAACGATTGCAACGTTCAAGTCAGTACTTATTGGCAAAGATTGAAGCACCAATTTTACAGCTGAAGCAGAATGCAGATAACATTGAGGAAGAGGAGGTAGCCTTTTAACCCTCCCAAATCAGCTTACTTCTTTTGCTGTTTAAATTGTTCTTTCAAAATTTGTTTTATTGGTTTTGCCCTTCTTATTCCTCCTTAGGGTGTTCTTGAAAGCTTGAAATGCGGAACTCACTTTCTTGAGCTCTCAAGTGAGATTGGATCCAAATCTCTGACCTTCAATGAAGATCTGCAGTTACGGCCTTGGTGGACACCAACTTATGATAAAAATTATCTTTTAGGTCTGTAAACATGCTATTAATTTTATTTTTTCTGATAGAGCAGCAAATTGTTTGTAGGTTGGTAATTTTTTTGTACAAGAAATGTATAAGATGCTGTCAGGTAAATCCTTTAGTTGTAACATTAAAACAAACCATGCTAGACAACAAGATTATATTATACTTTTTAATCTTGAAAATTAGACCTAGTTTGTTCGCTTATCCTGGAGATCTTGTTCAAGTTTTGTTATATTATTTATTATTTCTCGAACACTCGCTGTTTTTCTTCCAAATAATAACTGCTTACTGTTCTTTTCTTAACCTTCTTTGTGTGCAGGACCATTTGAAGGAGTATCCTATTGTCCTAGAGAAAACTTGGTAAATTTGTATGCTTGACTCTACCATGAAGTTTTGAATGTGCGTCAAGATTTTTTAAATTACTGAAGGCTCTATGTATTTATTGGCCACTTGCAACTTAGGACCGCTGGAAGATATTTTTGAACCATTGATTCTTAATATATGGAAGAACTTTAGTATAGAGAACTCTTTCTTATTGTAATCTATTTCAAGATTAACATAATTGTGTTCAATTTGACATTAACAGATAGTTGGTTTTGGAGCATGCTTTTGAACAATTCAATCCGTCTCTTTCAGAGATTTTATTAATCTTGTTTTCATCATTAAAAGTTTATTTTACCCTTTTGGGGGGCTAGTGTGTGGATGAGACTTATGGGTTAGTGTTAGTAAAGGGAAAAGAAGAAAACATGAACAATATAATTAGATTTTCCCCCGTCACTCTTTCTCTTCTATCCAATATATTGGGAAGTGGACTTAATTTTTTTCCACTCCATGTACTATGGCGTTTGAAACAATAATAGAATCTTTTGGCTGATCAAACTAGTGCTTTTTTTTGTTGTTGCAAAACTCAGGTTTAATTTATTGAATAGTTAAAAAATTGATTATTCAATTGTTTGTGGCCTTGTTCACCAAACTTTGTAACTTAGTTTAAGATCATTCAAATTATAGAACTATGTTAATGTATTTGATAATTCAGTACTTACCAATTTCCTATTACGACTACTGGAGCCTTGCCACTGATTTAGTTGGTTAAAGTTTTAGAAATTCTTTTATTGTTTTATTTTAATGTGTTATGCTCAATTTTTTTTTGGGAGCAACTTATGAGTTATGCCCATTCTTTCAATGCCTTGTGCAGTGTATTTATTTATTCCTTACTTTGTTGCAGCAAAATCAGAGTAAACAAATGGAAGCAAATGCGCTGAAAACAATAGAGAGGAGATCCCTTGTTCCTCGAATGATCTATCTATCTATGCGGAGTGCATCATCAGTCAAGGACAAAATTGAAGCCAACGGTTCTTTATCTGATCCTAAACTCTCCTTAGAGCTAAAGATCTTGCTTGAGCGCTATACAAAGATTTTGGGATTTCCTTTTGACAATGCAGTAGAACTGGTTTCTGGAGTTTCAAGTGGTCTCAAGTCTTCAGAGGTATCATTTTACAACCACCTTGAATAATGAATATATGCATCTGTACATTTATCTTTGTTCTTTTATTTGCCAATCTACCTTGCTGAGGATTACATAAACTACTGAAACATGTCCTGGTATTACTTCCTTTGTTGTTTTTGTTATGAAATGCTTTTGGGGTTATTCTTGGACTTGGGGTCAAATTGGTAGCCCTCCCTGTGGTGCAATTTCTTTAGACAATTTCTAGGCAAGGAAAGACAAATACTAGATCCTTAAACAATCTAGATTTCTATCACAAGGGTATAGGCTAAAAACCTATTTGTATGCAACTTTGAGCAATAATAAAACAACATAATCTCAAATTAAACACAATCACTCTCTTGAGCTGAAATTAATCTAGATTTCTATCAAAAGGGTATAGGCTAAAAACCTGTTTATTTAAACTATCTTTCTTTTCACACGTAAGAATTACTCCTATTTTCAGATCAATAATAATAATACTAATAAATAAATATTTATATGTACATACTAATATGTCAAAAACTAATAATAACTATTACTGAGGAATAAGAAAAGGATGATGTATAGAGGATGAGGAGGAGGGGGATTGATTTAAAACTATTTAGCTTCTTTATTGTGTTCATGTATTTTTTAAAGTGTCTTGAAAACTTAATTGTTCAATTATTATGCAATATAGCATTAGTATTATCATTTGGACAATGCTATGTATTGTATACTAGATGCCTAGATGGTGTCTTTGTATTCATCTAGTGATCCATCTTGTTATTCTTATTATTTAGATTTCTTTTTTTTTCATAAATTTTCTTTTAAAAAATTTGAAGTTCCTAACTAGCGTAAGGATGTGTATTGCCAGATATTAAAACCGAAACAGATACCAAGTCCGGGAAAAAAAAACACAGCGACTTGAACCATGTCTATCGTATAATAGGCTAAAACCTAGGCTGTCACCACAACTTTGTTGCCATATTTATGTGTTGACCTTGACATAGAATATGCCATATTTAGTGACCAATATAAAATGAAATTATTATTGAGCCTTCTGGTCCTCTGGATAAGATTTACTAATTTGGATTTATATACGAGGGAACATTATAATGTGGTGTGTAGTAATTTTTCTTATTATAGGAGTTTATTCTTGAGAAATGTAGAAAGCATTATTCACCATTTTTTATATAACTAGTAAACTATCATTCAGTAGGGGTTCCTTTTTGTTTCTGGTGCTTATTTTTGATAGGTAATTCTTCCTTTTCTTTCTTAATCGCCATTATGTTTAATAGACATTCGAAAACTGTAAGAAGATATGCATTTATGAAAAGAGATGTAAATCACGTTTTATCTTTTTCTACATGATGCGAGGAAACCAGACAATATATGGCGTTATTATCATTTGCCCGTTGGGATTCTTTATTTGGCATTATTCATTGTTTATCTGATCATGGAGGTTTCGGATATGCGATACATCAAAGAGATACCTTTAACTCTTTAGGTTTACGTCAAGATATTATAAAAACCTCTACAATTTGTTGGCTGTGTTGAAGGTATTGGGTTTCAACACATATCACCCACAATTGCCTATCTGACAAGTGTGCTCTAACACCTAAATTTTGTTTGTGCATTGTTCTGGTGCATAGAACCACACACAAAAAGTATGTAGGTAGGAAAGAGTATAAAACATTTTGGCAGATGTTAGCTTTCTGAATTTGTATTTTTTCTGTATATAGGGTTTATTAGTATCCAACAATTTTTGTTGGTAAATGGATAAATAAAAGGTTAACTATTGCACTATGGTTTGATGTTAGAAGGCTACTTTCATGCGAGTAATATATCTTTATTTACACAGGTTTTGAGTTCAGACCTCATTGACTGGATGAATTTTGTTGTGTTTTTGAACGCATGGAACCTGAATTCTCATGAACATGGGCTAGTAGATAGAGACGCAAATAGGCCTGGTACTTGGCACCTTGTGAATTCTTTGCTAGAGGAACACATTATCGAGAAGGTCAGATCCATGAGACCCGTACTATCTTCTCCTGGTAGTGATCTTTTGGTTGTGGTCCAATTGGTTACAGAACCCTTGGCTTGGCATATTTTGGTAATCCAGTCCTGTGTTCGGTCATCTCTTCCATCTGGAAAGAAGAAGAAGAAAGGTGGAGCTGCTGAACATTTGAACTCTCAGTTGTCTCAAGAAATTCGAGATTCCATCCACTCTCTGTGTGGTATAATTGAACAAATTATGAAGTGGTTAAGGGAACAACTAGAGAATCCGGTGGATGGAAGTTTGGATAAAATACTTTCCTCCCTTCAGAGAATTGAACCGAATGAAGGGCCTGGGAAGGTTTTCCAAATTCTAGAAACATATGTCGCATCAATGAATGATATAGAGCTTGGTGACCGGATCTCCCAAGCATTAAAGTCTTGGAGTTCTCTTGATGTTGTAAGGAAATTAATCGCTGGACAGCGTACAGTACTTTCTGAATTTCTCAAAATTTGTGAAAGAAAATTTAAGTTGCTGCAGACATTGAAACTGCAAGTGTGAAAGAGAAATTAAGCGGGGGAACAGCTTTTTACCCTCAATGTGATCTGGTAGTGCTTGCTGGGGGCATTGGGGGTGCATGAAACTAGACCCTGTGGGAGGGCTATGTGATCTGATAAGCAGGTTGAAGAATGAATCGAGTTGTGTGGGTTGTAATCTTAGAAATTTTGTCATTTTCGTCTGAACTAGCTTAAGATTCTTTGAGAGTGTACACTAAATAAATATTTAGCATTCTTTTCGAGGGTGAATTAGGTTTCCTTTCTGTAGATTTAGCAACTTTGAAGTTTTTCTGTAGATTCATTCATTGTTACTGTTACAAGTATGAATTCTATGAGCTGTTTTTGAGTGTACTGAGAAGAAACATTAGGCAGTTTTCTTGCATAGTGCATGTGGAGATATTGTTGTCAAGAAACATACGATAATTTTCTTACATTTTAACATTGATGCTAAAGTTGGTGTAGTTAGCATGTGCGGGAGATTGTTGTCAGTTTCTTGCATCGGCCGTATACAAGTGTGTACTTCCATTTTAGGATCAAATTTTCAAGAACTTTGGTATCTAAGATCATGGAACAAAAATTGCTGTATCAAAGAAACTTTCCTTTGTATTTTTGAATGGTGAGGAATGATGGTTCTGCTTCAGTATTATTAGCCTGTTAATTGTAGTGTCCAAAGAGCTCTGATGGAGGTAATGTAAACTTTACCCTTTAAAGGTTCAATTGAAATGTTACAACTTAGGAGAGCTCTAGTGAGTGTGTAGGGGTGGTTTGGTCTTTTTTTTTTTGTGTGGGGAGGTTTTATACAATTTAAAACTGAACTTGTTGAAAATAACTGCAATCATTTTAGATGTTTTTGGTTGGGCTATTTATTTCCTTTAAGAACTGTAATAAGTTTTTCATTCCACCTTCGAATTCGATATGAATAACATTGGAATGAGATGAAAGCTGGACTTGGCTGTTCTTCATGTATAACTTTGAAATGTGATACAAGTTCAAATATTAATTAGAACCTTATTTTAAAACAAGAAAATAGTAACTAGTAGTGAGTGTATTGTGTGTCTATATATACATATATATATATATATATATATATATATATATATGTATATGCAATGGAGAGAGAGCTCAACAAGTTAAGTGTACATATACGGAAAGGATCAAGGACATACCTTTGATCCTACATACCTTGCTCATCCCCTTTAGCGACAGACCGGGCGACGGTTTGATCAGTTGCTATAGGTTGGTCCATCGCTATATGTTGTTCGTTTCTAAAACGACGGTTCTCTGATATAACGACGGACCGAATCGTCGCCTGGTCCGTCGTTAAAGAGAGTGAACATGGTATGTAAAATAAGGGGGTGAACTCTTGAAATGAACTATATATATGTATACATATATCGGTCCGAATTTTAAGCTCACCCTTTATCCAACATACCTTGCTCACCCTTTTTAGCGACGGATCGGGCGACGATTCGATCCGTCGCTATATATACAACCGTCGTCTTAGCTTTTAGCGATGGACAACATATAGCGACGAACAACATATATACGACGGTTATATATATTTATGTGCATAATAGAAGAATGATAATTCTTGACAAATTCGAGTCTCTTTCAGTCTCAAGTTGTTCAAAAATTTGATTGGCAGGCCGCCTAACTCATTATTACAAGAGAAGAGCATTAATGTAAAAACTGACTTTTGATATCAACTCCTGTACAAATTAGTGCCTTGATTGAAGCCTACTCCTTTAAAATTGTAGTAGTAGTAGTAGTTCACTTGTTCATCTCAACAAGAGATGGTTGTTATCATGGAGCAGATGTTTCAAGTTTTAAACTAGCTACAACTTCTCTGTCCCTCTCTCCTTTTTTTTTACACAACTCACTTGTTCCATTTTATTATTTATTTATTTGCTTTTACTCAACAAACTTCAGTTTTTTCAAATGTAGTAATTTTAAAAGAAAATGTATATTTATGTGTGTTTATGGCAAATCTTAATACGTAAAAACAAAATCAAACGGGGCTTTGATTTTGAGAGGGAGATAGTATTCATGAGTTTTTTTTTTAATTTTTAAGTTCATTCACGGAATTCTAATATTTAAAAATAATGCAAAATTTTTTTAAATTTTAAACTATTAATATCTCTAAATAGTTTACAATATTCAACATTTGCACTGACCAGAATAAAACGAATTATTCTCAAAATTTAAAATTTAGATTTCAAAATTTTACTTCACATGGTCAATTTCTGTGACATTTGGAAGTACATGTTTTGCTTCCTTTCCTCCACCAAATCTTAAACCAAATTTCAAACCCCAACTCTCAATTCTATTCCTCCATCTCTCCCTCTCTCTCTCTCTCTCTCACACACACACACACACACACACACTCAACTTATACAAAATTTCCTCATCCGGTTCCAGCCTTATGAAAGTCCATTGCATTATTAGTTTCTGCAATTTAGGTTAGGGTTGACATATATAGTATTAATAGACTATGAACAACATGATCATACTATTATTTATTAAAATCAAAATCCTAACTTCAAAGTGGCAGGTTAATTTTCTAGCTCCAGATTGTCACGCGTGTAAATAATTAATTAGCTAATGGGGACTGTCATGTAATTATTTAAAAATCTCGACACGATTTCATGTGTCCAGTCATATTAATGATAAGCTTCTTCAATAACTAACCAACTGAAAGTGATCCAAGTTAACTACATTACACCTAACACCTTTGCTTTGACAAATCAGTTCAAGTTCTTGGCTAATTGGCATTGGCCGAATCCCATTTCATGTCAAATTCATCTAAAATTTAGACTAGTGCTGCTAGAGATTTGTTATAAATTAGTGAATTGAGTGCATGTAACCAGGACAGGAAGGTGATCTGCACCCTTGTCGCATATAACTGAGAAACAGAATATTTATTTGTTGAGCAATTGAAAGAGCTAGCTAGTGGTTGCACCAAATCCTCTGAATGCTTGGTTGGACTAAAAAATAACTATCCACTCATAACCAAATCAAGGTAAAAAGCTCCAATTATCATGTCTTCCCCCCCCCCCCCCCCCCCCCCCAATATATTGCATATTTTTAATCTCTAAAGTAAGCTTTTGATTCCCTCCAAATTCTTGTATAAATAACAACCCATATATGCAGTTTAAATCCACACATTACAACTTCAAAACCTGTTCATTATTCAGCAGAAAGCTGAAAATAATAAGAATGGAGAGTTTGAGCAATCATATCCTACTCAGCCTTCTTGTTGCACTTTCTTTTGCAGCAGCTTTTGCAAATGCAGAAACACATTACCATCAATTTGTTGTATGACTCCCCCCCCCCCAACCTCTTCTTCTTCTTCTTCTTCTTCATTTTCCCTTTAATTTTTGTAGTATTTAAGAGTAAATAACTTGACTTCTATATGTGTCAGGTTCAAGCAAAAACAGTGCAAAGGGTGTGTAAAACCCGAAACATAATAACTGTCAATGGACAATTCCCAGGGCCAACTCTAGAAGTACGAAATGGAGATACTGTTGTTATCAAAGTCCTAAACAATGCGCGCTACAATATCACACTCCATTGGTATTTATGACTTCATCATTTATCTTGGCCTATTTTGGCTTTCAAGGGTTCTTGTTAATTTTGCTTAATATGATTTGGTTTTGTTATTTTTCAGGCATGGAATTCGTCAGTTGCGAACGCCATGGGCAGATGGACCCGAGTATGTGACACAATGCCCAATCCAGCCAGGAGCAACTTACACATACAGGTACACAATTGAAGATCAGGAAGGAACATTGTGGTGGCATGCTCATAGCAGATGGCTAAGAGCTACTGTTTATGGAGCACTAATTATCCATCCTAAATTGGGTTCTTCTTACCCTTTCCCAAAGCCTAAGATTGAATTCCCTGTTATTCTTGGTAATTTCCAACAACCCTTGTCTTAATTCCGAGTTCTAATGTTCATGCTTGATCATTTTGACAAACGAACGTGTTGCTGGTTAATTAGGCGAATGGTGGAACAGCAATATTCTTGATACCATGAGACAGGCAGTTTTTACTGGTGGAGCTCCAAATGTTTCAAATGCATACACTATTAATGGCCAACCTGGTGATCTATACGGATGCTCACGCCGAGGTTTGCTAGAACTAAACACTAAAACTTATAAACTCTAACCTAAATGTGGAGAGTTTTTTTCTGAAGTGTTGACTAGTGAGGCTCTTATTGAAATGCAGATACTACGAGACTTTCAGTTAGTTCTGGGGATACAGTTCTCCTCAGAGTCATCAATGCTGCACTCAATCAGCAACTCTTTTTCACAGTTGCCAACCATAAACTAACTGTTGTTGCAGCTGATGCTGTTTACAGCAAGCCTTTTGGAACCAGTGTTATTATGGTTGGACCTGGACAGACTACCGATGTTCTGCTCACTGCTGATCAGACCCCAAGGCGCTACTACATGGCTGCACGTGCCTATGCATCTCCAAGAAATGCCCCATTTGACAATACAACCACCACTGCTGTTCTTGAGTACAAGTCTGCTTCTTGCATCAGAACGCGTGTCTGTTCAAGACCAATATTACCTCGTCTACCAGCCTATAATGACACTGCTACTGTAACTGCATTTTCAACCCAACTGAAGAGCCCTTCCAAAGCTGAAGTCCCCACTAAGATAGATGAGAGCCTATTTTTCACTGTGGGATTAGGGTTTGTAAACTGCAACCCCGGGCCAAGATGTCAAGGGCCTAATAATACTCGATTTGCTGCTAGTATGAACAATGTGTCTTTTGTACTGCCAAGAAGGACCTCCCTACTGCAAGCCTATTATCAAAAAATACCTGGCATTTACACCACAGACTTCCCACCAGTTCCACCAGTGAAATTCGATTACACGGGCAATGTGAGCCGTGCTCTATGGCAGCCTGTTTTTGCGACAAAACTCTACAAGCTGAAGTTTGGCTCATCAGTACAAATTGTGCTACAAGATACAGCTATATTCTCAACAGAGGACCATCCTATTCATCTACACGGGTACCATTTCTATGTCGTTGGACAGGGTTTTGGTAACTTTAACCCAAGCAGAGACACTGCCAAATATAACCTCATTGATCCACCACAAAGGAATACAATAGATGTACCTGTTGGGGGATGGGCAGTCATTCGATTCGTGGCTGATAATCCAGGTAAAATGCTGATCATATATTGCATAAAAAAAACATCAAAGATTCATTAACAATATATTAACTGACTTACCTGGTTTGACAGGAGTGTGGCTGTTCCATTGTCACATTGATACACATCTCACTTGGGGTTTGGCCATGGCTTTTGAGGTTGAGAATGGAGTCGGAAAGTCCCAGTCCATAGAGCCGCCTCCAGCAGATCTTCCTCAATGTTAAGATTATCAATAAAGCATATCAGAGTTCATTTCTGGTCTAAGAACAAGAAATAATTTATTTTTCTTGTCCTCAATTCTAGATTTTTCTTCATTGTTTGCCTGCATATCGTGTCCTGAATTTCTCAGTTTTATTTAATTCTCTAGTATCAAGCACAGATTTGTGACTCTTACGTAATTGAAGTAGAGGGGATCTGGAATTCTTATTGCACTTCTGAATTGTAGTTGTTGCCTTCCGGTATTATGTTCTTTAGTAAGCAACCCAAGGAATAAAAGTATGATCAGTTTTCTTCAACTTGTTTTGCTTGTTCTTGTTCATTCTAGGCTCCACAGTATGTGCATATAATAAGAAACAAAGGATAATCTGCCTATCAATTAACCTTTACACAAGTCAATGAGTTTACTCATGTAAATGAGCAAATTAATTATTTCATCATCTCAAGCATTCCATGGGCATGCAAATAGCTAGTCCTTGTCATTACCTACTCCATCAAAGCACCATTCAGATGTAAAAACTTTAGTATTTTAATCCTTACCTACCCTTATGAATCAAGTTCATGTGGGAAACCGGTTCAGGGAACGAAAGAATCTGCCTGAATCCAACAAAATAATGTCAAATTTAATATTTGACCATTTAGGTCATGCCTCTCTGCGAATGATCTAGATCATACCCACGCAATAGCCTTGTGAATCATCGCATCTATTTGATCAAAACATGTCACTATATATCCATAGAAAATATTGAATCTTGTTTTTGGGAACCTTGAAAATTTCCAGCAGTTCCCAATTCCATGCCTCAACTTGTTGAGTGAACTATAGGTGGGAAGCTATGCAGAGATATTCATTCATTCATTCCAAATTGTGCCACGAAATCTCATACTTGGATGTTTAGTCCCATTAAATGAACCTTCAAAATGCTTAACGACTATATTCTACAGAGTGATTAGAAGAGAATCAAGACTTTAACTACTGTTAATTATTCACTAAAATGAAAGAGAAACCAAGACTTGCAGATACTTTGCATTTTTTGTGGATTTGGATTTCAAGATTTTCTATCATATCGACTTTCTACATTTATTCTTGCCTACATACATATAGGATTCATTTTCAGCCTACTTTGAGACAAAAGATGGTTTTTTGAGTTTCTTTTTATGGTTATTTTGCTTTTCTAGTTGCTTAGTTTCATTCTCATTCTCATGCATTGTTTTATCCAAAAGTAAAAGGATCCTTTTCAGTTTTCAGCTTTCAGCTAGCTGGTTGTAGTGAAAGCTCTACCTGAACTACTTCACTTCATATACACTTCAAACTCTTGTTGCTTATTGATCATATCACAAAAAGACGGACAGAATTAAGTCCTACAGCTTCTTTTCAAACTTAATTATAACATATATGGGAAATTAAGCCAAATAATTCAAGCAAAGGATCATACCACATAATCTCTTACTCCACCAAACCTTAAGCAAGATTCAACCATAAGGCCAGGTAAAAAATTATGTAGCACATGCAGAACAAGTCTATTATGCATGCATGTTACGTACTTTCAATGCATCATGCATGCATGATCTTGACATACAAGTAAAACTCCATAATACTAATACTCCATCTATTAAAATGCTAATCAATTTCTAGTTAGCAGGTTCGGATGTTCCCATTGTTTTGTACGTGTATTGATTGTTTGGCCAACAAACTTTCCCATTGACGACTATTCATTTTTATACCCATACCCAAAACATCTAGACCTAAAGTATGCGTGGCAGCATACAGCCAGCCGGAGGTTATTTTCTAACTAATTCAACCCCCCGCGTAAGGCTTACGCATTCCATTTCTTGTCAAACTGATTCACCTAATGTATGTATTATTACTCTGCTAGGTGATTGCTTTTATAATTACGGCCGGGCCAGTAAAAATTTGGTGAAACCTTAATCCAATTTCTGAAGAAGTTCTTACCTAAAAAGAAGTCGGTAGTATTATTTTCAAGAAATTTTGCTATGAAAAGATTCGCGAGTAACAAAAAAAACATTTAATAAAAAATATTATGGCACAAATTAGAAAGCTTTTTAGTGATCAAAATCAATCATTGGCGGAATTGATCTGCAACCAAATTCAGATATAATTGAAAAGACAATAATATTGTTTGTCTATCACTTGACGGATCAAGTGGGTGCACCAATCCTTCTTATGGTTGAACTTAGTATCCTAAAATCATATTACATTTACTCCTCCGGCCTTACCTAATCTGGCTGGCAAAAAAGTCCTCCCTGAATTTTATGATAACACGTGAGATTCCTATTCCCTCTTAGTACGTACATGCACTATAAATACCACCTATCCCGTAATGCAGTCTAAAACACACACCTCTCCCCTCAGTAAGGCTGAAAAGAAGAAGAAGAAGAAGAGGCATGGAGACTCATGTTTTCTTATTCTCCAATTGTCTCTTACTCTGCATTGTCTTGTCACTTGCTTTAGTCGCTTCCTTTCCAATTGCAGAAACCCACTATCATGAGTTTGTTGTATGTCTTCTTTAGCTCCTCTCTAGGGGGTTTTACTTCTTCTTTTTTTTCCGCTTAAGCTGGTTTAATTTAACACTACTACTCTACTCGTGTGGCATGCAGGTTCAACAAACAGCGGTGACCAGGTTGTGCAGAACCCGAAACATAATTACTGTCAACGGCCAATTCCCAGGGCCAACTCTGGAAGTACGAAATGGGGACACTCTAGTAATCAAAGCTACTAATAAAGCTGCTTACAATGTCACCCTCCATTGGTACTCAAATCTGCTTAATTATGATCAGCCGCCTGTCCTTGTAATATTATATATATATATATATATATCATCAAATCATGCATGCAAATGCATGCCCATAAAAAAAAAAAAAACTTGATGGGTTTTCACTTGATTTTTTTATTTTATTTTCAACTGCTAATCTATATATCCTTCAGGCATGGGATTCGTCAGTTGCGAACGGCATGGGCAGATGGACCTGAATATGTTACTCAGTGTCCTATCCAACCAGGAGCGACTTACACATACCGATTCACAATACAAGATCAGGAGGGTACATTGTGGTGGCATGCTCATAGCAGATGGATTAGAGCCACTGTCTATGGAGCATTGATCATTCAACCAAAGTTGGGATCTACTTACCCATTCCCCAAGCCTAACCTAGAATTCCCTATTATTCTTGGTAACCAATCAAAAAACATTAATTCTCACAACTTACTAATTGCCTTCTTTCTTTCTTTTTCTTTTTCTTCCTTTTTTGTAAAAAGCATTACTTACTAATTTTACCAACTGACATATCAATGGTGGTGATGATGATGAACAGGCGAATGGTGGAACAGAAATATTCAGAGTGTCATGAGACGGGCAGTTTTTAGCGGTGCAACTCCAAATGTTTCCAATGCATACACCATTAATGGTGAACCTGGTGATCTATATAGATGCTCAAGTCAAGGTTTGCTTCAACTTAAGACTGATTTCCTTAAATCTAAATAAATTAATAAGAAAAGAAAAAAAAGAAGAGATCGAATTAATGTGGATAAGTGACCGGGCTTTAAATTACAATGCAGATACTACAAAATTAGGTGTCAGCAGTGGAGATACAGTTCTCCTCAGGATCATCAACGCTGCACTCAACCAGCAACTCTTCTTCACCGTCGCCAACCACAAACTAACTGTTGTTGCAACTGATGCTCTTTACACCAAGCCATTCGCTAGCAGAGTTATCATGATAGGACCTGGACAGACAACTGATGTTCTCCTCACTGCTGATCAGACACCGGGAAGATACTATATGGCTGCTCGTGCCTATGAATCCGCCATGAACGCCCCGTTTGACAATACAACCACCACCGCAATCCTCGAATACAAATCTACTTCTTGTAATGCCAAAAACGGGGCTTGCCCGAATCCCACCTTTCCACCACTTCCAGCCTACAACGACACAAACACTGTAACAAGATTTTTAGCCCAACTGAGGAGTCCTTCTAAAGCTCAAGTCCCCACCAAGATCGACGAGGAGCTATTTTTCACAATGGGATTAGGATTTTTCAACTGCAGCCCCGGGCCAAGATGTCAAGGGCCAAATAATACTCGCTTTGCAGCCAGTATGAACAATGTTTCTTTTGTTCTCCCAAATACGACCTCCCTGCTACAAGCCTTTTACCAAAAAATACCTGGCATCTACACGACAGACTTCCCACCTGTTCCCCCAGTGCAATTTGATTATACAGGCAATGTCAGCCGCGGATTGTGGCAGCCTGTTCTTGGGACTAAACTCTACAAGCTTAAATTTGGTTCCACAGTTCAAATTGTGTTACAAGACACAGCGATCGTTACGACTGAGAGCCATCCAATTCATCTTCATGGTTATCATTTCTATATTGTTGGGCAGGGTTTTGGAAACTTTAATCCAGCAAGAGATCCTGCCAGATTTAACCTCATTGATCCACCAGCGAGGAATACTATCAATGTTCCTGTTGGAGGATGGGCAGTCATCCGGTTCGTGGCTGATAATCCAGGTAAAATATTTATATTTCCGTACGTAGGCACATTTAACAACACACATGCAAATGCAGGCAGGCTGGCTCCAATATATTTCACTGATTAATCCGCTATTACTAACAGGTGTTTGGCTGTTCCACTGTCACATAGATTCGCATCTCACATGGGGTTTGGCTATGAGCTTTGAGGTTGAGAATGGGGTTGGAGAAGCCGAGTCCCTAGAGCCCCCTCCACCCGATCTCCCTCGTTGTTAAGATCATCATCACTTCTCGGTGCAATTTAGTTGTTTTCTTGTGTCTGAGAGTTTCCTCTTGGTGCTCAATTTGGTTTTTATTTTTAGCAGGTGTATTTGTTTGCATGTATTTGGTATACTGGTTTTGTTTGTTTTCCAGTATATTGTGTCTAGATGTTTGCTTTGCTTAACAAAGCACAGAACCTGGCATCCAATACAATTTATGTGTTGGAGTTTAATTTCAGTTATAAAATGTATCAGAGTATCCAGATGAGAAAACATAAGCCAATTACACCGTTCTTTAACATTTGGCTTCCCATTTTTGGCCACTGATCAAAAAAATATATTAGGTTGCAGGAATCAGACTAGTTCTATAGAATATACTCGTCAAATGAAGCATTTCTACTACTTAAAATCAAAACCATCCATAATTTATTAAAAGGCCAACTTACTTGATTACTATACAAAGGAATTAAAGAAAGATCATCTTTGTAAAAACAGTAAGAAGCCACTCAAATCAAACACCAAGTAAGTTGGTATAATATCATGAAATCCAGAATATCAGTTTCATCTACAAAACACTTTAAACTACTTGTACCTTTGACACCACCAATTAACCATCGTATCCATTTACTTATTTGTACAAAATGAAAATCCTCGTGCTAAAAAACCAACAGAAGAATTTGTTGGCTCTTGGTCTCTTAAAACCTGCTGTTGCACCACTAACACAGAAGCTGTAGTGCCTAAATCCATGGAAGAAACATACTCCCCAATCACCCCAAGTTCATGGTTTTCACTCCAATTCTCTAATCCCTGTAGTAACACAGGATTTATCCCAAGTTTCCTCCCAACAATCCAAAGATCATAATGAACATCGTTCATAGACTGAATTGCTGCCACAGTTTCTTCCCCATTTTTCACCACAACCTCCCTATATATCACCCTACTATTCCCCTCATTTTTCACCCAAAACCACGTCACTAGCCCGTCATCCAGCTTCTTCTCCATCACCTCGTCCCCCTCTCCGTTGTGAGAAAGAAACCTTATGACAGTAAGAGATACATATGGATGGCCAGCCATCCGGTCAGCATAGGCAAGGGCCTCCCGTGCATCTGGTCCGCCCAAGAAAAGCACCGCGAAGTGGTGCTGCGTTATACTCGTTGAACGCTGATAAATCTCCGAAGGATCTTTATCCACAAGAAGTGCAACCGAGCAAGGTGCATGAGCCAATATATTCGAGTTTAGGGAGTGGACTTTTCTATGCCTCCCTCCCTCGATTCCATTTTGCATATCCAAAGAATCTTTGTGAAATGGTAAGATAATGAGAGAAACTTTCTTTATTAGAGCAAGCTCGCAAATGTCTTGGTACATGCTTTTCTTGGGAGATACGGATGTAAATGGATGGGTTTTGATGAATTCGCCTCTTGATTCTTGGGAGAATTTCAAGGCATTGTGGATGGGATTGCAGCTGTTGTAATTAAAACCTTGCTCTGGACTCTCATGATCTATGAGCAGAGGGGTAGCACGGCCAACCAGCTCGATGAGACGTAGAGCATAGACTGAGAAAGGGCTGCTTAGGGTAGGATTGGAGACCTCGAGTAGATTGATAAGTCCAGGCACACTTTGTTCATCTTGTATGGGAACTAAAATACGTAATTCTGTGTTTGGAGGATTGTGCTGGATATTTCTTCTCTTATTAATCATGTATGGCCTCGTCGGATCATAGACAATGTTGATCAATGGTACAGCTATAGCAGTCACCGCGGTTGTTAATAGCACCATCATTGTAAAATATGGCTGTGTTATCATCTGTATCATACAAAAATTCATAAGACCTGAAGTTAGTATTATCTATAACACTACGAGTTAATTTCTTCAATGAAATAGAGTAGAATATCCTAACATAGAATCATATTGTAAATTCACACCAATTCTATCTTTGTGATACTTCCCAGAAGAATGATGTGGCAATAAAAATTTAGAAATTAAAACAAAACTAATTAGACCAGAGTGATATCATTCTGTTTTTAAATTCATTCTGTATATATATTCTGTATTTGTACATAACTAGTTTAACAACTTTTGGGATTACAAATTGGGTGAAGTGAAAAATTGCCAAGCCACCTGTCCAGGTTACAGGAAAATGTTGTACCCGTATGGCACAGAGTTGCATTGTTGAGTAACAAAGGCCATCGTATGCAACTCTGTGCTATTCCAATGAAGCATTTTCCTATAGCCTTGACAGATGGCTTGACAAATTTTAAATTCAAATTCCTATTTTTGTAGTATTTCAAATTCAGAAAGAATGACATGAATAGAGTTAGTACCTTCAAATCCGTCCAGTGGATGAACAAAATGAGCTCTACTTGACCTCTCAAGCTCATTATGAGACTAAGAGCAAAACTATCTCTAACTGGCATGTTAAAGAAACGAGAAACAGCTAGAGTGGCCAGAAGTTTTGTTATGTAAGTACCAAAAGCCATGAAAAAAAATGGCTTCAAGGTCGACCAATGACCACTCATGGAGAAAACATCGGTGTACAATCCTATGTATACGTATGAAAATGGCATTAGAATCTCCATTATAAATGTCTCGCTTTTCTCCACAAGTGTTGCACCTAAAGGAGGACCATCCGGCACAGCCAACCCTAGCCACAATGGTCCATTATCTATGGCTAAGCCACAAAAATCACTCACAAACCCCAACACCATTACTCCCAATAATATTCCTATGATGTAAATCTGGTCCACTGGTTTCCCTTCAGGAGTGGAGCGGACAATCCAAACCATGGCATGGCGGATACCACCGATAATTGAAGCCATGACAACAACCAAGGATATCATATACCATAAAGAAGCCATAGGTCTTGTTTCCCCTTGTTTGGCTGCCTCAAATGCTACAACGCCATTAATCCCAATCATGTCACTGATTATAGCCGTTGATAAGGCCATTCGTCCAATATCCGAACTGAGGAGGTTAAACTCTTTTATGATTGTGTAGATAACAGGGAATGCGGTTATTGCGAAAGCCGAAGAAACTCCCCAAATAGAAGCACCTTTCGCAAGTTCCTCGGGTAGGGATTTTCGAAGAATAAGTGCAATGGATCCGCTTGTCACAATAGGAAAAATCACCCCAAATAACGCTATGCACCATTGTTTTTTCCCTGCTCGTTGTAAGGTGCTAAGATCCATTTTCACTCCACTCAAGAACAGAAAATACATGAAGCCCAATACTCCAAAAGTTTTTATTATATAGTTGGCATTGTCTGGAAAAACATATGTAGAAAACGTGCTGTTACGCCCTAAGCAAGACGGTCCAATTATTATACCACCCTTGAAAACAATAAATCATCAAATCAATACAAAGTAAAAATTAATGGATCACAAAATATTGGAAATAGTTACAATCAACTCTTTTTAATTATTATTGGGAGAACCAAGTACTCTCTTTCAGATTCAGTAAAGGGAACCAAGTACTCTCTTTCAAATTCAATGAACAACTTGCAGGATTTTTTTTCTTCTGAAAATACAGGAGCAAAACAATCGCATTAAACCCAACATATTCTCCCGGTGAATCATTTCTGTGTCCAGTGAAATTCACTGGCATAGGAAGAAGCCTTTCAAACAGAGATCTTCTTTCAACCATATATGCACCTTGATTGTGAAATATCAGTTGCTTGGAAGTATAATACTCCAAAGTTGGTAATCAAAACATACTATATATGATAAATGATGAAGATGTTATTGATTCAACACAACAACAATGCCAGGATCCATGTCACACCAAATGTCATAACCCACATGTGGTTTCTGCAATAACTAAGACTGGCATCCAGACTAAAGAAATTAAAGCACCTATATTAAGTGGACTCAAATACACGAGGTTGGCATCACACAGTGGGGGTGATTTTCATATACATTGACAGTAACACGTGGCTTATTCCGTGTATTCAGGAGAGCAATTAATAGTTAGCATAGATAAAAGAGCCCCAAAAGTTAGATCATAACAGATAGACATATAATTAATACATTTTAATATTTTTATATTCATTATTTTATTTAACTAATACATTTTATTTTGTTTTGCAGAAATAACATTTATTTTTCTTGGGGAGTAAATAAAGGATTTATATCCAACTTTTAAATATGGAAAAGGACTCTTGGAGGATTGCCATATAGAAATTGAAGTCAAGAAGAAAAGAAGAGGATAAAAGGGAATAAAAGAGACAAAGTTCAATGTATCTAAATTAGGGCACAAATTTATTTTTCCTATAAATATTTCTCTTGTTTTAGAGATATGAGGTATTATATTAGTTTAGGTTAAGAGTAGGAGTAGGAGTAGATGAAATTATTTTTTCATTCTTCATTGTACGTTCGTTGGATGATCGTTAATTAAAGGGAGTTTTCTTATTTATTTTTAATCTTCTTCTTTTTCTTTAGTTTATTTAGTTATTTTATTTTTCATGTCTAGCTAATTTTTTATATCTAGGATGAAGATGAAATTAAATAATTATTCATGATAATATTTTTCATCTCTTCTATAATTTATACTTTTATGTTTAATTGATTTCGCCTTTCATATTTCTTTATTGAAATACCTTTATGTGATTTTAAATTAATTAAGAAATTTTGATAGATTATTGTTAAGATGTGAGTTTTTCATAATTCATGCTTACTCGAAGAAATTTTGATGGGTTATTGTTAATCCTTAAATTTTCATAGTTTATGTTTGTCCACGTTAATTATAAAATTACTAAATTAAAGGAAAGAGAGATCAAAATCATAGTTAAGTTATAAAAATAGAAAAGATTGAATTATATGTTATGTTTATTATTTAATGGATTCGGATTCCTAGATTGTTTTCTCATTATTAGTTTTCATATTCTAGTTAATCAATTCTCAATTTTTATTTCTAATTCGCCTAAAATAGATATTAAGGATACGTTAAAATTAATCTAGTCTCTGTGGGTTCGACCCGTACTTGCCAATTTGACACTGTGCACTTACAATTACATATTTTTATCACATCAATAAGTAACATGTATAGATAAACAATGTATATAGATAGGTTTATAGTTGTATAAATAGAGTAAGAGATTCATTGTAAAGGATAGTTTTTGTGTAAGATAGTTCTAGTAATTCAGAGAATTGAAAATTCATTCAAACAATATTCTACGATTCATTGATTCATTACTATACGATTTGAATCATGAAACTTCACAATAATACATAATTTTCCCACCGCTAGCCTATACAGTGAAAATGTACATTCAGAATGTTGTATACATGACAATGAATTTCAAAAGAAAAGAAAAGAAAAGAGAATGTTACTCTAATTTCTCATTTTCCTTCCCTTTCCACATGATTCAAATTCAAAAACTGGAAGAAAAAAAGGAAAATTAAGAACTTACAATGATCTCGGAAACAATTCTAGGCTGTTTGAGAGGTTTAAGGAGATAACGGACGAGTCTAGTGATGACGACAACCAGAGAAAGCTCAAACAAGAGGAGCGTAAAAGAGAATTGTAAAGGGTTTTCTCCATAGAAAATGCCAGGGGAGTGATTCTCGAAAGTATAGGGCCGACATACGAGCTGATTTGGGTCAAATTGTGCCGGGAGCTTGGTGCTGATTTCCATTGCCGGAGAAATTTGTAGTGAATGTTCATTAATTTTGTTGAATCTGACAACCCTAAACAAGCCATGCATGTAAGAGTGGGTGTCTGGGAGAGAGAAGGGAATAAAGAAAGGTTTGATGGACCTGCGCTAAAAGAGGGGTTTGGTGTTTCATGTGGTTGACCCGGTTAGTTGCAAACCGTTATTATATATCATCGACACTATTTTTTCCCATGAGAATTTAAAGTATTCCCCTCTAGATTTTTTTCTAATTTTCTTTCTTCCTTCCATCTAATTTTCTATATTTGCTTCTACTCCTCCTATCTTGCACATACAAAAACCATAAAAATTAAAAAAAAACAAATTGGTTGCAAGTCATCCAACTATTATATATATAGGGTAATTATTCTTTAGAGTTCAAGCCCTTGAGGGTTTATTAATTAGAGTTTATAGTTTATTAATTATAGATTAATAAATCCTAAACTCAAATAAAAAAATAGTTAATAAATCCTAAACACCAGTCAATAAACATTAAACATTCTAATAAAACCTGATTAGAGTATGTGCTTTTTTTACCGTCCGTTAGCGGACGACGATTTTTAGTCTCTAGTTCTAACTATTCTTTTTTCTTCTTCTTCTTCAATGGTATAGATAATGTATGCCCTAATAGCAAATACATGATATAGATCATTCTCTCTCTATATATATTATATATATTTGTTAGTTTTTAAGATTTATTTTGAAGATTTGTTAAGAATTTAATGAATAATTTTGTGTATATGCTAATAGAGATTAAACGGAGGAAGGAAGAAGCGAGCTTCAGATATAAGTGGAAGTTTTGAGCGGTTAGATTTTGAATGGGACTCGTACAATTTGGGATGAAAAGTCCAGAGTAGTTTTAATGGAGTCTGAAAGGGAGGGAGCCTAGACCCTGTACTATTATTACCTTTGGTCTCGGTGTTCATTACAGATCATGTAAAATCTAAAAAAAATTATGAATTACTGGTAGTAAAACTTAGGTCTAAATATGTATTAAAATCCTGAACTTTTTTAAAAAAATTACTTTGAGAACTGTCTTTTCAATTTTTTTAATTAGAGGATTAAATTCTCAATTTTTTTCACTTTGGGATTGTCTTTACGTCTAATTGATAATACCACCACAAAAATTAATGATATGGCAACATGTGACTAAAAAATGCTTATGTGTAATATTGAGTCACATTTTAATATTTATTCCATTAATTTTTTATACCAAAATGGGTACATATAAGATCATTATTAATTTTTTAAAGTAAATTTAAAAAATTAAAATTACTAATGAACGTTTTTCATAATGTTTTTGCTATTTTAATACAGAAAAATTTAAAAATGATGTCCATAGATATTTAATTTGAAATTATAAATAGATTTAGGAAAACAAATTTGAAACAGTTATCCAACCCGGATGGGTCCCTGGTGCTACCTTTCTCCCACACGCACACTCGAAAAGAGCCCACCTGGAGCAAGACATCCTCGAATTGAGCCCACACATTGGTGAAAATTTTCTAACAAAACATTCAAAAATTCACTGACATAACATCATAAAATTTAGCCCATGTCTACTTATAATTATAGACAATTTTATGTACTTTTTTGTATCTACAAAGACAGGTCTAGAAGATCATCTTCTTCCTCTAATTAATGTTAAGATAAATTATTCTAATAGACTAGGACGTTCAAATTAAGAAAAAATAGAAATCAAACAAAGAATATAGGATTTCGTATGGTCAGCATACGACAAAGTCATCATATAAAAATCATATCCGAACAAAGAATCATTGCTAGTATGAAGAATTTAAGTATTCACAGAGCCTTGACCCACAGAGGAAAATGCAGCTGCATGCTCTATTAATGCATGCATGCATGCTGCAAGATTTAAGAGTTTGCAGCTGTGCGTGTATTAATTCCAGCTAGCTGCGGCATAATTACTAAAATATATGGGCTATTACTAGTACTGGACCACATGCATGCATGCAGTTTACTCATAGGAGGTTTGAATTGCTACCTAGATAGGTATAGTCTTTAAGTTTTGCATGAAATTGTGCAGTGGGCATGCAGATCCAATAATGCAAAAAAAATTTGATGATGCATGGCCCTCCAATTCTAATTTGCATGCATATATTGATAATGATACTACAGTGGATTGTGGCCACATCTGGTTCAGAAACTCAAACCTAACTAACTATCATCTCTTCAGTTTTTTCAAACTCTACATGCTTTAAGAACAAGTTGTATACCAATAATTTTTCATAGAAATAATTTCGAATTTATCAAATTAAAATTGAAAATATATAATTTTGATTTCATGAAAAACTAATATTGAGGAGGATAAACATTTAAATGAGTTTTACTTGCACATATAACTTATCAAATGACTTGTCAAATTATAATTAGTGGGTGACATTTTATCCAAATGGTAATAACCAAGCTTAATTTGGTACCCCACGTCACCAAACTGAAAATAATCCAGAGCAGGACCACAAATTAATCTTATTTAATCGGTCATGTATCCAGGATGCAATGCCCCATCCCCCCATCCCCCACCCCAATTCAAGAATAGGTTGATGGGGGTAATGAAGCGAGGCAAGGAAGATTATTAGTGGTTCAAGTTTGAGTTCTAGCCAGACTGACTACCCAGAATATATACGAAATGAATGATGACAATAACCAAACATAAAAATTGTGTCCTAAAGACCTCCTTTAAATTGGTTTTTGTTGTACTCTTGAGAATATTTTTATTGATGTGTTGATTTCAATTTGATCCTACTCATAGGTCATAGATATCAATGTTACCTACTCAAACCAATCTCCAAGAGAGGGAGAGTTTTTTTAAATTGCTGTGCTCGCACCCTATTACTTGATTATTTTCCACAACTTTCGAAACAATCACATGCATGTACAATTTACATGCGATTTATTAAATAATTCCTTGTGATTATGGCACATGCATGTACAATTTACAGCATGGTCAGTTGTCCAATGTGACAACTAATTGAATTGATTTCTTCTTTTACCAAGTAAATGTTTAAAATCTCATATTCAAGAGCATAAGCAGGTTACAATTATTTGAAAGAAATATATTTTTTATATTATCCCCTCGTAGTTGACTAGCCAAATTTGTGATTTACTCCAATAAATCAGGAAAATAAGGATTTTTAGAGTTAATTGAATTGGTGTTCCACAAGTTCTCACACATGCACCTGGATTCGCCGTGATACGGATGACCAAGTGCACAACAAAGACATTGTTAATACCATAGTTAATGGGAAATGATATATACACCAACAAATATGTGATGAAATTAAATTACAACCAACGCAAAATTCTAACATAAAATACGATAAAATTATTTTTAATTCATATTTATAGCACGTATTCATATAAGTCACTATTATAATTTAATGGAAAGCTTTTGAAATATAGTAGGCCTAAAAAATAAGGAAAATCTAAATATACACATAGGTAAGCTATCTAGTTTCTTTGTCTTGATTCACACAAGTCACATATTGTGCCCTAAAGTGATATCACAAAAATTAACTACTACTACAAAAATCAATGATCCCTCGCATGCAAGCCGTACATGGCCAACCTGATCTTGCCTCAACAATCATGGATTTCCTCATCTCACCTCAACACAGATGGATAAGGATGGGGCACTCTTTTTAGTTAATTAAAGAATTAATGGATGGAAAAAAGATGATACTTTATATTATTAACTAGTAAATTAATCCCAAGTCGTTTTTTGGCACCATCTTCTCTTTGTGATGCTCTTGGCTATCTTTCTTTTTGACTACTTCGAATTATTTTATCTCATGATAAAAGATTAATAATCTTTTAAATAGTCTTGTGAACTAATTTTTGTAATTTCTAAGACTATCCAAGGCTTTTTATAATGACTATAATTAATTTTATAATAAATATAAGAGTAATAATTCTCCTATTTTAGATTATCAAATGACTTTTGCAAGACTAATAAGCTTTCGTTAAAAGACTATTAATCTCTGTTCAAAAGATTAAACAATTCAAAATAAAATTAAATGAAGACAAATAGTCTCATCAACAAACATGACCCTAGGATTAACATAAGTTTATACTGAATTCATTTGCGCTTATTTTGATGTTCACAATTTTAAACAGCGTATTACTCCATAATAATTTACGAAATATACAGCCTACAAAGCTGAGGGCTACAAACTCCCACGTACAGACCATAAATAGTATGTAAGCTAGAATTAATACTCCCTCCTTTCCAATATGCAAGTCGGTTTAGACTTTTTTTTTTTTGTTATTTTTAATTATTTGTAATTTGTAATTAGGAGAATTGATCACTATTTTTTTTAAATTTTTCATATTACTCCACCTAATTTTTTGATCCATATTTATCATAAAAAGAGTATGAGATAAGTGAGGTAAAAAATATTATAGACAATTAATAGTGTAGTTAATGCTTTTCAATTATTTTCTTAATTCTTATACACATGTCTAAAACAATCTATATTAAGGAACAAAGAGAGCAATTAATATTTAAGCTATAATAGTATTATATATATATAGATAAATCAATAATGGAGTAGGGAATAGGGAATAGGGAATAGCAGAAGAAACGAAGTCCCTCTTGACTTAATGGTAAAACTACTACTCATAAAACTTCAAGTACAAAAGGTCTTGGGATGGCAAGAATGCTAATATTTCAGCTTGAATTAAAAAAAAAAAAAATATAGGAGAAGGAGAGAGACAGGAGAAGGAGAGAGACGAAGACGTAACTTCAACGAAGTTGAGAAAAGGAGTCAACAACATCCACATTCACTTGAAAGTCAAAACGATTGAATTAATAATATATATATATATATATATATCAAACCCTAACTTCTCCATGACTATTTGATTATCTAATAAGCTTTCTTCTGGAGAATACTTCGACTGCCTCGGATTGGATTCATTCCTTTTCTCCTAAAACCAGACAACTCTCCAAGAAATTAATTTCCTTGGCCGAAAAGTGTAAAATTCAACGTTCGTGTTTCTCTGGTATCGTCTATCATATCTACGTGTCTGAGGGACTTTTTTAAATAAATAAAAATTATGAATGAGAGAGAATTAAAAATGATGTAGGTTTTTGAGGTGTTTATAATTCAGTTTAAAGTTTGGTGAAATCAAGCTTGAAACACTAGTCCAACAAACAAGTGATGTCACTGATGACATGAAAAACCTTCATCTTGGCTCCAAAGGTCTTGACTTGATCTCACAGAATGAAATCAGTATGATCAACACCTTTATTTTAACTGAAAAGACAAGTCATATAAAAAAAACACTAAATATATGCTTTAATTCAATTCTTCATCAACTTTGCTAGAATAAGTAACAACAGAACTGCCAGATTTAGGCCATAAAATAAATCAACTACAGACAGATCATCATATGGTGAATATATATACATATATATAAATATAGAGAGAGAAAGAGCCTAAATAGGGGTAGGATTATGCACCAGAAAATTAGGGATCAAAGGAAAATATATTGTTTTCATGTAACATATATAATGTCATATTTCAATTAGAGAGGTAAAAATTTTAAAAATACCCATTGAATCTTGCTGAAAAAACAGAAGAAAGTAATTAATAAATTTTATTATAAAAAAATAAAAATAAAATTAATCATATATAGAAGAAGATAAAATAGTTGTGGTAGATATATACGTACCCAGATAGTAAGAATAACCATGTGTGTTTGTCCTTGACTAATTAATATTGCTCCAAACAACTGCTAGCTGATGCACCAGAGACCAGAGAGAGAGTAAGAAGAAGCCGTGAAACTCAGGATAGATAGCGCCACAAATTAAGTCTTAATTGCACCAAACAATTAATAATAGCACCATATATGTATATATATAATGATATATCATCGTCTATGGCGCTATCCCTCCTGAGCTTTACAGATCCTCCTATACTATTACACCGAGTATATATAGACATACTAGTACATATATGTATGTATATATATGTATAGGATGAAGAAAGAGAGGGCTGGGTGGTGAGTGGTGGTCAGCAAAGCTATATAGTTAATGTTCATTTGTTAGTAGAGATATACGAGGGAGATCGATCACATGGTTGGCGTAAGGAAGGAAAGGGCATGAATATATTTATAGAGGAAACTCATGGAAATATTAACGTCATGTTCGGTAACAATTTATAAGTTGATTAAATTAATTTATAAATTATTTTTTATTATTAAAATATTTGATAATTATTTATTTTTTGATTAGTAAATTGAATTTTAAGTCAAAAAAATAGATAATTATTTATTATTTATTTAAAAATAACTAATAAATTATTTTAAAATAAGTTAGTTTTATCAAATGTAATATATATTTTGCCTCCCTTTTTATTAATATTATTTTGAGAAATTTTTATATTTTTTTTAATTTATAAATAATTATGAGCCGAACACATTCATAATTTATTTTAACTTAATTTTTGATTTTTAAGTTAAATTGATGTCGAACGTTTTTCATTATAAGTCACAACTTAAAACAATTTATAAGTTAATTTATATTTTAACTTATAAGTCATTTAAAAATAAGTTATTCCCGAACAAATCCTAAGAGCCCGTTCGGAAATGATTTAATTTAAAATAATTTAAAATTAAAATATAAATTAACTTATAAATTATTTTAAGTTATAACTTATAAGTATAGACGTTCATTATCAATTTGACTTAAAAATTAAAAATTAAATTAAAATAAATTATGAAGGTGGGTTGTTCGTGGAGGGAGTACGGACGGATGATTTTATTTCTCTCTTTTCTTTTTCCATCCACGTTTCAAATCATATTTCTCTTTAGAGAAATGATATATTTATTAATTGCGCTTCATAGTAAACTCAAAATCATATAAATTTTATTTCACAATAGAGCATATATATATATTTGAAAGCACAAATATCATTTAGGAAATTGATATTTTTAGATGTGTTCTTAATATTTTAACATAATTCTCTTTATATGAGAAGAAAGTGAATCTTATCTTCATGTAAGAGAATATTATATAAAAATATTTAAAATTCATGTGAAAATAGTGTTCATCTATTATTTAGGCACCAGCACCAGCACACGCGCACACATACATATTATATTATAGAAAATTAATATTTCTACAATACTTTTTGATATTTTCATATGAAAAGTATCGGTATAGATGCGACGAAAAAAATCGTCGCTATAGAATCTATAACGACACTTTTGAAATATCATTTTATGTTATGAAAATATTAATTTCCTATATTATATTAACGTTTGATAGACCAGCAAAGGAACGAAGGAGAAGATATTAAAATAATGATTTCACACAATTTTTCTTTCTTATTTATGTGACGTGTGATTTTGCATGATACACGTCATTATATTGAATATCTTCAAAGATTTTCTAGTGCGAGTTAGCCGTGATCAATTTTCCAATGTGACAATTTTTAATCCAATGGCTTAGAATTAAGATTATTTTATGCCTAAAATTTCATAATTTTTCAGAATTGTTGGGGAATGATAAATGTATTCCACTTCACCTTTAGATCCACGCATAAACTCAATTCCAGGAATTATAAGTATTATGGTTTGATCTTGAAAGTGAAGCGCAACTAGTTATACATGTGTGAAATTAACATATTTTTTGATAGCCAAATTCAATATTTTGTCAATACTATCTTCGTCCCATAATAAGTATTTTTTTAGGCTTAACATTTTTTTTCAAAATAAGTGATGTGTTAGAATTTCAATACAATTTTTATAATATTTTTTCATATGTGCCCTTATGCAACCAATGGTATTTATTGTGTATTTATTAGGAAGTTGAAGAAAGAGAAAGAGAGACCAAAATGTAATTAAAAAAGTCTCAAACAAAACAAACAAAGTATATTAAGGGTATTTTTATCATTTTAACTTGTGTATTGGTATGTGTAATTTAAGCTAAAAAAGCACTTATTATGAGATAGAGATATTATAAAATAAAATAGATCGCTTGAGTAGTTGAGTTTAGTTACGTATATTGTGCCATTTTAATATTCTGATAATTTGCTTAAAATTTGAGGAATCAACTCAAAGAATACATTTACATTATTACTTACGTTTGTAATTCGTAGGCCTTATGTTTGTTTTAATTGGGAGTCGAACTCAAGACAAATATATGACTGAATTCAAATTTTTCCTTCAACTACCTAGACAAGCGATGAGATTATATTATACTTAAAAAAAAGATTTCACTTTTAATGTTTGACCTAAGAAGAAGGTCCACTAATAATGAAGAACCATATTTTGCTTTAAAATGTGTCAAAACGTCTTAAAAAGCAATTTGAGACGAAACTTTTTAAAGGTCTATTTCCCAATTCGGTATTCAATTGCTGCACCATGATGACAAATTTTATATGGAATTAATGGAGTTGCATAGTTGTGCAGATTCTAAATATACACGGTCAATGATCGTAGACTTAAGTTGTTCTACGATCATTCACTCTACGATCTGATAATTCACTCTACGTTTCTATGGTAGTAGAGTGACTACTCTATTATCAGTCAGTGACTACTCTACGATCGTCGAGTGACTTAACTCTACGATCGTAGACTCTGTGTGTACATTGAAAATTAGAATTTGCATAACTGTCCACCTCTATTTTTCTGTATATATAATATAAAGTTTACTACATTAATTATATATGAAATTTCTTATTTTAGAAAATTTATAAGACATTAATATAGACTTTTCCAAACAAAAATTATAAAGGATTTACACGAGTACCAGGCATTGGACAAAAAACATCTCATGCTAAGAATTATGTTTCATATAAATCATGTCAAATTGATACAGTTGTACTCCCTCTCTTCTAAAAATAAAAATACATTTTTCATAGATGGATCGAATTGTATTTGAAGAACAAGAGATACAAAAAGGTAATAAGAGAGGCGTACATACCAATCAAACCTATTGGTCGTATTCTTGAATTGAATTTGGAATGAAAAGAGGAGTAATGCTTCCTACCATCATAAGAGAGTTGGGGTTTGACAGATAAAGATTGGGGCTTCGTTTAGCCACCTATACATGTAGCAGAAAACTCAAAGTTATAAACTTATATTTTTAAATACAGCCTTAATATTAGTTATAAATTTAATTGTGATGATTTGATATTGATAATAATAATAATAATAAAAATGTAATGACCAGTTAAGAATATCATATCACTTTATAGTTTTAAAATAGAAGCGTATATCTAATTTTGAAATAGATAAGAGTAATTGATTAATACGTTTAAATTATGTATAGTACCAACTTTCTAAAAATTTGTGTAATTATAATTTTAATATTGTGGTGTATAGTCAAATTATTTTAATTAAGAGACAACTTTCAATGTTACATTTTAGAAAAAATGGAACTGATATTTTCACATACTAAATTGATATTTTCACATAATTCATCTCATGTGAATAGTAAATATGTCTCATCTCCATGTGAGAGATACTCATGTAGAAATATCAGTCTCAATTTCCTTTATAAAATCATTAACTTTGCCGCTATTGTAATTTGTACTGTCGATGTTATTCAAAAAGTAATTATCATTATGTTTCATGCCTCATTAGTCGAAGTAAAGTATACTTATTTAGTAATGTATATAAACTAAATTTGTCTTTGAAGCTTCAACAAGTCATAAATAATTCCTTTTTGCTGGGATGAGTTTGTCTTTCTAATCATACTTACTTTTGTCTAGAAGACTAGTAATTACTACCACATATATTCCCTCAGTCTCAAAAAGAAATTAGAGATTTTTCATGTTTTTTTACTTATATCAAAATTTGTCAATCATAATGTATAAATGTATTAAAAAATAATTACATCTAAGTATAAGTTTTTATAATTAAATGAATAAGAAAATATCAAAAACATTTTTTTTTATAAAAAAACTCTTATTTTAGGAAAAAGAAAGAAGTATGCCACAATATAAAACGTGAATTGTTAAATCTACAATATTTTATAATAAAAATATCGCTATAAATATATAACGACAGTAAAAATCGTTGCAATAACATCTATAACGACACATTTATTTTAAAAATAACATTTTCGACTATAGATTTAACAATTTCCGATCCATGATACCAATGTGTATCTATATTTAAGAGGTTGGGCTTCCAAAAACTGTCCCACTAACTAGACCCTTGCTGAGGATGTGTAAGGACCCTAATTAATGTTTATAATATTATTACAATAAAATGAAAATAATATATTTTGTGATTTTATGTATCCCTTATTTTTTGTTGGGTCCTCTTAATATGTGTTCTAAATATACATGCAAAGCATATAGTTTAAAAGAATATTTTCTTGAACTGTGTGCATATTTTTTTAATTTTTACATTTACACAAAGTTCAAGAAAATATGCACACATTCAAAAGAATATTCTCTTAAACTATCTTCTTAGCATGTACCTTAAGCACACATATTAAGAAATTCCTTTTTTGTTATCCGTCACGTAGATAACAATTAATAATAAACTCTATGTTTGTGCGTTAGTTAACTAAACCCGGTGTTTTTATATTGCTAATTTGAAGGAAAAAACTTGTACTATAACTGTTATTCCACGTGTTTGAATATTTCTAACACGTCTATAATTATTTTCTTAATTTTTGACTTAGTTGAATGCTTTTGTCCTCACATAATTAATTAACTCCAGTACTCCAGTTATATCTAGTTAATTAAATGAAACACTTAATTAAAAATTAAAATTTTGAGATTTAGATGTAAATAAATATATATAAATTCAAGAAATTATGTTACAAATAGATGGGGAAAGAAGTGCAAAAATTCGAGAAATGTGCCCCAGCCATAATATCCACCACGTCCTCCTCTCTCTGACTCGTAGTAGAGCCTCGGCACTTGAACCCCTCACCCTATATGGCTATCTCTCTCTCTCCTCTTTATTATTAGAGTTCTTCCAAGCAGATAGAAAAATTAAATTTGTTTTTAAATTTCACGTATTTATATTCTTATTCTCGTTAAAAGTTAAAATAGAAATAATTTAAATTCAAAAACATTCGAATATAATTTTCTTGTCTAATTTTTATATTCACATAAAATTTTTGACATTATTATTATAATTTTTTTAATATATGTCTTAAGAGTACATGTTAAGCACGAAAATTAAATATTAAATTGGACATTAAATTTAAAAAATAAAATTCACTAAAATATAATTAAAATAATATTTTAATAAAATCAAATATATTTAAAAATTATTTTAATAGACCTCATCACTTAAATTAAATGCTCATCACTTAATTTAAAATAATATTATATGCATGTATCCCAAGCGTACAGGTTAAGAGTAGCCATATTATTACTACTGCTACTAAAACTACAACTATAGTACTGCTAGTCCAGACTCACTCCATCAGTGTCAGATATCCGAGTCTCCCTCTCCCTCCCCTTCCCCCTCGCCCCCCACTACTTAATATTATAATCTGAATAATCCAGGTATTTGTGTCTTTTTGATTTTGACTCTGACCATGTATTTATTTTCTTATTTTTGGGACAACGTCCTTTTGATATGAAAGGACAACACTAGGCTCTGATTTTCTCCATCGGGAAAGACCCATTCTCGGGCATTTTGGTCAATACAACTCGTTTATTCCTTTTCTTTAGGCTTCTCCTCCTCCAGTCTTTCTGACAACCCCACAACTCTGTCCTGAAAAGGTGAATTTCTACCCTATCTTCTACTACTTTCTAACCTACTAACTATATATATATATATATATATATATATACACACACACTTATACTATACTACTAGCTCATAGCTAGGAATTGATTAAACATTATATTTAGTACCTTTTTCTTTTTTTAGAAAAAGAAATTGACGTGACGTCCCTCCAGAGATAATAAAAAATAAAAAAAAGGTGTACATACTACTATTAGGAAGGTTCATGAGTTTCACTCAACTTCTAGTTTGAAAGGAACTCAGAATTAGCGATTCCCATTGCCTTTTAGTCTTCTACTGTTGGTGGAGCAAATGAAAATATATTTCATACGTAAATTTAAAAATAAATAAATAAGAGTAATTTTTTTAAGAAAAATTATCTTTAAAGATCATACAAGATTATTGCATGCATTAAATAATAAGTCTTTCTTTTTTTATATATTAATAGACCCACTAAATAATATATTTATCTACTTGTTGTCATCTTTTTTAGGATAAAAAAAATAAACTTCATATTAACCACTTTCATTTTAATATAAGACTGAACTGTTACACCCTGCATAACTGGTTGAGTAAACTCTCACATATTATTAAAATAAGAATTTAAATATATGTCCAGGAAAGTGATTAGCATGAAATTTATTTTGGAGTAAGTGGATCAGTTGGCCAATAGAATACTGACACGTAAGTGAGACTGTATATGTATCAATATTCTATTGATCAATTGATCAACTTACCAAAAAAATATCTTCATATTAACCGAATCCTATGACCAGACGTATGTATTAAATTCGTGACTGCACTGCGTAAGTATAAGTCTCTCATCTCACTCATTAAAATGTTCAATTACACCTACAAGGGGCACAAGGATTTTGGCTACTGTAAAATGATCTTAAAAAGGTTAGTGGTGTTTGATAACATCTTAATACATCTTAACGGCTTATTTTTTAATGCATTTTAACAATCCATATATTTGTATCAGAGGTTCTCTAAATCGTTAAGATACAAATATAAGTCTAAATTATTAAGAGAACCTCTTAATACAAAATTATAGACTCTTAAGATATATTAAGGGCTGATTGACACTTCTGTCCCTTCAAGTTGTCACCCACTTTCAAAGTCGTCCCTAAAGTACCATTTTTGTCAATTAAATCTTTAAAGTGGCATTTTATTGGCGTTTATGTTCCTTCAACCCATTTTACCCTAAACCCGACTCATTTTAACCAAGTTTAATCCAACCCAAAATTTTAATATTTTAAAATATAATAGTATTTTTAAAATAAGTTTAAAATAATAATTATATTTAATATTTTAAAAAATAATATTTAATTATTTAAAATAAATTATTAATATTAAAATAATAATTATTTTAATATTTTAAAATAATAATTATTTTAATATTTTAAAATAATATAATTATTTTAAAAATAGTTATTTTTAATATTTAAATATAAAATATTAGTTTTTTTATAAAAAAATTAATAATTATATTTAATATTCTAAAATAAATATTTTTTAAATAATTTTATTTTTAATATTTTAAAAGTAAAAAATATTATTTTTAAAAATAATATTTACTTTTAAAATATGAAATATAATATTTATTTTAGAATATTAAAAATAATAATTATTTTAGAATATTAAATAAAATTCTTATTTTAGAATATTAAAAATAATAATTATTTTTTTTATAAATAAAATTGAATAATTATTATTTTTGAAGGAAAAATAATATTTAATATTCTGAAATAATTATTGAAAATTTTTAAAATTTTTTATTTTATAATTATTAAAAAAATAAAAATAATCTTAATAATTATTATTTTAAAAAATAAAATAATCTTAATAATTATTATTAAATAATTATTAATTTAATTTTTTTAATAAATATTTCAGAATATTAAATATTATTTTTCCTTCAAAAACAATAATTATTTAAAAGATTTATTTTAGAATATTAAAAATAATAATTTTTTATAATATTAAAAGTAAATATTAAAAAATTAAAATTAAAATAAATATAATAATTATTCAAAAATATTTTTTACTTTTAAAATATTAAAAATAAAAATTATTTATTTTAGAATATTAAATATAATTATTTTTTTATTTTTTAAAAAACTAATATTTTATTTTTAAATATTAAAAATAACTATTTTTAAAATAATTATTTTATTTTAAAATATTAAAATAATTATTATTTTAATAATAATATTTTATTTTAAATAATTAAATATTATTTTTTTAAAATGTTAAATATAATTATTATTTTAAACTTATTTAAAAAATATTATTATATTTTAGAATATCAAAAAATTGGGCTGGGTCGGGTTGGGTTACATTTGGTCAAAATGGGTCGGGTTTAGGTTAGAATGGGTTGAAAAAACAGAAACGCTAATAAAATGCAACTTTAAGGACCTAATTAGCGAAAATGGTACTTTAGGGACGACTTTAAAAGTGGGTGGCAACTTGAAAGGACAGAAGTACCAATCAACCTATATTAAGAGGTCGACTCTTAAAATACATTAAAATATAATATTAAATTACAAAGACGTGTTTAGTTGTATCCTCACACTTGACACTGAAGTGCTAAGGGAGGTAGTCGAAACAGTTAGTGTGGGTGTTGGGGGCATCAGTCTATATGATATTATAATCACACAATTATTAATCTTAAGATTAAATGATCATAGTTTTATTTTTTTTTTATAAAATTATTTATGAGATAATTTAAAATAATCTCATATTATGTTTATTTTGTTCATATTATTTAAAGGATTTGATAAAAATAACCGTTTATACTATCGTACCCTTATTACTAATAACAAAGATACCATATTCTCATTAGTTTAAGTATAGATAGATATGATAAGATACATCAGTTTTTTTAAACAAAGTTAAATGTTAATTTTCTCAACAAAATTTTAGTCTCAAATGATAGAGATTATAATACATAGTTGAACATGGTATTAAATAGTTCTCCTTTCAAATTATTTTATTATCCCGTGACTAATAGTCTCAAGTCTATTTTTTAAAACAAACAAAAGACATGAGATTAATAATCCAATCTCAAATATAATTCTTACAAACAAAAATAGCCTACATGTCAATAATATTGACTAATAAGATGGTGAAATGATAAAAATAGAAAGCTGATATTTTTATATGTTAAAACAATATTTTGACGTGAGTCTCTATTATATAAAGACGAGTCTCATTTATTATTCGTGTGAAATAAATTATATACAAATATCATTTTTTTTTATGTACAAATATCAATGGAAAAGTTTAGGGGGACATTGGTTTATTGACCGATTTTTACAAATATTTCTGTACTACTTTGTTTTCATACTGTATTCAAATGATATTTAAATTATTAAATTTTATAAAAAATTTAATTCTAATAAATTTTATAAATTATTTAAAAATCATAAAAAAGAATTATGCCCGATCACTGAATCTGTCAATAAACCAATATTCCCGTAGAAGGATTAAATATATTACTAGATGGAGTTGATTGCGTACCAACTAAAGTTGGTGTCATTCACGTCGCTTAATCCCTAAATATTGTCTTCGTTGTTTAAACTTTTTTGACCATTGACGTCATACATGACGTGTGTGCAAGTATTTTATTCTAAATTTTTAAGGGAGTTATTTTTTAAAAGAGTATTAATTTGTTAAGCTTTAACAAAATCCCTATCACATAAAAATTAAATTTTTGTAAGACTAGTAACTAATTAAACATGTGGGGAAATTGCACAATTCTCTTTCTTACGAGTTATCATTCCATTCACATGTATTGAACACTTGATTGGAATCCAAATATATTTGAAAAAGTTGAGTTTGTGACCTCCAACCCCTCCTCAAATATTATAAATCATACTATTATAATATCATAATTAAACATAGCAAATGGGTCGGGTTGTCTCAAATGGGCCGGACTATTGGCGGATCGAATCAAAACAACCCAAGTTTTGATGAGCTAAAAAATTGAAGACCAAAGCCCGTTTGGCCCGCGGGCCTAGATTGATTTCAGACCACATCTTAACACATTTTTGAGCTTGGTCAAAACGATTTAGGTTTTAATGGGCTGAAAAAGTAAAATTGAAAATCCGTTTTTTTTACTGGTGGGTTAGCCTGGCCCGCGGACCTAAGCCGATTTTGCCAAGTCTAATCATAATTGAGTTAGAATTTCACATCGAATAAATAATGAAAAAGTGAAAAATTAATATACATGAATGGAAAAAAGATCGAACGACATGAGTTTTTGAATCTAGTTGAGATTCAAACATGTATGTTAGTATTTTGTATATGCACACGCGATACATGGACTCTCTAATTCTCCCCCGTACTTTGTGAATGCGCACGCCAGACATGCGGGCTCTCCGATTCTATCGCAACACCCACACCTAAATGTTCAACACAAATGATTAAGTATGTGCACGCAAGACATGCGGGCTCCCCCGTTCTACCCCAAAACCCCGAGAGCTAAATGGTTTAGGTAGAAAAACCAGACATAAATTTTCAGCTACCCCCGTTCTACTTCTACCCCACAGCTAAATGGTTATGGTTAGGTAGAAAAACCATAGACACATATTCAGGGTCCGTACATACGTCCTACGCATTTCACATTGGTGGGTTTAGTTTCACCATGTGTCAACCAAAAGGGTCGCTACCTAAATATTTTCTGATGGCCCCTCTTCTCTTCAATTAATTCCTAACCAATTTGGGTGCATGCATGCATGGTGGGGCTGCTTTATTGTCATGTTTTCCATCTTCTTCTCTCAACTTCAATGCAGCCAAGCCAGCCCACCCATCTACATTTTGCACCAAAATGTACTCGTATTAGATTGAACTAGACTTTACAAAAACGATTCGGGTTTACGGGCTTCCCGGCCCATTTAACTTTTGAACTGGTACACTGGTATATATATATAGTCAATGCATAAAAAATATCTTATGTAATTTCAACATTATTTGTTTTTATAAATTATTTCATTCATGTGGAGTATGTTATAGGGTTGATTATATGTTGATATTGGTGGATTACTTTTTTTTTTGATATATATATATATATAGCTGATTTAATATATATATAATTATATATACATACATAATAAAAAATAAGTTAACTTCACAACTTTTATTGTAACTACACTGCTATAAATTTATTTTTGCCAAATTATCCTTATATAAAAAAAAAACACTAATAACCCCTTCAGTTAAATGAAAATAACTATATTCTTTTATATAAAAAACTAAATATGGAAAAAGCTACTCCCTCCGTCCCCATACATTTTTCACACAATAAGAAAAATAAATTTTTTTTAAAATTTATCCTTAGTGGCCCCCACATAATTACATAACTATTTTTAATTTTTTTTTTATACTAATGGACCTACACTCAATAACATATTTCTCCTCCACTTTATGTACCTTATTTCATTATTTTGAGAACAAAAATAAATGCCTTTGGTCATTCTTTTGAGAAGGAAGGAATTATTGTGTCCAGAATGCTTGGTATCAGTATCATCAGTTTGCATATTTCTTTTGTCCAGGGCCTCAGGGGCCCAAGGCCCATGAGGGGGGAATGAGCATGTATTAAACAGTAGGATAATGGCCCCTTCATGCTACTATTTAGAAGCCCATAACTGAGCTTGTTGATTTACTAATATCAACAAAATATAAAAGATGTTACTGTTCAATTTCAAATATAGAAAAGACTTTTAAAACAAAACTTAAGAGTAACTATTCATATTGCAACTTTCTTTTATCTTTATCTTTAAATGTATTGTTTTATTTTATTTTTGTAATTTATCACTTAAAAAAATAAAAATATGAAAGTTAGAGTAATGGTCCATAAGATTATGTACACATCATACCAAAAGAAATTATCTTAATGTAACACAAAATAACAGTATACATGGTGTTGATTAATGAAAGATAAAATTAGAGATCTTAAATTTTTAGTCTCAAATTGACATGGCGTTAAATATTCTAATGAGATAAAAAAAAAAAATTAGCCCTTACCTTATTGATTACTCGTTTCAAACAGCATGGGTCGAGACAATTTGAGAGGGTAAATGACATTTTACGCCCCTACATAAACCAATGAATAATCTGAAATTCAGTGACAATTTTTTTTTGTTATACTTTTAAATAAGATTATTGGGTGCTGATATAAATTGTAAAAAAAATTCAGATAATATTAAGTTTTTCGTGATTCAATGATAAAAAAATTATTCATAAAACTTGGGTAGACGAAGTTTTGAGATTGATATTAACTTTGAGTCGAATATAATAAAAAAAAAAACTCAGATAATGATGATTGATTTTTTTGTACAATTCCCTGCATAATTATTTTTTTATTTATGGAAAACCTATAAAAAGAAGGGGAAAAAAGGAAAAGGAAAAAGGAAAAGACCATAAAAGAGATGCGAAAAGCGTGGCTGAAATAGCTCCTCTCAATTTTGGAGATTTTTAGTAGCAGCAAATTTCATATTTTTACATGGATACAAATAAAAATGGAAATGGATGATGAAGAAGTAATTCAGCTCAGCTCAGCTCTGTTGTGTTGGGGAAATCAATGGCTTCACTATCTCTCAACTCTTTGTCTATCCAACCACCTTCGCAACCTAATTCAACTACTGCTCTACAACTACGCAGCAGCTTAAAACCCATTGTAGTCAGTGGAAACCCACCCACCTTTGTCTCTGCTCCAGGCCGCCGTATCGTCGCCGGTTCGTTTCTCTCTCCTCTCTCCTCTTTTTGTTTGTTTTTTCTATTTTTAATTTAGCTTACAATACTCATTTTTTGATTGAATTCATTCTCAAGTGGTATATCTTTTTTGTTGTTGATATAATTCAAAATAGTTTCTTGGCACAACTCTTTGTGGCAATTGGCGCTGTTTGTTTCAGCTTATTCTCAAACAGCTTATAGTTTTTTTTGGTTATCCACAAGTCATATTATTTGTCAGTTTAAATTGCTGCCACCCCATTTGAGGATTTGTCTAAATGCATTACAATTAAACGGGTTATACCCATTTTTTATTTAAGTGGTGAAGTTATAAACTTGTGGCAAACATGGATTTTTCCAATTTATATTCGAGTTTTGGGGGGGTTAATTAAGCTCTAATAATTGGAATTTAAGTAATTTATTTAACTCTAGTGGATGGATTGATTTCTAGGATGCTGATTGTTGAACTTAGTTATCAATAACATACAACTTGGCTCACGTGAGTTAACTTATGTAACTAGGCTAGCTTATATGCTTGAGGGAATGCACATACATTACCGAATGATTTTCGATGTTTTTTGGTATTAATGAACAACAACCAATAATTGGAGATAATAAGGGCTCCTTAATAGTTTCTGCTCATTTGTATTCTCTATGAAATCTATGTGGCATTGAAAATGTTGGTAATCAATCACTTGTCTAATTAAAAAACTTAATATGGATATTTTTAAATAATTTCAAAAAAATCCTGCATATTAAGTAAAACAATTTTTTTGGAATAAGCTAATAAAATATAAGAAATATCTGCAAACCTCTGCTTCATTATGAACTGTAATCTATATTGGTCGGCGTTTTATTTCCCATTTCCTAATTTCTGTTTATGTGTCTTTCATGTTCGTATATGTATTAATGGTTTAGTTGGGGATCTGCATGGAGATCTTGCCAAAGCGCGATCTGCACTTGAGTTGGCTGGTGTACTTAGTTCTGATGGGCAAGACGTGTGGACTGGTGAAGAGACGGTATGTCTTAGAGGGCTGCAAGTGGCAAAATAGCTGAATTTATCTCTACAACTTTATAGTTATTGAAAAAAACACAACCAAGAGTTTTTATACTTTTTCATTAGCAGAAAGAAATTAATGGTTTATTATGTCACAATCTAATTCTATATGAATTTGACCAGGTGTTAATTCAACTTGGAGACATACTTGATCGAGGAGAAGATGAAATAGCTATTTTATCTTTATTGAGATCATTGGATAACCAGGCAAAAGCAAAAGGTGGAGCTGTTTTCCAGGTCTGTGCTGCCAAACTTAGTCGTGCCAGTTTTGCATGCATATGCTAATGCTGTTCGTGTACAATTATTAGAAAATATTTGTGACTAAATTTGTGCAAATATAATGGGCATCAATATTCTTATGTTGTTCTTTATATTCCCAAATAGAATATAGACAATTTCTTCTGGACTTTTTATACACTTTTTGTATTTTTTTCATTATATTTTTTTCTATGCATCCAAGTAAACTGATAGATAGTTCTATTCATTAATAATTAAGGTCAATGGAAATCATGAGACCATGAATGTAGAAGGAGATTTTAGATATGTTGATTATGGGGCGTATGATGAGTGTGGGGACTTCCTTGAGTACTTGAATGATTGTGAGCACAACTGGGAAGAAGCTTTTGTTAGTTGGGCTGGTGTGTCTAAAAGCTGGAAAGAAGATAGAAAAATGTCTCAAAATCCTTGGGGTCCCTGGAATCTTGTAAAGGTATGTTAACATTGAAATATATATATATTTTTTATTTTTTTACAAATGTACGAAAAAATGTGATCACTTTTTAGTGTTCTTACAGCTGTTATTCTCATGATCTACATGACCTTTCTATGAAGTTTTTATTCAAGTAAACTTCTAGGTTTTTGCTTGATAAAATACTGATAATATTATATGTAGTGTCATTGTGTACTCTGGTTGGACTATAGAGATTTGTTTGGTCTGTTATGGCGGCTTTATTTAATAGTACTTATAGGGAAATTAGGAATCTAACCACCTGAAAATCTGATAAATTTAGAATGTGCGCGCTCGCACACGCGTTTGTGTGTGTGTATTCGCTTTATGAAAGAAGTTTCATTCGCCTTCTTTTCTCTAGTGATAGGCTTAAGCCTTCAGTTATTTACCTCAAATTAAATGTACGAAGTACAAACAATGAATAATATGGCACTGGGAGAGTCTTTTATTTGTGAGTGTTTGATATCGATAAAGTTATTGAAACTTTAATATTTTTTCTAAGGTCCTTGTATAAGGAGGGGTGTCTTGGTTGCTTTAGGCATAGGAGTGCCTCTTATTTCCCCTATACTTAGTATACACATACCCAGGTTTTGCCCTCCTTTTTGGCCCTTCAATAAAATTATTTACTTTCTAAAAAGTATAATATAATATATTGTTTTGGACCTTTTGGTCAATATGTACAAGAAACAAGAAATAAAAGCATTGTGGAAGATATTTCAATCTCCATTTCATATGCATAACCAGTACCCAGCATCAACTACGAAAAAAATCAGTAATCATGAAATGTGAGAATTCAAATTTCAGTCGGTGTCCTAACCTTACTCGCTAAATAACCTAACAAAGAGTATATGTCTAGCAAGTTTACTTCAAATGAAGGATTATGGAGATCAATAATTTTAAAGTGATTCGAAAAAATTGTCTTTACGTTCCGTCAAATAATGTATTTTTAAATATTTTGCAACCGAATTTAAATTACCAAGATGTAGACCACAAAAACTCATAAAAGAACAGTCTAGCTTATTTTGTGATTTTAAAGTTTCATCTTGGAAGTAGCCAAATTTACAGAGTCTGATTTCTCTAGATTTTTTCTTCCTTTTTTCCTTTTGTGATCTACATTATTAAGATTTCAAATTGACATGCCTACTTTGATCTGCTTAAAAACTCAAAAGCATTTGATTTTTACCCTAAGCGGCAAACTAGACAAATTTATAGAGCGCTGTAGTTTATCTGGTATGATTTTATGATACAATATGTTATATTACATTCCAGTTATTTGGCATCTGTAGAAATATATGAGAAGCATCAGCTGCTTGTTCCTTTCTGATTGTTTCTTGTCAATAGCTATTCTGATTGAGTTATCCAAACATTAGGACAGCGGCAAAAGGGGGTGATTGCGAGATCATTCCTCCTAAGACCAGGGGGTCCATTGGCATCTGAATTGGCACGTCATGCTGTTGTTCTTAAAGTTGATGATTGGGTGTTCTGTCATGGTGGCCTTCTACCTCATCATGGTAATTTTTTACTTGCACTGCTTTTAATTATTATCAGTTACTAAATTTTTTGTCTTTTAGACTCGTATCTTTTCATATTTTAAATCGACTAATAGAATTGTTGGTACTGCTTCAGTTTCCTATGGCATAGAGAAGATGAATAGCGAGGTATCGAATTGGATGAAAGGTCTTAGTGAGAGTGATGACCATCAGCAACTCCCTTTTATTGCCACCAGAGGTTATGACAGTGTTGTGTGGAACCGTCTATACTCTAGAGATATAGGGGATCTGGAAGACCATCAGATTGATCAGGTGAGAAGAATTAAATTCCATGGCCCCTCTTATGTGATTCTTTCTCTTTTGCGATCTCCGATCACCACCCAGGTTTCAACTGTTTATAAATTCAATTTTTTCTTGGATCTACATAAGCATATCATATTTTCCAAAGATTGGTAGACTTTGTTCCTGATTTTGGATTAGTTCTGGAATATCCATTAAATAAAAAATAAAAAATTGGGATATCCATTGCTTGGTGTGTCTTGAGCTGAATTGAGGAAACCTCTACATTTTCTAAAGTTGTTTTTACTTTCTGCTGTTGGCATGGGTACCTTATTCAATGCAGCTGCTGGAACTAAATTTATCTTCTCATCAGATCCAATGTATTCTTCTAGAGACTCTACGAGCAGTAGGTGCCAAGGCAATGGTGGTCGGACATACTCCTCAAACTACCGGAGTTAACTGGTGAGGGACCACCATTACTTGATGAATTTTATTTTCTTATGCAGTTTTGTTTGTCTGAAGATACGTTGCTATTTAATTATGTATCCAGTTTTTTCATTCTGAACCTGCATTTGTTGACTTATTTTTTGTAATGTTGAATCACCCTGCAGTAAATACAATTGTAGCATATGGCGCATTGATGTGGGGATGTCTAGTGGAGTTCTTGACTCGAGACCCGAGGTAAACTGACTAAAGTGACCCGATATCATATATAGCATTTATTTTCTCCATCCTAGACAAGGGTATTACTAGTTTTGTTCATCCCCCACCCCCCACCCCCGCCTGGGAATTATAAAGGTTCATGCGTCTTAAGATATACTGCAAAACATGATGTCCCTAGATGTTTCATATTGGTCATCACTCATCAGGTTCTGGAAATAAGAGACAATAAAGTGAGGGTGATGAGGAGCCAGTGGAACGCGTTCAGTGAACTTCAGGCTGTTGAATACACATAGATAGCAGAAGAAGGCCACAAGGTATGATGCAAACTCCTCTCATTTGTTTTGAAACGTTGCCCTGTGAAAATTGAAATAAGGATCTAAAGAAAACAATTGTATTGCTATGCTCTTGGTTTTCCTTTCGTGGTTCCATTTGCTTGTGGCATCATGGTCTGCAATACCACATCATCGCTAAGGCTTCATATAATTTTGTCTATACTCCATTTAGAAAGTAAATGATTGGAAATTTTCCGTAATTTATGGAACTATATTATCATGTCATGACCGCCTACCTCTTTCTTATTGATACATACATTTACAGGAGATATCCCTTTGGCTTTTGTTCGTACAAGATCCATTGTTTATAGTCTGTCTATACATGGCTCACATTATCTGTGAAGAATCTGTTCAATTATTACAAGGGTTGGGTTCCGGCAACTTGAAGAAAGCCGGAAAGAGGGATCACAAGATATGTATAGTTTACAATCTACATTACAAACAATGGTGATCAAATTTTGGAGTCATATTCATAACAAGTGAAACTGCTGGCTGCCGAACTTGCAGAACAATCTTGGAGTCGAGTCGACTGTTGCAAACATGTTGAACTAAAATTAGTAGTAGGAGCACGTATATATTACAGTGTATATTTCATTTTTGGATAAAACTAGAGCTATATTATTTATTACTCCAAGGACATGAGGATTATTTGGTGTACAAAATTCATGCAAAGCAATACAAAGTTTTGCTGCGGTTTAGTCCACGGCCGCTGCATTGTTGGTTCTATAGTTCTGACCACCCCCCCCCCCCCCCCCCCCCCCCCAATTTCTTTCTAAGTTTATCGCGACTTTTTAGGCCTCAAGTTTTGCAGGCTGCAGACTGTTTAATGTTTGAATATAAATATGTAAAAATAAAATTTGTTAACTGATAAATACCATCAAATAATTATATGTTAATATCAGTATAAAAGCTAAAAGGCAACTTCCCTCATTCATGTTCTTAAGTTTTACATGTAATTTTATCACCAACTAACTAAAAGAAAGCATGGCAGCAGAACAATGGTTTTCTTTAGTTTCGATTCTCCTTAAATTATAAGAATTAATTTGTATTTGGAAGTAGAAATGACCTTTAATTTGCATTACAATTGTAATGAATCAAAACTGGGTTAAAATTTGAATGCGAGGGGTTTTATGAGCCATTTTCTAGATATCTATGTTTTCCGTGGTAAAGTGTAAAAGTACAATGATTCAAACATCGACTCTGTGGCCCAATGGATAAGGCGCTGGTCTACGAAACCAGAGATTCTGGGTTCGATCCCCAGCAGAGTCGTGTCTGGTAATTTGACTCATGCCCATTTTTTTATTCAAAGTTCTTTAATTTTATGTAACAAATAAAACTCAAACATCAAAAAGGACGACCAAAATTCAAAGTAACTATTTTCAAACATGTAGCCCATAATGTCAAAATGGCTTAATGACACTTCTATCCCTCACTTTCAAAAAGTTCATTTAATGTCAAAATAATAAGAGTCCTTTAATTAAGTATAATAATAATAATATTGCTAAATATGTACTATTTACTAACACCACACATATGACTTCAATAACTTTATTCATACCTCAATAACTGAGTTTCTTATAAATATAAGCAGAAACTAGTTTGTGTACCGGCAGTGAAGCCCAATTTAGTCAAAAAAAGCAAAATTAGTGGGACTATACCAGCTACATGTAACAACAACAAATCAGGACATTGACATTTTGAATCATTGATCTGCCTGCATACTTAAATATTTCTAATGTTGAGAATCCTCTTGTTAAAGGCAACTAACTACAGAGTATACTTACAAAATTTGTTCCCTCTTTTGCCATGTGTTAACGCCAAGATCTTTTCACGCGCCTCAATCACCGAAAAACACGTCTAATCCTTGCACAGAAAACGAGTCAACACCAAAAACTTGACTGCTTGGACCACCGGGGGATAGCTCCGGCAGGCCGAAAATAAGGTTAACAATGGAGGTTGTATCCTCTAATGTTTGGTAGAGTAAATTTTACATGTACCTTTTATGTGTAATGCTATGTACTTTTATATTAGTCTCACCGCCTTGCATGTAACACCTTTTGTGACCTCATCTAATTGCATGCAATCCATATCAAATCATGTTTCCCACTAACTCAGGATTACGCCAAATCCTTATTAACTAAGGTGTTGGATCCATAATCCAACACGTGTCCATAACAATAATCTTCAACCCCAGCCCAAGTAAAATCTTATTTAAATGACGGCCCAACATTCCAAAGGCCCAAATAAGTGCGACCCAATATGCCCAAATAATCATGGCCCAACACCATGCAAATATGGTTATCTAATTTAAATTTTTGTGTCTTTTAATTTAATCTTCTAAATAAAAAAAATAAAAAATAATTTGTACTGTATAAACCAACCCCATGGCGGCCTATGGGTGGCAGGCTCAGCGGGTCTGTTTCATTGGATTTCAAGCCATCTCCAACGTCTTTTTTTGTAAGTGGAGTTTATACTTCTTTATTATATAAAGCTTTGTAGTAAACTCCGTCCAATTTTTACATGAACACAACACTTACATATAAATCCAAGACTTTTGAATGCATGTTTTTCTTCGCGATCCTCTCATTGAAACCCTCTTCTTCTAGCCTTCTCAGTCACTCACTTCTACCCTTTGATTCTCTCTCCACAATGAGTTCCTCTCTCCTCCCCCCTTCCATTTCTCCCCAAAATCTCGCCATTTTTGAAGCTCCAGAATCGCCGAGGAGCTCTAATTCGGTTTGTTTCACGGGTTTCAAGCATGGAATTCGAGGTTTTGGTTCGAGAAATTTGGATAAATCTAGGGCTTTTATGAGCGTCTCTGTTGGATCTCAAACTCCCGCTAATGATGCCTTGTTCTCGGATTACAAGCCCACCTCTGCTTTCCTATTTCCTGGCCAGGTCTATTTTAATTTAATTTTATTAAAAATGTGATTTTTTTAGTGAATCTGAGTTCAATATAGCTCCGAAGATATATTGCAATATTATACTATTTTTATATGAATCTTGCTAAATTGTGTGTGAATTACATTATAGTCAATGTACAATTCCGTAATGACAGAGGAATAAATGCAGAATTTAAGTTTATGGGTTGCTTTTTAAACCAAGAATGAAATTGCAAAAAGTATTTAACACGTTAATTTCTTGGAACAATTTTGTGGTACAACAGAACATGCGTAACTAAATTGATAATTGATTGTTGTACCAGTAGTCAACTAAGAATTGTGTATGGCTGAGTATGTTTCATGAACTTCCATAAGGCAACACTAAGAAAAGATAAGCCTACATGTTCTACTTTGAGAAGTTGCGCTGCATATCATTAGTTGATGATACTGGGTATGGAATCCGATCATCATGTTTGTTGTATCTTCAACTTCTTATTGCAGGGTGCACAAGCTGTTGGAATGGGTGTGGAGGCTCAGAATGTCCCTGCTGCTTCTGACTTGTACAATAAAGCAAATGAAATTTTAGGGTGGGTTGAATAAAACTGGTAGTTCGAAATTAGAATCAACGTTAACAATTTGTTCAGCTTGAGATAACTTTTCTTATCCAATTTGCTTCAATCTTATCTAAACCAGTAACCTCCACGAGTCCAACTGGTTCTCTCACCAATATTTGGTAGGTGACTGGTTTAAAATGAATTGGAAGTGGAAAGGAGAACCAAAATTATATTATGAGTAACACATTATTTCTCTTTGAAGGTTTGACCTTTTGGATGTTTGCATTAATGGACCAAAAGAAAAGCTAGACTCCACTGTTTTGAGCCAGGTGTGCTGCCATTATACCTTTTCTGATTTTTATTTATTTATTTATTTATTTATTTTTTGTTGGTGTTAAATATCTGAAAATGTGAGTCATACACATATATTGCATTACCACACAGACAAACACACATTAAGGTTAGTCATCTGATGTGGTCATGTATGTACTTGAGAATTCATTTCTGAGAGAGAACTAAAATTAACTTAACAGAACTGTGGGTGTTCTGTTGGGTATAGTCAAATCTCAAATGCTATAGGTAGCAGACCTACTATACTTTGGCATACATATGGTCTTAGATTACTTATTGATTCTTCAATTGCAATTTTGCAGCCAGCTATCTATGTCACCAGCTTAGCTGCAGTTGAGGTACTACGCGCCCGTGATGGAGGTCAGCAGATAATTGATTCTGTAGATGTTACATGTGGCCTAAGCTTGGGAGAATACACCGCTTTAGCATTTGCTGGAGCTTTCAGGTGAGTTGTTGGATTTGATGTTACAAATTCTATTTATTTGTTTTCACTGAAGGTTTGCTTATTCCTTAATGCTTTAAAAAAAATTAACTCCCAATTTAAGCCAAGCTAACACAGTTCCTAATCTGGTACTCGCCATAGCAGTACACATTTTTTTATTTTATTTTACGTGTAGTCATTTTCCTTCTAATATTAGTTTCTGTATTTTTTATTCCATTTATTAGCTTTGAGGATGGACTCAAGCTGGTGAAATTAAGGGGTCAAGCCATGCAGGTAAATAGCCTTTAGTAGCTAATTCTACTATTAATATATGTTAATGGCAGTCAACTCCCTATCAAAATTATTTGTGCTCTTATCTATAGGAAGCTGCAGACGCTGCTAAAAGTGCTATGGTTAGTGTCATTGGACTGGATTCAGAAAAAGTGCAACTCCTGTGTGATGCAGCTAATGAAGAAGTTGATGAAACAAACAAAGTCCAAATCGCAAATTTCTTATGCCCTGTAAGGTTCTTTTAAAATATTTTCTTGTTAAATTAGGGAATTGATATTTTCACGAGTTAAAATATTAGTTCCACAAGTTCTTCTCTCACATGAGGGTGGGACGCATTTACTATCCATATGATGAGTAGAACCTTGTGGAACCTATTCATATGAGTAGAACCTTGTGGAACTCTTCATTCTAACTTGTGGAAGTGATAAGCCAGATAGTTATTGTTTATACGTTGACAAGGAGGTTGGTGTACTTTTGAAGGGAAATTATGCAGTCTCAGGAGGTGTTAAGGGAGTGGAAGCCTTAGAAGCTAAAGCAAAGTCATTTAAGGCTCGAATGACGGTATTCTTCACTTTAAACTTTCAGTTGTCTAACAGATGCCATGCTTCCAACATCTCATCGATTTATTTTTCTTTTGCAGGTCCGATTAGCTGTTGCTGGTGCTTTCCACACTAGTTTCATGAATCCAGCTGTCTCAAGATTGGAAGCTGCTTTGGCAGCAACAGAAATTAGAATTCCAAGAATACCAGTTATATCTAATGTCGACACACAACCACATTCGGATCCCGCAACAATTAAAAAAATACTAGCACGTCAGGTAACTTTACTAATGACCTGTGGTACTCACCGTAAGCATATGAAGTTCAAATGATTTATGTCAACTTGGAATAACAGGTAACTTCCCCTGTTCAATGGGAGACAACAGTGAGGACTCTCCTAACCAAAGGGTTGAAGAAGAGCTACGAATTAGGACCAGGAAAGGTAGAGTTTACTCTGGCTAATGGTTTGATTTTTGAGTCCTACTTCAATCACGGCAACAATTGTTTTTAGTGTTTCCATATTGATGTTCTTATAAGGTTTTATATCCATCTTGTGGACCAAATATCAGGTTATAGCTGGCATTGTCAAGAGAATGGACAGAGCTGCAGAGATTGAGAATATTAGCGCTTAAGGAGTTGACAGGTGGTTCCTTCTAAGCCATTTCAATAACAAAGGGTGAGCATGTCTGTACCATTTAAGTTCCTTCCTTGAGCTTTACCAGGAAAGAAATTTGGAGCTTCAGTTTTGGGATATAATGACCAGTTTGAAGTATCTTCCAGATGTATTGTAGACTTGAGCTTTACATAGAGTTTTTTCCTACTTCATTGAGGAAAACTTTTGAATGATGTTTGCAAGAGCTATAAATGATGCTTATTATTTGGTAGTCATAGTTTTAGACTTTTGGCATTGTAAGAACTGAGAAGTTTTGATAATGTCATCTGATGTTTGTTTTAGGTCACCCTTATGTTTGTATTCACTTGTTATTTAGTCAGAGATAGTAGAACATTACTTAGTATTGTAACATTTTTTTGAAATAGTTGAGCTGATTGGTTTGGCAATAGTCCAAATAGTTGATCTGAGGCACTCACTGAAGATAAAGAACTCTAAACCAAATCCCCTTTTTACATGTCTAAATGGGCTATTATTGAAGGGCATAACTTATGCTTATTAGGTACCTGCTCAATGAACTGAATTAATATAGCTTAGGGTTTCCTTCATAATTCTTACAATCATGTGCATATTCAACCAGATACATGGTTAATAACGGGCACAAATGCACGGAGCCCATTCATAAATTTGTTATTCGGAAAATTTATCAAAAGCCAAATGAGCATCATACCATTAATAAAAAAAATCTCCAAAAACATGACAAATTAGCATGATATTAAGGGCAAAATTACTTATAGTTTATTTATAGTTAAGTGTGCAACTATATACGCATCAAAAAACTTACTATTGACATGAGATTGCAGTCTTAAATAAGCTTCAACAACATTATTGGTAATAAATAATGTTGGTACAGGTACAATCAAAATTTTGTAAACTAGTTGTCAATTGACACTACATTATAGATTTTAGTGTAACCTGGAATGTTCACATCCCAGAAAAATGTGGAGGAAGAAATATGGAAAGGAAAAAGGGTGTGCTCCAGAATGCTAATCTCACAATCATTTTTTTCTCACCGACATAAATCAGGTCTCCAAGATGCTTGTCCATTTTTTTTCTCGCCCATCTTTATGTTGTGTTCTTCTTAGCTATCAAGCAAAACGAAGCATCTGTGGATACAACAGCAGAGTAAATAATGAAGGTCTCAACTCTTAATTGTTCATGGTCTCTCAAGTGACACTGCTATTGCTGCTAATACTGTTGACCTCTTGGTAAAAGGTTTTTCCAGCTTCGTATGTAGACCAGCAAATTGCAGCAGCAGGAGCATGGAAGAGCATCCTGGGCATCCATCCCCTAAGTAACCCGTGATATCCATCCTTTTTTATTATAGTTCGAATAACATCCCTAATAGAACCACTTACAAATCTATCACATCCACAGACGCCCTGCACAGGAATTAAGTTAACTCAAGATGAGATATATGGAAATTCTGTATTAATTAGAATAACATCAACCAACAGTTAATAGTATCATAATAAATCAGTAAAACCTTTAACACCAAAATTAAACATCAGATATGTAGAGAATTAATTTTTTGCCAGGTTGGCTATTTAATACTTGATTCAAACTGTCATGGTAGCGCACACATGCCCTTTAGCCTGCACTGCAATGTGGCCCATGTAACTAATTTATTATCATGGTAACCATCTATGGAGCTGCAAGACAACACATGCCTAATTCTCGATAAACAGACATCTACACCAATGACTTGAAATAGCCCAGATTAACTTATACTACATGTGTATAAACAGTGAAAACAGAACTCCAACCGATGAATTCATTGCCCAATACATCTAGAAATACCTTAGCTTATAGAGGTCAAGTAAACGATTGTAGATTCCAAAATCAGTTGCCAATTATACTAGTCAGTGATATTATGAAGATATTCTCTATAAATTTATTTATTTTGACAAAATTTCAGAGTGAGCTAATCTATGTTTTTACAAAAACTTTATGAAACAAAAATTAAAACAGTACAATGATCTCCAAGGTTGACTTTCTGTTACTCAGTGTTCTAAAATGCGGTTTGGGCAGCCGCCTAGGCGGGGGCGGTACCTCAAACGTGTTCTAAAAATCCCCGCCTAAGTCTGCCTAGGCCCCGCCTAGGCGCTAGGCCCCCCGATGATGCCCCGCCTAGGCGCTAGGCCCTAGGCCCCCTCCTGCCGCCTCGTCTAGGCCTAAGGCGACAAAAAAATTCCTCCAAAAAATTAGGCAGGGCCTAGGCGGAGAGGTTTTTTTATTTTAATAACTACCCAAACCAGATCTTGATATATTTATTTTTCTAATGATTTACCATATTCATAATGCAATTTGTAGCATATCAAATCACAACAAAAAGTGAACAAGATCAAGTTAAAATGGATAATTTTATTATAGTTGTAATTTTTTAAACTTGTATGATCGTATCAACTTCAAATTATATAAATGATGATACATTTGTACTATTTAGTTTAATTCAATATAATTCTTAAATTTATATTTAGTTTCTTAAGTTTTAATATTGAAATGAATTCTTGAAATTTTAAACTTTATTATTTAATAGAAATCTTGTTTATGAATAAAACTAATACGTTAAAGATATGTTTGAACTTTGAACAATTGCATGTTTGTGTTTGAACTTTGACATTGACAATATGGATATGTGTTTGAACTTTAAGTAAAGACTTTTATTATCTTTATTATAGATTATTTTGCTTTATATTATTGTTTTGTTTGGATAAATATAAGATAAAATATTAAAATTGGCTTAAAATAAAAAATCTCGCCTAGGCCCCCCTGACCGCCCGCCTCCCGCCTAGCACTTATTAGAACATTGCCTCAAACGCCGCAGGTGGTCACCCTAGCGCCAAAGAGAAGATGCGGTGTTTCCGAAGATTTGAGTAATTGGCAGCGCATGTTAACTTCTTTCCTCCCCATGATTGCTTTGTCGAGTTCGCCATGGAGTGATGATCACTATTATGTAGATCTGAATCACATGCAAGTAGATAATGTTCTATAAGCAGTTTTTTTTTTAACTTTTGGGTTTTCGAATTGTTGTAGACCTCTAATGTAAAAGATAGAAATGCGCCGTGTCATCCTCTGCATCGACGGGAGACGACGCCATGACAACTATATTCTTCATCCCACTTCTTTAAAGTGTACCCCTAAAGGCACTTCGAGAAATAATGCCTATCTTGTTCTCCATTACCTTAGTTTTTGTAAGTGAGTTTTCAGTTGCAAAAGAAATGGTTGCTGGTTCTATTTTAAAAAAAAACTCATATACTCCTTCCACTCTAGAATATAGGATCAATATTGACTTTTTAAATCAATTTAAAATATTTTCAAATTCAAAGTTGTTGTGATTCATTTAACTTTTAAAAACAATAAATCATGGAATTAGTAGTACTATTTAGATAGTTTACAATTTTCTTATTGTCAAAACTAAATTAATTCAGTAAACTTTGTTAGTTGTATTGTCAAAAATAAATTAATTCATATCAATTTTGAATTTTAAAATATATCAAACTTACTTTGAATAATTGAAACGGAAGGAATATATCTTTTTAAGAAAAAGAAATACTAATTTTTTTTATCAAATAATAAGGCTATCAAAATACAGATATGTCGCAATGCACTACCACATTATAACTCGAGGCAAAAAAAAATTTTCTTATGTTTATTTAGATACATTCAGGATACAAATATGTTAAGAGATTACCATTCGACGACCAAATATTATGCATAAAAGTGTGCTTAGGTATAAATTTATGAATTAATGTCCATCCCTATGGCTCTACTTAGGAAGTCGTACTGGTGAACAGAGTACAGTTTAAAAGTTAATTGACAAGATTTTACAAAACCTACCACATTAGCTATTAGAAAAGATGATTCTAGATGCCTAGGATTGGAGACTCCTAGAGTGCACAGGAAGGCAATGGGTTTGACATCCAATACCCTCCCTACCCCAGCCACTGGGGCAGAATGTAACACCCAAATTATTGATATGCTGAAATTGGCTCTTGCAATTGATGAAGATAAAAAGTCATTTTTCCAAATCCAAGACTTCAAAGTTTTTCCAAAAAGATTCTATTTTAAACGAACGTCAAATTTGTCCTGGCTTTAAGATGTTCCAATCAAGCTACTTCAAGGTTTCTCGACCCAAGTCTAAAGTTGTTAACTGTTTCACCCAAAAGGACAGGAACACTGTTATACAAGCATAAGTAAGGAAACTGTTTGCTTTTTCAGAAGCAAAATTATGAGAGTTTTGACCAACTGATTGCAAACTAAACTGTGCACAAATAAGGTAACTGTTACTTAAAGGTTCCTTCAGGCCGTATTAGAAAACAGCATAAACTAAACCAAATTAAAGCTAGAAACTGTTCTCGTTCAACACAACTACAATTTTACATTAAAGGCCCTCTTAACATGTGCCCTAAGGGCACATGCTAAGCACACAATTCAAGAAAATATTCTCACTGTATGCATATTCACTTAATTTCTGCATTTGCACAAAGTTCAAGAAAATATGCATAATTCAAGAGAATATTCTCTTGAACTGTGTGTTTAGCATATGCCATAGGCACATGTTAAGAAATTCCTTACATTAAACTAGTCATCAAATAGACAAATGCCATTGGATTCCTTGTGTCTTTTGGTGCAAAAAAACTATTGGATTAGCTTATCGCAAAATAATAATAATTTACATATTTTCTATTATAAAATGTTAAAGCTAGCAAATACTCCCTCCATCCCAAATTAATTGTTCAGTTTTGATTTTTTTTAGTTAAATTGACTATTTTTAAAATTAATAATTAAGCATGTATAAATATATTTTTAACATTATAAAATTTAGTATTAGTAGTAAATTGTATATACTTTTTTTTGTTATAACCTCTTCACCTATATTTTGGCAAAAATAGTACACAAAATAATTTTAAAAAATAGTCAATTTGACTAAAAAAAAATAAAAACTGAACAATTAATTTGGGACGGAGTAAGTAAACAATTGTACTTTACCTGACACTGGAACTGAGTTTTAACCACATCAAGCGGAGTTGTAACAGCAGCTGCCAACGCACCAGCTGCAGCCCCTGCAGTAGCATGAACAACAAATCTTTCATCATTAGCACTATCCGGCGAAAACTCCATCAACGCCCTCTTAGCGGCCTCGTAAGTGGTAAAATGCACAGCAGTAAACGGGGCATTCATCAAAACTGTAGTCTTATAGGAAGCATAAAAAGCCCTGAATCCCTCTTCGCTAATTACCCTCCTCACACAATCCAACACACCCTTATACGGACTATTACTCAATTGCAATCTTTGCTTCACCAAATCCATAGGTGTAAAAACGGCGTCGCTTGCCACTGTTGCAAAAACACCGGACACCGCATGGGCCAATGAATTATTAGGGTTCCCGCCGGAAAAGCTTTTCTTACAGATTTCGTATACCGAGAAATAAACGGCGTGAGCGGGACCCGCGCCGAGGCCCATGGCGCCTATTCCGCGGTAGAGGCCAGCGGGGCCTTGGGACTTGAGGATGGACTTCAGGGCTTGACTGAGGCTTACGGATTTAATTGGGCAGGAACCTAGGGCTTGCATTTGGGTTTTAATTGTGTCGACAGGGAACATGGCCATGTGTTCGACCATACCGGCGACTGAGCCAGCGACCATGAACTGCCAGAAGTGGAGGCCATCGTGGGCCGGCGCCGAGACGGTGATCGCCGGATGGTAATCGGGTGGTTGTGGGACGGGTAGAAGGTCGGGTTTTTGGAATTTGGGTGTGGCGTCTGTGGCCATTGAGAGGGATTTTAGGGTTTAGAATCGGGAATTAAGATTTTTACCATGTAAAGTTTTGATCTAATTATATGTTTCGGGATAGAATTGGCAAATGTTTAACAGATGAAGAAGAACAGAATATGGAAGAAGTTTCTAACAAATACGAGTAATTAGGGTTCCAAAATTCAGGGATTCTAGTCAAACACCTATTCCTCCTTGACCTTGGTGACAGTTGAGCAGGAATAAGCTGACAACCAGGACGCTGGCAACGGCGTCGTTTATCGATCTGATAAATTATTTACAAAAAGTGTGTTTGATAAAACAAAACAATTAAAATCTGAATGATGACTATATCAACTTTTAAATTTAAAAATATCTTAAATTGATTTTTTAAAACTCAATAACAATCTTAAAATTTAAAAGGGAATGAGTACAATTTTTATAGAGGCTTTATAGATTTAAAATTTTTATTAAGAGACGATTCTTAATAATTTAGATTTTTATCTTGCTCTCATCGATTAAGAGACGATAAAAGATAAATAAAAGTTGGGATTTCTTAACATGTGCCCTTAGGGCACATGCTAAGCACACGGTTTAAAAAAATATTTCCTTGAATTGTGTGCATATTCCCTTGAACTTGATGCAAATACAGAAATCAAGGGAATATACACACAGTTCAAGAGAATAGTCTCTTGAACTGTGTGCTTAGCATGTGCCCTAAAGGCACATGTTAAAAGAACCCATAAAAATTTACCAAACAACTTTACCCTACTACCGAATCAGATATAGAACTCATAAAAGATAAACAAACACTTTGAACAAAATCCCAATAAATAAATAAATAAAATTATATTAGTTTGTGAATATCCAATAACCATACGACACATAAATCATTTAGGGAAAATTTAAGAAGTTTAAAGTGTATTGATAGGCCATGTAATAATCATTTTGACCTATCATTTCTCAATCAAAAAGTTTTGGTAATAAATAATGGTACTATCACATAAATTTTATCACATATTTCTCACATACACACATATATACACACATATTTCTCACATACACACATATATACTAATAGCATTGCTCTTTGGTAATTGGTAAAGATACTGCCACAATGGCACTCCACAAATATTTTTGTTGGCCGTCATAATTTGGTAGGCATGCATCTCATTTTATTTCAACTTTTTAAAATTTAAAGTAATATACTTTTTTATTTTAATTAAAGTTGTTTTTAATTAATTATAAAAAAATTAAAATGTTTTTAAACCTTATTTTCATACAATAATTTCAAAAACTAGTTTTAAAAAGTCTAATTAAATTCTTTCTGACAAACCATAAAAATACAAAACGCATTGATTAAAATACGAAATGCTAGTAACATTTTGTGGCGAATAGTTCGTCTACATTTGGCGATGAGATATTATCTTAATATTTAGATGGGACAATTAGATTTATGTTTAATTAAATTTGTATTTTCAAATGATATCATAGCCATAGGAGTTGGCAGTCATTCTGAAAAATTTATTACAAGTAATTAATACTGCTTCCGTTTGAGTGAGGTTGTCAAGTGTATATTGTAGTAATATGCAATAGCCACTGATTGGTCTAATATTAGAATCCTAGGTAGAGCAGGTTTGAAATCATTTGCTTCTCTTATAGCTCTATATACAACTAGTAGTCGGTGCCACAGTCTATGTGGGTAAATAAATTATATGGAATAAAATAAAAAAAATTATAATATTTAGAGGATTAAATAAAAAAATAAATTAATATAAAAAAACAAAATAAAAATATAATTAAAATTGTAAGGGCAGAAGAGTGAAAAAAATAATACGACACAAATTCACCGCTGATATCAGGGACTGGAGACATTTTATAATAAGAGCTCACGTGAAAAATCAATCAATACCGAATCAGATGTAGTAGATAAGTTATATGAATCACTCTAATAAGAGTACTTAATAATGATGTAAGTATTATACTTTTGAAAATTGATATTTTCATATGTTAAAATGATATTTTCACACGCATAAAAGTGGGACCCACACACTATTATTGTGAGAAGGATTAGGTGAAAATATCAATTTTTACTTTTACATAGTAGTTGTGTATTATTGCTAACATTCCACAGTTTTTCTGTAATCCAAATAAGTTATTCTAAGAAATAAATTTTTATCCTACCGAATCAATTCATAGAATGATACTACCACACAACACATGAAGATCTTTTAACAGTCAAATGGCGATCCGCAAAGAACAAATACAGAAACTAGGGGTTAATGGATGTGGGATTCTGAAATATCCCAAATGAAAGCATCAATATCCTGTTCCGATGATCCGCCTTTTGCAGTCGCTTGTCGAGAAATCTCCTTAAGTTGTTCGGCCCTTGCCCTCATCTCTTTCCCCTCCTCACTTTCTAAGTCCATAAACCTCTGCACAAGTCTAGCAATTTCATCCCTCCTCACCAAAGTTTCCACTCCCAATTGTCTCTTAACCCTCCACCCAATCTTCCAATCTTCCACGATCCTTTTACTGTTTGGGATTTGATCCCACATTATAGGTAAAGTTAGCATTGGCACACCAGCAAAAACACCTTCTTTAGTCGAATTCCACCCACAATGTGACCAAAAGCCGCCTACAGAAGGGTGACACAGGACCCTTAATTGGTCACACCAGGGCACCACCACCCCCTTGCCATTAAACCCACAAGTTTCTAAGCGAGTTACCCACAAGTAGCGCACGCCACTATTGTGAACCCCGGCAACGATTTCATCCAATTGGTCATTCGAGACAGAAAGGAAGCTCCCCTGAGAAATGTACAAGACAGAGCATTTGGGCTGGTTATTTAGCCATTTGACATAGTCAGGGAGGTCATTCTGGGTGTTAGTTGGGGAGGAATTATGTTTGAGATTGAAGTAAGGTATGGCAGGACCAATGGCGTAGACGGGCATGGAAACCTCGGCCCTCAGAGCAACTATAGCTTGGTTTTCGAGCTCGTAGATGGAAGTAAACAGAAGATATTGTGCTTTTTGTGCCCATGAAATGCCTTCTAGAACTCTGTGCAGGATTTCTTGGCCTCTTCCATAGAATGGTGTCGGAAGATCTAGTATGCGTGTGGAAGGTACACCAGGGATGTAATTTACTTGCTTATCTCCTTGCTCTATAGTTAGTTTCATGCAAAATGTTCAAACAAGCAGAGCAATGATCATCAGTATTTTTCGAATAAATTGACTAGAAAAATAATCCATTAAATTCTCCTACAAATAAAAGTTTACAGGAAAACTAGTAAAAAGGTATTTTCCATCCTGGATAGTAGTGAATCCAAGAATATTACTTTTTGAATGAGGCGAAATGTATAGATTTTGAAGAAAAAAAATAATAATTCCTTTATCAGAGTGTTCTTATACAGTTACATGCACTCCCTGTCTCCCTCTGCCTCAGTATTGTCTTTCTAGATTCTAAACTACATACGTTCCTGCTAACCTCCTTAAATTGTCTTCCCTTGGCCTAAGTAATGTGTTGCTAGTTGATCAATACTCCAAGTCCCTTCATAAAAGGAACAAAATCAATTGTTGACCATTTTGATGTAGTATATACTTTTCTATCAAGATGAAGCCACATGTCCAATATATTCAAAAAAATACCCAACATGAAGATGATTAATTGATTGTCTGATCAACAATTACTTATTTTAAAATGCTTTATTAGTTAATATTTAAAATGGTTTATTAAGTCATTTTAAGTTGTGACTTATCAGTAAAACGTACGTATTGCAATAAATTTGTATCGAATTATAATTACGAAACATATCAATATATGAGATTTAATAGAATTATAAGAGGGTCTCACTTCTTACACATCTTTCCAAAAGGAATAACACTAATATTTATTCATGATAATGAAAAAGTCAAAGTTGCAATATACTCCCTCCGTTCCTAAAAGATGGTCGTTTTAAAAGAAAAAATTTGTTCCAAAATGTTTGTCGTATATTACTCATATATTACTCTTATCTTCTCTCATTGTCCCAATAAATTCTCTCCCTTGTATTAATAGTTTTTAATTTTTCATAAAGTGGTAGTGATGGAATTTTAAACAAATTTTACTAATATTAAATAATTTTCTTAATTTATGTGTCAAAACTTTAAACCACAGTATTTGAGGAACGGAGGTAGTAGCAGTACTAGTATTATTTTTCATTAATAATTCATTACATTTCTCTAAACATTGGAATCTTAAACGAAAATTTGTTCGGACTACTTGGGCATGCAAATATAATTTATTATTCCTCGGTCTCACAAAAATATTCACATTTCTGAAATTTTTTTTATTAATAAAAAATTATTTTTTATTAATAAAATATAAAGTGAAGATATTTTCTTAATTGTAATCATAATTTAATTATCATCCTACAGCAACACACCGACAAACAAACAATTTATTCTTTTTAAAAATAATTATAAAATAAAATATACTTATATTTATCAGTACACTATGGTTGATGAAAGGAGTGGTTAGGATGAAATTTATTATGAAATAAGTTAGTTAATTGATCAATAAAATATAAATACGCAAGTGAGATTATATGTATATCAATATTTTATTGGTTAATTAATAAATTTATCAAAAAAAAAATAACTTCCGGATCCGTTGGTAAATTATCAAAGGAAACACTAGCATTAGTAGCATACAGAAGTTCAGGTTTAGAGTATAGTAATTTTTTTTACTGACCTGTCAAATTTATTATTGGGAGATGCCCATTTTGATGAAGAAGATGATAGTGAGAGAACATGGAGAACACAGTCGCCGACATCGGCCAAACCGCAGCCACCGGAATATTCCTCCGATTCCCCATCCCGTTCACCCACGTTAGGAACGCATCGTACATTATTACCCTCGCCGGCGAATCAAGCCGGTCCAGCAGCCGCTCCACCGGACCTTCCATCTTCTTCAGCGTAGCTTCCACGAAGCTTGGATGGTCGGCGGCGCGAACCAGCTCCGACGGGATGACATTGGGAATCGTGCCGAACTGAATATTAGCCGGCGGCTTAGTCTCGGAACTGAGGAAGCCGAGCCACTCCTCGGTAACAATAAAGGTGATGAGAAAGTCGGGGCGCTTGGCGGCAAGAAGCTTGCAGAGGTTCATCATTGGGTTGATGTGGCCTCGGCCTGGATATGGCAGGGCCACCACGTGGCAAGTGATGGCTGGTTTCAAGCCGGCGGATCCCATTTGGAGTGAATTAATGCTCTGAGGAATTGAAAGGATAAAGTTAATGTGAAAATTAAATCAGAAGGATTGGAGAATGTAAGAAAGAAGAAGCTAGTGGAGATCATGGACCAGGAGGTATTTGTACGGACTACTTAGAATTATCACACAAATAATAAAAATTTTGTTTAGAGTTTAAAACAATGAAATGATATTTTTACATAAATAGTATATGATATTTTTATATAAAGATAGAATTCACTTCAATGTCATATAAGAGGGGATTACTTGAAAATATTAAATATGCATATAAAATATTAATATTCTTTAAAATAAATATACTGACTGTATATATAACGAGAATAATAAAATTATAATTATTTAAAATTTAAAATAAATATACTGATCGTGTATATTTTAACGTTTATGAATTATGATCTTAACACATCTTAAATACATTGTGATCAGTGCATAAATCTAAACTTTTATGTTTAATATAAGCAAATTATTATGATGGATGGATGGTATATATATGAAAATTTAACCCATTTATATGTCTGTTTTTTATCTTTTGGATTAATATTAAATTTTTAAAATTAAATTGAATTAGTTTCAAATTAAATAATTGTGAAAATCTTAAACTAACCCTAAATATTTTACAATATTTATTGTATTATAGAATTGAATGAATCACATTAATTATAAGTTTAAAAATATTTCATATTAAATTTAAAAAATCAAATTTAATTCTTCATTTTTTCTAAATTATATAATCAATATTGATTTTATAAAAGTCAATTTGAAATATTTTTAAATTCAAATTGACATGATTCATTTACAATTTGAAAATAATAAATTTTATAACTAATGTCTAGTATTACTTTTCAGATAGTTTATGATATTCATAATTGGATTGATTTAAATTAAATGAATTCATACCAAATTTGAGTTTTAAAGTATTTAAAATTAATTTTTAAAAAAATAATAATAAATTTAGAATTTAGAATTGATGAAATATTATATTTAAGAATAAAATAAGTATGTTTTAAAACTGCCATCGACATGCGTAGGCTGCTTTCTTAGGTAATGTAATTGCCCATAGCCATAGGAAACAAATTTGAAGTACATGACAAATGCATGAGCGGATGGCGTATTAAAGAGAAATTTTCAAAATCTTTATCTTATACTACTATTTTTTTTATCGATATTTAACTTTACATAACAACTTAGACATAATTTGTTTACAATTATTCTTCAATATATTAAGTTTTAACAATTAAAAGTTATAATTATAAATAAAAAGAATTAAAAAATAATGTCCAACATTGCTTATATATGCAACAAGATGTTTTTATAAAAAAAACATTATTCTTTTATTTTAACCAATGTGGTATTATACACTTCCTCCGGTACTCTTTACTTAACGGTTTTGGAGAAAATATAAATATTAAAAAATGTAATTAATATTTTTTTGTGATTGATTAAAATGAGTATACAATCTTAATATTACCTTTCAAAATTTATTGAAAAAAAATGAAAGATAAACAATTAATATTTAATATAGATATAATATGAGAAACTAAGTCATTAATATTTTTTAAAATTTATAAACGATAAATAAAAAAAATCACGCTCAGAGTAGTAGTCTAGTAGACTAAGGGGCTGTTTGATTAGCACTGAATGGCTGACCGATTCAGCTATTCAGTGCGTTTGTTTTAAAAAAAAATCGTCTAAATGACTGAATCGGTTAGTCATCAGACGATTTAAGTTGAATGGTTTAGGGTCATTTTTTTGGCTGAATGGGCTGCTGAATGAAGTTTTTTTTTACAATATTAACTATTATATTAATTAATATTAAATAAATTTACAACAATTTTGAATTTTTTCAGAGGAGTAAAATAATAAAAAGCTGTTATTCAGATGTTTCAGACATGTTAATTATCAAATAATTTTTTTCATTCAGATTCACCTCATTCAAGTTCAAATTCAAATTCAAATTCAAATTCAAATTCATTCAATTTTTATCAAATACTTACTATAATTTTTTGGTAGCCGACGGACCGGAGGGAACATTGACTAACACTATTAACCAGTACTTATTAATTGACTAACAACATTACCAATATCAATAACTAATTTTCCCCGGTTTTTAAAAAAATGACTAAAAGTATAATTTATTTTATTTTTAAAAAAGTTGAGATAAAGTATATAAAATGAAAGATAAATATGTTATTTAGTGAGATGGTCCATTAGTATAAAAAAAATAAAAGTACTAGTAACTTTATAATCTTGTGGGATCACTAAAAATAAATATAAATTTTTTTACTCTATTTTTTCTACTTTTATCACACTTCTAATCTTGTAATTATTTTTTTAGTTAATTTTTTATTTGTTTGTAAAGTTGGAACAGTCTATTAAAACTTGTTCGTTCAAATTTTTGGGTCAGAATTGGGCTAAAAATTATGTATTGGACTTCTGAATATAAGATCTATAGGAACTGCCAAGCCATAAAATTTGACATATCAGAGCCCATGGTGTGTGAAAAATATGTTCTCTCAAGATGCAAAAGAAAAGGGTAGAGTGCCAAGGAGGTGTGAACCGATTGATTGCATCTTAATACAAAGATGTGGGTTGTTAAAATACATTAAGAAGTGAACTGTTAAGATGCATTAAGATACAATCAGTCCACGATTTGTGAACCAAATTGAGTAATTAACTTTGTTAATTGAAACTTATTAAGGGTAAAAATAATAAGAATTGTCTCATCTAATTTATTGGAGCAATTAATTCTTATGGAAGGAGCCTCCATAAGGGAAAGTTAATTAATCACTCTCATACACTAATGTCAACTAATTTCTTATAAATATTCTTCATCTCTAACGAGAGAATCAATCTAAGTATACTTTAACCCATAAATTATTAAGAGGTACCGCTATGTATTGCGAAACATTTATGCTGAATTACAAGATTATCACGAATACTTATCCACGTAAATGAGAATAAAAAAATCGATATAAACATTCTGAATATATATCATTTTCTAAATTATAATCCTCTATTATAACAAGGTTATTTCTCTGCGACACAATTACAAACAGTGTTATATTCAGATCTAGTCCAATATCGGGTGATCTGAACTCGAGAACAATTCCAAACATTAACATGACCTTTTTTACAAACCAACTTTTTAGATAAAAAAAATTCTTGCACGGATCATGCTTAACTAAATTTCATAGTTTAATTCAAGCTAAATAATTAGTAGCCTAATTATATATTAATGTTAAACTTTTACCCACCCACCCATAAACAATCACCTTCAACCAATGTGCAGCGCAGGGATCCACCAAAGCTCAAAAGCCTATACCTTGTTCAATGTTGAGTCCATTCCCTCATCAAGGTACCACAAAATTAATGTTATGTTTGGTTCCCATTCCTAGGCATGTATAGAATGGAATGGATTAAGAAATGGAATGGTCATTCTCATTTTTATGTTTGGTTTGTCTATTCATTCCTTCGGGAATAAAGTTATCAATCTATTTTCGGAATAAATATTTTTTGAGAGGGCGAAGGCGAGGGCGGGGGCGGAGGCGGGGGTGGATACATAATCAGTAAATATTAATTTTTTTTGAGGGGAAGGGGAGTGGGGAGTGGGGGGTGGGCTATATGGGGTGTTGCGGGGTGGGGGTAATCAGTAAATATTATTTTTTTGGGTGGCGGCAGGGTGGGTAGGGTGAGGGTGAGGGTGAGGGTGAGGGTGAGGGTGGGGGTGGGGGTGGGGGTGGGAGTGGGTGGGCTGGCAAGTGGGCGGAGTGGGTGGGTGGGTGGGGCAGGGTGGGGTGTATATATAATCAGTAAATTTTATTTTTTAAATTTTTGTGGGGTGGGGGGGTAGGGTGGGTGGGGTAAGGTAGGTGCATATAATCAGTAAATTTTATTTTTTTAATTTTTGTGGGGTGGGATGGGTAGGGGTGGGTGGAGGTGGGGTAGGATGGGGTGTATATATAATCAGTAAATTTTTAGTTTTTTTTTAATTTTTGTGGGGTGGGGTGGGGTGGGAGGGGTGGGTGTGTGGAGGTAGGGTGGGTGTATATATAATCAGTAAATTTTATTTTTTTAATTTTTGTGGGGTTGTGTGGGTGGGTGGGTGGAGTAGGGTGGGTTTATATAATCAGTAAATTTTATTTTTTTAATTTTTATGGGGTGGGGGTGGGAGTGGGGGTGAGGGTGGGGTGGGTGCAGGGTGGGGTAGGGTTGGGTGTATATATAATAAGTAAATTTTTAGTTTTTTTAATTTTTGTGGGGTGGGGTGGAGTGGGGAGGGGTGGGGGTATATATATTCAGTAAATTTTATTTTTTAAATTTTTGTGGGGTGGGAGTGGGGGTGGGTGGGTGGGGGGCGTGTTTGGGTGGGATGGGGGTGGGGTGGGGTGGGGTGGGTGGGGTGGGGTGGGGTGGGAGTGTATATATAATCAGTAAATATTTTTTTTTGAGTGGGGGTGGGGGATGGGTGTGTACACATAATCAGACTATTTTTTTTAAGGGGGTGGGCGGGGTAGGGCTGTTCGATCAAATCGAATGAAGGGAGTTGATCGAAACAGGAAGGAATAAAATAACTCACCTATTTACACGGGAATAAAAATGAACTTTCAGATTTAGAACGGAATGACCATTCTCATTGAGCAACCAAACATGTTTTAATTCATCCCTTAAAGAATGATCATTTTATTCTCAGTCAATTTTATTCCATTCCCACCAACGAGAGAATAAACAGATGCCCAAAAGGGCCGAAATTATAAGGAGAAAAAAGTGGTACTCAAAACATCTACAAATCATATCTACCAAAAGTTTTGGAGATGTTGCTGCAGTGGCACTTTCGGCTTTAAGTCAAGAAACCGCTATTTAATTTGATAGGTTTTTCAACTTCTCTTTCTCTCGCATCAATGTGAAACTCTTATACGATATATAGAACGACGTACTAATGGCGGAGTCAAAATTTATTCATATTTACTTTTACTTGTGAGAATTAATTTAACTTGATCAATCATATAATTTTCAAAAATTATTGGTCGTTGACAAAATTCCAAAAAAGAAAAAGAAAGGAATAGAAGTATCATAGGAAAAGAAAGTGGCAACGCCCAAAAAGATGAGAGCTAAAAGTAAGCATGCATATGTAGGGCAATTAATTGGACATTATTATTATCGTTAGGACCACCATGCATGGACAATTAGACAGCACCAAGCTCAATGCATTGCATTGCATTGCATGTATTCCCGTGAGTGACCTGACCGACCAATGAATCCATAGATTCTCCAAGCTTTTTATATATATATATATATATATATACTCCATCTCCATATGCCAAATGAAAAGAGAAAAATTAGAAGCATTTATTAACAATATGAAGAGATGGTAGGGTCCATTAATGGAACTCATAATATGTCCTTAACAAAAATATCCGTAATAAAAAGATATATTTTCCATTTGGATTGAAACAAACTAAGTAACACACAGTACTTGGCCAAAAAGAAGAAAATAAAAAAAGAAACAACAATACTACTATCACATAAAAAATAATCACATAAAATTCACATACACACGCATGCATATTTCTAGGGTCCGCTTGACACGTGAGATCCACAATATGCATGTGTGTACGTGAGTTTTATATTATCATTTTTATGTGATAGTAGCATTATTTAAAAAGAAAAGAGTAACACATTATAGCATTGATATATAAATTGACTAGTCGACAAATCATCATTGATATTTCTGTGAGATATTTCTCTTCTCATTTAAATATCTTCTCAGGAACCCCCTTCACAAATCGACCCTGTAACCAAAAAGGAAAAAATAAATAAATAAATACCCTTTTAATTAATAATTTATATATAAACATATATACAATATATATTATGTAGAGGAAAAAAAAGGAGAGGATATATATATATATATAATTAGTAGTAGTAGTAGTAGTAGTAGTACTTTGAGTCTTGGTCTTTTATCTGCATTGAGCTTGCGAACTTGATATCTTATCTTTTTTGAGAACAATCTAGATTGGCGCTTTTCTTTGTATCTAAGTACACTTGCTTCCCTTCTTCTTCTTTCTTCTTGATCCGTCACAGGCATCTCTCCCATCTACACAAATTAATTACAAACAATTTTACATGTACAATTAAGTAATTAGCGGTAAACTAAGGCTTAATCCTCCACATATACGACCAAAACAATAAGAAAAATAAACAAATAAAGTAAATTTATACCTACTTTAATTTGGTTTGGAAAGTGTCATCGAGAATTTTGTGTGACAATTAATTTAATACCAAACTTTGAAATTGGAATTTATCGTCAAATTTCAATTATACATGAGAATTAATAGCAGATTCTAATTTCAGAGCTGCCAAATACTTTTATTCGTACAGTTATGTAATATTTTATTACTGATGATATGGATTTATAAGAATAATATATATATATATATATATCAGCTAGCATGCACTTCTACGTATTCAAACTTATAAAATTTAATATAATATAAAAAGAAATCGAAGTTAGCTTGGTGTGATTCTCTCCTCGTTAGAACACACACCAAAATTAATGAAGGAATAAAATAAAGAAATGAAAGAAGTTGAAAGTAATGATGATGATGATGATGTACTGACATAGCCATAGCCATGGCCATGGCCAATATTTTTGGTGGAGGAGAGAGAAAATCGGGAAGCAGGCCAGAGTGAAGGAGTACGGTCCGACGACCATGCATCCAACACTTGTTGATAATTCAAACTCAAATTCAAAGACTTGCTCTTCTTCTCATTTTCTTCATCAATATGATCATCCCAAGAGCCATGACTACTAATTTCTTCCCTCTTTATGCTACTCCTAAAATGCCCTCCTCCTCCTTCTCCCTCTTCTTCTTGAAAAAACCTGCTTGATTCCTCAACCTTAATTTGGTCACCAAATTCATCCTCCAATGAATAATCTAATGCCCATTCCATAAAATCCCAAATAAAATCTCCCATGTTTTCCTCATCCTCAATTCCCAAAATGCCCTTCGCCTTGTTGACGTGAAAGTTGTTGGTTTGGGGCAAGAAATTCATATCAAGGGTGTCTGGAACTTCTTGTTCTTCCATTTTTGGGTGTTTTAGAAAGGAATTTTGCCCCATTCCCCCCCCTCCCTCCCCCTCGTCCTCTTTCTCACTTTGTTTCTTTCTTTTTCTGTGCATGAAAATATATATGAAGATGGGAATACTGATAAGTATAAAGAGACTAACGATTTTCTCTTCTTTTTTTTATTTATTTATTAACTTTTATGCATTTTATTACGTGGCATCTTATCTTCTTGTTATTGGCCAGGACACCCATGACCTACGTTCTTGTGATAGGCGTTTAAAACATTGTTCAAAAGATACATGTCCCCGATTACAAAAATATTTTATTCATAAAAATATGTCTGAAATTATATATGTTAAATATCAAATATACCTAAACACTAATTTATTCTCCAAAGTATATTAAAATAGAGTCTATTAAATTTAAAAAAGACAAATTTATTAATACACTTGCATGGGCAAAATTAATATTTATTTTATAATCCCTTCAGTCTTCCCTGTTTTAAATTTTTTAATATGTATAAAATTTGAACATTCTTTTAAGAACATAAAAAGTAATATGTAAAAAACACGTTAATCACAATCATGTATAAACGCCCGTAAATTGATTTCTTTGTGGGGGCAAAAAGTGTTTAGACTTTTACTCCTTCTGTCTCTATATATAATTTATAATTTCTTATATATGTATATATATATATATGGATTCCCATATGTAAATATTGTGTACTAAGTAATATATACTTATGTAATTGAAATGAACGTAAATATTGTGTACTAATTAATATGATACTATTTATTATTATATTTATTATTTTTAAAATTTTAGTATTTCATAAATTAACTTAAAAATAAAACTGATTTATTATCTATTGATATATTAGAGGTAGGAAACCAAAATTTTGTATTTCATAAATCAATTACTTCCCGCGGATACTCTTTCTAGAGGCGGATAAAAATAAGCCATATTTTGGTCATCTGCCATGCCGCTACAATAGATCTCACTGTCGCTTCTTCCTCTGGTGAAATTTGTCCTAATCTCAGTCCTTTATTATCATGATCAACGGCTGAGAAGGTGATTGTAGGAATAGTGTCCGTAGCAACCGGTTGTCACGGATGAAAAACCTTATATATGTGTGTGTGTGGAGTATATTCCTAATATGTAAGAAGCACGTGAATCACAATCATGTATAATGGCCAGTAAATTAATTGATTTCTTTCTTGTGGGGGCAAATAATGTTTAGACTTTTACTCCGACTGTCTATTTTAATTTATAATTTCTTAATTATATTTTATATATATATATATGTGTGTGTGTGTGTGTGGAGTATATATATTTGAAAAATGATGTTAAATATACTTAAACTAAGACACATAAAAAACAAAAAACACCAAATGAGATGCTCAAGAAATTTGTTCAATGAAAAGAAAATGTACGTGCACAAAATATGTCTTACGAAGTTTTGACGATTTTTTTTCTTCTTTTTGTTTTTTGTTTTTCTAGTGATGATAAAAAATATATATGTAAGGCATTAATTAAATTGTTTGATATTTGGGCCTTGGTAGCCTGAATGCGACACTGCTTGTCAAAACTTCTAGAAATCTTAATCACATTTTAGAAAAGGCTTAAATACATTTTAAACTTTAAATTTTTTGTTTTTACTCTTTTAACCTAACGTTTGAACTTTAAGACATTAAATTTTAACATCTCTATATTTTTATAAGTTAAACATTTTTACTAACAAATTTAGCATTTCTTACCTTATCAAGTTGGTTTCCATTTTTTTTTATTTCCCTTCTTCATCACACGCACTAATCACGTGTATAAATTTTTTTGTACTTTCAACGATATTTAAGGTCTTATATTAGTATGAAAAATTAAGTCTTTTAAGGGTATAAATATCGTTTATAAATTATTTTTTTCATACACACTAACCATGCGCCTACAATTTTTTGTGCTTCCAAAGATATTTTAGAGTAAAAATACTAAAAATACTCTCATTCGGCTTTAATTACTACTCGTTAGTGGTCAAAATGTTTAATTTATATAAATTTAAAAATATTAAAGTTCAATACCTTAAAGTTAAAACATTAAGATTTAAATTATAAACAATGATTTTTTTTAAAGGTTTAAAGTTTAAACCTTTAGAAAACGAACATAAATATAGTTTAGTGATATGTCCAATAATAGTTAGGCAAGCTGGCTTTGAACCTAATACAAAGACTTGTAAGGCAAATATGAATTAGTGACATTTTGGAAAGAATCCTAGTCATTGTGTTAGCCCATAAGAGGGAAAAAAAACATTAAAAGAGCTTGAGGCATTTACAAAATTAGGGTGCACTTGGCCCAAGTAATTAAGCTATCTTCTATTCAGGTAATAAACAAATACTTCATTCCTTCCACAAAAATAAATATCATTTATAAAATTTACGAATATTAAAAAAAAAATTGTTTTAAATATATAGTTGAAAATAATACGTTGTTATATTAATAGTATAATGTGATCATGAATTTATGATTACAATATTGAATAAATTCTGTCATTTTATACTATTACTAGTAAAAATAGTCTCCCTTTGTAATTAAAAAAAAATGACAATGCACGCATACTAAAGATTTATATTGATTCTTGATTAAATCTCCAAAATGCTCAAGTATATATGACTATAAAAAAAGGAAGAGTCCTATTATATATTACGAATTTTTTTTTATCAAATTACAATTGCGATGTATATTAATACATGAGATTTGATAGGATTTATTCACGTAATTCGTAATAAAAAAAATGATATATAAAGTCGTAATATATATCATTTTTCAAAAAAAAATAAATTTAATTATTAGATGGAGGGAGATTATATTTGACCCGTACGTTTTAGTTTTCGTAGTATGAGTGTTGGATAGAGGACACTTCTATGCGGACATGATAATTGTACATGAAAATTAGACATGAATACTTTACAGTCTCACCTATTTGTATTTTTATTCCTCATTAGGGGTCAAAATATAAATAGGTGAAATTGTAAAACACTCTTGTCTAATTATCATAAAATTTTACACGGTGATCATAAGGTATTTGACCAACTATTAGTACGAAGAAAGAGCGAGCAAGTGGTAGTAGAGTAGTATTGGACTTTAATTATATGCAATCATTTTATTTATTTTTGTAGTGTTTGTGTTTCTACGCGAATATGAAAATTAGATCGAAAGAACAAAATGAATTTGTTCCAGCGAACAATTGGACAGTACAACCTATTTGTTCGCCGGAACAAATTTATTTTATTTTTCTGGTCCAATTTTCTTGTCCAAAAACTCTGTCCGCATAGAGTTATTATTATTTTTAAATTGTATTCACGTTGTATCAAAACACACACATCACATAGAATTAAAAACTAGTAATCAGACAGTGAGGGTGGGGCGGGTGACTTTTCCTTTAAAATCAAAAACCAAAGTTTGATTAACTAACTAAGAAAAATATTAGTTTTGGACATGAACTAACAAATTAAGTCTTTATATATGAATTTAAGTTATATACTGGTGTTCATGTGTTTTGAGTACATGCATGGCACGTTCAATTCCCAAAGGTGGATTTTCCAAGTCAATTTAATTAAAATAATTTACCAAACGTTGATTGGTCAATAAGAAGAAATTATATATGTTTGTATATTAAGAAAATATTTTTCTAATTCCTACCCACTTTCTTGTTGTACGTAATTTAAGTGGGAAAATCTCATGCTTAATACTCCCTCCGTTCCTAAAAGATTGTCGTTTTAGAAGAAAAAATTTGTTCCAAAATATTTGTCGTTTACAACTTCCTAGAAGAATAAATTATTTACTTTCTTATATTACCCCTATCTTTTCTCATTGTCCCAATAAATTATCTTCCTTGTATTAATAGTTTTCAATTTCTCATAAAGGGGTAGTGATGGAATTTCAAACAAATTTTATTAGTATTTAATGACTTTCTTAATCTATGTGCCAAAATCTTAATGGACAATCTTTTAGGAACGGAGGGAGTAGTAATTAATTATGGCTAATTCCCATTAATTTGAGGGCTCGAGGAGGTAACTTCCAAGTCCCAAACAACAAGTTTTGATCACAATTTTGGATGTTGGTCGGTCACAACTACTCTTACCAGATTTCACTTGACATGCATGCATGACCTCCACATGCAACAAAGTGAGTTGGTATGCCTGATCTATCCAAGACATTTAAAATTGGGTTTATACACTAATTAAATTAGGTCACTAATAATGATATATAGATCAGCAATATATAATCACTCCCTCCTCCGTTCCTTTTTTACTTGTCGTTTTAGAAAAAAAATAGATTGAGAAATGCAATAAATGATTTGTCTGATTGACCAAAATACTAATTATAAAATCTCATAAATAATGGAGTATCATTCTAAAATTTATTGAAAAAGATAAATGAGAAACAAGTCATTATTTAATGTAAAGACAATATGAAAAATTCAATCATTAATGCTCTCTTAAAATCTACAAAGGACAAGTAAAAAGTACTAACAAATTTCACTCTCTAAAACAACAAGTTTAAAAAAACGGAGAAAGTATGTTGTTAGATCAATAAATATAATGTCTCTGAAAAAATATCATTAAAACATGAAGTGTGGCATGTCATTAACTACTCCCTCCATCCCATAATAATTGTCGTTTTAGCTTCATATTAAAAAAGTCATTTAATGCTATCATTTGTTCCTAAAAAATTGTCGTTTAAATTTAATGCACACAGATTAAGAAATGTAATTAATACCTAGCGAAAATACTATACTACCCTTATTAATTGTCTGAACCAATTATTCCCTTCCCAATGTTTCTTATTCAATTCAACCAATTACTACTTGGATTATAGCATTGAATTGAATAAAAATCATTGGGAAGGGAAGAAAGTTTTAAATAGGAGAAAGTTTTAAATAAGGGTAAAGTAGAAAAAAAATAGCTAACGTGTATTGATAAACTCAAAACGACAATCTTTTTGGAACAAAAATTACTTCCTAAAACGACAATCTTTTAGGAACGGAGGGAGTATTAATTAAATTTTTTATAAAATTCCATCACTACTATGGGAAGTTGAAAACTATTAATACAAGGGACATAATTTCTTGGAACAATGAAAGAAAGTAGGGGTGATATAGAAAAGTAAATAATTTATTCTCCTAGAAAATTGTAAACGACAAATAAATTGGGAAAAAAAATTTCTTCTAAAACAACCGTTATTATGGAATGGAAGGAGTATATTGCATGCTTACTCTAACAGCATAAATACTTGGTCCGACATTATTAGCCACCCTAAATTACTACTACTACAGTATTAGTTGCGACTCCGATGACCTCCCCTAAGATATGAGTACTACATGGTACATTCTTTGTATGTGTAATTGTGTGTGTTATTTTATACTCCAATCAGAGTATTAGATAAGGTTTATATAAGATACATAGAGTATCAAAGTTTCTTCTTCTTTTTTTAAATAAACCTGAATGAAAGATAATCAATAGTCAAATCATATCTTACTTAAATATAACTAGGAGTGCAATGCTTAGTTTTATATTTATATATATATCGACATCATCATATCAGGGTCTACATATATATTCAAAGATGGATGGAGAGAGAGAAAGAGAGAGCACCCCGTACGTCTCACCATTAATTAGTAGTTAATCAAGAAATAAAAATAAAAAAAGCAGCAAGTAACGTTAACTCTACTCTCACTCCAAATCTCACATGCTACCGTTGACTCCATCGAGATCATGTTGGAGTAATTCATTATACTCCCTCCCTCCCTCCCTCCTTAATTAATTAGCAAACCCTGTTCACACGTACGCAGCTTCGTTCTTTCTAAACCACAACTACGATCGATCGATCGATCGATAATACAATTAATTAATTACTCCAAAAGACAAACATACATGCATTAACTAACTTTGAAAAGTTGATGAGAACGTACGTACAAGAGCTAGGTAGCTAGCACTAATCTATACTCCTAGCTAGTATTAATTTATTAAGTACGTACCGGGACGACTATGTCCAAAGGGACTCTCTCTTTAGAGGATCCTGCATTACATGATTAATATTATTGGTAGAGGAACCAAAACCCTGGAATTGGGGAAGGACGTTATCCAAGTAATAATTACTCGATAAAACAACTGATTTCTCATCTGCTGCTGGGTTCATATTCATCATCATTTGTGTTGTTGTAATTGGTATGTTGGAATTATTAGTCTGCTGCTGCTGCATCTGGAGGCATAATATCTCTGCTTGTGCAACTGCTAGCTGCATTTGTAACTGAGATACTTGATTCTGCAAGTAGGAGATTGCCCCAACACAACCGTATACTGGGTCTCTCATTCTTGCGTTCGCTTCGAAAACTAAACTGCTCACACCATCTCCCCTCTGATGAACTGGAAGCTCCTGCATGATCCAAAATTCATTAAACAACAATTAACTATTAGCACATACATACATACATATATATATATATATATATATATATATAGAGAGAGAGAGAGAGAGAGAGATCTAGAGAGAGAGGGAGGAAGGGACCTGCAACATCTTGCTGACATTGCTAGCACCAAAAACCTTGTGAACAATGGCAAACTTATGAGGGTCATCTGGAGGGAAGTAAGGGGCAAAGATGCAGTCCTTGGCGCAGCGGCGTCTCAACAACTTACAGGAGGCACAAGGTGAGGTTCCTCCCATCTCTAATTAATTGCTCAAAACGGATTGAATAAACTTTTGTGGAGCTAGCTAGGAAGAAATTAAGGAAGGAGAAATTTCTCGGGAGAGAATAATACGCTAGCTTGTAACCCTATTTATAATGGTTAATTTAAGTACTGTACGTAGAATGAGTCTATACTATTAATAAATATTAATTAAATTTATTTAAAATTTGAAGCCATATATTTATCTTATCAAACAAATTAAATAACTGGAGTTCTTTCAGTTTGAAGAAAACTGCCAACGTAATTTACACGTAAAGTTACAATTTTAGACTGCTGGATCAAGGGTCTCACAGCAACTGTCAATGGGCAATTTGGTCAGTTTGCACGTTAAGAATAGGAAAAAAAAAAAGTATAAAGGGCGAAGGTTGACCACCGCCTTGGCGCGTGTTGGGTTGGCTACGTTTATTATATAGGCCGTGTAATTCTTTAGTCTCCACGTTCATGTTTGACTCTATGTGCTATACTGCTGTGCTTAGTTGTTAAGTACTGTGTGAATTAAACATAAAACATTTTTATATTGCATTGCATTACACTTAAATTTGAAGGTATTTATTTATTAAAGAAATACTCTTTACCCGTCCAGACACAATATTCTTACTTGACTTTTTAATTTAATTTTACACGACGACAAATATAATATATTTCAATTACGTTTTGTTGTTTTTATACGGAAGAAAATGTACTATATAACAAAATTATGTCCAACTGTGACCTTTGCACCCCTTATTATGCTCAGGTGAATATTTATTTGGCTTGAAATTTCGAATCTTTAGAGACTAAATGTGGAATCTTATTTATTTTACAAACTCAAATTCTAATTGCAACTTATTATGAACAGACACAATAGTTGGATAAATTATCGCGATATCACTCTGACGATTAAAAACTTAGATGGTACTATTAAATTTAAGGACTCAAATAATCTGTTGTTCTTGCATTGATTGCTCAGAGCATTTGTGATTGACCATGTAATAAATTATGGATCCGACTCCTCTAGAGATTGTAGGATAATCACTCTGAATCTCAGCCCTATGACACGTAATATTAAATTAAATGATTTCATTAATTAATATTCACCTCATCCTACACATCATGATCTCTCTCTCTCTCTCTCTCTATCCATTTGTTTGTTACTTTAATTTTAGGACTCCTTTCTTTCCTTAACAACTACCGCCTAATTCAATCTCAATAGTATCTTTATTTCGTTAACAACCACCGCCTGCCTAATTCAATCTCAATAACACCTTGAAGTGTTCATATATGGCCTGCTGAAATGAAGATAGATAGATAATGAATATGGGAGAAATAACAAAATTATTAATTTGAACAAACTCTTCTCCTTCATCAACACAACACTAGTGGTACACTACAGGTGTTAATATTACTGTTATTTATTTAATTCACTAAAATCAAAGCTCAATGCTTTTGTGTTGATTTCCGAAATTGGATTTTATTTTATTTACGTTGATTTAATTCAATTGAGTTTTCAGGGAAGAAAGAGCGAGGATAACGAGAGAGAAATGCGCGCCGATATGGATGGTGAAGAGAAAAAGCAGGCTGCTGGTTGTGTTGAAAGGATGCAAAAACGTAAGCCAGTAGGAGAGAGAGATGGGCTCGACGTGAATGTTTGTTGGCGGACATTCACATGCAGGCACAAAAATGATACTACTACTCCAATACGTACATACATCTCTCTCATCATTTATCAAAGATCACATCCCTTTTTGGTTAAACAATTAAGTGCTAGGCAAGGCACAGAAAACACCAAAATTTGACCCCCCCTGGAGCTAGCTAAGCTAAGCTTGTTTCTCAACAACAATCTCTGCCCATGAGCATAAACATTTGTATTGGATGCTTCCATTCATCGAAAGCAAACAACTCCATTAAAATGGCACAGAACACCTTACCTCTGTTTTCTAATTTCCAACAAACAAAAAAGGAACCCTAATTTAAACAACTTAATGGCCCTTGCAAAGAGTGTGGGAAATATAATTAATATGGGACTATTGAGCATCGGTTAATCTACTAACTACTCCTACTATACATAATACATGTAGATTTTAGTCAATGAATACAAATCCAAAATCATCACATGTGCTGATGTGCATGTATCTGGAAATACACTAGAAAGTATCCAAGCTCATTAAATTTTATTAGGATCCCAGAATGTCTTGGTCAAAATATTACTATTTACTATCAGCCGAACAAATTTTGAATTATTTTGATAAGAACAGTGTATCGTTGACAAGGCCAAAATGCTAAAGCTTTAGTATTCAACATCTAATATTCATGATCATTTTTTCTAAATTTTATTAGGAGCAAACAAACTCCAGAATTCCAGAGAAATGTGAAACAAGAAATGCATCTTATTCAGAGCATTAAGTTACTCTTTTTGGCATTCTGGTTTTATCATTATACTTGGTTTTACACCGTTGCTGATAAATTATACTATTATATATTTATTCAAAAAAATTATTGCTAAATAAATTTTAAAACCTCAACAATGAACAATAGTATATGTATTGTATAATATAACACGCAAGTCCAACCCATCCATGAACCACCATGTTGCGTCCATGGACTGCAGTGGAACTCTAAATCCTCAGCTTATCTCCATATAAAATACTACTAATAATTAAGAACGACGACAACAACGATTATTATTATAAACAAAACAAGGCCACCAAGAATTTAATGCAGACCAGTTAATGAGATCCAGCATGAAGCTAAGGTCAAGAGAATTAAATAAAATAAAATTATGTTTCTGGAAGTACGATAAATTAATATATATAGAAAGATACTCCTAATTCATTTAGCTTGAGGTCACATGCAATTAGATTAAGTATGCTGCAGCAGTCTGAATTACCATTATGTTGGCAAACATGGAAAAAGATTCCACATGAGGGTATGCAACGCATCTACATTCAATCTAATTAGCTCGTACTTGTGTATCACGAGGTTTCTGAATAACTTCACCTAAAATTACAAGAGTTGTAAAACCCTAAAATTGATTCCCTCTCTCTCTCTTGCATTTAATGCTTTCCACATGATTCCAAACTTCTAATCTTCTATTCCGAGAAAAACAGCACACTTTCCCTAGATGTCATGGGAGTTATGATTTTAAATAAAACTGTCTTATTAACTAACCAAGTCTATGTTTTATCTTATGCTGCGTTTGGATTGAAGGAATAAAGGTAGGAATGGAATGACTCATTCTTATGAAATGAAAAAAATTATATTTGGTTGCAATTAGAATGAATTGAACCATCCTTTTTTTTTGCTATTTTCGACTGAAATTTAACATTTTTGCCCAAGATTTCATGCCCAAAGTCTTATGAGTAGGTCAAGAGGGTCTTGGGGGAGGGAAAGTATGGAATAACTCATTCCAACTAGAATAGAATGAATCATTCCAATCTCCATTCCATTCCTTCAATCCAAACGCAGCATTAGACTAATAAAAAAAATGGGACCTCCCTGTTGAATTTTCTCAAACTTATTACCTCACAAAACGCGTACTTTCACCTTCAGTTTCAGTTTTGAGTTTCAAGTTCAAACCCCTACGGTCTAGGAAGAAGAGATAGGAGTCAGGATGAGAAGCTTGTAAACTTAGTTTAGTTTAATATGCTTCACCAGTGTTTTCAAAGTTAATGAATAAAGTATGAGAAAAAACAGACATCTTTCACCGTCTTAGAGGAAATAAAACATGCGAGCTCCAATGCAAACATTAAATGCGCGTGGTGCTATGGAAGATTCGATTTTTTGGGATATGCATGGTTTTCCAATTCTAAAATTGTGGATACAGGATATTAGATGCAATCTTTGGCAATAGCAATCTCCCTAGTAGGGGATAGAAGAGGAACTTACCTGGTTCCAATTGCTGGAACAGAGTGGCGTTGGATTTCCAATGAGGGGAGCTCTATCCAAATTCCTAACTGCAAAATTTGTTTACCTTTTCCGAAGAAAAAAAATTAGAGTAGGTTGATCTGCACAAGCAATAGGCATGTGATTGCATGAAAATGGGAGCCTGCCCTAATATACAGTTACCGCAAATGCACCCTTTCTAACTTAGAATTTAATATAGCTCATCTAAGAGATGCCGCTAACGTAAAGTTCACTATATATGGAAATATACGGAATGTTTTTATTTTGCGTAAACCAATAAGAATTCTGGAATTCATGTATGTTCATTGTTCCCAGTACTGGAATGAAGCTGGACATGAGATACTGCCAAGTGCCAACCTACTTATGCTAATCAGAAGAAATGTAAATTACCTTAAATGGGTGATATAGAGCTGAGGACTGCTGACCCAACACAACGCCAAATTCAATAACAAGCCCAAACTAGGGCCATCTCAATTACAAAATAATACCAAATATCTGAATACTTAATACAACTCTTTAGGCCATGTTTGTTTTCAAAAGGCATGCTTGAGATTGGACTATTTTGTCTAAATTTAACAAAACTTCGGACTATTTTATCCTTTGACGAGAGACTATTAATCTCTCAATGTGGAACTATTAGTCCCATAAAGCCATTTGATAGCTTATGGGGGTATTAATCCCACATTCATCATGGGATTAAATAATCCTCATAAATAGCCTTAGGAATGACAAAAAATTATCCATAGGACTATTTAAAGGACTATTAATCTCCCATCATGTGATAAAATAGTCGAAATAGTGTTAAATTAAGACAAATAGTTCAATTCCAAGCATTTTTTTTGCAAACAAACATGGCTTTGTTTATTCATGAATTTGATAGTATTGTAAAATGATGAGCATTCAACTACATAAGTTTGATATCCTAGAAAAAATGTTGTGCATGAGTACCACAAAATGGAATTATTAAATGAATTGGTTGTAAATCTGTCACAGATATCATCTATAAAGAATGCCCCAAGCTTATGCGAGCAACTTCTAATTATTTTGGAAAGAAATAGATTTCAATAGACAATTTATGAGTTAGTATTATCATCAAAACATTTTTCAAGGTATTAACCCCCTATGAGAAGTTCTTACAGCATCAAACCGTTTCCAATTTCAAGCACCACAGTACATGGCATAGAAAGACCGTGCCTGCATTAGTGAGCAAGTCGTGTAAGCCAATGCTTTATATGCCAAGAGCACAAAGGAAAGTAGAATATACCTCACCTCAACATTGAGTTGCAGGTGATTTTTGCAGGCTGTAGTGTTCTTGCAATTTTCGTTTATTACGCTTCTTAATCCCATTTCTGAATAGAGTGCTTGCAAAACATCGTCTTTCTTTATAAACTGGAGAACCATGTATGCTATGCTCCAATGTTTTCTTTTTCAAGTACTCTGCCGCCTGTGCCTGAACTGATTTCTCAACAAAAAAATAATTTTAAAAATAAATAAAACTATTTGCAATGGTTATTGATGACGGATGCGTTGTTAGCCAAAATCCTATGTGAACAATTAAACTTAAGAACTTCAGATTCAGTTAATTTCTATTAGAAGCAGTACAAGCATAATAAATAAAAAGGTTTTAATATGGATAATCAAACTAGCAAAAGTTTATCCTAATGGGCTATGCAGCTAGGTTGTAAACTACTAGAATCTTCTCCTTACAGAACCTTGATCCTGTTCAGTGCTTCAACAAATTGTTGACTGAGATGTCAAATTCATTAAATCTCTAATCTCATACAGATGGGATTTCAAAATGTCACATTCCATAGATCTCTAATCTAATGAAGATCGGATATCAAAATTCAAAATGCAAGTCAAATAATCATATGAAGCATTTAAGAAAGCATAAACTGATATGATGATATTTGTTCCAATACATCAGAGGCTCATAACTCCATTCCCACTTTGCCAAATTTACATGATGGAAATATGTCATTTTCAATTATATATTAAGACGATTCCGTGATTTAAAAGAGAAAAATAAAATAAAAGACTCACTGACTTTTGGTCACCTCATCTACACTCTGAACCACCTCAATTGCTTTTCATGATAAATCTGCATTCATCTGTTGGTAACTGGATGCCATGTCATATAGTGTAAGGTATTGCTGATGATATACATGAAAAACGTACATTCAAAATGTTTTAGCTCATAAAATTAAATTCATTAGTTTTTTTCCCCAAATTTCCCTGGATTCTTTTGCACAACAATAATTAAGAAAATGCAAATTTTATCCTTTGATCCTACATAAATCAAACTATAAAACTCAAGAGCTCGTCAAAATAAACTCAAGAAGCTATTGCAAACTGTTAAAGCAATCCAGGCTCTTCTTTTGATTTGCTGCAAAAAATAAAAACATGTATCCCCAGCATTACATAAACCTCAAGTAGTTAAAAAAGCTCAACTGCAACTTCTCATATAATATATGAGATATATATAACTACTCAGAATAATTCCTTTGAAGATAAATATTTTGTGAATATATAAATTATTTTGTGCTCATTTACTAAAATAGAGATTTCCCAATTGTCAGAAGCTAGCATGAATACCATTTCCACTGCAATATCATTAGCTCTTATCTAAAATAGTGTTACACTTGCACAAACCTACGATAAATAACGAAGGCTATTAGCCACGGAGACTAATTAAAGCCCTAAAATGGTGGACTCTAGCTGTCACGATCAGCTACAAGTATATAAAAGCAAGATTCAGGCATCATGAACAGGTGGCACCATAAGTTGTTTACTAACAATCCTAGCTTTATCCTAGAGGATTGACAGTGAGCAAATAATACTACCTATGAATCTATTGCTGCTTACAGCTGAATAAACTTGATCCTATAAGACCACAAAAGTTTTAATATGAGGTTCAAAATGTTGCAAAGTGAACAGATTTCTAAAATGCATTAGTTAGAAGCTGACCCACCAGGCCACCAATTAGCCCCAAACATATCAACACTTGCAATTTAAAAAATTATCTAGTAGATTCAAAGTATCGGCTGTTACGTTGAAATATTAGGTATCGATCGTTGCCGAACTACAACCTTGACACGGACCGCAAAATTAGGAATTATTTATGTAAAGCGTAATTTTCGGCGAAATTTCGACAATTCGACATAGCATATTAGTTTCGGACCAAATAAAGGAAAAATCACGGCGTAAAGGGGAGAAACACCAGCACAAAAAATCGAATATGCTGAAAGCTATAAAAGGGACAAAAGAGAACAAACTTTTCTCTATAAATTATACTTAAATTGTACATATGTAGTACATAGTTAAGTACACCTTTAACAAGGTAAAAATATATTTTTACTTCAAATATAGTTAGTTAAGTTAAAATTGTACTTAAAATATGCATATATAGCACCTAGTTAAATATAACTTTAAAAATATTAAAAAAATGCACTTAATATGTAATTAGTTAAGCTAACTAATACTTAAATTATAATTAAATTGTACCTATGGAGTACCAAGTAAAGTACAACTTAAACAAAATTGAAAAAATTGCACTTAAAATATACTTAGTTAAGTTAAATTATAATTAAATTATATAGAACATGTGTGCTCAACCATTTGAGCTACAACAACATCAAGATCAACTTTATTCAAATGTAAAATTGATTAAACATATCTTGTTTTATCATTTGGACAGTGTTATGTGCACTAAATAACGTTTTTGTGAACTTAATTGATTCATCTTGTTATTCTTATTATTTAGAATTTATCCATAGTTTTTTTACTTTTTTGAAGCTCTTAACTAGCTAATGGTGCGTATCGCACAAAACCGATACCGAGTCAAAAAATGACCGCCTGAAACATAAGCCGCTACCACGACTTTGAACCATTCGCAAAGCTATTGTTGTGCATGCCTAGTTGTTATCACATCCCACCAAACTCAAACAGGACCAAAATAGTGTGTCACAGTGTCAGTAGCTTCATTTTTGACAAGTCAAGAAATACATGATTTTTCCAAATTTCAAGTTCAGGCCATGTGTAACGCATACCAGATCGTGAAGCAGCTGAGAGCACAGCAACCTCCTTCAGTCTCTTAATTTTCTCGATAACTTTCTCATTTTCAGAATGATCATCTGTTAATGGGTGAATCATATCATTCATCTGATAGCATGAAAGTGCTTTTTCACATGCCTACAAGTACAGAAAATCAAAATACAAGACCAATTATAATGAGTCGAAACTTCCGACACAAAAAATGCTACATAGAAAGCTCAAAGAAATAACATGCAATGCAGAAGAGTACAGACATATAGAAATTATATGAAGGTGAAAGAAATAACAAATGAAGCCAAGTTAGATACTCGACATTCACTACATAACCCAGATTGAGTTGGAAGAAATTAAACAAAATTTTGGTAAAGCAATCTACCTCTTAATGAATAATTTGTTGCTAAAGAAATAAAACAGCATCACAAATTCAAAAGCTAGTGTCACATAGAATCCAACAATATGTTCTCCACAGTATCTGTACTTCCCAGTTCATGTACATAAAGATTATCATTCTATTATCACCTTTGTCGAATGTCGATCCTCTGTACAGAAATCCTAGGAAAATGCAAATATAATAATAATAATAATAATAATAAAAACAATAAGAAAGCTCAGCAAAGAACTAAATTGCTGGACGGATCTAGATAAAGCCGCAGAGACCCTCATTACTTGTATATGTATACTACTAAACCCGTTTGGTTTTAAAAGAGATCAAATAAATTGCTGCATACTAGATTAAGAACCTCTACCTTCCAACTAGGTTTAAAATTTTAAGCCAAAAAACCTCTCAACCAATATAAAGACCTGACAACTATATTTATAGTGCAATACGAACAGAAAGGATTACAAAGAGTTTAGAAAACTAGTTGATATTTTGTTGAATCAGGATGGAGGAGTTCCCACAAAAGAATGACATATACCAATTTTAGTGAGACTAATAGTAGCTCTCACTTTAAAAGTTATCTTAGACTTATGCAGTAAACCTTTACGTAATGAACATTTTGTTTTCATGCCATTTCATTTTATTCTAAAACTGCAATCTCGTAAAAAATTTACCTTAATAGCAATGGAATAAAACCTGTTATCCAAGGAATGCTCAGCAAAGGTGAGCCACTCTTTGCATGAAACTCGTAGCCACTGACTACTGGTTGACTTGATTTCTCGCATAACCAAGGCCTCATATCTCAAAGCCAAGCAACTCTATCAAGACAGCAACAACAAATTCATAAATCATTAGTCCATCCCCACGGTATAGTATTATGGTCAAAAGAAATTGGCAACATCCTCAATATTCATCTTATCTAGAGACACAGACAAATGGCTTAACGGAAAGAAAAACATTCATTCAATAATCTATGTATTTCAAATTTATCATACAACAAGCTTATAACAAGTTTGAAGCCTTCTCATATTGTTATTTGTTTAAAAATCAACCTCGAAACAAATAGCAAAGTCGTTGATATGACTAATTTAGAAACTTAGATTAGGAAAAACTACGTATAGTATAAATAATGCATCAGTCGTGATAACAATCTCATTCTCAAGATCTTCACCACTAAGATATAACCAGATCTCATGTTGAAATTTGCTCACATTAGTTCCAAAACTAACAGGTCATGAGCTAAACATATACACACGTACCGCTAATCTGTTCTTAGTTAAAACCTTAGAGCAAATCAATAAAATTATGAACATTTATAGATGAGAATAAGATTATAAAATGCGATTAAAATATATAGAATAGATGGATCATATGCCTCAACATCACCGGCAAGAGCAAAAGCGCGAACGATAAATTCGATAACCGAAAGCTTCTGCTCAACAGATTTCTCTGCAATTTCATGAATAACACTGAGAAATTCGTGTCTCATAAACTCTATCAACTTTGAACGGACTTCTAGTAACGATTTCACGTCATTCGTAACCAAGACCGATTCGAGGATCCGAATTGTTCCGTCATCGAATCTGCACAGAAATCAATAAATTTTAGACTGCCTAATTGATAAGGATGAATGAAATCGGAAGCAATTTAGAGGCGAGAAGAATCACTTCCTTCTGTTTACAATTTGGGAGCGAAAGATGGAAATTTGCTGTGCGTCTCCGTCGGACATCTTTTAGCGGGATTTGGCGGTTGCAGTTTCAAATAGACCGGGTTTTTATTGGTTCAGTTTGATATTTTATTTTTGTTCTTCATTTTATTGGCCTCCCTAAGAAAATGCCAACTGATCCTTTTGGGCCTTGAAATTCACTAGCTGCGTTTTAAAAATAAATAAGAATTTTATTTTGTCGTAGAAAATTGAATTATGGAACATATTTTTTCATTCGTATATAGATCAGGATCACTCATTCAGCCAGTTAATAAAATATTATTAAATTAATGACATCATATGAGGTTAATATTATTAATAAAACTTTTAAAAAGAAATTGATAAATTAATACATACTCCCCTCCGTCCCAAAATAAAAATATTGGTTGATTTTTTGTATATATTAAGAAAAATGATAAAATTGTCCAACATTACTAACAATGATTAATCTCATCATAAAAAAAAATTTGATACCAAAATATGAGTACTATTTAAAAATTGGTTCATAATTTTATAAGTTGATGGTTTATTTAAAAGTCAACTGTAAGATTCAAATTTTGACCGAGCTAATCCGATTCACTTTTCAAAACATTGTTACGGGAGTTTAAAACAAAATTTGATGTAATTTCATTGGAAAAATGAAAGATGTACAAATGTTGATTTAGTTTATGCATGACGAAATAGATCAGATAGAGAGTTTATATTTTTTTATATTTCTCATCATCATTTTTCTTTTTTCTATTAGCATGACGTCATATTTTAATATATTTTAAATTTATACCATGAAATTAAGATTCTCTATTTCATTTGAAACGAGGAGGATTCTAATTCTGACGAAATGAGGATGAACGTTCATACCATCCTATATATCTCTTTAAACTTTTTTATTAATGTATTTTGGTATAACATAAGTGTGACTTTCATAATTTTTATACGTTTACTCTATGTTTACATGTAAAATTATATTTTAAAGATTTTTTTATGTCTTAATTTAGGTTCTTTGATCTTTATTTTTTCATACAAATCTCATTAAAATTATGTTTTGTGATTCATTTTAAAAGATGAAAGGAAAATAAAATTTAGTCATGTGTAATCGTCAAAGCTTTTTGTTCAAGAATTTAATTTTAAAAAATAGGAACGAAAAACAAAATAATAGAAATTAATATTTTATATTCACTATATTACCTCTTATTTACAAACGCAACAAGATATAATAATAAAAAAAAGATGAATTTGTAATATTGCTCCAAAATGTTTTTTATATAAATTTTAAAAAGATATACAGTATTTTTTAAATAATAAAAAAACACTTATATTGTTTTCTATTATGTTTTCCGTCCAAAGAGTCGCAAACAAGGCGATAAAAGACATCGGCACATCGAAAATTCGTAAACCTTGCTGCGGTGAGCGGCCGCCAAGGCAGAGAAATCAGAGACAGTAATGGATGGAAGAAACCACATACCGGCACATGCATTACCTCGCCATCTCCACCGGCCCCACCCAGCATTAGTCGAAGAGCATGTCGCTCTCCAGCACCGTGAGATCCAAGCCCTCCTCATCGACAATCAACGCCTCGCCGCCACCCACGTAGCGCTCAAACAAGAGCTCTCCGCCGCTCATCAGGAGCTCCGCCACCTATCCTCCACCGCCGCCACCGTTAAGGCCGAGAGCGACGCTCAGGTCCGGGAGGTCTACGACAAATCGTTGAAGTTGGAAGCGGAGCTCCGGTTGATTGACGGCCTCAATTCGGAGATGGCTCAGGTGAGGGATGATGTAAAGAAATTGAGTTCCGATAAGAAAGAGCTCGAGTCAAAATTGGAGGCCGTGGAAAGTGATGTCGTCAGGACTCGGTCGGAGTTGCTACAATTTCCGGAGATTAAAGCTGAAATTGAGGCCATGCACCATGAAATTCAGAGAGGAAGGTGAGATACAATTCAAAATGACATCTTTTTATTTCTCTATACATAATTTCCATGAAAATTAGTTGAATTTCTCATTGTAAACGTCAACAACGTAATTTCATTTAATGATTTTATGGTAATTGAAGATAAAAGTCCATATGATAGTTGTAGAACTAAATTAGTTGAAGAAATTACGTAAAGGTTGTTGATATGTTTGATAATGTTTAATTCTGGAAGAAACGTGTTAAGGAAAACCTATGGGGGGAAGAAATGCTTAGATAAAAAACTAGTGGATATGAGTATGCTTGTTCATTATGCAGATTCTGGCAGTTTTTTGGTTACTGAATTTAGACAAATATAACAATGTGACAAATTGTATACCCCTTTAGAATGATATGAATCTGACCTCGTATCTAATTACATTTGAGATTCCATTTTTCACCTTTTTTCTGGTCTACTTTAGTGACAAAACATTACATATTTCCTTCTTGTAGTTTTTACTTCCATTCTTCTGCTTATAATATGAACAGGGCTGCTGTTGAATATGAAAAAAAGATGCATGCTAATAACCTTGAGCTAGGTCAGGTAATGGAGGAAAACATGGTTTCTATGGCTCGTGAGATTGAGAAACTACATGCTGAACTTGCTAATGCCGAGAAGAGGGCAAGGGCAGCCGCTGCGGCTGCTGCTGCAGCGAGTCCAGGTAATTTATCTGCTAAGCTTGTTTTTTGTTGTCTGGTGATGCTTATGATTGTTGCAAATCTTTAGCATGAGTAGGATTCGAGTGTTCAATTCCTCAAAACCCTAAATGTGTGATTCATTTAGGCCCTGGATATGCTGCTGGATATGGGATTCCTGAGATGGGATATGGTGCTAATTCTTATGCTGGTCCCTATGCAGCACATCAGGTATGTGGTAACCAACTTCCACCTAATATATTCCAACTGCAGGAAGTCATTATTTTAGCTTTGATGATGCGGTAGTTCACATACAACCATAATAACTTACTGTGCTTTGGGATCAATATTTAAACCCACCACATCACACCAAAAAGAGTTTATATTTTATCCAGTCAAATATTAAAGCATTGCTCTTAAGATGTCATGTGGTTGTAAACATCAAGGCAACTGGGTGTTCAAATTCTACCAGATTACTGGTTTCATAAATGTTAATCATCTTTAATGAAGGATAATATATAAATTATTAAATTTAACTTTTTTTCCATCTGTTCAACCTTTTACATCCTTCTCTCTTTCGTCAAAACCTAACAATTCACTAAGTCTATCGAACCTATCACTAGCTGAGACACGTTAGTACTTATTTTGATCAGTGGGAACACCCTATCCTTCCTGCTAATGTCTTAGTGCTCGTATACTTTACTAATAGGCTACAAAGCACCAGGCATAATGTGATCCAGTCACATGCGAAAAGATACAACTACAACAGTTAGGTGGTTTAGCAAAATCTGTGTCCGCTGATGAAGTAGTCCTCTTAACAATGACCTTAGTCAACTAGTATATGGTAGAGAAAAGGAAACATATTGTACATGTGACAACTGGACTTGCCACATCGTAAGTGCTAGGCTACCACATGGAACAGGTAACCATACCAATTAATATTTTTCCATACATAAAGACCTCGCTCCTGGTAACCAAGCCCTGCTAAATACATAAATACATAATACTTGACAAAAAAACAAAACAAAGGAATGTTGTAGAAATGATAAAAAGGCTGGCCACATATTATATGTTTAGCTCCCGCACAGAAGAGGTTACCTCCAATTGTAGATCCTGTTTTTGCGAGTACAACCTTCTCTCTAGAATATAGCAGCTCCAGCCAAACTCTACCGACTCAAAGAATGCCAAAAGATCAGCCAATCTACATTCCGTAACTCATGTTTGGTATTGGAGCTTTGGTTATGCTATCTTAATTGTCGCTGCTTTCTTCTCTCTTTCAGTCTTATTCTGTCTTAATTGTCACTGCTTTCTTCTCAATTTCAGTCAATCTCTCTCAATCAACCCCAGTTAAAACTATACTGGCACAGAGAATGCCAAAAGATATGCCAATCCACATTCCTTGACTCAATTTTGGAATAGGAACCTTGCTTATTCTCTGTTAACTCCATGAAACAGTTTCTCTTCCAGTCCATCTCTCAAGGTTTTTCTTACATAAAATCTCAAATATATTCAGTTTCTATGCATGATTCCTTGTCATAAGCTAATTGCTAATACACTTAGCTGCTTCCTGGAGGTGTGCTGCGTACTTGCATATGAACTGTATGCTGCATTTGAATTAACCTTCCAAAACCTGATTATGTTGGGAATTGAGACTTTTTATCATGAATTCTCAGGTATATTAAATTTCTAGATTTTATTTTATTTTTAATTTTTTTACTAAAACAGCTAAACTATGTTTTCTACTTAGCAGCTTCCCAGAGGCCTGTTGCATAAAACCTGTGACATTACTCATCAGGATTACATGAGACCACCTTGATAATTGACCTTCAAAGAATTCTGGATTTCAACTCTATTCAATTCTCATCCTTCATTCACTTTCAGAGTCCCTAGCCAAACTTCAGGCATTTTTTTTGTGCACCCACCCTTGTGGGGTTGGTGGTATATTAATATTCCTTAGCAATTTATTTATTTTAAAAGAGAAAATATCCCTTAGCATGTTTTATTAAAGAAACAAAGATTTCCAGGCATTACATATGTCGACTGTTCTAATAAGAATCTAGAAGCTATTATTATATGGGTTGTTTGCACTAAAGTTGTGTTGCAACTTGTATTGGGGAATATCCTCTGTTTGTTCATAGCTCTACTTTCTATATGAACCTTCAGCTATAAAAATCTTTTCTTGTTTCCTTGACTGGTGTCCAGATCGGCATTCCCCTCGATCTTGTGACACTGTGATCAGATCCCTCGGTCATTAATTAACTCCCAAGTTTGATATTATAAGTTCAGAGTCTACAATTTTGCCAAATAATTATAGACTTCGAGACAAGACCAGAAAATTTATACCATTTCTCTTTGTTGTCTCTTTTCCTTATTCTTACTTTATGGCCCTGCTGTTGGAAAGTAATTTTTGTCGATAAAGGGATGACTTAGTAGAAGCACTGCGCATGCAGTTTTAAATTTTCACTAGTAAAAGTAGAGTAGAAGTGTATGTACAGAATCACGATTTGCTAAGTTTTAAGTGACTAGTAAATGAAGTACTGGTTGGACAGTCTTTCAAATTCCCAACTTCTTAATTAGAGATGAGGTCTATGAAAATTATCTTATTATTGCATTATATTTTCTGATGCAGGGTACTGCTGACGTTGGTGCCCAATATGTTTCTGGAGCAGTACCTCACAGTCATTATGACATGCAACAGCACCATGTACATAGATGAGCTCGCATCGAGGACATGGAATCAGTTAACATCTTTAGAGTTAGACATCCTTAGTTTAGAAAGATCTCTCTCTTAAAAGGCAAAAATGTAGAATATGTCACCATCTCTACATGTGTGGGCAACACTGAGTTGGGTATGGTCACAACTAAGCTGTTGCGGGGCCTTAATTTAACTCAATAAATGTTTAGTTCAGTTGCAGTGTTTTTCTTCTTTCACATCTTACATTTTCAACTCAAACATTAGATGTTCGTGTTATAGATGGATTATAAGTTATGCTTTTTTTGCCTCATATTCGAGTTGCCTAGTAAGAGTCATTTTTCCTGTTTGTGAGCATTTACGTTCTCCACATTAAATTATGGGTAGGGGTGTGTGATTGGCTATGCCATAAATTATGGCAATGTAGACAAAAAAATTGAGACCCTTAGCATTACTCTTAAATTATTACATCTTGTTGCCCTATTTGCAAATTCAGTACTGTTGACTTATTCTGGGCACATGCTGTGGGACCTGAATCGTGTATACCAACTTTCACTTGGTGGCACCCCTGAAAACCTTCCAATGTATTCATTTAAGTGCAAGGAAAGCTCTATAATCCACACTATCCAGTCCCCTGAAAGTCCTCTAGGGGCCCAGGCATCTAGCCCTCTTTCTCAACTCGCGCAGAACCCTATTGACTCTGCCTGCCAATTCACTTGGGTAAGTTCTTCTTGGAATCATGAAGGTGTTAATGACATGCTCAATCGCTTAATTAATCACCCCATCCTCAATTTTCTTTGGTCTAACACTTGCTCAAAATTAACAATGAATTATTGAATATTTTCGCAAAATAATTGGTCTAACATTGAACAATTAACATCCAAGCCTTAAAGTTCCAGGTTTTTTTTATTAAAATTTTTTTTGCCCTAAAGTTTAAATATTTATAATCATGTTCTTGGCTTTCAAAATTTGCAATCATATTCCTTTTTATAACTTTCTAAATTTGCAATCCTGTTTATTGATCTTGCTACAATTTTTACTGAAGTCGGTCATGCACCAATTTTGTGATTATTTTGTTTAATATGTAATTATTTACATTTCTGAAAAGAAAACAAAAATTCATTACCCATTCATCCGTATGTAATTATATACGTTTCAAAAAAAATAAAAATCTTAGAAGATAACTTGAGCCAAAAAAGAGATTGATCAGCATTGACCATCTTTACCCATCTAACCTCAGCGTCAAACTTTATTATAGCTTGATAAAAAAATAATTTTAGCAATGGTCATATCACTTTAGGATTGGCGTCTAGAAAAGAGATTTGGCTGGGACAACAATGCTCCTCGTTTGTCAATTCTTTGAGAAATTACTTCCCAACATTTCTCACTCTTTTTTTCCATCAATTTGAAGATTTAGGCAATCCCGTTTGACAGAAGCATCCAAACTTTAAGGACAAATGTTTAAAGACAACTGCAGATTAATCACCAGTTGAATACCAATAAACAAGGTGAAATATAGCCAAAAAAAAAAATTGCTGGATTGAAATCTCCGAAGTCCCAAATAGCACTTCACCAATTAGTATAGTTGTAGCTAGCTAGTTCTCTGTTCTATATTCATACATAGTGTGTAGCTTACAGGCTAACAGCCTCGTCATTCAAGTGCACCATTCAGGGGACACAATTTACTACAAACATAAAGAAGAAATAATACCAATAAACCAGTTGAAATATAGGCAAAACACACTTTTCACATTAATATAAATATTACCTAAATACAGTAATAGTTATAATACAAGTTTTCTTTGGATATATAGGATTTTAATAAACCACACTATAGGTAAATAAACAAATCACCCTATTGGAGCCTAATTAATAATGGCACCCACCACCATAAAATAAGATATAGTGACCTAAAGGCCAACCTGGTGCTCAGACCCTTCTGTCTGTAACAACCTTCAAATACTTTAGCCCGCAGATTCTCAGAAAGCCAGATTAATTGTGTTTAGGACTACCAAACCCAACGTGTGATTGGCTGAAAACACGATAATGCACAAAAACTATGCATTCCACATAAGTAAAATAATCCATCCAAGAGACTGCTAGACTTAAAATCATCTTCATCCATCATACAACCATGCAACCCTAATGTCTTGTCAAACTGCTCTGACCATTTGCTTTCTAACCATTAGTTTATTTGGTCCGCTATCAGCATCATCCCATTTCTCCATTTTCCATTCCTTTAGTTGGAAGCCAATTAGTCATCCAGGTGTACAGCCCGAGTTAAAATTCAACATAGTTAACTGAGGTGGCAACTTCAAAACTAAGAAACACTGAAAATAAAATTGCTCAAGGAGCTCACACCTAGATGCAGATTACCAATAAATAGTAGTCAGAACAGCATCAATTTCCTCAGCTAAGTGCCAATGAAAAAGAATAAAGAAAGTGATCTGGAAACCGTCACCATTACTGTGGCACGCGGTCTTGTCCTATTTTCAGATTCTCTTTATGTTGAAAACATGTCCAATTAAGTGAAGGGGCAAGGGAATAACATGCACTACTCCAACAACCAAGCCATTTCAATGTGTCTTCATTTTCTTCAAAAAAAAAATCTAGAACAGAAAATATCCAATAACATGAAGCAAAAAAATCCAATAACAAGCACTACTCCAACAACCAAGCCACTTCAACGTCTCTGCATTTTCATCAAAAAAATAAATAACAATCTAAAATAGAAATAGGAAAGGTGGGAAGGAGGGGTAGGGACCAAAAAGATATTTTTTAGACAGTCAACGACTTTTTTAACAGACAATTTCTTCAGAAAATTATGAAATGTCAAGGGTGAAAAGAAATATGTGATCCATAACCACAAAGTGGAGCCAATAAATACAGTAGGGCTTCTAACCATGAAAACTAGTAGACATAATCCAAAATTAATATTACATGAACTAGTGAGCTTGACAGAATGAAGTGATCATATAATGCATTCTTTTCATCAATAACCACATAAAGATGCAAAGCTTGTATTAACAAGCAAGCAAATCCACGGGAGTCCCTCACCATATCACAAACTTGCATATATAAGCGATTTTGTAAAGGCAACACTCACCTGAAAATTTCAACCTACCTTAGCAGCAATTTGGAGAAAATCCACTTTGCCTCTATAAAAACATTGGCATGGTTCATATCAATCCCAAACTCTACTTTAATTGGCCACAGAAGATAAAAGATGGGAGAAACTAGGTACAACCTACCTCTTAGTCTCATGTAACAGAACATCTTCGCGAATGGAATATAACAAAAATCCTCCAATGACAATTTTTAGTACATAAATTTGCTCAAGCTGATGTTCAGTATGGACGCGAACGGTTTCTGCCGCCTTGATAGTTCCTATCTGGACCAGATGATCCACCATCTCTATAGTTATCTCTGCGTCTATCTCCACCGCCCCCATAGCCACCTCTTCCACCACCTCTGTTGCAAACAGTGAATAATAAAGTTGATATAAGACATTAGAACTCCCGACGCAAAAATGTTTTAACTATATTTGAGAATCAAAAACAAGTTTGACAGCAGAAACTATAATGTCTGCAAATGTATTAATCAGATATAAACAAACATGCATATACAGACACTGCAATATTTATTTATTTATTTTAAATCACACTGCAATATCAAGAGTGACGGTCAAAAACACAAGTACACAAGAAATTTCCAGGTATAAAATCGGAAAACACCTCTTCCACCACCCATGTTGCACAAAGTGGTCACTAATACAGTATGACAGGTCAATGATACAGGCATTAAACCACCAAGGCAAAATGTTAAATAATTTGGATTAAAGTTTAATTTGGCAAGAAATACTCATAATGTTAGACAAAGGTATTTAATAAGATGCACAACGCGAGCATATATACAAACACTGCAATTTTAAGGATGATACTAAAACTACAATTACATAAACAAATTTCACATTCCAAACCAGAAAAGCTCACTATATAGTATTTTATTTAGTAAACTAATATTTTATTTAGGCATGCAGATGAAGTACATCACAAATGGCTAAAACAACCACAACCCATGGCTTCTAGAGATGCAAAATCAAACAGATGATAGACACTGATTGTCTATTTGAACTTGTTGCTTCTTAAACAGATAGAAATCAATTTGTAGTAACAGCAATAGCAGTAACAACAACCAAAAAAATAAAAACAAAATAGAATAAAAAATAAAAACTTGCTAATGTAATCCGTAAGATATCACAGACACCAACTTCCTGAAGAATACATGTATAGAGACGGAAGGCAGCCAATTACATAATAGGACACTAGTAAAAAGGAAAATATACTGCTTCTCCAGAACAAACAAGAAAACAGTGCAAAAAGTCCACATAACACAGGTATAAGCAAAACTGTTCCAAGGAAAGAACTTGGGTAACCACTTAAAAATAAAAAAGTTGCCTATTATGAAAGATCTCTTCCTCGAGAGACACCTACTTGCAAAGCCAAAGTAATCTAATGAGAATTAATTTGACTATAGGTCACACCCAATGCTTCCGTCTAGGAAAAGAAGATCACCTTCTCAGGCGCCTCATTCTCCAATAGACCTCCGAGGCAAAAGATAGACCTCTAAAGGCAGAAGATCTTGGATTGTCACCTTGCAACAAACTTAAAAAGAATGCCATGTCCTGAGAATACCCAACTTCTATGCTACATCCACAAAACAATACCCTCACAATCTGCCACAACGACACTTCCTTAAGATAATAAGCAGATCTGCAACCTCCTCTAATTCCAAAACACGAACCTGGCGCCTAAATAATTGTTTCTACAGGCAACTCCCTTCTATCTCCGAGTGATAGTATGCAATTCTAGCTCCCGAATCATGACAATACTTGCAAAGTTGGGGAAATTCTCCCACAATGATCCTCATCAAACCAACCTTCCATCCAAAAGTTGATCTTCCAACCATAACCAAAGCTTTTCACCAAGAGGAGTTCCTAACTTTCAACGGTTTCTAAAACACATCCTCCCCGAGAAAGAAAAAAATAGAAAAGAATTCAGTACAGAACATGCTAGAATCAATGGATCCTGATAGCCATCTTGCAGATGATATGCATTGGAGAATTTATAACAAAACCTAAGACTCCTCAAAACATCAAACTTAACAAATACTGAAATAAAAACATCTAGTCTGATACGCAGTGTTCTAAAAATCCCCACCTAAGCGCTAGGGCCCCCTGGCGTCTCGCCTAGGTGGCAAAAAAATCCCTCCAGAAAATTAAACGGGGCATAGGCGGGGTTAGTGGAGCCTAGGTGGAGAGATTTATTTTTATTTTAATAACTACCCAAACCAGATCTTGATATATTTATTTTTTTAATGATTTACCATATTCAAAATGAAGGTTGTAGTATATCAAATCACAACAAGTGAACAAGATCAAATCAAAATGAATAATTTTATTATAATTGTAATTTTTTGAACTTGTACCAACTTCAAATTATATAAATGATGATACATTTGTAATATTTAGTTTAATTCAGTATAATTCTTAAATTTATGTTTAGTTTCTAAAGTTTTAATATTGAATTGAAATCTTGAAATTTTAAATTGTATTATTTAATAGCAATCTTACTTATGAATAAAACTAATATTTTAAAGATATATTTGAACTTTGAACAATTGCATATTTATATTTGAACTTCGACATTGGCAATATGGATGTGTTTCAACTTTAAACAAATGCCTTTATTATCTTTATTATAGATTTTTGGCTTTATATTATTGTTTTGTTTGGATAAGTGTAAGATAAAATATTAAAATTGGCTTAAAATAAAAAATCCTGCCTAAGCCCCCGACCACCGGCCTAACGTCTTTTAGAACATTGCTAATACGTTTGCCATCTGACACAACAAACCTCAAAATGCTAACATTTCCCTTAGACAACGTTCCTCAGGTACCATAACACAACTTCCTCTTTCGGTTTGTACCAGAAATAGAAAAAAATTCAAGTAAAGGACTTTGAAATAGCAAATGCAAATTGTCATGTAAAAGAAGGTTTAAGTCAAGTCCGACAAGCACCAAAAATTGTCTTTACTTGTCAAGAAAAATAACTGTCAGATTTACATCAATTTTTATTAGTTAAATGGGTTCCTTGCAAGACTAAATTCATAGAGCCATATGCATGAAACTGGAATGTCTCATTTCTACACCTTCAAGAAACACAACGGTTTACAGTATGCCAGGTACACAGAATTATCGCTAGCCATGCTTGACATGCCACAAATCACTATGCGCATTAGTTTTAAGCTCACAAACAAGAAACAATTATATGAGAGTTTAACAGACTAAAGCAAGCTAACACTGGATATAACTTGCAGAAGAAGTACTATATGAGTATTGTCATTTAGAATTAGAAATAGCTTAGCATAAGTATTTGATCACATCTCCTTAATGTACAAAATGTTGAAGGAATAAACTCACCCATGGCCAAGCGAAGGAGTGGCTCTCGGTGCGGATTTCTCGGCCATCCCCACACTGATTTTATAACCTCTCATGTCATAATCTGACAAAACAGTAAAGATAAGAATTTAACAATAAGATGATGGTCTTAAACTTGAAAACAAAATCTCTGTTTATAATCTGACAGTCATAATGTGATAAAACAGAATATTTATAAGAATTTAACAATAAGATAATAGGTTTAAACTTGAAAAAATGAACTCTGCTTGGAAAGTACTGTTATAGAAACCGCCAGCAGAATGAGCTGCAGATGGATCTTCATAGACAACACAAGCATCGCCTTTGGAGTTTCCCTGGTCATCTGTGTATATTTTAATATTCCAGGGCCATTGATCCTTGTAACCTCTCTTTTGCTTGATTCTTCCAACCTAAATAACATAAGTGGCATTCAGTTTCCAACATTACCACCAATAAGGCAATAACCAAATTGTATACTTTCCACTAGCCAGTAAATTATTAATGTGAGAATGACCATGCAATTGGATTTTCAGTACATAAAGCAAATTTAAGCAGAGTGTAAATTCACAACATAATGACGTAATATAATTCATAAACTATATGAATATACTGAAACAAACCTGTCCAAATGAGAAAAAGATATCACAGAGAAGTTCCCTACATTTGGACTAACGAAAAATGAAGTACGATACATTCAATTTACTACGTCAAAAGAAGGGAAATATGAATTACTTGTCCGATGCCTCCAAAAAGATCTCTCAATTCATCAATAGTCACATCCGGTGGCAAATTTGAGATGTAAATTCTTGAGTTGTCGCATGTTTCATCACAGTTCTCATCACATTGCTTCACCTTCTCTGGAGTCTCAGCAGGAGCACCACCATAAGCACCACCAGCATTTCGCTGACCACCACCATAACTGCCAGGTGGTGGTCCACCTCGACCACCACCTCGGGACTCAGGTAGAGTATCACCACCATAACTTGTGGGTGCACCATATGATGGAGGATATGAGGTAGGCCCGCCAGTGTAGCTTGTAGGAGGAGGAACAGTATTATCAGTTCCATAATTAGGGTTTGCACCAAAAGAGTTAGCTGGTGGTGGGTAATTGTTAACAGATCCCCCATAAGATGGAGGTCCAACAGGAGGGCTCTGACCATAACCACCATCGTCTCTTCCTTGATTACCACCATATCTACTACCTCCACCACTTCCACTATCATAATTACCGCCTCTTCCTCCTCTGCTATCGCCATATCCCCCTCCACTACCACCTCTATTATAACTTCCACCTTCGCTGCTGCGATTATCACCAGGACCAGCTGGAGCAGGCGCTTTACACTTGTTACACTCTGTTCTTCTTGCAAAATTCAGATTCCCACAGCTACGCACACAAATAACACTTTCAGTAACAATTAACAGTTATAAAAAGTGAAACTGACACATTCTCTTCTCTTTTTTCTGATGCTTTAAACAATTAAGGATGAAAACTTACACCATCAGTAGTACATATTTCAGCTGAAATACATAGATTTCATGATTCTAGGTTGCAGTACATCAACACTTTCAAAATAATTTATACAGCCAGTTTTAGAGATGACAAAAGTGGGCAAGTTCAAATTTTTACCATTACATAGTTGGCAGAAATTGACAAGAATAAACACCAGAAGAACAAAAGATTCACTGAAGAAAAGGATTACCTTGGATTAGGACAACGCCAATCGCCATCCCTGCCACTTCCACCACCACCACCACGACCACCTCCACCTCCTCCCTGGTATCCTCCTCCTCCCCCTCCTCTACCACCACGATCCCCTCCTTGATATCCACCACCTCCTGCAAACACGGACAATCACAAAATAAGATATAGTTTCAAATAAATAGGAAAGTAGATACATAGCTATACACATATATGAACATGTAACGATGTGAGAGCTGCGGATTAAATAAGGAAATTATAGCTTCAATTACATGGATAAATAACAAACTAGCTATACAATATACACATACAGATTCCCTTACACATATATTTATCTATTAATTAACTTAAAGAAGAAAAGGAGCAGAATATTAATTACCTCGACTTTGTGAATTGCCACCATATCCTCCCCCATCTCGTCCTCCTCTGCCGCCACCTCCACTTCGATTTCCATAGCCTCCACCATCACGACCACCATCACGGCCGCCATCACGGCCGCCGCTTCCACCATATCCTCCTCCACTGCCACCATAACCCCCTCCTCCTCCACTACCACCATAACCGCCTCCCCCACTGCCACCGCCACCGTATCCACCGTCACTTCCTCCATAGCCTCCACCGCTGGCACCATATCCTCCGCCTCCTCCACTTCCGCCATATCCACCACCGTAACTACCTCCGCCTCCACCTCCGTAACCTCCGCCGCTTGGTGGTGGAGCAGATCCGTTGCCTTCGTGACCGTACGAACCAGACATGATCTAGGGTTTTTTCTGTCTCGTAAAAAAGGAGTGAGAAATAGAACGATTCAGTTTATTAGGGTTTTAATATATGGTTGACCCGACGGAGTTTAGTCCCCAGCTGAAAACCGAATCATTCTAGAGAATGTTACGCTACTCCAGCGTCTACTATTCGTAATCTTCTCGCTTGATCTAGGCCGTTCATTTAAAGGAATGGATTAAGTTGAGGGTGGTGATTACTGATTAGAGTACCTATGACTACTTAACTTTCTTAAAATATATATATACTAGATCATGTAACCCGTGCTTCCGACACTTCCAAGAGTTAGATTTATTCGAAACTTTTGACAATTCGGATGATTTATTAGGGTGAGAGGGGAATTTTTTTTTCAAAATCATTTATGTTTTGTTAGATATATATTTTGGGACATGAGAAAATACACTTCCTATTGATTTTCAAGTGGTGAACTGTAATAAAACTTTACCAAAAAAATGAATTTTAAGCAAAATTATTTGCATTTAGATAAGAATTAAGCTTAAGAAAATAATGAAGTTTGCATGAAAAGTATGAAAAAAATAATAATTGAGCAATGCATAATATATAATTGTTATTGTGTATTATATGATTGTATACTCTGCAATTTGCGTCGGAAAGATAAATAATTCAGCCCCAAAAATTTACTTATTTAATTTTAGTTAATACAATTATAATTATTTAAAAATATTATTAATCATAAGATTTATTACTTTTAAAATTTAAATAAATCAAATCATTTTAAAGATACATATGTTTTGAATTTATTTCAAAAATCTAAAATTTGCTCTTATATTTTTAAGTAAGGGGGTATTTTTTTAAGACTGAGGTGTAGATGTGAGGTATAGCTGAGTTTACTGCTTGTATTTACCATGGTCCTGCTATGAGGTCAAAGGTACATTGATCTCATAGCAGGACAATGGCAAATACTTTTCAGTGTATTAAAGATGAGTAGACGACATGCTAAATTGCTACTTAAGCAAAAATGTTGACATTCTATTCATAAGTTACAGAACAAGAGAAGATATACCAATGATCACAGGCATCTGTACTGACCATAATGTCCAAAGCAAAAACATTGCAGATGGCACCAGGAGAAACAGAAAAAAAATCAGCGCAAATTTTTCATAAAACAATCTGGGAAAAGTTGGTCACAGTCAGTGAAGGATTGGTATACTACAGCAAACATTGGCGTCGGAAGAGCAGCAAAAATGCTCTGATGGAATCTAGCTCTAACAAGAATTTTCTTTTACAATCTTACAGTAAGTAAGCAAAACAATGTGGTTGCAACCAGTGGGATCATTCCTTGGACAAAATATGAAGCACAACGAGAAACAGAAATGGAAGTAGCAATTTCAACAGAGAACCTGCAATGCTCCATTGATGGATCAACTGTAGTGATGAGTCCCAGCCCACCAAAATCACAACTGTCTGATCTCTGGTCATGCTGCTGATAATAGCTGTTAAACGCGTAAGATATATTCCCAGGCCAACTAATGTTAAAACAAGATCCACCAGGAGATAGTGCGCTGCAGTCAGCAACAGAACATGCCTGTGAAGCACTTGCAGTTGCATTGGACAAGTCTCTGTTATTATTCAATACACACCATTTGGAAGAAAGGTACTTGACATTCTCTGCATTCACCATCTTTCTTGAGCCCTGGCCAAAATCGACATGGTACTTTGCTTGACCATCAAAAGTAAATACACCCCAGTGTCTCTCAAAATTTCCAGCAGCTAAGCTTCTCTGGTCTTCATCCAAAAGGCTTAATATGTAAGTTTCCGTTGGCGGATTTCGAGGTCTGAGTGGGGTCCCAGACTTGCTGTGGACGTGGTCTATCAGGGCCTTCATGAATACTTCTGCGATGGATGAAGTCGCATTTGCAGCTCCATCAGTCGGCCAACCAATCTGCCCGATGACAATATCAATTTGGGGAGACCGAGCAGCCGATAATGCAGAAACAAGAGTATCATAGCTCAAGTCAAAGCTGTTTTTGTATATTTTGTGACTGTCATTGCGAGGGCGTGCAGTTTCTTTAAAGAGAGCAGAGTCAAGGGAAATGTTCTTATTTTGGTAATAGCTTAGAAATGGGGAAATGGTCACAAAAAAAGGGTAGTGATGCTTGTTGAGAAATGTGAGGAGTTCAATCATGGTTTTGTTGATGTCAGGCCTAAAGTGTCCTCTGGAGGGCAGGCCAGATTCTGACTGGAATGCGTCGAAACTGCATGGAACCACAACCTGTACCTTGTTTGCCAATTTTGCTCTGACCAGTGCTGCCTGAATGCTAGTGGCTGCTCCAACAACAAAGGGATGGAACTGATCACCATAACTTCGAAGAAATGCTTCATCTCCAACAGCAACGTACCTGCAAATGCTCTATAGCAGTAAGTAGAGAACTAAGAAGCAACGGCACTGCACGATATAAGTTGAAGTTATTTGAAAATAAAGCTATTGCCATCAATAATCATTACGGTGCCTTGAGAAGATCACATCTAGATGATCTACTGAAAAATTCATTATTTGAACCTTAACTGGGATTTGATTCCTGAAAGGAAATGAGGACATCCTCAGCAGTTCATAAGTTACTGATCTACAACTACTTTATTTATGGCCTTATCGCCATGTCAGTGGATGATATTCCTTGGGTTGTTTTTCCAATGTAGTCAGCTATATGCCTGTCACAGGGAAGGTCAGCACGACAAAAGAGAAAGAGGTGCATGATCCACAAAGTATCAACTTACGTCAACAAGTAAAAAGGGGACACTTGGAGGGGTGTAAATGGTGATCAAGATTTTAACTAGAGGCCACTAAAATAAAAGCCCCGCATATGGCCTGTCTATGTCCAACATATGTGAGTACCATGTTATTAACTAAAAAGGCAAGCGATCCAATACTTTGTGTGATCAATATTACTTCATTGGTATTATGAAGGAGTAACAAAGAATTATTCTATTGAGGACCTGAGGCACATGTTAAGATATTCTGTCATCAATATTTCTTCCACGAATGCTCTAATGTCAATTTTTCTGTGGAAGAGTGTGGAAAACTGAAAAGCAGGTTCGAAATGGTAGCAAGTAGCAACCGTATGCCTTCTTTATATATCCAATCATTATTCAAGGTAATCTTAGCAAGGCACTGACGCAGAATTACTGTCTAATACATATTAGATTATGGAAGCCATATAATGAATTAATTTATAAACCCGCTGTAAATATCATTGGAAACCATACTGCAATGGAAAGGTCTGATTTTCTATTACAAGCAGGCTTACATGCCATCAGCTATAAGTATCTATAATTCTATAGAAGTCGGTACATAGCTCAGTTAGCAAAATGTCCTTTGCTTTCAACATATTTAGTTATAATGGAAGTCATCATGAACATTTTCTTTTGCACGTGCATATATGAACATTCTCAAAAAAAGTTCAGCTATATTGAAAGTAGAATATATGCTTCAGCTCATGCATATGCTTAGTATTTTTAAACCATTAGTAACTACAAACAAATGTGCAGCATAGCATCACATCCTCCCATTCTAGTGATACAAAATTTGGCTGACAAGGCCATTGAGAGCGAATAATAATCACTTAAAGCTAGTCCAGAGTTTGCTTCTCCAACATAGAAATGTATTGCAGTTTTGGATAAAAGCTGAACACTTCACTATTCATCCATTTTGGAGACAGACTCTAAGGAGTTTTTTTATGATAGATAAGTTTGGCAACAAGTATGGGAATTGGAAGCAGTCTCCCTCCAAGTTCAATAATGTGTTAATTGATAGGTTACCGTTACACTAAGACTTTATAAAGGGAAATTCAAAAACAAAAAGTGATTGGCAAAACGGGACTATGTATTGGCCTATTTATTTTCAATGGATCGGTATTAATAATAATCTTCCCTCAATAGCATAGTAAATATCTATTTTTGCAATGACAGTCTGGCTACTTGCTACTGTGGTATTACATATTACTCCCTCCGTTCTTAAATAAGTGTCGTTTAAGGTTTTTACACATGGATTAAGAAAGTCATTTAATACTATCATTTAATAATTAAAATTTATGTGAAATTTCATTACTACCCCTTTATGGGAAGTTGAAAACTATTAAGGGAGAGAATTTCTTGGGATAATGAGAGAAGGTAGGGGTGATATAGGAAAGTAAATAATTTATTCTCCTAAAAAGTTGTAAAGAACAAATAAATTGGAATAAATTTTTTCTTCTAAAACGTCACTTATTTAGGAACGGGGGGAGTACATTACACCATTGCTTGAACTCTATTAGTAATGCTTTTGTTTAGTGTTCATTTAGTATTCCATCGGGTAGAGCATCAGACATGGGGTATTCTCTAACAAACATGCATCTGCCAGTATTGCAGGCTCAATAGCCAACAAAAAAGTCTGCCTTGATTCCAAGAGGTAATGGATCCAGGAAATAAGGTGAAAATTCAGCAATTAACGTCATAATCAAAAGGGCGTCACAATGAAAATAGAATGTAGAACCCCATAAATGAACAATGTAATTTGAACCCCAATATAATTTACAGAAAAAAAGTACAATAAGTGAAGCAAAATGTAAGAATTAACCACATTAAGAAAATAACACCCAAACCAGTATCCAGTGAACCTTAACAAACATAAAGACATGTAAATCTTATCAATAAAATTGTAGTAAATCAATAGAAACCCGAAACTCCTCTGTTCTAATGCGAAGAACAATAATCATACAAAATAAATATAGGATTTCAACACTGTACACACAAAATGAGGGCAAGATTAACATACTCTATTCGGACTCTACCGGTTCCTTCAGAAACGTATCGGGTGAGATTATCATGGACCCAATTCTGGGCGGCCTTGAAGGAGGAGTTCAAGCTATGGAGCATCGAATTGGGAATGCCAACGGTTACATCAATATTGGAACCGGAGAGAGATTGGAGAACTTGAGGGTCGGCATCGAATAGCTTGACTTTGGTGATGCTGTTGGACTTCAAGAGGTCCACCACTTTTTCCGGCGGCAGTGGGTGGGAGGCGGCGGTTCCCCAGTTCACACCTATAGCTCCAGCCCTAGACAAAACCAGGCTAGAAATGGCTAATAATAGTGGCAGTAAGGAATTGAGATTTGAAGGCATTGCGGAAGAGAGAGAAAGGTGTGTAATGGGCTAATGGCTGCACCTCATTTTTGTTCTCGTGCTTTTTGATTTTTGAATTATGGAGCTTCACATTTTCCACTGTTGTTGTGTGGGAATAAAGCTAATGTCATAGTTTAATTAACGACAAGCCGTTTATTATTCTTTGCTGAATTGTTTGATTTTGAAGTGCGCAAAAACATCTATACTTCACTCGTATTCACGAGTCATGACTATCTTTGATTTTTTCCTTTCCAAAATAAGTATCATAACATTTTTATCAATATTATAATAATAATAATAGTGATAATAATATGTACAAATTATTACTTAAATCGTGGATTTTTATTATAAAAATATATGACATACTCAATTGTTATAGATTAAGCTTAAGGTTGGGAAAAACGATATAGGAAAAAAGATCGTAAAACGTCTAAGTATCATACTAAGGTTGTGTTTGATAAACTTGAGAATTAAGACCTGAATGATTATGATGTCTTAATAAATTAGATCATCTGAATGGTTATGAGGACTGAATCTAAAAAACTGTTTGATAACTAAAAAGTAAGTTGTCTCTTAATGACACTATTTTACCATTTTAAAGGGTAAAATTTTATTTAATAATTCTAAATATTCAATTTAATAAAAATGAGTGAATAATATTGTTGAATATATTTATATAAAAAAAAGTTATCAAAAAAAATTCATTAAGAGGTACCTCTTAATTATTAAGATTTCATTTTCTGTCTTACAGATTAAGAGGCATCCAGAGGTAACAAAAAAAAACAGCATCATGCCTCTTAGCGAATAAGAGGCAGTCCATTAAGAGACAAACAGCACCTAAGGACAAACAGCCTAAAAGGCATAAATCATCCGCGTAAATCATCCATTTAAACGAAAGATGATTAATTTGAAACCATCTATCTATACGAAAGGCGATTAGCTTGAAACCTCCTACTTTATTAAAAGTGTGGTAAAATTGGTCATAAAAATTTGATTGTTCAGCTAAAAGAAAGATTAACCATGAAGGGGCTTAAAAAGCAACTTCCAGCTAAATAGTTAGTCAAGTTAATTTCTTTATTTAACTACAAAGCCTATTATTATTCTATGCTGAATTGTTGGATTTTGAAGTGCGCAAAAACACCTAAACTTCACTCGTATTCGTGAGTCATTACTATTTTTGATTTTTTCCTTTCCAAAATAAGTATAGTAACATTTTTATCAAAATAATAATAATAATAATAATAATAATAATGATAATGATATGTACATTTAAATCGTGGATTTTTAATCATAATAAATATATGACATAACTCGATCAATATTATGATGACACAAGAAAGGTTGTATAAATTATAAACACGAGAAATCTAAAATCAAACTAATGACATTGAAAAAGTATTTTTTTTCTCTGTTATTTGTTTGGAGAGAGAATACCGAACGAGACAATCAATATACCCAATTACCCCTTCTCGACCAAAGACCCGGATAGATAGAATTGATCGAGTCAGCAAACTTTATAAAAGTGCTTTTGTTTGGGAAATAATTTAAATTATTTGTCAACAAAAACTTAAAAATACCAATGAGACCAATCCCATAAATATAAACCAATAGGCTGTACGGCAGTGATATTCACAGCTACAACCTCTTTGTGGCTTTTGGCCTCTTATTCTCATCAGCATAACCAACCAACCAGACAAATAGTCAGATGGGTGAAGCCAGGGAGGGGAAGGCCACAAACAACCCAAGTTACGACATCATATACAGGAAAAGAACATATACTCGTACCTGAGATTAAAAATTGTCCAATCTACTTTATATCCCAACACTGGTAAAAGTAAATGACAATATTGCAAATTCATTATGTCAAAAGACCACAGACTGACAGACAGCCAAACCATAAACTTGAAACAAAACTAATGCCAAAAGAAGGTGCATATAAAAGCAAAAATTAAACCGTTAAATCAAAGTAATCACAAGGATCACCCTGCAAGTTTAAGTTCCACCTGAGTAATCCATATAAACTTGATACCTAGGATAAGGAGACAACTGCAAGTCTCTCCCTCACCTCATCCATAAAGGAAAACTTGATACCATTCATGACAAGCTACACTAAGCAGTGGTGGCTGCCTGGTTTGCTAGTCTCTTCCGTGCCTCCTCGATAATGGTCAACTTGATACCTTTTCCCTTAGGCAGGGACACCCAAGGCTTTGTGCCTTTACCAATTGTGAACACGTTGCCCAGACGAGTAGCAAACTCATGACCAAGGTTATCCTGGATGTGGACAGTTTCAAAGCTTCCCTTGTGCTTCTCCCTGTTCTTAATGATTCCGACACGTCCAGTGTTCCTTCCACCTGTCACCATGACAACATTACCAACATCAAATTTGATGAAGTCGGCGATCTTGTTGTTCTCCAGATCCAGCTTGATTGTGTCATTAGCCTTTATGAGGGGATCCGGATATCGGATGGTTCGTCCATCATATGTGTTGATGTATGGAATCCCTTTCTGCCCAAATTGCACGGAGCGGACCTTGCAAAGCTTAAACTGAAAGAAGGCAACACATATATAAATTAGAACTTAGAAATATCAAATAAAGCAGAATCTGCATCAATGCTACTAATATAAATAGGAATTAAAGCCAACCAATAAATAGAAATCAGGACTTTGCATATATTGGCTAAGAGCTATAAACAAAATAATTTGCCAAGTTCGGAGGGAAAATATCCAAAATATTTGCAAAAGAAGTAAACCACTAAACTTCCATCAAAGTTTACTGCCTTCTTTAATTAAATATCATCTCAGCTATAAAAAATTATTCATAAAAGCACGTGACTACCGACTATAACAGCTGTTGAACAATGAAATCTGATTAAAGCTACCGTCGGGTTCAGTTTGCAGATTGAGTTCCTAAACATTTTAAAAAATGCAACAACATCCACAAAAATAGAAGGTAACAATAGTACTTGTGTGTATTAGTTTCTAAAGGCTAATAAATTATCAAAACATTGTTGAATATAGAATGCAACCAACCTTTGCCTCTTCATCTCTAACTGAGTGCAGACGGAATCGGCCCTTTGTATCATAAAGAAGACGGAAATTCTCATTGGTTTTTGGAATTGACACGACATCTGGACATGAAGATTAGCATACAGTTAATAAGTTGTTCGTAACTCAACCAAAATAACATTATTGAATCCAAAAGGTTTGAAATCTAAATCTCCGCGATCTATTAGTTCAAGCATTTTCACAAGCAAAGCATATACAGTGCTAATTAGCAACAACTAAAAATGAAATGCGGCAGTGTGCATACCCATGAAGCCTGCAGGGTAGGTCTTATCTGTCCTAACCTTTCCGTCAACCAAAACATGACGCTGCATCAGAATGGATTGGACCTCACGGTATGTCAGTGCATACTTTAGCTTGTTTCGTAGGATAAGAATCAAGGGCAAGCACTCCCTTGATTTATGTGGCCCAGATGATGGCTTGGGAGCCTGGTAAAGAAAATATTACAAGGCTAAGGAAAAACAGTTGCAGATAATCTACAAATTCAATATCATTCATTCACCAAAGCTCACTTACAAATGCACCACCAAGCTTGTCAAGCATCCAATGCTTTGGGGCATTGAGCCTCTTCAAATGTTTCTTCAAACCTCTAGCCTGTTAAACACCAAAACATCAGAAAGTGAAGCACTGCAGTAACAGTACTGAACTTGAAAGATGATCATGTTAGGAATATTTCAAGAAGGATTAAGCCATACATAGAAAATTAATGATAAATAACAAGCTCTTGCCAAAATTTCTCTACAAACAGAACTTCAAACCAAACCACTTTCCTCCAAAGGATTCACTACTCAATGACATAAAAACGTATATCATTCATAGTTCTCATTCAAATCTGAGTAGCCACAAGTGACTTTAGGTTTAAGGCCTTTAGGCATTGTGGTTATATCATGTGGCAAGTATGCGGGGTATCTAACTAGGAACTAAAATCCAATAATCAAATTCTGACATTCTGTCTCACTCCAACTATAGCTCCAATTTCTAGCATTTCCTCTTTTTACAAATTGTCAGTTTCTATTAGTATATGCCAAGTAAACCCAAATTTTCACCTTTATTATAATGAATCTGTTCTAGAATTCATGCAATATCTCCCAGAAACATAAACATTAAAACAAAAAAGTTGCAAGAGGAACTGTTTTAAGATCTTATGATATTAGTTACTACCTTAGTTCCACAGAAAAAGGCCCCATTTTGATGAGTCTTTGCACTACTATATAGACAATTTAAAATAATTATGACCGTACCAATTTTGAATTTTAGGATTTCACAAACTGATTTTAAAAAGTTCAAAATGGTACCCTTTTTCTGGAAGAGAGACTGAGAGTATACCACACTCAGTTTTGCCCAAAATGAGAGACCAATTATTTACCTCATTAAGCTTTTCTAAGTCATTTACAGAAAAGTTTTCATACAATGTATCCCGCATTTTACAGTACTAATCTTATAAATTAATATAACTATCTATGTAATGTAAAAAGGGAATATGTGTCTTGCCACACCCAAGCTTGGCTATAAAATTATTGAAATAAAAGTATTCGAATTATGACTAAAATATTTAAATTGAACATCATTTCGGACGGAGTATTATACAAAAATGAAAAACAGGCATTCAATAATATCTCTATAAGGTGAACTCACTCACAAAACTTAAACATATATATACGGAGAGGAGAAACATTTCTTAAATAAGTTTATAAATTACTAGGTAGATCTAAAATCCAAACATTAGCTCGTAATCAATTATGTGTAATCAAACACGAAATCAACGCCATAAAGGACTAATGCAAACAATTTCAGATCAGACATAAAGAATGAAATCATACACAGAAAATATAAATCACATAGTTCAGTTCAGTTATTAAATTTGAGAGTAGTAGGAACGAACCATTTTGTTGTATTTTGGTTTAACTGATCGGCCTAAGTTTTTAGGCCGCCAACGACGACTGAACTGTGTTGATCTCCTCTAGGCTCCACCTGCTTCTCCAATGAAGTTAGATGGATGAAAATGAGACCGAGTGTAAACCCTAGGCATGCTTTTTTATATGGTTTCCTGGGCCAACTTCTGAACCCAAACTAACAAAGTGTAATCCGGTCTACTATACAACTTGGCCCATTCTCTAATTTGATTATTTTTCGAACCCAAAATACATGGGCCAATTGGTTGTCATAAACTAACCAAAATAATATAATTTTGATAAATAAAATGGCCATCCTATCCTGATTAACGAAAATATCTATCCTCATCTTTGTTCGTAAAAATTATAATCTCAAAATTATAATCTGTGATATTATAATTTCAAACTATTAATCTTAAAATTAAACAGTTCTATTCCATATTTGTTTTTAATGAGATTATTCATGGTATAATTTTAAATAATCTCATATTATGTTTATTTTTTACAGAATTAATTAAATAATTGGATAAAAAAATATCGTTTAGACTATTATACTCTTACCAATAATAACATATTTTAAATTTGTTTAAATATCGAAAAATGATAAACAATAAGTTGTTTACTAATAATCTGTTTAAATATGTTTTGACAAACAAAAATCCAATATTTAAATATGACTAAGACTAAAAAGTTGTTTACTACAAGCTTATTGGTAAACATTTTATTGGTAAACTGTTAACCAATAATAAGTTGTTTACCAATAAGATGTTTAAATAATAAGTTGTTTACCAATAAGTTGATTAAATAATAAGCTGTTTATCAATAATAAGTTGTTATCAATAAGCTGTTTACTAATAATAAGTTGTTTACTAATATATTGTTTAAATGTAATAAGTTATTTAAATAATAAGTTGTTTATCAATAATAAGTTATTTACCAATAATAAGCTTATTAAATATAACAGGATATTATAGTCATTTTAGAAAAGAGGTTGAGGCTAATTTTGTTTAGAAATTTTTAATCTTAATGGTGAAAATTATAATACCTAATTGAACATGATATTAAATAATCTCATATATTAATAGTCTCATAAACAAACAAACACTTGCAAACAAACAAAAGTATAGCCTAAAAGTACTCCCTCAACCCACAAAAATATAGGATGTATTCTGGATTTAATACTTATGTAAGACCCCAACTTTTATGAATAAAGATTTAATTTTCTTTATATATTATTTCAAAATAGTAAGGTGTTGATTTGATAAATGTGAAAAGTTATGGGTGAAATGTGCAAATATTTCAAAATGAGCAAGTGGTTATAAAATATTCTTGTTGTCGGGGAATATTCGTACGACGGCGCAGCTATTTGTGGACCCCACAACGGAATAACTGTCGGATATAGAAAGCGACATAAATAATTTTTTTATAAAATAACGGCGTAGTTGCTACCGTTAGTACTGTTGAAATACCCGGTGATCAAAATACAGTGATACGCGGTGTTGCACAGTAGCACACGGTATTGCACAGTATTTCGAATTATTGAGTCTTACGAGATAAGACACTTACTCAATTATTGTTACAGTAATTACTGTTCAATATTTTATATTATTGACTCAATAATTGCTACATTGATATTTTATATTATTGACTCAATAATTGTTACATTGATATTTTATTGATTCAATAATTGCTACGTTGCTATTTTATATGATTGATTCAATAATGGCTATAGTTGAGATTTTGGTATTATTGATTCAATAATTGTCATTGCACAGTATTTCACATTATTAACTCAATAATTCATATTATTTGAATAATATTATTAGATAGCATTATTGACAATGTCTAAGGAAGTTCTGTCTAGGAGGGGTTATTTAATTGCGCGCCAGTAAGGAGAAGTTCTTATCGGAAGGCCCCCTCTTTCCTTGGGAACGACCTGGTTGTCAATATTGAAGTTCTGTAATATTATTTGTGAATAATTAATTATTGATTTATATGAGGAAAAAAATATTTATTTTGTGGATATTAAAGAAGGAATTAGCGATGATGAGTTTTTATCAATATTTTGGTGTGGATAATCATCTGTTTATAGATTTCGGATAATTTATGTTTGGAATTTGGAAAAAAACTTCCTTCTACAATGTTGTAGATAATTAAATTTCTTATAGAAGGACATAAATTTGTATTTTTCTGACAAAGGGGCTATTTATTATGAATTATTGAAGTTTCGAAAAATAAATATTTTTTAGTGGGTGGGTCCCACTTTTGTTGAAATTTTTTAGCCGTCAGGCGGCGGAAATTTTTTGAAAATAATAATATTTTATTATTTTAGTCTCTTTTGGCATCCTAAGTTTTTCCTATAAATAGGGTGCTTAGGTTAGAATTGAAAATCACACCAGAATCAGAAGTTTTCTCTCTCTATAATATCGAGCGTATTTTTGTGAGTATTTCAATACTTTGAGTGTTGCTAATCAGTGCAAGTTTTCTTCGGTATTATATCCGATATTCCAGTCAGAGGTACTATACTTTTGAGGTAAGGGATGTTATTTCTTTCGTAAATGATGTTATTCTTTTCAATATCATTGTACAGAAATATTGTCATGAATTTTATTATGAAATTCTTACTTTTTTCGTCGGGGTTACTATTCACATATACGGCACTATTCACGAAAAAAATTAAATTTTCTTCTATTTGTCCAGATTGTTTGTTAAGGTTACTATATTTGAGCTTTATTCTTGAATTTTGCTCCACAATTGATTATTACGAAATATTTTTGAATTGAATATACTGAAATACGAATCCTTAATCCTATCCTTTATTTCACTGGATTCGTTATTTATATGGTTTTTTCATCATCCTCAGTCCTAAAGGTGATGTAACTGAATATCTTTGGCCTGTAGAGCAAAGATGAATGATTACCTGATGAATATCTTTGGCCTGTAGTGCAAAGATGACAGGTGTTGAGATGAATATGACCACTGATGATACAAATGAATATCTTTGGCCGTAGTGCAAAGATGGATATTTGATTCGAGATGTATATTGATTGATGTTACAGGGATAAAATATTGATGATGGACTTTTAAATCATGGAAGATAGTAGACTTCATTCTCTGCTTAACTCTTCTAATGAATTGTTATTTTCGTTGCGAATATGATCTAAAGTTGGTTGTCCATTATATTTTATCTTATTTGTTGAAGACTAACGATAATTTATTTTCTATTATCTTAGTCATAATATTCTTTACTGAGCTAGTTGAGCTCACCCTTTTCATCTGTTGTCCTCTTCAGAAAATGAGAATGTTGCGGAACTAGTCGGGGGGACAGAGTGATGGTCCGAGTTAGAGCAGTAGTAGTGCTCACTATTTCTGATAAATAGTATGATAATAATTGTAATGAGGACTTAGTTTGAATATTAATATTTTCTACATATTGTATTGAAACTCACAGTTGTGTGGTCGTATTTTGCACGACCGTATGATATAAAATTTGTATTTGAATCTGTACCATGTATTTGACGACTCAGAATGGGTTGAGTTGACTGGATCTATTCTGGGGGCGTCACAACTTATACATTTGATTAAGTTAGGTATTACAATCTTTTTTTCACGTTAAAATCCTTAATTGACTTTTCTTGACTTAATTAAATTACAATAGACAGACATAGAATCACAATTCTCATGAAATTTATAGACTTCACACACACTACACCACAACGTGCCACTACTCTGAGACAATTAATATTAGATTTAATGTTATACAATTATTTTTTTAATTCTTATATACAATTTTAAAACGACATATATTATGAGACTGGGGACTGGGGAAGTATATATGTATTCCATCTATCCCCAAATTATAAAAACAAAATTATGTGCAAGTTATTATAAAAAGTTGCTCTTATTTTTTGGAATCGAGTTGTTTTGTTGAGTTAAATATGTAACTATTATGATATTTATTACGATGATAAATTTAACAATATTTTGTCCAACAAAAGTAATAAGTATAAAAAATGAGTTTTTTTCTATATAACAAATAAGGGTGTAAACGAATCGAGTCGAGCCGAGTATTGAGTTGCTCAGATTTAGTTCACAAAATTTATCGAGTATAAAATAAGGTTTGATTGAGGCTCATTTAGCTACCGAGTCGAACACGATTCTGAATCGAGCCCAAACAGTTTGAACTTTTCGAACGAATATAATCCGAGTATTAATAGAAAATTACAATTTGAGAAGGTTTGAGTAATTTATCGAATTTTAAAATTTGCTCATATTTGACTCATTTATATTTCGAATCGAGCTTGAATCGAACTTTTAATTAAACGAGTATGAATCGAACCCGAACTGTTTGCTCATTTTACAGCCTTAATAACAAACATAATAGCAAATGAGGCTGTTTTTGAATGATGGGAGTACTTTGTAGCTACTGTCCAATTTTTTTTTATAAAAAGTGAACCCCAAACTTTAGTATTTTAGTTTTTGGATATGAGCCCATACTTAACAGTTGTCATCATTTGTAAAGCCCAACATATTAGCTACTTGCACAAATACCGACACCAAATTGCTTGCAGCCCAAGACTTCGCGATCCAAACTCCCTTCCTTTATCTCTCACTGCTTCAAATGAAGAATCTCCAAACAAACCTCCCATGGCGGCTAAATAATCCGTTTTCATCCCAATCCTACAGTTATATGCCTTTCTAGTACACAGTCTACATCACAAAGCCAAAATGAGTAATTCCAGTCCAGAAAAGCAAATCAACAATTCGCCGAGCTCCAGTGAAGCTGCAGAACAGAGGCCTCCGGTGGAGCCCATAAGATTGCCCACAATCGAAGAAGTACGGGGACAAGACATTTGGAACAATTGTGCTGTTCGTAGTGTCGTCAGTGGAGTTATGGGTTTGTGCTAAACTTTTTGATTCCATTTCTCCTTCTTTTTTTTGAATTTTTTCAAGGTAGTTTTGATTGATTTCTGAGAAATGAAGAAATAGAAAACTGATTTTTAAGGGTGTATTTGAAGTAGGGAGAGTGCGGTGCGGTGAAACCGCTAGGGTACCAGACTTTCATATATATTTTAAAAAATTATAATATATAATTTTTATAATACTAATTTACATTATGAAAATAAATCTTATGTATAACACAAATAACAAAAAATTTAATTTACAAATTGCAACTATACATGAATAATAGGTAAAAACTACTATTACATATGTTAAACGAAAAAAAATAAAGTCATGGATTTAATTACATTATTTATATTTCTTGTACTAGTAGTGATTATCATGGATTATCTTGTCTTTCATATTAATTTGCATAGAATTAGAATGTATATATAAAATATATAGTTTATTATGTAGTGTGGTGCGGTTTTGGGAATGTATCCGCAACTGCAACCACGCGTTTAGTAAAATATAAAACTGCACCACACAACCGCCGCATATATAAAGTTTTATACGGTTGCAGTTACAAATACAGTTTCTTGCTCTCCCCTAATTTGAAGCTTCATGGACA